>OW052192.1:10000000-11200000 GCA_932527185.1 Ecliptopera silaceata | reverse complement strand
AAGTTAAGTCACTTTTAATAGGCGCTTTTACCGTATAGCAAATCAGATATTTAAATCATTTAAAAGTTGGAAACATTTAGTATGCAAACGCCCGATACCTTTTGCGTGTTGGAGGAGAACAAAATATAAAAAAAACATCAACGTCTTATACCATTTTTACAATATTCAACTTACATTGACGACTTGATATGAAGTGTAATATATTACCCGTAGAAAACCATCAATCTATTTTAACCCATTACAGTAGCAACACAAAAATGATAGTACCGGTTTTGCAATATTCATACATTGACGACTTCATACAAAGTGTTGTTGTAGAACTCCCTGTTGAAAACCATCAATCTACTTATCCCCTTACAGACAACAAAACAAAAACTATACTGTTCTTTAGCAATATGAAGTGTTATTGAAGTGTTGAATTATGAAGTGTTGAAAAACCTATTTTTTCAATCTATTTTAACCCATTACAGACATCAACACAAAATTGGTAGTAATTTTTACTTACATTAACAACTTTATAAGAAGTGTTATAAAATTCCCCGTACAAAACCATCAATCTATTTTAACCCATTACAGACAGCAACACAAAATTGATAGTCTTCTTCTTCTATACTTATAAAGAGGTAAATCTTCTATCTTCTTCTTCTATCTATCTATCTATACTTATAAAGAGGTAAAGTTTGTATGTTTGTATATTTGTTCAATTGTAAGGGGTAATCTCGGGATCTACTGAACCGATTTTAAAAATTCTTTCACCATTAGAAAGCCACATTATTGCTGAGTGTCATAGGCTATATACAAATCGAAAAATAAAAAGGCTTTTACGTGGTAGTCCGTTTTGCAAAGCGAATCGGAGAAAAAACGGTCGAATTATGCCCAACGAAGTGGGCACGGGTCAGCTAGTAATTTATAATTACATTATCGACTTTATATGAAGTCTTTTAAAATTCCCCGTATAAAACCATCAATCTATTTTAACCCTTTACAAGTGCAAGTCAATGATCACAAGGCTGTCAGTACGTCGCAATTTGTCGCGTTGTCGCGTCAGATTGACACGTCGCCAATTATCGGCAGCTGTCAAACGCACCCCGCGCTCTGACCTACTAGCTGATATTGGTTTGCGCAAGAAATTTTAGATCTTCTGAATCTGCCACTGTCACATTGAAGGATATAGAATTTTTGATTAAATAGTCATAAATTCTTTATATTATATTAGAATATAGATTAATAATAGATTATTTAGAATCGTAGAATATAAAACGATTTCATAGGATTCTTGTGGTATACAATAAATACATTTTGACTTTGAATCAGATGACTGAGAATCAAAAGGTTTATTGTCTTATTGTCAATAGCTTAATATAAGTATTTATTTATTGCCATTAAAATAAAATACTTAGCTTATACATCTATATAGGCTTTGGTAGTAGCTTAGGAAGATTCTAAATTATACTCTTATATCCTTGTTATTTAGCATTGCTATTCAGCGCGGCAATGCAGCCAGTATCTTGGGTATGCTTCCGATTGGTACTGATTTGGATCAGTTAAACTATCTATAGACCGTTTGCAACGCTCTGTAGATAGCCCAACTGTTTCTTATGTATTTTAAATGCCAATGTACATTTTGTAAATAATTTATCCTTGTGTGTAATTTATCCCAGAACAGATATAAAAAAAACTTGTTTTTACTATAAGACAAAAGCTGGTAATATTTCACAGTGACCATCTAAACGAAATGTTAAACGATACCATTTCTATTTCCATAAAATACAGTTACGATTTCAAATCGTAATGAATTTGTCGATTCATTAAATTGCTATAAAAGTCACAACACTTGGAATTCTAATTTAGTTGCTCAACACGCTTTATCGGTGTCGTAATAAGTTAATTTAAATGTAGGAGTATGAATGCTTTTAAAAATAATAATTTGTACATTATATCGTCTATTATTTGTTGTACTCGCTAACTTAGAAACTTAGACATTTCACACTAAAACTTTTTGCAAGAGAACTCTCTTTAGGGTTAAACTCGCCTATATGTGTTCTTTAATTAAGTTTTTTGTGTGTACATACAATAGAAAATAAAGAACTAAGTAGATCATTAAATTCTAAATCAAGCTTAATTTGAGACTTCCATAAAAATAAAATTAATGAGTTATATATTTTTGATTATTGCCAGTATATAGTAGACACAATGACTCACGTCTACTATTTAGGAGTACTCTTAGAGGTTATGTTAAACTAGGTTACTTTAAATGAAATATGGCAGGTGTTTTGCAGATGGCATAGATAATGAGAATAGTATTTCTAAGAAACAAAAGGTAATCCGACGTAATCTATTAAATAGACCCTCAAAAACGAGCAGAAAAACACGCAATATAGTAATTAACAACAACACTGGCATATTGTTCTGTGGGTCTTTGAGGCAACGGAATAAAATATTATCTAATATTTTATTTTAATTCAATTTCATTCACATTATAACAAGAGAAATAATATTAAACTTTACAAGTAAAATCAACATATTTATGAAATTCCAAGGCAATAATGCCTTTTATTGCAACTGTTTCTTATCTAAACCAGTTAGCGCATTCACCATTTGCTCAACTAATTTATGCAGACAACTCAAGCCCCTTGTATTTCCTGTTACATAATAAATCAATGAGCAAAAATTGCAGTAATTTTCATTAAAATCTGCCAATTAAAAACCTGCTTTATATCTCCCTATTAAAGTTCAAGCCACTTCGCGTTTGTATATTTTCATTCGAGGTTCAAAGTTATATGTTCCTTTAAAGGTACATAATTTTCGCAGTGACTTAATAGTACCGCAGAAGGGTCGTTAACGCACCGAGCTCATTAGGGTTAAAAAGGGATGCAATAAAAAAGAATGAGTCGCCATTTTTGAAAACATTAAACACGATCATTCATCATGATGATACGAATTGAGAAAAATCATTTTACGGGTTGTGCACTTTCCTAGACAGCGGATTTTTAACCATTTTTTTTTATTTTTATTATTATTATTTTTTATGTGGTTTCATCGGTATATCCCCTATGTTAGTTTAAATATTTTTTTAGTTTAAATATTACAATGAAATGAACTTTGAGTTTAAAGATTTTACTACTTTAAAAATATATCAAAAAGATTACTAGTTTTAGTTAAAAGAACTAAACTTTACGGTGTTTAATATATTTTTATTTTAAGTAATTATATTTTTTTCATCTCTTTCCAGATATTTGCATCGATCGACTGATCATGGGACTAACGGACATAACATTGTGATGTAAGTATTTATTACATATATCTAATTAAACAAAGAGAAGAACAATTAAATAACTGACTAAAATACAGTTATAACATTGCTGAATGAAAAGGCACGTTATTCTTTCATTTTTATTTTATTTTAGAACTAGCTGACACGTGCCCACTTTGTTGGGTAAATTTTTTTTTAAATATAAAAGTAAGACATAATGCTGTCGTTGACTTTTTTGTAGGCATTATCAAGCTCCACATTTTTTCTCTAGAACACAAAAATATATCATAGTTAAGGCAGAGTTCGTAAAAAACGCTTTCATTCGACCATCTTTTCTCCGATTCACTTTGCAAAACGGACTACCACGTAAATGCCTTTTTATTTTTCGGTTTTTTATTGAGACAATGATATGATGTATCATCTCAAAAATATTATTAAAATTTAAAAAAGTTCTAAGTCTTAGGATAAGCAAAACAAATCTAGGAAAACTAAAAAAAACTGGCATTTGTTGAACAAAAATCCTTTTCTAGAACACTCAGAATAATGTTATTCAAAATATATTCAACTCCCAGTGTTGTATTGAATAGAATAACCATTCACAGGTCTAAAGTACTTAAAGTGACCTTTCTAAGAAATAAAAGCATTTTCAAAATATACGACCAAAGTTACAGAAGACTTTTTACTTGTTTGAAAATATAGCGTTCATTTTGCGCCTAAATTTACAAGTTTTGGAACTCATGCTACAGATTATTTTATTTTTTTGTTATCTACTTTATTTTAAATACGAACTCAGATACATACTTTGTATCATTACTTGTTTTAAATAATTTTAGGTATCAAACAGGTATTAAAAATAAACGTTTTTGATTTTTTATTTGAATAAATAGTAACGTAACAAAGCCTGGATCGCATAAAAAAAATCTAATATAAAAAAACTATTTCAAAAACATAAATATTACCCTAAATTTTATAAAAAGTTAGCGTTGACACTATGTCACCATTACGTATTACTAATCAAGACATCAAGTCTGCGCTAACTTTTTATAACCCTTAAGTCTTAAGTCTGTATTCTATAACATTAAAATAAATCCGCCATCGTATGCTAATCGCAATAAGCATACATTGCAGGATACAATCGTGACCAGACATTTTGTTTATCATAATGCCCGGCATACCCTACATTTGGTTACGCACGACGTAATGCGCATACAAGTGAAAAGGTCACAGCATTATTAGCATATGCATAAGCTTGTGCATATGCATATGCAATGGATAAAAGCATGCGTGCGCGCAGCATTGCATTCGTCGCGGGCACGCGTTGCCAATCAGCTGGTGAGAACGTCTTAGGGATGTCAAATATTAAACACATAATAATATATTTAAAAAAGTCATAAAACGTAAATTATGAAAAAAAACTTTCTTGTAATTTATTTATTTCCCATATTAATTACAGTGAATGTAATACAAGGCATATCCATTTATAATACATACAACACAAAAAACATTTAATATGTATTAAAATTCCTTGTACAATATTTTCAAAAGCGGCGTCAGCGTTTACTCAGAAATGTATTTTAACATAAAAAAGCACATAAAAGGACATAATCTTACATGCCACAGGCAGCAAAATATATAAACATGTTAAAAGAAGTTCTTAATAAAGTTATTGTGGCATAAAAGGACGAAGACGACATGCTTTGACCTTATACGCTTTAAGTACAAAACTGACCAGAAAACCTGTGACACATTGACTGCACAAAATTCCCTTCCATTTTTAGTGACAGTTCTATAAACACCGGCGCCTTTTTAGTGTCAACTTTAGTAGTAATACTATAAATCAGAGAAATAACTTGAATGTCAATAAGTTTTTTTAGAGCGCCGGATTTTTATTGTATGGTGGCGTAGATTCTTGTCACGATCATAAATTCTATAAACTGTCTATTACTGAGAGGTTCATAAACTTGAGGAGAAAATATGAAGTACCTGTGTATATTGTTTTTTTATTACTTTCTTATAATTTATAGACTATGCTTTAATTTCAATCTCACCTTTTTTTTATAGATTGAAAGCAAATGCCTGTCCGCCATCACACCTGATGTTAAATGATGATGCGGCCTACGGTGTAACGCGTTTGCCTAGATAAAACTAGTCAGTCTCCTCTTGAACACGTCCAAATTATAGGTATCTCGAAACACAGACCGGTAAGGAATTATATCCTTGGCGGTCCTCAAAATAAATTTTCATCTGATGGAAAGTGACGATGAGGTCCACGTTAAAGCAGGATAAATAATAAATAATGCTGGACAATCCACACAACATCATCTAGCCCCAAGCTAAGCAGAGCTTGTGTTATGGAAGACTGACATACTTAATATAATAGACAATACATAACATAGATAGATATTTTTATTATACATATAAATACCCGGAATAAATATTTGCAGATCGTACAAACATTTATCCCAAGGCGGGAATCGAACCTGCAACCTTCGAGTCGCAGGCGGACCTTCGCCCGCCGCGCCACATCGGTTGTCAAAAGATAGTCTAGAAGACACTATTTTATTTTAGTTAAAAAGTTGTGTATAATATTTTTGTATGACAACCCTACAAGTGTATGCGAAACCCGTCGTCGACTCGCGGGTGGAATGCGAGATGACCGATTACTTTAGTTTTTATGTGACCTGCAGCTGCATTACTGCATTGCTTATCGACACCTATCCGGTGTTTCATTTCCATTGTTACTAAAGAATGCGATCATGACACATTTGGTTTCAACATTTCAATCAACTTGTTCGTAATCCAACTTTTTGCAGTAAATATTCATGAACATATCACACATCACACTCTAACTAAGCAAAGCTTTTTTTTTTGTAAATACATACACAGAATAAGTACATAGTATCACCCAGACACAGAAAAAATATTTATGTTCGTCACACTAACATTTGCTCTGGGTGTGAATCGAACCCACATCCCACAGCATGTAAGGCAGAGCTACTACCAACTAAACTGTGACGCTTGTGAGTAGGTTAATTCTTTTCAAATTCACTACGTAGGTGTATTCACTACCTATACTGAGTGAGACTCAAACAGGTCTACATATACAATAAACAGTTATTAGCAATCTACTAAATCTATATCAAAAGGTTAAAAGAAAAGAAAATAACACAATCTGAATATGGCATGACTGTAAAACACTTCACATATTATAAACCATTATTTTTAATGGAGCAAAATAACATTTAGAATCAAACTAGTTTTGAAATCCATTAACGTATAGCAGAATTGAAATCCCACAATCTATTTTGGTGAGATTTCATAGCTGTGTCTGACGCTGTTGTCCATTCAAATCAAAACATCACCACGCGCACTAAAGCCGGTGATACCGTACATTGAAAGCGTTGCAAACGCATACATACGCAATGTATTGCATTTGATATACACCTGTGCGGAGCGAGCTTATTTATGTCTCTTGGTGGTAGCGGTATATGTTACAGGAGCGAAGCGAACCACATTTGAATTAAAACTGTTATCGCCCGCTAAACAGAAATAAAATCATTGAAATAAATACTTATAGACTTGGAATTGGAAGTTTGAAAATAAAATAAACTATTTTGAGGGAAGTTATATGGGAACTTATATTGTATCTTACTCATCATGTTGAGCTTCAACAATTAAAATATATATCCGGGTCTAAAATTATTAGCTATAAATAAATAGTGTAATTTTAGTCCTACATTTGTTGATATGCAGTGTATGGAACACTAAAAAATATATATAAAGTACACTAAAGATAGCGGAGACTTGATGTCTTGATTACCATACGTAATGGTGATATAATGTCAACGCTAACTTTTTATAAGATAAGGGTATATTATCAGCGCTAACGTTTTATAAGATAGGGGGTTAGTCTATGCTGACCAGAGTTTAGTTCACCGCGCAAATCTCGCAAGAGAATCTTAAAAGTTATTTTGTGTTATCTCAAAATGCAAAACAGTGGACGCTAGCGCATATCACCGAGGCCGCTCCATGACTTACCCCGCCCAAAAGGCACCACAGTCCACAGCATAGCTTAGCATAACATAAACTCTTAGAAGTGCTGTGACCATGCCGCCCGCAAATTCCATTTGAATATCCCTCGGACGTGGTATCCAGGTGTTAATATTTCATGAACTGGGAATTTTAATTTTAAAATATTGTGCTCTTTGTTCTTGTGGTTTATTTCAGCTTATGAAGCTTTAAGTCTTTTTGTGCAGTATTTCCTCGTTTTATAGTGGTTTTTGTACATCGTGATTAAAATATTATTCATGTTCGTAATCATTAAATTTTAAACTATTGAAATTGAAAAATATAGATTTATTTTGCTGTATGTATTTAACTATTCAATGTAGAATAATTATCAAAAAATAATTAATAAATAATGTTGGACAATTCACACAACTTCATCTAGCCCCAAGCTAAGCAGAGATTGTGATATGGGTACTAGAACATACTTAATACAATACTACAATACATTACATAGATAGATATTTTTATTATACATTTAAAATACCCAGAACACCCGGAATAAATATTTGCAGATCGTACAAACATTTATCCCAAGGCGGGAATCGAAATCGCAACCTCCGCGTCGCAGGCGGACCTTCGCCCGCTGCGCCACATCAGTCGTCAACTGTAAAAGCAAAGGACACTGCTTTGTAAATTCCACCTTTTTTTTTAAGATAACTATTTCTAATATAATATCAGCATCAATGTATATCTAAACCAGATTATGATTCGATCAATACTGATGAAAAACGTCTAAAAACCAAAGTCATTCCAACTCCCAATTTATTCGAAAACATCGCCCGTTAAATCGACATGTCCATTTTTAATTTATTGCACAGCACTAACCAGTTTTATGTCTCTCCTGTTCAGTATACAATGAAAAATGAGCTTTGTAGTGTTAGTATAAAATACAAAATCGCTTGATAGAAGTTTAAATTTACTAGTATTTATTAGGTTTAGAAAATTGAACCGTATTGTTATGCTTTAGAGTTTAATTTGTCAAGTTTTGTTTCTAATGTAGTTTGAAAATTTAAATTTAATAATTTAGGAGTGAAATAACTAGTAAGTGATGTTATTTTATTCTGTACTAAAGCGTTGAACTAATAGTTTTCGATAATTGCAATCCGAATCGAGTTCCCACGAACCGATCCAGAAAATGTATCGAGAGCTTGATTAATCGAATCAATATTTAGGTGCTCTGCATACGCATAGTGCGGTGAAAGTATCGAATTTAAATAATTAGAAGGTCAATGAATGTTTAGTCAAACTGATTATAATATAATTGCATAGATGCGAACAACTACTTAGTTATATTTGTAGGTATCAAATTAAAAAAACACAAGAAGTATTGAGGAATTTGTCAAGAAAAGACAAAAACGTATAAATAATAACACAATGATGTAGTAAAAGAAGAATTAATGAGGTTACAGAAATTAATCAAAAAATGAGAATCAGAAAAAAATCTGTCACACAAAAGAGCATGAATTTTGAAATCTATGTTGTTACTTTTTATTTTGAAATATTTATATTAAAAACGCACGATAGCTCACACTTTTAAAGTCGTAACCACTTCTAAGAAACACATAGTGACATTCTACTTGAAAAATACCAAACCTAATAGTGCCGAAAATCACAAGCAAACCCAATTCTCTTATCACATCGCATCTATCGACACAACGCACATTACATTATCGATAAAACAATATCGACGCCCCACATCCCTACGAATCCAATATAGTGATAACACAAATTGTGCATAGCCTCCATTAATCTTAAATGGTTCGCATAAGAATTTAGTGCTGCGATAGGCCGGGACCGTGTATCGATACTAAATAACATTTGGTTGTATAGGCTGTTCACTACTACCGATACGATACCTACACGATAGTTTCATGTTGTACATTTCGTGTCTTTTCATTGATATTTGTACCTAAGACGTCATAGTTCAATTTGTCTCTGTTTTCCGTGCAGTGGGTCGTGGGTTCGATATTCATAGAGCAAATTTTTGTGTGATGAACACAAATGCATATTTCTGTGTCTGGGTGTTACATGTCGGCAAGTGTGCAAAGGCATATACGATTGAATTTAGTTTAACTTTCTCAATAATTAGTTTATGTTCGGAACTTACCTACTTTTGAATGTAATTTTAATAGTAGCAACCATATATTATGGGAGTAGTTCTAAATTTATTATAGAGTTCCACAGGAAATGGCATAAACTAAATGAGTTGATGACTTAATTATGTTTTTAGGAGCGGATGGGAAAAACTTATTTTTTTGTTTTAACAACTTTATACCTAAAATAAAATGACGTAATTAAAATAATCGTTAAAAATCTGCTACAGATTTCTGGTTCAAAATTATGAATAAATAAGAAAGATTCTTTATAAGGAACTGAAAAGATAAGAAAGAATTTCAAAACACGAACAAGGAACTCGAGCAATCGAATCTATTTTCGCCAAATAAAATCACTATCTAATCACACCCAATAAAACAGAAGACGAAAATAATAGAAATTGAAATTCATTGTACGTCAATAGTGTAGGAGTTAACGACCTTCCGCCCACTAGAACTGCACAATGGCCTAAAGAAAATAGGACTACTATAGACTACATAACCTCTAAACCAAACCCAGAGATCTGCTTAAGCGATATTCGAACTTATATCCAAGCTCTAACAGTTCTAATTCCTAATGACTTTCGAGTCTGGATGTGACTGAAGATGAAGACGATGCAAGCGATATTGAATCGTATCTCAAGAGTATAAAGCTGGTTTTGGATTCAAAGTGAAGTATAGAAGCACAGGCATTACAATGGCATTTCTTGATTGCGTTATGCAAGAATGAAGACCTTTTGCTGCAGATTTCATTCGCTCTATGAATATTAACAAGGAATCTTTGATGGGAAGAATTTTTATCATTGTTTTTGCAAATGAAACTACTGTTATGCGACTATGTTAATTCATTCTATTCCGTTATCCTGAGAGACTTGTGACCTTGGATTTTCCGGGTTCTGATACAATGGATCGCTTAGGTTATATATTATGTTATTTAGTCAATGAAGCTTTTTTATATACTATAAAAGAAACTGGCTAGCCATTGTGGTAGCCACTACTCGTAACGCATTTCCAAGTTGTATCTCTACTGTCAAGGACGTTCTCAGTAATGCATTGCACTGCCTCCAACACTCTGAAACATCAAATCAAGTCTCAGATGAGACAGTTTCTTTCATTGTATATAAAAATCCCAATAATCCCAATACTACTAAAATATTCTACGGTTTTATGAAATACTAATTAAATTGTATCCGAAATACATTTTGACCACGTGGGCGACACATAAAAACTGTTTAAAAATAGAACATACATTCGAAATTAAAATTAAGTTTTGATTAGATACCTTTCCGTAGTTTCTTGCCCGTTCTTCTAGGCTCTGGACGCATGTTACTGGCACCTAGAATCACCTAGATAACACGATTCTAAATGATTCATATGATTTTATGTAATAAAGCATATTTAACTTTGATAACGAGCAAATATCCGCACCTATAACATTTATATCACTGACTTAGAGAAGCTAATATCATACCATGAAGGATTTATGAAATCTTAAATACATTTAAAGACCTTTCCTAATCCGAATCCGTTTCAATAGCGAGCTGAACGTTATGTACATTGAGTAATGTTCTTCAGCGGACCTTTTTCAGGATTATGACGTTATGGATCTTAGCGAGGTAGCTTTATGTTCTATAATTTATAATTACTATTATAAAATATATTTTTTAAATCAGTATTAATGATTTTAGATAAATTAAAACAGAACCAAAAGTTGATTCTTAATGATTTTTATGATTTTACTGACATTTATTCCTGATTTTATAGAAATTCATATTGTATTAGTGATGTAAAATATTTATTGGAGATTAAATTAATATTTTGATATCTAGTTCTCTTTTCACTTTTTAGACCTTATGTTAGGGTAAGAAGTAAAGTAAAGTAAAAAAATCTTTATTCAATAAAATCACAAGGATCATTTAGAATAAACATTCATTTCGTATTATACATTACTTTTTATTTATACCAAAAATCTTAGAACCACAAAACCTTTTCCAGCTCTTTAATACTTAAAAACAACTTTGCAAGCTATTCCATATTCTGTTTTCATGTTTTGAAGCAGTTTAAAGTTGCAACAAGCTATTTACTATTACATTACTTCAAGCGTTTCTCGACTCTGTAGCTCTACCATGAGTTTTTACAATCTATACTCGCTAGCGTTTGTAGTTAAAAAAATGTATGAAGATTTGTACAGCGCCTCTAGCGGATAGTTGGGTACTTATTTATTTATTTAATTCTTAAATGTAGCTTAAAAGTAAATGTCTTTTTTATTGCAGTGACATCGACAGACAGAATATTTTAATGTTAAGTAGCAGACATGACAGTTTCTCTGTAGGTTGATCGAACAGTGATTTGTCTTTAAGTTTAGTAAAAGTTATAACTAACTTTTTTATTTATTAATTTATTAACCGACTTTAAAAAAAACTTGAAAAAAAGAAGTTGATTCCCAATCTGACTGCGTGTTTCTTTTTGTATATCACACGAGTAGGTATAGGCGACAATGAAATTGGTTTACCACTCTAAGGCTGAATATCATTTGCACGTACAAAACATCAAGGGTTATTTTCGCTTGACAGATTAATAACTGCTACGTCAGAATCTGTCAATCTGTAATCCTTAGCGAATAATTATGTTACTGGGAGATGTCATCAAAAGTCACTCCGCCAATTTGGAATTTCGATGGTTCTTTTTTGTTTGATAGATCATACTTCAGAGGTTACATTTTTTGATTAAGATCTAAACTAGTAAGTATATAGTATTTTTTTGAGTAAACTTCAAAAATGTTTTTTAGACCTACTAGTCGATGAGAAATGATGTCAGTTTTATGATTTTAGTAAAATATATTAGTATTTTTTTAACCAAAGTTGATATTATTGGCATATTATAGAAATCCCTGTTAGTCTCTTTAATGAAAAGGATTAATGAACTTTTTGTCAATTCCCATTAGCGTCAATACTGGGATTTGTGGATAAGATAAAGTAAAATTATTAATAAATCCTTTGAAAGTATTTTAAAATGTATAATTATTAAATATGTTCTACCTTTGTTACGATAAATATAATCGAAATGAGATTACTTAATTAACCCTCAGGCAACAATAAATTAATAATTATTAAAAATATCATGTTCAAAGGTAAAAGCAATATTTTTCAATACAAAGCTTAACATATTATTCTTAAAATACTCTACACTTATACGAAAGTTTAATGAACCTATATGTGTTGAACACTCAATTTAGCATTAAATCTACAAACCTTGTGGTTTTCTTAATGCTAGTTATGTTGAGTTTTTAAATGGTACTTATATAAATAAATAAATAAAGATAAAAGAAATCAAAGGAGATGGGGTTTAGTGGCAAAAATAGATACGGTAGGAGCGAGAGAACTTTCCAAGCTCTTAAATAACACACTTCTAAAAATGTCAAATGCAATAATTATCATCATCAACCTATATCAGTCCACTGCTGGACGTAGGTCTCTCCCAAGACGGGGCACTGAGCCCGGTCTTCAGCTCTTCTCATCGAAGACTTGCCAGTTACATTCTGCAAACGTCGCTCTATCGGCAAAAAAATCAATTCACCGACATATTTTCAAGTCTAATTTTTTTTTAATTGATGGTATGTCGCCAAAGACCGGGATGAATGCAAGGCTCTGGGGGAGACCTTTGCCCAGCAGTGGAACAATATAGATAAAAAAATTCTGTTGGAAAGAACCTTATGCTGGCCACACACCATCCTTCCTAAAAAAACCGATTGGACAAACATTTATTCCTTAAAAAACCGTGTCAGTGTAGTAAGTACAAAGTACTAAAATCAAAACGTTCTTAACATAACATAAAACATTTATTACTTGGCATTGTTCCACATCCAGAAATATTCCTTTTTCCAGGTACATTGCGATTGCATTCAGAAATAGTTTCAAGTTATTCGCTTTTAAGCAAGCTATGTATGTTGTATATACAAATAAATAACATTGTTGCAAAAAATATTCGATATATAAATATTTATGCATGTCATCACACTAGAAGAAGAAGAAGAAGAAGACGACATTTTACAAGACAAGACATGTATTTTGTTTTTCTTTACCCGATACAATTTAATCACTCGTTAAAATATTAATTAGTCGTTGGTGTGTTTTCTGCTAAAAAAACTGCGGGACAATTTTCAAGAAATAATTCGAATGAATAAATAAAACTTATTAATAATTTTAATTAGCTTTTATTGAGGTGCTGTTTGTATCCAAAATATTTTAAAAAATGTAATAATTCGAATAAAAATAAAGACTACGGGATCCGATGTTAAGAATATTATAATATCACATGGTCGCAGTCTAAATTACTTACACGTTATCCGACTCGTATCTAACTCGGGTAGAAATTATTGCTTCATAAAAGACCAGCTCAGCAGCCGCCATTAATAATTTCTCTGTGCATGTTTATCGCGATAAAATAACCTTAGGCAGCATAGATACGGTTTAATATCTTAATAAACAATAACAAGGAACGACATGATACGCAAATGTCGGCTTTAAGTGATTTGATACTGCAAGCGATACGAACAGGTCACGATATCGGGGGGTAGACGCGATATCGTTGTTACAGTATGAAGTTGTCACCAAGCCCGTCATTTTTCTGTATAGATGTTGATTTAGGAAACACGTATGCATTGTTAAGTACATTGATTAAAGAAATATGTAAATCTAGTGATCGAAACAGACAGACTACGCTGACGATGCCTTAGGTTAGGTAGATTTGCTTATTAGAAAGTGACGGCAAAATGTAAAATGCAGTCAAAATAAGATGAGGTTAGGTAAGTAGTTTAGTTCATAAGAAAGAGACGATTTAAAGTTAGCTTAGAATAATTAAACAGATTTGCTACATGACAACGACGCCGAAATGACGCCGCGTCGTTCCGATTTTTCAACGAATCGACATATCGTGTAGGCAACGATATCGGGCCGTGTAAATACGCCCAATGCCGGCTTTCTCGTTCGAAAGCTCGATCGAGTAATTTAATGAGCCATTATGAACGTCTTATTAGACGCTTTTGCGAGCAATCCTAGCATTAGAACTGCGGGAACGGAACTGTTTTCTTAGATTATTTTGATACGAATAATATTATTTCTGTGAGTACTTTGTTTTGTTATTCTGACTGTGAAATTATAAGCAAGATTTTTTTAAACATATTTCGTTTTTAAAGTAGTTTAAACTATAAAATAAATGTGGCTATGTGACCTTTTCATCAACAACCTATTTATTAATACACCTCGTAAATTATTTTTTGTACTTACCTTTGTTTATTATTTGTAAATTACAAAATATGCCAATTAATTAACAAATATGCCATGTACCCCTCTATTTATATCATAATAATTGCAAAGATGTTTTTTTTAATTATGCTCTCATGTAAAGTCACTTCTACTTTTTAAACAACCCAACCACCAATCAAAGCATTGTTACAAATAAATGAAAAAACAATTAACAAGTACGGCTTAGACATACAAAGAAAATGAAAGCTCAAAGAAACATTTGGCTGGCGAACAGCACTCACAAGCATGTTCTTTACGACAATGTGTACCAATAAATGCAGCTTCTACTGTGAATATTAAAAAGGAATATTTTTAATTTACAGGGTTCAGCATGTTTTAAAAATCATAAACGTCAAATCCACTTTTTAATGAGTGTGTATCGCCCACGCTACTAAAGATTTGAGTTTCTCATATGGTAATTTTCACCAAGAAAACTAGAATTATATGAGTTAGAAATATGATCGTCATCCAACTTTTGCTTTCGTAAAATCTCACGACAGTTTTTTGTTTCTCGAGAAATTGAGTTGTAAGTACAAGTTTCTAGAAGCAACAGTTTGACGCCAGTGGAACCCTGAATATAATAAATTGGCGAACAGCCAGAGGGGTTCTACCATCCCAGGATACAGACTCAATGTATTGCATGCGAACTCTTTTATAGTTTTTGTTGAGCATTCGTGTAATTTAATACCGAGCAAGACGGCCAGACTCTTACAGACAATAAGCTTTTATTCTGAAAACAAATCTCTCCCGAAATTGGTCGTATATCTTTAACTATCACGTCCCGGACGTATCCGAACTCGATCAATACCAACCTAGCGGATAAATCTATAGTTTACCCGCGAACTTGAGCTGAATTGGATTTATTTGAATGGGTATAGGCGGTTGTAAGTGAGCCATTGATTTTACTGCGGTGCTTGTGTTTTGCCGCGGCAGTTACCCGTTAATGGCGCAATTGGATTTGGAACAGTTCGATGGTACCGCAACGAGACTTGCTTCGGTAATTTTTGTAACGATAACTATTTATTAACGAACCGATTTTCTCGATAGAAGTACGATCACGAGCACTGGATGAAAAACTTTTAAAGCAACGAGATACAAGATTTAGAAAAGTTGATTTAACGGAAAACTCAATTAAAACGTAATTAGGAAAAACACATTTACACAAGTTTTCAATGAAACATAAGTTATTTGAAAAATATAAATCCATTGCTTTGAAAAATAAGCAACTTCAACAAGAGTTTTAAATGAACTTGATATAAAAAACGCTCATTTCGAATGCCCGTGACTACGTTTGTTAGGTTGGCAATAAAAAGATGCGTCCGACGACAGCCGAGGCGGGTTAATCGCGCCATTCAAGCAGCAATAATCGCGTACTCGGCAGTTCTACGTTCCGTTCTACGGAATATCCTGCAGCGTACCGCGTTCCGTTTGCGGTTATTTTCGTGTAGTGTGCTGTCTGTTGCACTCGTTTGGGAGCGTGTAAACGTACGGAGGAATTTTCGAGCTTTGTTTTTGAAATTGGAGCGTGTAGTGAGCAAGGAATGCGACTGTTTTAAATATTTGTTTTGAGAACATAGCGCTTTGAGCTTGCTAGCTCAGGTTTGCAAAACTACTGTTTTATTATTTATATTTTATAAACAATGTTATAGTTTCATTTCGAACGTCTATTGGTGCCATCCTAAGAAAAAATCAATGAATTATATTTTTCACAAATATTAACCTAACCTAACCCTCCAATAATTTTTTGGTCAAAATAGTAGGTACCTAAATATTGACTACAGTTCGGAAACATTCGCACGACAAATTACGACAATCATTATTAAACTTCAAATAAAGACCAGATGATGATATTTCCTGTTAAAATCGAACCATACTCAAATCACAGTCCTTAAACATTTTCCCCCTATCTTATAAAAAATAAGCGTTGACATTATGTCACCATTACGTATGGTAATCAAGACATCAAGTATTCGCTAACTTTTTATAAGATAGACCGTTTATGTATTAAATCTAGTTGACTATACCTCTATCACAATCAACGTCAAATACGTCTCACAATCAGAGGGCTTAGTCCGAAGACGCATTTTAAAACTCCCTACTCTCGAGCCATACATTTTTGTATGGCTATCCGAGAGACGACTGTCGGCCTACTCTCGAAGGAGTTCTAAAGTGCACCTTCGGACTAAGGACTCAGCATTTATTTAAATCAGCAAACGAACCGTACAGATTCTTAATCCGTAGAAATAATCCGTATTTCCCTATTTTATCGATATTTATCGTCTAGTTACTCGAACGTGGGCATCACTATCTGAAGGTCGCGTTGATTTATAGTGACGTACTGCGTGAGTTATCGATATCGATGCTTGTATTGCCTTAGAGGGATTTCTTAGAATATATTAATATCTAACGAATAATTTAAATTAACTTAGTAGAGTATTTTTAGTAAAAATGTAGGTAGTTTTGAAGTTACCGTGTTTTTCTTTTGTTTATTTTTTTTTTTTGGCTCTTATGTCATAATACTGTTACGGCCGGTTTTTGGAAACCCAAATCACGATTGATCCGAGTTTGACACATAATTATTTGATTTTTTCGTTGATCATCGTTCGAGAAACCGGCCGTAAGTGTTTATTAACTAGTGTCAAAACCCTTTGGAGTTAAGAATACAGCCGGTATTTACAAGAAATATTTCGATAAATTATCGAAATATAATTTCTTATTTATAAAACTAATATCAGCCTTATGATATTTTTTGTGAAAAAAAACTGTTATTAACATTGATTGATACTAACATTAACTGATTTCTGAACACATCGATAATAACTGTTCTTAATGAGCAAACAAAAGAAAATAGGTTAGTATTACCTTTTCTAAGAAATCCTTTGTAAACCTGAGTGTTTGTACAAACAGTCAATTTTCAAAGAAAACAAGTTATTAGGCTTGTTACTGACTAACACGAAAAAATAATCTAGATAATTTCATATAAAAACACTCGCTCCAAAAACACATTATGAAAAATATCTATCCAATGGGTTTATATACTCCGACTCCGACACTATACCGACATGCTACAATAATTCTTTTCAGTCTTTATTCACAAACAAACTTACGACTATACAGTATTTACAAAATGTACATTGTCATATAAAATACATAAGAAACAGCTGAGCTATCTACAGACCGTTGCAAACGATCTATAGATAGTTCAACTGATCCAAATCAGTACCAATCGGAAGCGTACCCAAGACACTGGCTGCATTGCCGCGCTGAATAGCAATGCTGATACGTTGGGCCAGATACTCAATAATGTCTGAAAGTCTGAAAGTGTATATGACTACGAAGTCATATACACTTTCAGACTTTTTTCGTTTTCAACTATAGTTTGTGTTGAAGGGTTGTTTAAGATTGTTTTGACTTTGTCTTTGACAGGCGTCACAGCACAGCTCAGTTGGTAGTAACTCTGCCTTCCATGCTGCTGGTCGTGGGTTCGTTTCCCATCCAAAGCAATGGCAAGCATCCAAAGGATGTGTGAAATGTCCAAATTTATTTATTTGTTGAAGAATATCCTCAAGTATGACGAAATAAAAAACACATTTAATAATTGTGTTGAATGTCATGTCGTGTCGTGTCTTTAGCAGTATTAAATCAGCCAAACGGTAGACTAGATCAATAAAACGACGGAGGGAAAAAATATTATGCAAAGTAAGACTGAAATAAAGTAAAACGAGTGAATTCCTCCCGCCAGTAGGAAATGTTCAGTTATTTTGATTTAGTCGAGGTATCAGATCGGGTCCCTGGAGCCTCTCACCTGCCGACAATTTTAATAAAATAATATTTCCGGTTCACTCTCGGTATTAAAATGGAACCGCTTTTTACCGGTTTCTGACGTTATCGATTCAAAATTTGAAAAGACGCACTGTCAAATCGTCATCTCATCTTATCTATGTACTTATTTACAAAAAAAAGTATTTTATCAGCAGTCTAGTTCCCATAGTACAAGCTTTGCGCTTAGTTTGGGAATACATATTTTATATTATTTACACGCATGCAACTGTGCCGAAATATCGGGAAATAATCAAACTCACAAATCATGGTAAATATCCCGTTTATAATGAAAATTAAGCAAAACTTACTATGAGAACTAGTTATACTAGAATACTGATATATACTTACTTTTTTGTAAATACATAGAGTACATAGTAACACCCAGGCACAGAACCAATATGGTTCATCACACAAACATTTGCCCTGGATGGGAATCGAACCCACGACCCACAATATGGAAGCTGTGGACGTCTGTCTACATGTGTACATGTGACAATGGTAAACGTAACGTATTTAAGGTTTATACGGATACCTCTCGCTCTAGCGGGAAATTCAATTTTTTTAGGGTTTTCTTTTTTATTGCAGCTGAACTGTTAAGTAAGTATATCTTTTACTAGTTTAAGCTATTTTGCGACCTTTTTTACCTTGAGATACACTGCTTGCTAACGCTGCTTTTATTTAAGTAGTTGTAGAGCTTTTAGTAAAAGTTTAAGAAAGTTTACTGCTACGGTTGACAGTAAATCTTATAATGCGCAGTGTTACATTAACTATTATTGCAATTTTTTGTGCTTAGCCCTCATATTAAAGTATTTACTTACTTAAAAAAAACTCGGATTATACGTAGCTTCCGGAATTTTTAATTTACGCGCGAACTGAGTTTCAATATCCGTTCATAGCCGGCTCAAGCCGATTTAATAACAAAACTCTTCAATGAACAAAAGGTTCGCAATTGGCGTAAAATGTGACACATTTAAATGCCTCGATATTTAGTACGTTAAGTGTTATTGGTAATGTAGGGTTATGTAACAATGGATGTAAATAAATAAATAAATATGCATGGTTTGTTTACAAAACGTGATCTAGTCCTACGGTCTATCTTATAAAAAGTTAGCGCAGACTTGATGTATTGATTACCATACGTAATGATGACATAAAGTCAACGCTAACTTTTTATAAGGGGGCTAAACTTTTAAGGGAAACCGAGTTGGATGTAGTTTTTGTTACCACGTATTTTATAACATTTATATAAATAGTATTATGAGTATTATTATTAATCTAGTTCTCAAAGTGCATACTTTGCTTTATTTACAAGCGTTGTGTGAAAAAACCGAGATTATTATTCATTTATAAAAACAAAAAGCTGTTAAATTATTTAATTTACTTAGTAATAATAAAAAATCTGTTCCAAACCACATTATTAAAATGTAAGTTCACAGTAAATAATGCCAAAAAGCTCCTCCGAAAAGGATTTCGCCGATGGCAACGCAAATATCAAGCTCTGGCAAATGCATCCGAAACGAAATATTCCATTTTCTATCTCGATGTACAGGGTGTTTCAAAATAATACCTCTAAACTCAGCTACATACACACGAAAACAACACACAGCAATATATAAATATACAATAGGTAAATCTCTAATTCTCTATACTAAGAATTCTGATCGCGAAAATTTAAAAATTCTAACAAATAACAATTTTATTTTTTAAGATGTATATAAAAACCACTCTTTTTTAAGCTTAGTAAGAACATTAACTTTTAACGTACAATGGCAGCCATTTTGTTTCTTATAATGTTGCCATTTCTTTCTATTGAACTGAAATCATAAAGATGGCGATAGTTATAACTGTCAAATAAAGTTAGGTTATTCAAACGAAAGTAGATGATTTATTTTGCTGATTTGAAGGTACATTATTTGTCCCATTTACCCATTATAGCCCATTGTATATCTCATTTCGTTCTTCTCCTTGCTCAATTTGTAATTTTAAATTAATTAAATTAAGTGTGCAATAAAGTGATCTATTTATCTATCATTATCACAATAAAATACTGTTACTCAAACACAGCGGATCTTGGCATAGTGTACCTATTTAATGAAAACGAGTTCAATTTTAATATCTGCTCTCATCTGATCATTGAGAGCAGATATTAAAATACACGCCCTTTTCGCGTAACCATTTATGAATCATCATGTATATAGGTATGTCGTCTATTCTCGCGTCCGGCAACCGATCGACACCAGTCGTGTTGCGTCCGTAATAAACCCCATTGCGGTGACAATCGTAAATCAAAACTATTCGCATGTTAGCCGACAAAACAGACTGTGTTTGCTTTCAAGTCGCTTTTAGACGCTAATTTTCATAGTTCTGTCAGATAGATTAGAATTTAATAAAAAAAGATGAATGGACGGTGTGAATGATGACATGTGTAAAAGGTGTGAGCATTGAGATGACGTCTAATAGAGAGTGGAAGAAGAAGACGTGTTGTACCGACCCCACATAATGTGGGACAAGGGTAGGAAGATAAAGATGATGATGGCTATTAAAAAAAATATAAATATTCTATTATATTTTGGCATGTTGTTTTCCTCATTTGACGTTTGAAATGTATTACAAAAGCTTCGTTTTGTTATCAATAAATATCTAATCAAACAGAGTAAGCGGCGTTTCCTTATTGGATTTATCATTAAATACTTTGTTTTTTGGGTTCATCATCATCATCATCAACCTATATCAGCCTACAGACGCGCCATTAGGAACACCTTTGGTTTATATTATTTGAGTTGTACTGATACTCCTTATAAAAAACAATTTAATAAATTATAGAATATGAAATTATTTCTTTGACATGTCCTTTTCTATGATCTGTTCATAGTACAATAGGGTATTCAAACGGCCTAACATATCTCGCAGTGTGAAATCTCTACAGCTGAATTCTTGGCGCATATCGCGTTAATGTCACTAGCATTAGAGTTCCGTGTATTTATAGCCCACTGCTAATCCGGAGCGAGCCAGTCGCAAATGACAGGACATACTGCACATCGATGCAGGATTTACCGAAATAGATTTGGCATCACCCTGTGATGCCCACATGCAGACTACATTTACACCTATAGGTGTTAATGTCAAATGAGTGCATGTGGTTTAAATTAATTTATATACATTGTTACCCGCTAGCTCACCTCATATTTAGTGCCTATATGAAAAAAACAGTTCAATCAGTTGAAGATATCTGCATCGAAATTGAGTTGTAAAATACATCCGAAGACAGTTTACATACATTGCAAGTAAAATTGAAGAGCTTGTAAAACAGATGCGTATGTAAATGACAGATTGTAATGTGTGGCTTCTTATACGTTTAGCAGCGGTACATCTTTACTCAGCTATTGTCTGTTCATTGTTCATCGTCAATTATATGTAAGTTGGACCTCAGTGGCACCTCTGTTCTCTAAGTTATGATATAAACCCAACTGTGCCTGAAGGCGTTGGGCAGATCAGGCCTCCAAACTAATGAATGGATTTTACTTAAAAATAATGTAGTTTATTGATCGGAATAACACTTAAGCTATAATTTACAAAAATATTGTGCGAATTGTCCAAAATATAACGATAGCAAGACTAGTGCCCGCTAAGCAGCTAGTTTTTATATATTTTTGATATTTTCAGGCTTTGCTTTGCTCTATTTACTGTGTGCAGTGTTTTCATACATTAAACTAATTATCATTTATTAAACATATATTTAACAGCAATTTCTAAAGAAGTGTTCCTAAAATCTATCGCTATAATACAGCCACGATCATCGCATCTTAGACAATGCTTTGTTGGATGGCTAGCATAACTCCGAACCTAGAATATCCCAACGTTCAGTGTTGCCAGGATAAATAATTTGGACTGGCGCTGCGGCTTGTTACAAAGGCATTAGGGTGACCATGTTCAGTTGGCGCAGCTACAAGCTTAGAGCAGTATTAATATCTGAGAACATGATGGGTACAGCGGTTTTGGGAGACTGAAATTGCTGAACTGCAGCATGCAGCTCTGGTCTTGACGTGCCATTGATTCTTGAGCTTTGTTGTTCGCACATATTGTCTTTGGATTTGCATTATCTTAGTTCCTGGGAATTTACGTTACTGTTGGTGCAGTCTGCAGAAATAGATGCACTTTATAATAATTTTACAAGTTTTTGATTGGTTTTAAACATAATTTTCTAACAATATAATATTTTTTAAACAAACGCGCTTTATGTCGGCCATCACTTAACATCAGGTGTGATTGCGGTCAAGCATTTGCGTAACAAATATTTGTATAATTGAAAATAAAAATGACAAAGTTTACTATAAAACGTTGAAATTGTTTTAAGAAGTAAATAGTTTATTGTATATCGAGTTATTTTGTCGCAGCAGCAATTTTTGAAAGCAATCTTTTCTAACACCTGCCATTATGTTGTTATCAAGCGAAAAAGCCTGAATTACTTGACTTGTACAGTCAGTATCAAACAAAAGATACTAAAGTGATCACTTAGCGCACAGTGATTTTTATAAACCCCAAATAGTTTACTTATACACCTTATTATATTGAACATAGCGACAAATGAAATAACAAATGTAATAAATTAAACAAACAAATGGTATAGGCGCATTGGCCTATAGAACATGTAATAAATAAATAAAAAAAAAAAAAAACATAGCGACAATAAGCGCCGCAAAAATCCTACTAATATTATAAACGCGAAAGTTTACATGGATGTAGGTACTATTGATTGTTATATGCACGGATAAATAGATGGATATATATGTTGATTACGCTTGAAACTACTGAATACATTTTGCTGAAACTTAACAATAATGTAGGTTATACATCAGACCAGGCTATAATTTATAAAGAATTGTCAAAAATATAACTATATCAAAACCTGTTGTGCCCCCACTTAATAAATCTGTGGGATAAGCCCACGTTAAGTGGGGGCACAACAGGTTTGATATAGTTATATTTTTGACAATTCTGCTGGGGAAATCATTCAATCGTTATCATCAACATCATCAGATGTAGTAAAAGACGTTCCTCAGCTAGTACAAACAGTAAGTGGTTACTACTAATTATGTTGACTGTACACTTTTTCATTAGGTACGCATCTGCAAGATGAAGGTTACACCTTCAAGGGCCCATATTCACGAACAGACACACGACATCATTTTTCACTCCAAGGTGTTTCTTTTGAGGGAAATACAACTCATACATTCTCGTACGGTTTTAGAATATTCACGGTACTATTGGTACCTATCTCTATACTAACTGTGTGTTGTTCTGTGGTTTTTAATGACGCGTTTGCTTACAAGCTTTTGCTTACGTGTAATGAAACCTCAAGTAAACTTGAGGCACTCGAGAGCTCGGATATTAGTGGTTTGTACGCTTTGCTTTTTGTGCCGCTGTGTTAAAAAGATTAATGTTTTAAGAGCAATTATGTACTGTTACGTGTGCTTAAAGAATTAATTGTTAGCGTTTAGAGCTAGGTATTTTGTTGGCTTTTTGAAAGATTACGAAATATTTGTGTTATTTCTTCAGACATGTATCCATATTTTGTAGCCCAAAAAGCTCTAATTTTCACACAAATTAAGATAGTGTGAAAATTTTATAAAATGAACAAAATCTATGTATAATGTATTCACAATAAAGGCACTATTTAGTGAGTACATAACATTTTTTAAAATGAACAAAAAATTTGTTCATTTTAAACAATGTTACGCATTAATTGTAGATATAAACAAATGTGAGTTCTAGTTATTTGCTGTTCTATTAACCCATCTTAATACACAGAAACTGAGTAATTACGCTCAGTAATCCGAGAATAACGTACCAGCTCATTCATTCGTATAAATGTTTGTACATTACCTGCTTGGCTGCTTTGCAGTGCAGCACATTAGCATGCCCACTCTCAGTGTACTGCAGAGTCCGCAATGCGTTTTGTTCAAATTCCCGCGTCTGTCAAAGCACAAAGAGCTATTTATCTATTAAAAACGCTATAAAAGCCGCAGCCACGTACTACGGTGTCCACACGGCTTGCAAAAAGTACAAAATGGTGTCGACACGAACCCGAGGGCCGGGCTGCCAGGACAGCACCGTCTCGCCTAAAATATGGCTACCCGCGTACCGCGGACATCCCTTAACTTATTTATATCTGTGTAGAGTACGGGTAAATGGATTTTGTATTTTTATAATGAATTGAAAACATAATACGCTAATTAAACGATTTATGGACGAGTGCGATGTGATGTTAGCTGGAGTATTATGCGACAAAAGTTTGGCCATTTTTATGAATGTATAAAGTTGTTTGATTTAACCACCCCTGTAATGGAAATATGTTTTATTAAAAGAGCTCTATATTTCAATAAACTGTCAGTGACAGAGCTCTTTGTTGATATTTATACGAGTGCGAGCTTTTATTTTGACATAAAATATATTCTTTATGATATCTATGAGTAAAAATAACATTAACAAATACTCATCGCATTTCAAATCCATTTTTAATCAATCTTCAAGTAAACTGAAGTGTGACTATTTTTTCTAAAATCGCTACATTCACATTGAGTATTTACACAATGCACTACACTTAATTCCGATACATCAGGCTCGAATAAGAGTATCGTCATATACACTGACGTGACACGGTTTGAAAACTAGTACTAGTGCTAGACAAATGACTCTCACTGACGAAGCCTGGGGGCCTATCCAGACCGCTGAAATGTTTTTGAGCTTTTATTTGATCAAATAACATTTCAGTTTTCTTCTTCGTCTTTTATTGATATTTTGACTGTAAATTAACTTTGACAGAATTGTGACATGCCGAAGTTTGTTTTGGTTTCATTTTGCAGAATTCATGGATTCATACAAACACGAAAATTATAATGTTTTGTGACAATTTCAAAGTAGTTTTAAAATTAAAACGCAATTAGCTGCGATTTCAATGCTGACCTGTGAATTTTTATAGGTTTTCAGGACTACCATCTGTCGCGCCTTTATATTGCACGACAAATATATATATATATACGTGAGGATGAGATTATGAGTCGATATCTACTAATGTAATGTAACTGCTTCGCACACGATTTGACTGCCCTAAGCACCGATCGACCCTGGTCTCTACACTATCTGACGACGCCCAGATAGTGCCCGGATTCCAGCCATCATCAGGACAGTCTACGCGACTATCCTGGACTGTACAGCCTTCTCGGACAACCGGAACGAGCTTGGGAAGTCTAACCCAAGTGCTACGCCTCCACCCCTTAAGCAACCAGTCCGCTACCGCTCATAGGGTCGATCTTTCTGTATCTCTGATCGGTCCCATTCGAGGGCTCAGAGATACACCCCCCTTCGGCCTTGCCTGGACCCTTGGGCACTCGAGAGATCATTCCTATCCCGGCCAGCTAGCACCGGGACTCACTCTCGAGTCCGGAGCCCACATTCAAGCAAGCTATGCTTGAGTGGGTCTCTGAACGCATTCAGAGACCCCCTAGCCTCGCACTGTCTGCTCGGCTTTTTTCTCCCAGATCGACCGAACTGATCCATTACGACAATTATAAACTGGATATTAATAACGCGGACAATTGAGTTTATCGCGAAAGTATCTTCTCATAATCTCATTACCCTTTCAAGAATAGTAATGAATTATTAGCTAGCACTTACATGGTTATCCAAGACACTCACTATTCCTTCGTAGTTCCGAGTTCCTCTGGCTCAGCACTCCCGTCTCGCCTCTCCAAGAGCCAGACGCAAAAAGCCTTGTCTCAGATCGCGCGCCGGTATTTATGTCCACCCTCTGTTTGAAAGTAGCACACAGATTATAGAATACTGACCATAAAATATACCGGTGCTGCCACCACGGAACTAAAATGTACTCAATACACTTACTGTTTAATCTGTCACTTCGTGCGCCACGACGGAACTAAAATGTACTCAATACACTTACTGTTTTATCTGTAACCTCGTGCGCAGCGCGACACCATCTACACATTTTCTGAAAAAAACCTAAGTAGGTATGGGCAAGATAACTTCAAAGTAATATCATCGCTTCATCCTTTTAGTTCTTACTTAACACTTGTTTTTAAATAGTCTAAGACAACAAGGAACATAAATGCCTAACTAGTTGTATGTAATCGTAGTTATAAATCCTATTAGTCTCATCATATTTAAAATATTTATGGCAAATTTATATAGAGACAACATAATTTCAGTACCTATCCTGAAATAAATTTTTGCTAAGATAAACCATCATTGAGATTAGTAGCATAAAGTTACATCTAAAATGTAGGTACAATAACATAAGATAAGAATATAGTACATCATCATCTTCCTACCCTTGTCCCACATTATGTGGGTCGGTACAACATGTTCTCTTCTTCCACTCACTTCTATCAGACGTCATCTCAATGTTCACACCTTTCTTACACGTCATCATTCACATTCACATAGTACATACCTACAAAACTTTCTTACCTATTATTTTGTTTCAGAATACTATGCAGATTACCATGAAGTTTCTACTTGTGTAGTAGACAGTATAAGACTATATAAAATTAATCTGCAAGTTGTAATTTGTAAAATGACTAGAATTCAAGGAATAAAACCATTTTGATTCTTTATTATTATTATATCTTATATATGTGGTAAAGAATGATTACATAGTTTATAATATGATATTAAAATCTGTACATAATCTAATTTTTTTTTCCTTTATTTCATTAGACTTGAACAAGTATTCATGAACATTTGACAGTAAGTATTTGGTAGTAAGCTCTGCCTTCCATGCTGTGGGTTGTGGGTTCGATTCACACCCAGAGCAAATTTTAATGTTTGTGTGATGAATATAAATATTTTTTCTGAATCTGGGTGTTTCTATGAATGTGTTTACAAAAAAAATGTAAGTATGTAAGTATTCTATCAGCAATCTAGTTCCCATACATATAGAGCTTTGCTTAGTTTGGGACTAGAGTGTGAAGTGTGAATTGTCCAAAAATATTTATTTATTTCCCAAGGCATGCACTTGAACCAAACTAAACAAAACTTGTATGGGAAATAGATTGCTTGAATACTATTATAAGTAAGTATTCTAAAAATTAATACATATTAACACCCAAATGCAGAACACATATTTATGTTCACAAATAGTAATAAATAAATATTTTACCAATGACAAGTAATCACATAAATGTTTGTTTGTGGTGGGGATTGAACCCACCATCCTAGCATAGATGCCAGAACTAATGCCAATACTGAGCTGAGATATATATATTATTAAGTATATATTATTTTGTTTCAGAATATGCAAATTACCATGATACTTCACTATCCTAATCTGTTTATGACTATTAAACTAATCTTTGTTTTCATTTGTGAAATAATATAGTAATTCAATAAAACCATGTTTCAGTATTATTTTATTAAAACATTTCTAAATAGATAGATAACTCTTTATTGTTCATCACACATAAATAAAAACAAAGAGCTTAAACAAGTAGTAATAGGCATCAGAATGGGTGGCCTTATCGCTGAGAGAGATCTCTTCCTGGCAACCGAAATTTGCTCGTGTCACATCCCAGATATACCTGAAATAAAATGAAGTGTATTGTAAATAGAGTTAATACGCATAGAGTTCAATACTAAAATATTTTACAGTCTTGAAATCTGAACATAAATCATTTTCTTTTATTTCATTACACTTAAACAAGTTAAAAAAATGTTTATGAACATTTCACAAAGCTTGTATGGCAACTAGAATACTCATATACTGTTTTATGAATAAATTCATAGATATGTAACATGTTGACACCCAAAAGCAGAACATACATTAATATTTACTAATAGTAATAAAAAATGTTTTACCAATAAAGACTTATTGAACTTTTAAAAAATATTTATTCTTGGTGGGGATCGAACCCACAGAGAAGACAGAACTAGTACCAAATGAGCTGTGATGCCTATTGCAATGATTGATTTAGTTTGTTATAGGTATATTTATGAACCTATCAAGTGAAGTAATCAACTACCTGGACGATTAAATAGAATGATTCATGTCTTAGTCTTAAATTGTTGTGTTCTGATTTCTGATCTGCTAACCCATACTGGGCACCAGCATCTTGTGTGCATCTGAAACATGAATAAGTGGTGACCAAACATGTTAGAAACTCTGCAACAGATGTCCACCTCCGACGCGGAGGTTGTGGGTTCGATGACCGCCTTGAAATAAATGTTTGTACGATCTGCAAATATTTATTCCGGGTGCTCTGGTTATTTTATATGTAGGTAAAATAAAAAATACCTATCTATATAAGTAATGTATTGTATTAAGTATGTCAGTCTCCTAGTATTGAAAAACAGGACAAGCCCGACATACGTTTCATGTTTATGATTAGATTTGACATTAAAATCTTCCATAATTAGGTAGTACACTGATTTATTCACTTTTCAATAACATACTTGTTTGCGAAATGCGCAAATCCGGTGTAGGTTTGCCAAAGCTGAGGTTTTTATTCTCCGTGAAATACGTACGTAATAACGTTTGGTGCGAATGGATGGTAAGTCAACAAGGAATGGGTGATACTGGGCCGTGCGTCTGCTTGTACGGTTATAGAAAGGAGATGGCGGTATCAAGTCGTGCAGTTCCTGGGCACATTCCCCGAAATGTATCCTATAGAAAATGGATAGGCAAGCAACTTTACGACGGTGTTCGAGACTATGGATCTTTAGTCTCCGCCATATGTTGCTCACCTATTATCCTGAAGGCTCTTCGCTCAATCGAGTCCAAGGCAGCCAGCAATATTATGATGGCACATAACAATATTATGATACAACAATCACGAAAGTTACAATGAAAATGCAAAATCTTTAGGTTATAAATAATAAATGTAAACAAACTATAGGGACGGAATATTCGATAAACTTCGATGCATCGAAAACATCGATATTTACAATGCGATACCTACATCGAATCGATCCGATGTTTTGAAATGCTTTTGATATACTCGAAATATCGATGTTTTTTCAGTTTTTAGTAGAAAAACATCGAGTCAATAATTATATCCAAATAATTTCATAAAAATTCCAGTTTGAACATTATAATTTTACTATTTTTTTTCCTATTTGATTATTTAAAAATGAAAAGTTTATTATTGGACTGACAATATAATAAAAATATTGTCTGTAAATATGTAAATATGTGTACTAAAAAAATGGCGGGCTTCAATGTTTACAAACAACGAATTGTGAATAACATTTGGTTTTGTGGACGAAATAAAATTGAAGTAGATTGTGTATTGTATAATTATATTATATTTATATACCAACTCATTACAATAAAATCTCATCTTTGTGTGAGCTCTTAAACTCAATTGGACGACATCGATGTTAGTTCTGATTTATCGAATCTAAAAAAACAACGATGATTTTTCAAAATGGACACCCCTAAAACGAACAAGTATGAAGACATGTTAGAGCGGTACAGAAATATGCGCCCGCGAAGCCCCGTTGCAAGTGCGAGCGAGATGCATGCGCCAGCTCGTTGACGTCATTTTTAACAGTTCAGTCATATCTAAAACATTTCAGTCATTATTTAAAACATTTCAGTCATATTTTGAACAGCTCAGCCACGTCAATCCACAAAAAATGCCTACAAAACTGACCTGCAACTGAAAGGATATTCCGTCACGCAAGTTTGCCCCTTCTGGATAGGGCCCCTGATCGTCAACTGACTTAACTAACAAAACGTGCAAAATGAGTGAGTTTTTCGTAGAATTTTCTGCTCTCTCCGATGACATTTCCAAAATTATTCTATATTAAAAGTCCCCGCAGACTGCAGACTTTTTATCGGCAGATAGTTTGGTCGGCTTATTAATCAGTATGAAGACTGAATCACTGTAATGTGCGTATGTTTATACTGATTAAGAAGCCGACCAAACTGTCGGCCGATAAAAAGTCTGCAGTTTGCGGGGGCCCTAAGACGCCCACACCGCCGCCGTATGGGCGTTCCGTTGGCAGTGCAAAATCAGCCATTAGGTACACTTACGTTCGTTCAATCACCCAGTTCCTTGCCAATCTACAAAAGAATTCGTCAACTCGCGGGTCTAAAGAACGCTTTGTCAGACCCTGGAGTCTGCACCTGAGACCAACATGTGTAATTTATTAAGTTACTTTCTTGGGCATTGGAACAGTGGAGAAAATATTGCGGTACCTAGGTATTTTATTGTAGCTTGTTACTTTGTGTATCGCAGGTGGAAAGCTGAGCAGGTTAATAAACAATGTTTCTCGAAAGGGTATTCTTTGTTTCTTTTCTATTGTATTTGTCGTTTTTATCGTTATTCCGCCTTTTTCTGGCATTGTTTATAGCAACATGTTAATAACTGTATAGTTTTCGTAAAAAAAGTTATATAAGGCATCAAATGAACTCAAGTTTTCGAATTAGGTAATTAGCATAATCTAGTATTCATAAAAAAATCTAATTATTATTGTATTTTGTTACAGAATCCTGATCCTGACGACACCAAAGCACCCAACATGCCTGTAAGTACCAAGTATTTCTGTTAAATTAATTAATAGCAATTTGTTCATCCGCTAGAGATGTTTATCGTGATAATTTTCAATTCGGCAAGGATCATCTGAAAACTCGGACTTATGTATGTCTCAAGCATTGACTATATTAGAAATCTAGGTGTATAATTTAAAAACTGCAAACTTTTATACTTGAGATTCAAATTTTATCAGAATTAGATCTGAATAGATCTTCTACAATAACTTTTTATATCTCTCCGGTCGCACTATTCGAAGTATTTTATTATTCTACATGTTATATAGTTATAGTTCTTATACAGTCAATCTATGACAGATGCTTTTGTTTTACGACCGTTGGGAAAGGTTCGCATTTTCTGCATGTACTTACGTAAAACTAGAGGTCCAATATCACGCCATCTGGACGATCATCCCCAAATATCAGACGAATTACGGGCCCAGCTTTATTTATACGGCCAGTATTTCATAAAAAAAATCTGATCTGAAAGACAGGACTCGCAGCTCAGTTGGTAGTAGCTTTTACATGCTGTGGGTCGTGGATTCGATCCCCACCGAGAACAAAAGTTTGAGCACAGATGTGCTATGTCTGGGTTATACTTTTTTTTTGGAAACATACCTAGAATACATAGTTTCTATGTATGTGTTTCCAAAAACAAAAGTATATAGCGATTCTATCAACAATCGTACAAGCTTTACTTAGTTTGGAACGTGATGTGTGAAATGTCCGTGCATATCTATTATTTTATTTTATTTATTTTAACAAGATTTTGCGAGGAGGTCGCATAAAAAGTCCTAGAATTCTTATAATAATATCTAGAATTCCTAGAGCAGGTTTGTTAAGTACAAATACTAATTAATTATAGCTAGAAAAAGGTCCTCAACGTAGACCTTTTTCTAATTAATTTTTTGTTACATACTAGGGCATGAAATATTTTTTGCTCAATAGTAATTTTCAAATCATTAAATTGTAAAACCCATTTCAAAAAATCTTTTTTACAAGTTTTTTTATACATTTTTAGTATAATACACAAATAATACAAAAAATAATAAACGCAAATTTTCAGCATTTTTGATACGAATCTCGAAATTTCCTTTAAAAAATGTAAATAAAAATGCGAGCAATTTTTATATCGTCAATTACCGAGAGCGCTTTGAAATATATAAATTAGACTTCTTTGTTTCTTTTATATCAAAAGGCGAGAACTTTTTAAATCTTATTTATACTCATTACTAGAGTTTTTCTTTGGTCAACGAGATTGCTATTCAGTATTCACCTTTCTTAAGGAATATAATGATATAATATACAGGCTTTTTTATTTGTTATTTTATTTTATTATTCACCTTTTTGCCGCGAAGCGTAAATCGTTCCTATTATTAAGAGAAAAATATATTTATCAATTTTTATTTTGCTTAGTTTAGCAATTGTATTGCGACTTCAGAAAGTTGTACAAAGATTAGAGCAGCAGCATTTTTATTATCTTAGGAAAATTATACTTAATCACTTTATGAGTATAGTATACATTATAGATATTTTTAATTTATGACATAAGACGATTGTCTTAATCGTCATCGCTAAGAATAAGGAGGAAGCCAAAGGCTCAATCAAGGAAAGAGTGGCGTTTGAGGGAGGAGGCTTATACCCAGCAGTGGGCTAGTATGGGCTGCCGATGATGATGATGATGATGAAGCATAAGGTGGAAAGATTTTTTGATAAGCGGTAATCTCTGACTGGCAGAAGATATTGAGCCAGTTCATTGCGGAAATACTGTGCATATTGTGAGGAAAATACTTCGTCTAACTAAGCAAGTCTTATGTTGTGTAGTAACACTACTAGGCTTCAGATATAGATAAGAATTAAAATATAAATAATACATTTTTATAATTAAAAACATTAGCAAGCGTCATACCGTAAATAATTAAATGTGTGAAACAAAGGAAAAGTCTCGGATAATATTTACGTCGGTCCGGTCGGAAACAGAATGTTTGACTGGAATTTTTGGGTTTTTCTCTCGGCCAAAGTTCTACCTTCCTTCCTGACTTCATAACGATTCGGACCCTGACTTTAAGTTCGTGGTTTTGGTTTCCTCTTTGAATTTATGTTATTATGAGATATTATAAACGAGGTGAATCGCCCTCAAAACATTTTCCTTTATGTTTCTGTGGGGCTATCCAGTAAGGGGAAACTTGCGTGACCGAATATTCTTTCAGTTGCAGTTCAGTTTTCGATGATTTTACTTTAGTAGGTACTCATCAGTATTCCGTGGCATTTTTGTGCACTGACGCGACTGAGCTTTATAAAATCATGACTGAGCTGTTAAAAATGACGTAATGCCGCGGTTTAGCACGTGGCCTACCTGATTTGAGCATGGCCTACCAGATTTTTCGTTAATTCTATCAATCGGTATGAAAATCGATCATTCAAAATATCAATAAAAGACGAAGAAGAAAACTGAATTGCAATTTGATCAAATAACAGTTCAAAAACATTTCAGTTGTCAGGATACCCACTGGTTTGTGCCCCGAGTCGTAAAGTGATTGCGAATTTTAAATTTGCAAACAAAAGAGGAGCTTTATATTTTCACAGATATATTTATCGGTAAGTAAATGTACTTTGTTTTTATAAAAATACAAACCGGTAGTCGACACAACTCAGTTGGTACAAAGCATAAAGTATGCACACTTATTTATGCCGAAAGATGGCGTTAGTATGTCATGACAGTCAAATTAGGAAAAACGCGCTTATCTATTGACTGATTAAACTATTAAACTACCTTTACAACGCCATCTATCGGATTACTTTTGCTGGTGCCTCTATCATCACAAAAGCAAGACATTTTTCTTTATATTTTTCCCGCGAACGCAACAATGGCTACCCAATTTCCTTCGCGAAAAGCTGTAACCTCAGTAAGCAGGCGCTGTCTGTTCTAGGGAACAATAGAACATTAGTCCGACAATAGGAACTAAACAAACAAGGAAACGGACGCATGTTTGCGTGGCTCTTACCTACGAGCACACAGTACGAAAGGAGAAGATTTGCAAGCTACGTTATGTTTGGATTTCCAAGATGTTGGTGAGATGGAAACATTATGAAGATTTTGTTTGAACCCAAATTAAGTTAATTTAAATTAACTCAATTCAAGGCCAATATAAATAGGTGTCTTCTAGACCATCCTGCTCCATCGTCGGCTTCATCGGCGCTTTCCATGAGGCGAGATTGAAGCCAAAGGATGGTCAATAGATTATAAAAAAAAAAAAAACCCTATATCTATACACTGTCAAAGTCCTATGCGATGTCATATAGCACAAATATTGCCTTCTTTTATCGAATACAGTCGCGTTTTGATTTGAATCGAAAAAAAACATTCTAAAGAATTTGCTCTCTTTTGAATGGTAAAATCTCACCACGTGATGATTCAACACACACTGTTTTTTTTTTTGGCTCGCATATTTTGTGCATTTGAAATACACACACACACTGCTGATTTGCAAAAAAAAAATGCACGCAGCAATTGTTATTCGAACTTCGAATCAATTCAAAAAAAATGATGCATAAAAAAACACTGGCCACCACCACGTTCGAACTATTGAATCTTATAAAGAAGCAGGTGTTCTATGTATTGTAATAGGTATGTCAGTTTCCTAGTACCCATAACACAAGCTCTGCTTAGCTTGGGGCTAGATGATGTTGTGTGCATTATCCAGCATTATTTTTTTATTATTAATTTTCTTGTGCTACATCTTCCTCACACCTCCTTGATGAATTAGATCTACTTTTGTCCGGAAACTAATAGAACGTGTTCGTAACTTCGCAACATTTCTTCGTGTGGAAGTTCTTAGAAAGCTTTCTAAATGCTCGGAATCTATTTACCCGCGAAACTTGTGTGCTTTGGAGTAGACTGTTAGTTACTTTAGATGTGTGGGAGGTACTGGAATATAGCTATAATATATTCTTATTAGTATCTATCAATAGTAGACTGTGTTTAAACATTAAGTTATTAGTTGGTTGGCAAATATAAAAATGTTCAATTTTAAAATTGATTAAGTATGATATTTCAAATGAAATATTTTGTATGAAAATCAAAAATAATACAATATATTTATTTGTTTTAGAGCAATAGTGTCATTGATACTTATTAGTACCTACTGCCTGAAATAAATCAAGCTTATACTATTTTTATATTGTTTAGATTATTCTAGACACTACCTAAATTCTTTAAATAGATTGTAATAAGGATATTGATATAAAGCTCACATTCAGGGAATTCAAACAAAAGTTTTAAATTAAATATCTAAGACGTAAAGTCGTTTTTTCTAAGTAAGATATTGAGATTATTTACAAAATTTATTTTAAAATGCTATACGTTATTCAGTTAATTACGCAAATTTAAACCTTTTTGCTTACTACCTAGTGAGTTTCTAGTTCTAGAGAACAATTTATTTAGAGCAGTTTTAAGAGCCTATACAACCAAAATATCTGTATGTCGACCGTGCTTAAGTATTACACCCTACAATAATTCAACTTTCATATCCAACAGAATTCCTATTAAAAACAAATTTAATTATTCCACTAAGGCACTCGACTTTGGCGCTCGTTTCTAAGATAAATGTAATTACAAGATAATAAATTACTCAGACAAATTACTAACTGATAGTGCTATCTTTGTATTTGTTAGCCGGCGATACATCAACTCGATACCCCTGAGTTTTTTTTTTATTTAAGAACTCCTTTTATCAGGCCACAATAAAGGCGATGGTCGTTGGAACCAAAAAGGTTGACACTCAGGAGTAGTGAAAAGTTTTTATACATAAGTACTTAGGTTTTTTTTTTCATCGATTTGATGTAACTGGACTTTGGCAGTAAGATTTCGAAGCATACTTTTAAATTATAATAACAATTAATTATTTATATTGAACTTACTATGAGCTATATAGCGTTACAAATAGGTAACGCCATTTTCTTAAACTAACCATAGTTTAAACTAGATTGTTGAAGGAATAAAATCTATTTTTTTTATCACATTCCACAAAATGTTGGTTTTGATAGGGTTCGAATACACAACCTACGAGTGACTGAGCTAATTTTTGATTTATATTTGTAAATAATCTTAGTTTATTTAATAGTAATAATAGAGTAATATGCGTAGTTTTGTGATAATTATTACTTCCCCTCACTCTATCCAATCCTCGCGATTTAATGTACCAATAATTACATTGAAACTTCTTTCTAAACCTCTTTGTTAACCAGTAGCCAATTTATTTTTAAGCTGTCAAACTCTGACCGAAATTTGCACTAAAACGTCACTCTAAAACCTAAGGGTCTCTCCCTTCGCAAATCTCCCCTGTGAAGTACCCCTTTGTGACACAATAGTCGTAACTAACGTCAGATCGTGTTCAAATGAGTGGTAAGACTGGGGGGACACATCTGGCAATGATGTGGGGCTCTTTTACGCGTTTCATACCTCTTGGCGCCTTCTGTGCGCCTGGTACCTACGGTAAGTTTCTTGTAATTTTTTATTTATTGTTTTGTAATTTATTATTTATTCACAAAAGGAGTTGTTTAGAATGTAATTTTTTTAATTTTTACTGTGTCAAAGTTGTTGTTGTGCCATTGTGTACCATTGACACGCAAGAAGAAGAAGAACTATGTCAAAGTTATCAAACAGAAATAATAATATTTTAGAGGACTTTATGAGTTGAATTCGTAATTCAACTGAATTGAATTCAGGCATTAAATTAATGTTCTGCTTTTCGGCTGCAAAAACGAAACAAGCTCTTGTCCAATAAAATTTAATGTACAATGTCTTAATTTCGCAATGCATAATAAATGTCTCAATCTTCACAATCAAACTGCAAAGAAGGTACAAGGGGATACACTATCCATTTACTTCAATGGGGTAAAGTCCTTAGGGGTGGTCCACCCCATCGGCATTCGGGGACTTTCAGAGGCCAGTACAGGCAAGCCCTTATTTGAACTCCCGTATTGGCTCAGATTCTTTGCTTTGGAAGAAAAGCGAGGGGACCAAAGTAGCCAAACGCGATAAATTAAATTTTGTTTCCTTACGATTCGCTTGGTTTATTTCAAGCTATTATGAAAACAACAAAACATTTTAGGGCTGCTTTTTGTTTCACATAAGTCCGATGTCAATGTCACTTTGACGTTAACCACGCTTTAAAGTTTATACCACGTGGCATACTTTCATTATTAGAAACCGCTAGTATAAACACGAGATAAACCATAGTCAATTATAATTATATCACTAGTTTAGACAGCACAGGTCTTTGATCGCTGTGTTATTGTAACCAACACGTGCTTCGGTGGATAACACACGTGCCAGCCCTATCGTGTAAACATTAGTTACACGATTAACTAGCTCTGTGTTGTATCTATCGTACAATGAATCAAGAATAAACTTTCTGAATAAGGTTTTATTTACGATAACAGTTTTTTTGATTTGTTAACGATATTGTATAGGATAAAAATGTGCTATCATTACTACAATAACAATAAAATTGTGGCAGCTGCGATGTTCTCTAATCTAATGTATCGAAAATATCGTTTAAAAAAAGAATGAGTGCCGATAAAATAGTCAAATTGACACTCAAATAGAAAAGCAAACTGGCTGAATGACAATCAAATCTTTGCTCATAAAAAAACAAAAAAAAACAACATGCGTTTGAAAATAGAACAAAGTTGTTTCAAAAAGCTCGGTATCGGTTCGGTAGATTTTTTCTTCATAATGGCGGCGCTGGCTCGGTGATTGCTTTTGAATATTTCATTGAATAAATGACTAAACGTATTGAGTTCCCTTCGTAACCGAAGTAAATATTTGATGGAGTGGAACTTAGGAATCATTAGTATTATTGTTTGTACAATTCGTTTTGGAATAAAAGGCTTTAAGTGATTTGGGTTATTGATGCTGACGTAGTAATCTATATATTATGTGTACTAATAATAAACTCTAATAAAAATGCAGATTTAAAAACAACGCAGAGAAAATGAACTCGTTATTTTAAATCCGGGCATATTTTTTGGAATGTGTCTGCATCGAACACCGCATAGTGCACGGCTCGCATGCCGCCCCATTCAGCCAAGCTTGCAATCGCCAGATTAAACTGTCAATTCTGGCCTTGTATTTCTCTCCTTTTTTTCCAAGAACCCTTCGTTACGACTAAACGGGCCGTAATTTAGTGTTCCGCAGCTGCCACGCGTGTAATGTTGATTGTATTGCGAGTGAGCTCCGTTTGTAATCGAACACTTTACCCTTTTTATGTGGATTAGGCGAATAGTGGAAAACTATAGAATTTAACATTTATATTCTTTGCTCCAAATTGAATTTCATAGTATAGCTTATTAACTGACTGAACACGATTCCATAACAATAAAACTTAAGGCCAGATGGTGTATCTGTGTTTTATTTAATGTACCTACTGCATTGGACTATGTGTAACTTAACATATATGAACGGGCTAATCTACATAACTTTGTAATAGCGTACATAAATTTAACAGGTATTCAAAAGGCCAAGCAATTCCCAGTCATAAATTGACCTCAGCTCGTTTTATTTTTGTTTAGACAATCGAGAGTAGCAATTACGCGACCTGCCGGCACTTTCATTACATTAATCCTGGGCATAAATTGCCGACGGAAATAAATTAAGTCGCCTTAAACCGACCATTTAGCGAGGGAATTAACCGACGTTTAATTGAAACTAGATGAGTGTAAAAAACTCTCCGTCTCGCTCGCACTGCAGCCGATAAATAAATCCTCTTCAAAACAAAGGATTAAACTTTCAACTTTGAGCAGTGCTAAATTATTCAGCGGCTTTTTTAAACCCCGATTACAAGTTTTGACATAATCTCCGGTTTTAGATTTTTTTCGGTTGTCAAAAGAGTTTAAGATCTATGTCGTAAAGGTTTATGGTTGAAATATTTTTATCTGCTTAATTTTACAAAGTTTGTTTTTGATAAAATGCGAAGTTTAATCATTGTTCGTATAATTACAACAATATTTTTATAATTTGTTGGTTAACACAAAATCAACAGCATATTTGATCAAAATATGGTTAATGGAAACAAAATATTTGCCATCGACACACAATGTTACAATACAGTCACGTGATGTGTATTGTATCCGACTTTCGTGATAAAAGCATCGATTTCACACAGTCCCATGGGGTCGAAAGTGCCCTAAACTAATATATCTACGATCAATAAGATACCCCTCTACAATGTTACTGCGTTCGGAATCATTGTGGATGACGGCAGTGGCTATTTTCACACGATCGTCAATAGAAACGAATAATTATTATTTAGGATTAATGCAGCCGTGCTTCTGCACGGCTGCATTAATCCTAAATAATAATTCCAAATAAATAAATCCATCAAAACTTTTGCGAGGGCAACATTAATATTTTATGTAAGTAAGTAAGTATATATTTAATCAAAGCGAATAAAAAAAATATATACCTATTTATGATTTAAACCATGAAATAATAATATCCATTTTTGATGAGATAATGAGATGAGGTATGCAAACACGTTATATATATTCAGTAAAATATTGTAGTAATTATAAGATAGGATTTATAAGCTATAAATCCTATAAATCATTTTTGTCGACAATCGAATACGTAAGAAATAATTTACGATTTCTAAACAGACAACTGACAGGCATATTTACATAAAATCAATATGGAGCACATCCCTTGAATACTCGTTCTAAATGTTACTTTTTAGGAACTTACACTAGATACATGGATAAATTAATATTTTTGGACATTTCACACATTCTCTAATCCTAAACTAAGCAAAGCTACTCGTACTATAGGAACTAGATTGCTATTAACTAGATTATTGATAACGTTAGTCACACCTTTAAGAATACAAAAAACTACCAGTAAAGCAATGGGCGGCCCTATCGCTGATCTCCGCCAGACAACATTGGAAGGACAGAACTAAACATAAATAGAGGAAGGAGAATTACATTATCCACGGTCGGAAGTTTTCTCAAAATGCCTTTGATTTGCCTCTAAAAGCCTAAATCCGAATACACTCGAATATTTCCGAACAATGTTCGTTCTATTTGAATCGACAAACCGCCACTTGACACTGACAGTTATTTAGACTATTCACGGTTGAAATATCTAAGCAATAATCCCCAAGACACAGAATAGATAGACTACGTAAAACACTCTCTTGATACTTGTATGGTAGGAACTTGCAATTTTACTAAAGATCTCGAATATTAATAAATTTTTGAGACCTTTACAATAATTAATTAAAAGTAAAACGCTTTTCATATTTTACAAAAGTTTTCTAGCCGTCAAGTGATATTTAAAAATATTTTTCTGTCAAGCCAGTCATCGAGTAGACTGTCATTTGTTTTAAAAGAAATGCGTTTATACATACCTCATCTCATTATCTTATCAGAAATAGATATATTTTTCTAGGATTTTAATAATATTTCTTTAATGCTGGGGCCACATTAGCGGGCTACGGCGAATATTCGTGTAAACGCGATGTATGTGGCCGGGTACATCGTGTCATCGCGTAGTATTTAGATAAGAAGATCGCCTATACCCGAACACGATGTTTTTGTCGCGCCAACACGATACGAATATTCGCCCGCTAATGTAGCCGAAGCATAAGACTTTGTCAAAGCTTCGTTCAAGGGGGTATATGTAGAAAGTAAACCGTGGTATAATATAATAAGTAAGTAAGTAAATAAATAATTTAGATTAGATGCAAAGTCCTAACTAACAACATTGAAAATACACATTTTATGATATTTGAGAAAATAAAAATAACGCCACAATAGTAGAAGGATAAAATATACTTTATCAAATACAACACAATGAATAGAATAAAATACATCACTATTGAATATCAAAAGGCTTTACATAATCTATCGATATTGATAACCGATTTTAAGGGTTTTAAAAAACTTTTATTGATTTTCAAGGCTTAAATATTTACTAAAAATAAAAGTTGATATACAAAAATGTAAGCAGTTTGAGGTATTTGTAAATGTGTGTGGTAATATTGTGTTGGACGTGCCTCTGACTTACCTCTTATTCGTAAGAAAGAAAGAAAGAAAAAACGTTTATTCAATCAAAAACAGACACAAAATAAATATATAGTTAAAGTAGGAAAAAAACAATTATTACAGAAAAAAAAAAACAGATAGGTACATATAACATCAAAAAAAACTCTAGAAAAAAGTTACGAAGTAACGTAAAACAAAACATTCGAATTGAAAAAACGCCCTTTTTATCAGATTTGATGCTGGTAATACGACTGTGTATATGATGTGACTTACCCTGTATTTCCCTTCTCCGACCTGCATGACCCTGAACTTCTGTCTGCAGGTGCAGGAAATTAACAAAATTATATAATTAATAGTTTACAAATAAATATATTTATAGTAAGGTATCTTTAACGCAGATTAAAGAAGTTGTCTACCGTGCCTATCGATAATGTCATTAATTTCGAGATTTTCTAAAGTGTGCTTAAATAAATGCATCAACTTATAATGCTTACTGTATATTTCAATATACAAATTTAGCAAAAGCATCTTTCCAAATATTTACTTACTACATAATATAATAAAATTAATTATATAATAATTGAATAATAAATTAATGTTACATTTTATACCATTTTAACTGAGTTAAAAAATAAACAAATCTTTAAATTCAGTATATTTTTCTAAACCATTTTGCGATACCCGCATTCCGTATTCGCAGATGTGCACAAACTTTTTCGCATATTGTCAACTGTAGTTAATTGTGTCCATCATTAGCTTATCTAGAACAAGCTTATTTATTTTACGGTTACGACTACGAGTATCTAGAAGAGTTTGGCTTTTCCGAAATTGTCGTTTTTTACGGTTACTGCCTTTTTATATTCGAGTTTTTATACTTTGCATCGAGTCTTTTTTTCTTTTTCTTTTTTTATTTACGTTGTATCGTGAACGGGAATGACATTACTGTGCCTTTTTCCTGCTTAAAATTAGTATAAATTAACATTTTAATTAAAATATAAACAGGGTTTTATCGCTTAATAATCTTGAGGATTCCTGATACATCCTTAAAGTCGTAAAACTTTCGATTTTTTTAAGCGTACCGGTACCGGAGACTAGGTTGGCGGTCCAAAACTGGAAAGCTAAGTACCGAATTCAAAAAGTCTGAAGGAGTTCGTTTTTGGAAACCAAACAGTGTAGGATTTAATAATTTATACGTTAAAAGTCACCCCAAAAATATCATAAAATGAACCACAGTAAGATAAGAGAAGGGACGGTCCGACGCCAGTATATTTATTATCCGATTATTAACACGAAACGCGTACGGAACCCAGCTAAATTACACGAGCAGAGTGCACGCACACCCTAAAAAGAAATTGTTCTATTTAACAATGAAATTGATAATGAAAAGGGTAAATTGGAAACGCAGATTAACGTTTAATCAATGGTTGAATTAATTATCGAAATAGGCTAATCCGTTATTGCTTAATTTTGATGGGATTCCGTTTTGTAGGTTTTATTAATCAAATTGCTTGATAAATTGAATCATAAATTTAATAATTATTTCTTGCGCTCAGTAGAATTACAAATTATTTTATCTGGCGGTATCTAATATAATAATCAATATTTTATTGAATAATACCGTCAATAATTAAATAAAACTAGGGTCACGACAGAAGTGGTTATAAAGTCGTCTGAGAGAATGTCTAACGGCCGGTTTCTGAAACGTTGATCAACCAAAAAATCAAATTACAATGTGTCAAAACTCGGATCAATTGTGATTTGGGTTGCTCAAACGCTTGTTATCTGATCTGTTGTTAAATATTTCGCTTGATCAACGTTTCAGAAACCGGCCGTTAGACTTTCTCTAGGCATGGTAGACATTTTCATTCTTACAATGGTATGAAAAAAAAATTGACACTGCGTTTCAGTCAACTGGCTTTTTAGTTGACTAAACAAACAAATGTCAAGCTGAATCAGAGCAGAGTTGTATCGCATTTTCCTGTTTTTGTTCCTGGTAATGGTGCTTTCCAATTACCATTATTATTTTCGCTGTGGGTAGGTTTCGTACTGAAAATGAATTTTATTTTATCTGAAGATTAAAAATACGTAGGCATCTGAGTTAAAACAATTTCGGGAAATAGATTTATATTTTGTGATATATTATTAAAAAAAAAAGTAATTATTAATACCTACTCAGTTTTTATAAAACTGAAACTTTTGTAAGTAATATATTTTTTTCTATTATTTCTACAATTTGCACGTATAGAGTATTTATAAAAAATATGTGGCTAAAAGTTCATAGTTAGGTTCATTCGCGTACAAAATGTCAAATCGTTTCCAAATATGAAACAAACTGCACAACACTCGGCTCTGAAAGAAGAATAATACAAAAACCCCGCTAAAAGGGTGTCTTTGTTTGAGAATGAATGAAATCGAAAGGCGGGGATGTCGCAGACGGAGAACTATTGAAACTTTTAAGATAAAGACACACTAAACTGAGTTTAGAAATAAATTCGCAAGTTCCTCGTGAAACTTCGTACTCACTTTATATCAATTGTGTTAAATGAAAGAAGCTTGATATGGTCCATATGGTGGAACAAGTTTTGTCTACCTTGTTTATTGACTGTTTTTTTAAGCTATTGCACAGCTTTTATCGCGGGCCTTGAGCGCGGAGACGGAATCCAGAAATTCCGTAACGAAATAACCTAACGAAAATAACCTAACCGTGTGCATGCGTAATCCAGAAAAAAATGCTATGCAATAGCTTTACCGCGGCGGTCTACGAGTGCCACACGTCTTTTTTTAGTCAGATATTTTACATTAGATACATAATACTCAATTAAAATCGATATAAACGGTAGACCACTATAATTCCGCGTTATACGTCTTCTCTATAATAATATTTATTCATCAAAGCCAACATCATCATTATGTATTTATCGAATACTTTTTGTACACCAATAAAAATGACTACAACGTAGTACATCAGAAAACAGTAATAACCGTATATTTATTGCGTGTTCCGTAAACAGCTTCATTCCAAAATCTAACATTCTAACAAACCATTAACTGGAAAGTACAACAAAGTTGCAACAAACAAGACATTTTGTTACCAATTTAACAGTTTAATTACAAGTGTCGTATCGAATCGAACTTTTTCAGTCCAGAATAGGGGCATTACTCGACTTGGCACGCCCGGCTTGTGGGGTGAAAAATACCGATAACTGAGGGGTTAAATGGGTCGGTATTCGGTTACTAATAGTTTTATAGTGAGGTATTTTTACGTGCGGAGTTTTTTAAAGTGCTCGGTCTGGTGCAGCATAAAATTGTGATAATTAAAAGCAAATTAGGTTGTGGTGAAGCTTACTTAATGCTATTTTACTAACATAAGAAACATGTACTTATGCTAGAAACATACTTGTGTAAAAAAAAGGTAGCACTCCGGGAGTGCCGGCAGAAGTGAAAACTTCAATATTAACGTAGTGTTTTCACTTTTAAGTTTTCACTTCAAAAATATAACCACAGACGTCATAATGACAATGACAATCACAATGACACAGACACATTCGCGCAAGCGCCCTGTGCCGCCTAAACAGAGCACACTCAGGCACGGTAGAAAGAGTGGGAGATACTAGTTCCTCTCCCTTTCCCTCGATCTTACGCTTTTTATCAACGTCACGTGACCCTGACGCGAGTTTGAAAGTTTTTACCCACCCAGCGCCGCTAAAGAAGTTTTCACTTCAAAAATTAAAGTTCACGGTAAAGCTTTTAAGCTAAGTAAAAATAGTTTTTATTAAACAGGTTTTTGCATGTCGGCTTTAGTAAGTTATTGTTTGTTGGTTTCGTTCATTACGATTTTGCTCATAAATTGAATTAATTTCCGTTTTTTCCCACAAATCCAAATAACCAATGGAAAATGCTCACACTATTAACTTGGATTCTATAATACTTGCTAAATGGCAAATGCGCGTGATGAGAGGGACAAAAACAAAAAAAAAAAAAAAAAAAAAAAAAAAAAAAACGTATTCTAAATTCAAATGGATTGAACCTCTACAGCACAGCACTATCAAACGTCTCGGTTGCCAGTATCGTCTTACATCAAAAGTCCATTTGGTCCGTTCTTCCCAACCTTCTTGGTTCCGTCGATACGTCTTGAGGTTTGGGCGTCTCCTTTTGAAATTCAACGATATTTTAATGGCCACTATCGTGGCTCGATTGATTTTCTTTTCTTTTTTGCCCAAGTTCCGCTCTTGAGCTTTGACAGAGCCCGATATTGCTTTGGCCCGGCTTTTTATTTACTATCAAAATAAATAGAGCTATTGCCAATGGTTCTACGGAGTTTGTTTTACTGAAGTTTCAATTAGTTATTTGATAAAAAGTGAATTAGTAGAGTCATTTCTGATTTAGTTCTAGATAATTTTTGAGTTTTGTAGTAATAGTTGGACGTCCATTATAGTTATCATCGTCATCATCAACTAAGTCTATATCAGTCCACTGCTGGACGTAGGTCTCTCCCAAGACGCGCCACTGAGCCCGGTCTTTATAGTTAGACCTCTAACAATAGGCTAATGAGGTATGAGTGTTATAGACATAGAGATATCTATTAATACTGGGCTGGATTTCAACCTGCACTCAGGTTGGTCGTACCTATATTAAGCTGTCAGTTTCAGGCATACCTAGCCGTTTTGTTAATTACCCGAACAATAGAATCTAATGCAAATAGTTCTATTATACACAAAATGGAGGATTTCATTAAAATTGGTAGTTTTGTACCGATATTTATTTAAATATTGAAATGGAGTTCTAAGTATCAAATATTCAAGGTTATAAATACGTCATTTTGTCCTAAAAAAACATAACTTGTGCTATATGAACAGAATAGATGATAGAAAAGATAATAATTTATTTGTCAAACATATTTTGTTACAACACAAAGATCATATATATAGCTTCTTTCCATCCAAAGGTTGTCTGGAAGAAATCGCTCCCTAGCGATAAGACCGCCCATTGTATTTAGTTTAGTTTATGTTTTTATGTAAGTATTGTTTCTCAATAGTTCTAAGGTGTACATGTACAATAAAGCATTTTCATTCATCATAAAATAGATTAAAAACAAAGAATATCAAATAAACTATTCTAGAATATATTAATAGTTCTAACTTCTTTATTAATATGTTTCTATAATAATATAAGTACATAGCATCTACTAGACACGAAACCAGAAATGTTTGTTTGTGGTTATAAACCCACATGACAGAACTAACTAAACTGTGACGTCTGTTTTTTTTAAAACTGGTCTATAGTTTTTTTTAACCTGTTCATATTTGTTCCTTTGGATCTCAATTACCTTTAAATAAAGCCGCTTTTGAGCAAACAGACTGAGTACACCACTTTTTAATTGTGGGAATCCAGAAATTCCCCAATTTCTACGCTAATGTTTGTACAGTAAATATTTACATTATTTACTTATTTGCTAAGTGTAAATGTTTTCCAGACTTAGAATAGAATAAATAGAGGCATTTTAAGACGACGTTCGGTAGATATGTTCGGTAGATGTGATAGTTGTGATGACATCCTTGTTAATCAAAATCTTGATTAATCCGAAGAAGGTTTAAATCGCTTTCTGTCACTTGATAACGAGAATGCTTGTCAGGCTAACAATCTCTGTACCTCTACCATGAGTTGTCACAGTAAAATCAATCGCCTGACTTTACTACAGTAGTTACGTCAATATTAGTATGACGAATTTTAGTACCCAACTATCCGCTAGAGGCGCTGTACAAATCTTCATACATTTTTTAACTACAGACGCTAGCGAGTATAGTATGGTATAGTAAAAACTCATGGTAGAGCTAATGAATAAGATAAATTATACTATACAAACAATCAGTGCGAAGTATAAATAATAATAAAATGTAAGTATGAATTTGATTGCGTAAAAAAAGCTCCACTTCTTTTTTCCAAAAAAAAAAAGTTATTTTAAATAATTATTTACTTTAATAAACCGTGATAAGAAGTAATTGATAATTTTCCGTAAATATTCATATAATTTTACATATTTACCTCTTTAAAGTACAGACGTACTTACTTGCTTACAAAGTTTCCTACCACTTCATCAAACAGCTCAACAAAAAGCAACTCGCCAAAACAAAACAAAACTCAATAAGCTCGCTCATTGATCATTTCCAATTCGAATTATTGTTGTTCAATACGACTAGAGTTGAGAAATTCTCATTTTCAAACAAAAATATGTTTTTAAACGCCTTTTTTTAATATTTACATGATCATGCACTAGTATTAAAAAGACTAACGGCCGGTTTCTGGAAACCCAAATCACGATAGATCCGAGTTTGAGACATAGTAATTATTTGATATTTTCGTTGATCATCGTTCGAGAAACCGGCCGTTAGTAGTCTATAAATTATGTATTACCATTATTTTCCCGCGCTTTGAAAAATAATCTTTTTCTCGTTCTTTTCATAAGTAAAAAAAATAACTATTTATCATTCCATCAATATCAACTCTTTGTAAGACTAATTAGAGTTCAGTTTTCTCCGACTATTCTGATACTATAACATCTCTACTCACGACCAAGTTTCGAGTTTCGCTAACGACTATCAAAGAGACTCCAACCGGCCAGTTCATTATTTTCAAAAATGGAACGTGATCGGTCCGTTTTGATTTTCGCCTCTCTTGCTTTGTTGATGGATGATCAAAGTTCTCGCGTAACGTATCGGAATAGACAATGTTTTGACGTGACAACGTCTTATAATTCGATAGAGCCGGCTGCACGCACGAAAAAACATGACTCATGCGGCGTTACCTCGCTCTGAGACTCATGCGGCGTTACCTCGCTCTGAGGCGTTCCATGAAGTGCAAGCGAGAGCGCGGAACGAGCGACAAAGAAGCACAATCGGCCTTTGCGTTCGTTGTCATGTTCAACTATCGTCAGTAAACCGACTTAACAGACAACCATTTTTTTTTTCTATTATGGCGCGTTTAGGCTGCACGACTTTCCTATAAAACGTTATGGACCTATGATAGTGTTCTTTTAGCTATTATTTTAAATGGGACCTTTGATAACCTAAATAAAAATAAATACTTACGTAAAGGTGATGAATATTTTCTCATTTTAACGGTACTTAAATATCATTTATCAACGGATACCAAAATAAAACACGGTGCCATGTCATTTTTATGACTTCCTTAGCTATAGTCAATTGATCGTTGGGTATCATGACATCATTAATCAATTTCATGTTTACTTGCGGAGTTTATAAGTACATATTATTTTTTGTTTCTTAAAATTGTGTACCAAAAAGGCTAAGTACAAAACAACTGCAATACGACGCCATTTCTCCCCTCGATAAAATTTCAAGGTTCGAAATTTAAATTCAAAAATAGCCGCCATTTCTTCACTTCTCTTCAGAGGAAAGTGACAGTAACATTTTCTCCGGAGGCTAATTACCTGTTCGTTCCCTTCAAATTGTCGTTGCATTAATAACAATTAGCGAGCTCTCGTCTTCAATAATTGAATCTGCGTCTTCAGTGTCGAGTTAAGGAAAATTAAAATATTAATAGAGGCTTGTAGGGGTAATACCTTTTATTTTGATAGTGATTCAAATTGTAGTTATAAAGGTAGTCTGGGAGCAAAATTTCATCAAAATTTTGGTGCAATATCATTTCCTGATGTAGAATTTCAAAAGAGAAAAATATGGTGCATTTGTTGGACCGGCACTGTATTCAGCCCGTATGAATCTCGAGTCGAAAGCTGCTGTCGACGATTCCCGCTCGCCCGGATATCTCCGGATTCCCTTATAATTTCTTTTTGATACCGGAATAAGTCCCATTCGGGAACTTAAATTACGTATGGTGTAGGAGCGGTATCGAGATTCGTATCGAGTGGCGAATAAATCTGCGCGCTTCGCTACGTCTGCCGCCAAGCCGCCATATTGGATTACTGGCAAAGTATTCTCTTAAGTTTCATTAAGCGATGGGACAGATAGAGAATGGGGATATATAAATCGGGGTTCGGGTAAAGTTTTCGACGCTGATTTAGTTGTGGGACACAGAGTTTTTCAAAGCTTTTTGGAGTGGTGAAATTTTTCCTGCTTTTAAAAAGGAACGGTTCTCAGTATTTGCTCTTTTATAAAACACTTATTTTCAAGTGCTTCATCTAACTTTACGCTATCTATCTGATATACTATAATACTCTAAGTGCTTGCTTCATATTTAGTCTTCACATAGACACGTTAGGTAGTCACCACAAATTTAGTTTCTAAAATCATTTCAAATCGCCCCAAGAATCTACTATACCCCAAAAATGTATCCCTAACATAGTTTTGCAGAACCCTAAATAGCTTCTTCACAATCCTCACGGTGTCTGTACGCTCATTAAATACCAACCCTTGGGCCCTATCGTGTGACAATCGAGGGCTGTCATTGGACGATCGTAAACCCTAGCTGAGGCCTTACTGCTGTAACTCACTGTCAAATAAAAAAAGAATTCGAAAAGTTATTACTTGGAAATGTCGAGGCTTTGTTTGTTTTGCATTTTATTCCAACTATTATTAATAATACTAGCTTTAAATTATATAGCAAGATGCTAAATTTAATACAGATAAGTAGATATAATAATATAAGAACAAGTAGGTATGTACAATATCAATGAGAGATCTTTACGACATGACCTATTAGGTTATATATATTCTCAAAAACAAAAGCCATCATTCGGTTCAATTTTGGCATAAGTCATCAATTCGCGTCATAAACTTTTCAATTATACAGAAACAAAAATAAAACTAAAAATCTATCAGTAAATCTTGCAGTAAAACGGTGAGATGAACTTTTTACAGCCAGTCATTTGCTGTCACGAGATACGAACGACTTGGTTTAATGTCCATATTACCCGTTATTATCCTGGTAAGGGCTGTCAAGTCATCAAGATGTCATAAATTAGACAGATTGAAACATGACGTATGTCATCTGTTGAAAGTCATTTTCAACTTTAAAACTTACACTAGTTTACTTGTACTGAGTTTTACGATTACAAATTATGTCTGAGTATTTACTCGATTTAAAAAATCGAATACTTTTTCCACACAAGCCAGTCTCAATAGCCAGCGTGTTATACAACAAAAAAGTTTTTATCTACAGCTATAGAATAAACTGTTTATTTCTCTAGTATATAAACTATACAGTATTTACAAAATGTACATTCACATATAAAATACATAAGAAACAGTTGAGCTATCTACAGACCGTTGCAAACGATCTATAGATAGTTCAACTGATCCAAATCAGTACCAATCGGAAGCGTACCCAAGATACTGGCTGCATTGCCGCGCTGAATAGCTGGGCCAGATACTCACCAGCCCTCGGGTCACGCGTCGCTTCGACTAGACGCCCAGACTAGAATAATTTACTTAATAATTTACTAGAATAGTTTACTTTTAAAAACCACAATGTCCCTAAGCTGGTTTGAAGATATTTTTCCTTCGTTTAAGTATACTGACAATTTAACTTACCCCTATCGGAGGCAAAATGGTTTTCGAGTGAGTTTTTCTAGTAAATTCAACCCTTTCCCTAAAAACGAACGTATGAAAGTAGTGATAAAAGGGTGTCTTGTGGGGTTATATTTGCTAAAATTAGGCGCGTCTGACACATGAGCAAATCTTGATATCCAAATACGTTTATAGAGATTTTGAACGAATCTTGTAATCTAGATTTTCTTTTTTATTCTTTATTCTTTATTGTACACAAAATAAGACAAACACAAGACAGAAATAGATGACATGTACAAAGGCGAGCTTAACCCTAAGAAGAGTTCTCTTCCAGCAAACCTTTGAGGCTAGGGAGAGGTGACTATAGAGGTAGGATAGTGTAGGTACATACATAAACATAAAATATTTTTTTTACACGATAATAAACATACACTGTCATGGTCAAATCTAAGTCCAGACAGACTTATACTTTTATTTTACTCGACAATAAAAAATACATTGCGAGGTTTGGTCAAGTTTGGAATTAAACATACATTTAACGAGACTTACGGCCGGTTTCTGGAAACCCAAATCACGATTGATCCGAGTTTGACACATAGTAATTATTTGATTTTTTTCGTTGATCATCGTTCGAGAAACCGGCCGTTACAGTTTAAAAAGTAAAAAAAAAGAAGTTAAAATTGTTTTATTGACAAAAAACATAGTCAAAGTCAAAAGTCAAATTACTTTATTCAGTAAAATCACAAGGATCATTTAGAATCGTCTATAGTAAAACTTACATTGTTTTTAGTCTGAATATAGACGAAAGTCCATAAAATGTTAAACGACCCATTTAATTTGTTTACTGCTTATATTTTTTCTAGCCAATATATCTTAATTTAAGTGAAAGTTAAGAACCTTAAAATACTTTAGTACGTTGACCTGCTTGCAAAAGGTAGTAAATAAAAAGTGCTAGTAGGTATAAAATGTTTACGGTTGCAGTAACTTGGAAAAGCTAACTACCTAGATTACCTGGACTGCTATTTAAGATATAGCCTCTAAAACCTAAGTACATATATCCAGTTTACTGAACTATAGGATAGCTATAACTTTAGGTACTGTTGGTCTTAGATTTACAATAAGAAAATTTGACTTAAAATTAATATTAAATCTTATTTAAATAGGTACTAGCACTCTGCTGTGTCTTGGGTGCTGTCCTTACCAATAACAAACATTTTTGAAGTGGCAAACATCGTATGTGTGACAACAGCGGGACAATTCTCCCAGTATCTTGGGTAGGTAGGTATGCTTTCGATTGGTATTGATTTGGATCAGTTGAGCAATCTATAGATCGTTCGCAACGGTATATGACGTTTCTATCAGGGTGTATTGTGCATTGTCCCTCTGCCACCCTGACTAGACCTGACTAGCAACTTCTTAAAGCAACGGAGAAGGACTTTGGGTTTAGCAGCAATGTTCTAGCATAGTGAAGAAGAAGACCCGATTAGCCCCTGTAGCCTCTTTTTGGACTTCTTTTGTCTGTTTGTGAACATCAATAGGTAAAAATAAATTTGAATTAGCTATAAATAAATAAATATTTCACGGATATTTCACACAACGTGCTCTAGTCCCAAACTAAGCAAAGCTTGTACTATGGGGACTAGATTGCTGATAGAATACTTATACACATTGTTTTTGTAAATAAATTCTTAGTAACACCCAGACACAGTACAAATTTTTATGTTCATCACACAAACATAAATTGAAATGAGATGTAGCTCCCATAATTCCTAAATCCAAGTCATATCTCCGCTAATATTCGGTACGTCAAACCTATAATCCTAACTTTACGGGACTGAAGTTCACTAGACGCGTCTGACCAGCTTACAGCGGCTTACAACGCCGAATTATCGTGGAACTTGTAGCCAAGTTCAGAACTGGGCTAGGTAGTATCTGATGGTAGAGTTAGGAACTTGAAGTTCGAAAGAGTTTATTGGTCGGCTCTAATTGGCGACACGGTCTCGTAGATCCCTGATTGGAGTATTGGAAGCAAGAAGAAAATATAAGAGCGAAAGTTTGAATTGAGGTTCGTTCGTGACTCGATTGAAGTTTAAAAGACCTATATATTCCACTCGGTTCACTTAGAATTTACTGCAAATATTTTTAGAACTAAATAAATCTAAATAATAGAAAAATATAAGTTGAAGACTCAATATAGCATTAAATCTACAAACCTTGTGGTTTTCCTGATGCTATTTTAGATTACGTAATTATGTTAACTCTTTAAAAGGTAAAAAAAAAACTGTACACGCAAATTTCAATCAACGACAAAAATAGTTTTATGATTCAATTACAGTTACTGACGTAAATGTTCATCCACTTTTGTCTGTAACTGTACCTAATATAATAAAGAATATTGACGATCCAGCTCGAACTTAACAAACTTAGACGTTCCATTCCTTTCAATATTACGTTTCGTCTCGTAAATATGATTGGAAGGTTAAGGTCCGGGTAAATCTGACCTTTAAGAACAATGGAATATAGAATAATCTTAGCACTTCCAAAAGCGTTCAGTATAAAATGAACTTTATTAAACTTATATCAGATTAATTATGGTTCGCTATAGTCAAGCAGCTAATTAGATAAGTAAATATATTATTTTATTATTCTTGGTCAGCTTTTCTATTAATCTACCATCCCAATCAATGTGATTTCTTTCAACATTACTTGAGTACCTATGTTTTATGGAGTATATAGGAATAAAACTACTATATTCTAGAACCTTCTGTAAATAGCTTGTGAGCTTGCGCCCTCATAATATCTATAGGGGCGCCATAAACACAAGGTGTGGGGGTCAATAATAGGAGGTCAAATATTTGCGATGCCGGCGCGGGCCCGTCACCCCGAGATGTTTGTTTTCAGGAGGTGTAAACATGGCGGCGAGAGAAGCGATTATATATAACGCGTTTGCTGAATTCTAAGGCAGAGTTGGAGAGCGAAGCGAGATATATTTTGCAATTTTTTGTTGTTTATTTATTTTTGATTAATAAATTGTTTATCATTTGTGTATAATGTTGGTATTTTCTTTTATCATATAAAATTTTTATTTGGTATTTTAGTCGAAAATTATGTTTTATCGAAAAATGGATCTTGTCTAGCGAGACTACACACACTCTTCTATAAACAATATCAGTTTAGCTTGCTTGATATAAAAAATACAGTAATTCTAAAGACCCCCTCCCATCCCTCCCTTAGGTACTCAGCTGTCTATCTCGCTTCGCTTATCCACTATATTCGCACCTCTCTCCCCATAATACATTGTTGGATTATACTCGGGTCGGGTTACGTTTTATTTATTTTTTCTGCGTAAATGGGAAACTGGGTTTGTTTTGTTTATTCCATAAAGATATAGTTTTTTGTATAACACGACAAATCCGTTGGATAACCTCATGTGTTATTCAGAAGGTGAGTAAACTGCTCATTGATTCTCGTATATATTTCTGCTTGACAAATTCTAACCTTTATAATGTTGTAATGGAGTCTTATTTTGTAAATACGTTTTTATTATGAAAGTTTTTTTAGCTACGCAAAAATGTTATAGTAGACTGCAAGAGTACAATAGCTTTCAACCGATTTCAGAAAAAAGAGGATCTCAATTCGACTGTATTATTATTTTGTATGAATGTTACGCGATTTCTCTCCCAATCTCTAACCGATTTTAAAGTTCTTTTTAGTTTTATAGACCATACTTCAGAAGTTGTCCCACACAATTATTAAGATCTGAATTATGATTATTGAGTTATCTTTAAATATATGTTTTTTTCTGTCAAAAATGATGTTTTTTTTTTTTATTTCTGTAAAAAATAATTATTTAGTTTAAAATGATCTACAAAGAACAATTTTAAAGGGTTTCTCAAGCTATTTCAACACTGACCAGAAGACATATCTTGTCACTGTCAGTGTCAACACAAAAGCCTCCATCTTAGCGACCGCATCATTTGTACAATAATTAATACAATAAACATTCAAATTGCTTGCATATGTATGATGTGGTGAATTAAATTAATTATGGTGAGCACCTGTTAGTGAATAATGCCGGACTGCGTCTTAGGCTGTGGTCTTAGTATGCAAATTGTAAGCGACTGATTCTAAACTGCAAGTATCATAGAAGTCAAATATAAAATACAAAACACCGATACAGCTTTGGTTGAAGAAGTGCTCTTAGTAACTCAAATCTTATGAAAAAGCACAAATATTTTAGTATATACAATTTGGTTAAATATATAAAATTACCACTTTTAAAACAGTCAAGTTCATATATTTTTAAATATTCAAATTATATAAATCTAATATAACAATACTGCGTAAAATTGGCCGCTAACTTCTTCTTATCGTGTCGATGCTACAACTGTATTTTGTTGTAGCATCGTGTTGGAAAGATTAGCCAGACTAGACACTGCTTTACCGTGCCTAGCTGTTACCGGTGTGCGCCACGAGAAGGCTCTTTCCATGCACCCAACACCCAACAGCCCGCTAACTGAAAGAATGAAAGGAAAACCCTGCGAATATACTTCATCTTCTATCTTATTCATCTATTCGCAGGAAAAAGACTAGATATTATTTAGCGATATTTCCGCATACATCTTATGCGTTACTTTTTGTATCTCTTTCTTCTTTTTAATTTACAAGATTTGCAACAAAGACATTCGGTCACTTAGTATTCAGTTTGTTCGTTACACTGTTTCATCTAAAATATTCGAAATACAATCAGCCGCGTATTAATTAACTGTATAGGACCGCAGCCTTATTGGCAATGCTGATGGGCCAATATTGGCGGAAGCAGTTAGCGGTGTTGTGGTGATTAGTTTCAATAGAGGGAGGGAAGGGTCGCGGTTCGGTTAAGTTGAGCGGTCGTGGTCTTACGATCAAATGGAAATGAAAAAGGCTTTGAAAAGCTTTTTTGTATGGTTAGTCTATTACACATTTCAACATGTTCATAATATTTTTTAGCTTCAGAATTAATTCATATATAATGAACAAAATCGACTTCAATCGTCATCGATAAATAAATCTGAAGATAACTGAAAAAGTACTTAGTCAGGTTAATTAATATAAGGGACCACCTTGGTTCACAATTTACAGACTAATTACGTAATTTTATTTTTTATTTTATTTTAACAATCTAAGAAAGCGAAGATAACAAGATTGTACATGCACAAGATTCGTATTAACAAAGACAAGATTCATAGTCTTTATTAAAATCCAAGACTTCTTGCGTGTCAATGGGTATCACGATAACAACTTCAAACCAAGTTCGTATAAAACTTAGCAACTTCTATTCCCTCGATTTAGACTTCTAAAAAGCATACAATATCAGCCGTTCTTCTAATCTCTGGTCGCGTGGAACTGGCACCTAGAATCACCTAGTATGTAAGACGATTCTAATTGATCCTTCTGATTTTATTGAATAAAGAATTTTTTTACTTAAGTAGTTTACTTTACCTTACAACTCTATAAGATACAGCATACAAGTTACGACAAGTACCGTTAATAATACAGTGTCGGTGACAACCCTGATTCTCTAGAGCCTCCAAAGCCTGGAGGAAAGCCGTACGCAGGTGTCGACCATAACTTATACTAGGTATCAGCAGTGGTGAGAATTTAAAAATCTCACTACTTTCATACACTTTATTTTATGGAGGGTAGTTTAATAAAAATAATAGGGTATAATGTTGGCTGTATAATTTTAGGTTAGGTTCGGACCTGGGTTTTTACATTCTTGAAGTTGTAGGATCTTATTTTGTTGGTTTTTGGACTTTTAGAAGATAATTAAGAAGAGAAGTAGATAATTTTTTCAACGTTACACAAACAAACCCTAGTCGTATTTAGAACTGTGCTTAGGTATAAGTGACCGTGGGTTCGGTTCCCACAAAAAACAAATTTAAGTAAGTAACTTTTTTTTTGTTTTTACTTTATACGGATTAATCGTATTGTATACAATCAAGCTACTCCTACTAGTACCGGAAAAGTAGTTCTTTCGCCTCAAATTTACATTTTCTTAAAAAAAAACAAAGCTCATTTTTTAAAAGTACAAAAAGCTCTTCACAAAATGAATGTTTAGCTCAGTATTTAACCGTTTGTTGAGGGTAACCAAGTGAAAGAGGAAGTAATGGTTACCGTTTCCGGTCAGCGATCCTTCACACTGAATTATGAAGGTTTTTTTTAATTACTTCAGATCGAAATATAGAGGTAAGTACTCGTAAAGAGTTTCAATACAAGTTATGAGCTAGTATGATCTAGATAAGTATAGTAAAAAACGGTTGAGTTATTCAAAAGTTTTATGAAAAGTGGTATTTTGTACAAACAAAAGTAAGTGGGTACTTATTTACATAAAAAGAAGTTTTTTTTAAATACTAGAATAAAAATTAAAATAAGCTTGGCAATTCTGACTTTTCTGCGTAATACTACCCTTGTGAACTATAATGAAAAGTTAAAAAAAAAAAGATTTTTTTTTAAACGCTGAAAAAAAATGTTATATTATATTCCAAAGTCATATCAGGTTAGCCACCAAATAGTTTCAAACCAAATAGCGTGGTAGTATGTACTATTAATATAGCCAAGTAGGCAAGCTAGATAAACAACGTATTTCTTTCTACCAGGATAGATCACAGGGCTTTTACGCCCTGTGATCTATCCTGAGTATTCCTGAGCAATGAAAGCGCCCAGCCACTCCAGACGCCCATAAACTAATGTTATTCGCGTAACGCGCCTTATGGGAGCTCTCGGACCTCTGCAAACCATAAATTTTTCATGAGCCGTTCAAGACACTGGCACTGTGCTGATTGAAAAAAAAAGAAAATGTCCTCAAATCAAATATTTCTTTATTCAATAAAATCACAAGGATCATTTAGAATCGTCTTACACACTAGGTGATTCTAGGTGCCAGTTCCACGCGACCAGAGCCTAGAAGAACGGGCAAGAATCTTACGGCCTGGTTCCTACCGTTTATATGATCCTTCTTACAAAATGTCCTCACTATTGACGATTGCTGATTGGACAAAACAATGCGTGCCACCTGAAATACCGGAGCTCTATTTTAAAAATGGAACGATTGAATTTCGTAAGACGGGATTTGAAATTTGTACGTGGCCAGTGATAAAAATAATTCTTAATTTGAATGAAGATGCATATTTGCAAAGAATGTTCTTTCATTTTTATTCTGTACCATTTAATCTTGCATAAACTTTGTTCTTTTGTTATTTCCGATCAGTAACTACATCAGTAACGGCCGGTTTCTCGAACGATGATCAACGAAAAAATCTAAAAATTACTATGTGTCAAACTCGGATCAATCGTAATTTGGGTTTCCAGAAACCGGCCGTAAGTGTATAAAATATTATCTAAATTATTTCATATACTTATTCGAGTATTTTCAGTTACAGTAACTACTTTAGTACTTATATAAATATTATCTAAATAATTTCATATATTGACCTGAGTATTCTACTTTTGTTTTCCTAACACGCAAACGTTCGTAACCCAGTTATTTGACCTCCCCAGTTCTTTTTTTCATTAAGTATTTGTTTTTAAATTTCGCCCTAACGCTGTTTAGGCTCCGCTTAAATTAAACATTCAAATTCAATATTGCAGACATCATCATCAACTTAGCTCATTTGCGACACAGTAACAAAAATTTGAAGCATTTTTCTAAAAAAAAAACAAATCACCAAGATCGCAGTGAAATATTTCGTTCATAACTTTAAAGTGTCCTTTTTAATACAGAGCTTATCTCTTACGTTCCGTTTCACTCGTGTTTACACGTTCAACTATAAATCAAAATAAGAACGCGGCGCTTCCATAAATTCACGCGCAGTGGCTCGTGTCTTTGACGTGGAGTTAGAAAATTTGGAAAAGGAACGATAAGTTTTTAAACTTTCAAACTACCCCCGTGTCGACTTTGTTACTACTGTAGCTTTACCATGAGTTTTTACAAGCTACACTCGCTAGCGTCTGTAGTTAAAAAAATGTATGAAGATTTGTACAGCGCTTCTAGCAGATAGTTGGGTACTAAAATTCGTAATACTAATACGTAACTACTGTAGTAAAGTCAGTCGATTTTACTGTGACAACTCATGGTAGAGGTACTGAATATCTATAACCTGCAAATATTATGTCTATACTTACTGGTTTTTATGTTATTTTATAAGATCTCTGTGTTTTTATTATTTTAGATCATGTTCCATTCTAGAGTACCTAAGTATTTCTAAGAACAGCTGAGTAGTGTTCACAGAATTTTGCGCTAGAAGAGTGATAACCTGTCAAAGTAATTAATAATCCAGACAAAGCGAAAGATTTAATTCAATATTGGGTAGCTTAAGACGAAAATTCCATGGCTCTGTAATCTTATCTGAGCCAATCCCAGCATCAGACCGGCACCGGCTAGCCCAGTTTTATAGAAATAAACCTATTAAGGTACGGTCTTCTGTGATAACGGTGCCGTCAAAATACTAACGTTGCTGAAACACGCTTCATATAAGTATGAAAGTATGAAAAATATTTGTACAAAACTTAGTCAAAGATTTGGCTATGATTTATAAAATACTTACTTACTTAAAAGTTATATACTTACTTATGTAAGTACTTATCTTTTGTTTAAGTTATAAGTTATAACATTTAACTTAAACAAAAGAAGTTATGTATTCTTACACTCAGTGTAGGAACGTCGACTGACATTCAAATCCTATAGTCTATTTATTTCATGTATGAAATAAATAAAACAATTGTATACTTGTCTATTTTATTATTTTAACTTATCTCAATATAAAAGTTCTAGAAAAGTCTCGAAAGTGCCAGCATGTCGATAAACTAAAATTCCCAGCCGGCCGTCCGCTGATACTTCAGAAACCAAAGCTTAAGAACCGGCGCTATCCAGTTGAAACCGGTTCATAAAAGGATTTACTCCGTAAAGAGAGATTACTCCTGCTGACAAGCCCCGCGACTATTGTTCGAAGAACTTCGCAATAATGTATTGCTTGCATCGGGCGAGTTACTAGACCGAGGTACTTGCTTGTCTAGTTACTGACGTGAATTTGTTTTTATATGTTTCGTAAAAAATCATATGAAAAGCGAACTGGGTTACATTTTTTATACTTACAGAAAATTACAAAAAATGTTTATGTCAAGAGATATACCATAAAAAATACTTACAAAAGATGTGTAAAAAGCCACCATTCAGTACCTACTGAGTTGAGTTCTAGAAGGTTCTATATAGGTAAGTATATACAGCGCTGATTTTCAAACACTTCTAGAACTTTCTATTAGTCGCGAAGAATCGCGAAGAATCACTTATCTCCTAGTTTTGAAAATGATATTATTTTTTACATGACTATAGACGAAGTAAGAGTGGCTGTGCAAAGTATGAAGAATGGAAAGGCGGTAGGGCCAGATGGTATACCAGCTGAAGTGTGGAAGTTTTTAAAATCAGATGGATGGAAGTGGCTAGCTTTGTTCTTCAATAAATTGCTGTATGAAGAGGCGATCCCAGATGAATGGTGCAACAGTTCGCTGGTGCCCATCTTCAAGAATAAAGGTGATGTACAGGACTGCAACAATTATAGGGGAATAAAGCTAATGTCGCATAGTATGAAAATTTGGGAGAAAGTGATAGCGAGACGTATGAGACATGAGAGTGAAATATCACAGAACCAGTTTGGGTTTATGCCTGGACGAAGTACCACGGATGCCATATTCGCAGTTCGCCAACTGTGCGAAAACTACAGACGTGTGCATAAGAACTTACACATGGTGTTCGTGAATTTAGAGAAGGCATATGATAAAGTACCAAGGGAGGTTCTGTGGTGGGCTTTGAATGAGAGAAGAGTGCCTGGGAAGTATGTGCAGCTAGTTCGGGCTATGTATAGCCAAGCTAGCACAAACGTCCGGTCAGAAGCTGGCGTCACCAACAAGTTCAGTGTGGCTGTAGGCTTGCACCAGGGATCGGCATTAAGCCCCTATTTGTTTCTCCTGATTATGGATGCACTGACATCGGACATACAGGAAGAAGCACCCTGGTGCATGCTGTTCGCCGACGACATTGTTCTTGTGGGTGAAGATGCGCATGAGGTCCAGAGCAGACTGGGAAAATGGCAGGAGAGATTAGAGAGTGTCGGACTAAAGATAAGCAGAACAAAGACAGAGCATTTGTTTTGCGACTTTGGTGGTCCATCTAGTTTCGCACCTATAGCCTTAACCGGTGTACCCCTTCCAGTCTGCTCCGACTTTCGGTACCTCGGCTCATCCATTCAGAACGACGGTGATATTGACCGAGATGTGAAAAACAGAATAAATGCAGGATGGATGAAATGGCGACAGGTCACCGGGACAACGTGCGATCCCAGAATGCCCGTTAAACTTAAGGGAAAAGTTTATAAAACCATCATAAGACCTGTCGTACTGTATGGATCGGAATGTTGGGCAACCAAGGGGACGGATGAGAGGAGAGTGCATGCAGCAGAGATGCGAATGTTGAGATGGATGTGTGGAGTGACAAGGATGGATAAAATTAGAAATGAGTACATAAGAGGAAGTTTGAAAGTTGCGCCCATAACGGACAAGTTGAAGAGTAATAGGTTAGCGTGGTATGGGCATGTCATGCGGAGGGAAGAAAGTCATGTTACAAGAAGAGTGTTAGATATGAATGTGGATGGATGTAGAAGTAGAGGGAGGCCAAAGAAAAGATGGATGGACTGTGTGAATGATGACATGTGTAAGAAAGGTGTGAGCATTGAGATGACGTCTGATAGAGGTGAGTGGAAGAAGAGGACGTGTTGTACCGACCCCACATAATGTGGGACAAGGGTAGGAAGATGATGATGATTATTTTTTACATGTAAGAAGAGACACCAAAAGACATAATTGAGAAGAAAAAAACAAAAAATACTCTGTGAAATTCGTACTTAAAATTTTAATATAATTATGATAAATTTTTCAAGATAACTAATTTTAGTAAATATTAGACTTGACTGCGTAAAGAGACGTTATTACCTGAGTGGAAACACAGCATTTTTTTGTCGAAAATTTAAGTTTAAGTTTTGAAGTCTAACACCTGGATTTATTATGTCTGACAGCTGTATTTATTATGTCTTACAGCTGTATTTTTGCTCAAAATTAATTGTACTTAGGTTTTTGTTTTAAAATAAGTAAAACTTTTTTCGTTCTTGGTTATACCTTCTTGCCCTTAAGTCACTGACGAGAAAATATTCTATACAAAATATTAAGTAATTTTTCTACTGGATAAAACCTTTTTCATTTAAAAGGTATATTTTTATACCTTTCTGACTTTATTCATACAAATTGGCATTTCTAATTGAAACAAGCTGCTTATAAAAAAGATTATTCATTTTCCAAATTGTCTCAAACCAGGTCACCCTGAATTGAATTCAGATATTTTTGTAAATCTTTATTGCTGCTGTTTTAAATATAAATTTGTTTGATAACCTTATTATAATTAAGATAAAACATCGTATTTTTACACATAAGCAATGCAAATCGATAATTGTGTCATATTTTGCAAATACAGTATTAGGTTTTTTTATTTATCTATCCTTATTGTTCAGTGGTTCAGGAGAAGAAAAATGGACTGCATTTTGATCTTTTTGCTGAAATAAAATAAGAGTAAAAAAAACTAAAAAAAAACCGCAAACGACATTACTCATCAATTACTCATCTAGTTAAATAAATAAATATTCACAGCCATTTCACACATCACACTCTAGTCCCAAACCAAGCAAAGCTTGTATGGGAACTAGACTGCTGATATTTCAATACATTTTTTTGTACATTCATAGACATAGTAACACCCAGACACAGAACAAAATATTTATGTTACATCGTAAACGTAAACTACTCGTAATAAGCTCTCCAATTACCTAAAGGAACTTCATTAGTAAAACGAAGCCCGCAGAATCCTTGCAAATAACACAAAATGGGCATCAAAGATCTTAGCATGTCTTTGTCTGTCGCGAACAAAAAGAACACGGCGCAGTCGAGAGGAGCCCGTGTCGCAATCGACTCTAAATAGGATCTACCAAGTCTAGCCTCCTTTTATCGCCACCTGCCATGGATTTTCGCAGTCAAGTGAATAAATTAATAAAAACGATTGTTCAAAAGAACAAAGTCAAAAATTACTATAAAAAAATCATAAGGATCATTTAGAATCGTCTTACATACTAGGTGATTCTAAGTGCCAGTTCCACGCGACCAAATGAACGTGCAAGAACCGGAAAACTTGTATCGTGTAGCTCTGACATAGGTACCTAACAATTTATAAGAAATGTCATTTGTTTTTATAAACTCGCATTGACGAACGAACGCTACAACACGGTTACTGCTTTTATCGAAACGTTGGTTCTTTTCGAATCTGAGTCTTATTTGGTTGCATTTTTTAAAAACCATAGACGTTTGATACGATAAACGTCCCTAGTACGAATCAAGAAATCATTTTCGCTTATCCTGCGTTTTGTATCACGTTTTCGAAAACAAAAGAACATCGCTTTTCCAAACAAGCGATCGCAGTCATCACAGCTGATTAATTTCAAAAGCGCCATTCTCGACTTAAAGACCTGTAACAGCTAGTAATCTCAGCGTAATAACCCTCAAAAAAAGACCAATGTAATGGTTACAGCGGTCGATATGACCGGAATCGCTTGTTAACAACGACCATTTCGTCGAGATTCGCCGTTTGTGGCTAAGAACCGTTCCTATTTAGAAACCTTTCGAAGCCTTTAGCACTAGTGCTTATCTAAAAATATATAGAAAACTGTCTTTAATCGCCATCTACAAACGAAATAAATTTATTTATTACTCAAAAATAGTGGTAAAATCTTAATGAAACTTATACATTTAACGTGGCAATTAATTATCAAAATCGGTTCACTATCAGAGGACTAATAACGTATGTATTACATTATATATCATAATATATATACTTACTTACTTAATGTAAATAATGTTTGTATGTTACTTACACAAAAATAAATTACTTAGTCGGATTAAGAACATCGATTCTTTAAATCGGTTGTAAATAGTAAATTAAACTATCGTCGTTCACTGACTTTGCAAAGCTTGCTCAGTCAGATTATCTAACTTTAGTGATTTCTTAAAAAACAAAATACTCTAAAAGTATTTAGTAATAATAAAATCAGTGCTAAACCTACTGTTCTTAAAGTTGTCACTACATTAAAGGAGAGTATAGTAATTGATTGTAGAGGGTCGCGAAGTCACTTCTTATAAATAACAAGTCTATTAAAGAAAACCGAATAAAATACCGAAGATCGTAAATGAAACATAAAAAAATTTAATATTCAGTGATAAATATCTTTATAGCAAGTTTTAAAATAGTCAACGCATAATTCAGAGGAATTTCGTATAAGATTTTGAAATTAACCTCATTTGTAAATCATGATTGTAAAAGATATCGCACTATCTTCTAATTTAATTAATTAATTGATGCCACAGTTTATTTGGTATTCGATCGGGTTATTGCTTTGGGTCGTGGGTTCGATATCCAGCAAAGTTTTTATTTATTAAGTACTGACTTTAACTTACATTATTTAACCTTTTTTTAGCTTTTTAGTTATTTTGAATAATTTTGATAATGTTCATAAGTATTTATTTACACGAAGTTTTTGTAAAAATCACTTAAGTGACTACTGCATCGATTAATACCTTAAACCAATCTCTTAAGGGTGCATCAGAGGGAATAATTGATTTAAAATTTATATTCAACAAATTAGAAAATTTATTTAGCTTTTCTGAACCCGCATCTAGCAAAAAATATTCAAGACACCGTGTAGCGTGGTTCTAAAAAAAATCAGTTAAACAAAAAGCGAAGAGCTCCAAACAAAAAACCATTTTCTTCAACTCTTCGTTTCCATAATGCCCCAAAGATGACAACACAGCGTACATTAGCATTTAGTTAATCAATTCCGTTATGTCCACCGCCAGTTGGCAAGGGGGGGTAAGAGGGGGTAAGGGGGGTCTTCTGTGGCTGTCCAATTGAATAATCAATCAGCAAAATGCAAATGGCTCTGGCAACAGGCGTCAGGACTGTTTTGTCGCAAGAACCCTGGCCAGTCTGAATTGCGGTTTAGGATTTATGAGGGTAGACGAAGAAAGCGCAGTCGGGCGATGACGTGAAAAACATTGCAGCGTTTTGTTTTTAAAGGTTCGTTGAACTTGACGTGCTTGACTGCTGAATACTGAAAAAAATTCAAGGTTTGCTTGTAGATCAGAGGAATTATAAGTCTAATAATAAACTATTATTTTACTACAATTTAGAACCTTTTATGAAAATGAAATAAATAAATTATCTTGTTTTATATTTTGATTTGAAGAGGCATATAAGACAAAGTATCTTTATGCATAAAAAAATCCGCAGTACAATTCCTCTCTAAGCACGTCCTTAATAAACGTGCAATGTGAGGCAATACATTGTGACAAGTAGTGTTAGTTTTATAAGTACTTACCTATTGGTTAGTATGATTAAGGTACTTATAGTAGGTACTTTATGTACGCAAGAAATTGTAAGGCCTGCAAGTTTTTGTAAATAAAAAAAAATGTATTTGTTCTAATTAGGTGTATTTACAGCCACATGAGGTTTAGTATCTTGATGCTAGGAATTAACTGAGTACAATGCATTTCAGGGCACGTCCTTAATGAACGTGCTTGGCAAGACAACACATTGTAACAAGCAGAATCCCTTTGTAAAAACAACTTTAGTGACAACAATTACTTTGTGAATGTGTACGAATTTTAGTACGCAACGCAACTATCCGCTAGAGGCGCTGTACAATTCTTCATACATTTTTTTACCTACAGACTCTAGCGAGTCTAATATATATAGTATAGTAAAAACTCATGGTAGAGCTACCTATGTATCACATATCATAGTAATAAACAACCTAATCCGGATACAGAGTAAACCGATCTAAGAATGAACAAAACAGGAGAAATCCTAAGTTATAACGTCGAGAGAATGTATATTACATCCCATACGTCAGCCAATCAGGGGCCTTTATAAAAATTATCGTGTTTGCTTTATTTTTCTGATTGGTTGAAACTCGGGATGTAAGTTACGGTGCTATTTGTATATTGGTTTGAGCAAACAATTTAACTAGTTACGTATCTATATCTCCAATCTACTCAACAAATCGCCGTTTATCCCTTTCAGTTAACTTTTGGATTGCTTCAAAGCCTAGTATTAACTATATATCCTGCTTACCCTCTCCGAGACTGGGGATTACATCCAAGTCTACTCCTCAAAACGCGAACTGTAGTTTCCTACTCGTACTTATTGAAATTTCGAGTTGCAATGCACGGTACTTGGCTGTGAGCAGTGTAGGGTGCCGCGCGATGTAAATCAAAATGTCAATAGTGATTTGTTTATCGTTTTGGAGTGTACACTTCTTGGTTTCTTAGAATAGTTAAATTTGTGTTGAATAGATTATAATAAAGTTTCGTCTTATACATTTACGGTCTATCTTATAAAAAGTTAGTGCAGACTTGAAGTATTGATTACCATACGTAATGATGACATAAAGTCAACGCTAACTTTTTATAAGATAGGGGGTAACTTCCTATCTTATATAAAGTTAGCGTTGACTTTATATCACCATTACGTATGGTAATTAAGACATCAAGTCTGCGCTAATTTTTTATAAGACAGACTGTATATCCAGTTGTACAGCTCTATAAGTTTGCTGACCCGAAAATATATGAAAAATAACTTCATTTGCATAGAGGCACGCACGTTTCCCTCGGACTACCTCAAGGATCGTACCTAGTTGGGATTGTTATGTTTATCTTGCTAAGGGATTATCTAAACTAATAAAAGATTTGATTTGATTGTTTGTTTGCATCGAATAGGCTCTGAAACAACTGGACCGATTTCAAAAATTCTTTCACTGTTGCGAAGCTACATTATCTGTGCTGAAGATAGCTATATTATAATGATATTTTTTATATAGGTTACCCGTACGAAGCCGGGGCGTACTACTAGTTAAATAAATATTCACAGACATCTCACACAGCCCGCTCTAGTCCTAAACTAGGTGGATACTTACTTATCTACTTGTTTTAAATACAACATCCAGTTGTATTTAAAAGAAACATCACACGAAAAAAGAATCAGTGTTCATGACACACACGTTTGTCGGTGGGGATTGAACCCACGACTCACAGCATGGAAGGCAGAGCTACAAATATGATTATTTACGATTGTGCCAGAATTTGGCTATTTTCTTTTGAAAACTGATCTAAGATCACAAAGTCATCTGTTTCTACTTCAATATAATCGAACTTGTACTTATGATCAGATGCCTTTGATTCTTAAGGTATAAATTACACTAAATAGAAAAGGCATCTTATTCCAAATGTAAAGTGAATTTTTTTGGTTATAAAATGACGGTCATTATTTAGAAAAGCTTTACTTGTGATTTCTTTAGAAAATCGTATTGCATCTTCAAATGTTGAAAAACTTTAGTCTAGATGAGTTTAGAATCGAAACTTGGTCTGGCGCTCAGATAGCTTAGCTTTCTAAGTAACCAAACTTTCGATGTATTATTTAAATGCATGAGTAAATATAATCTGTGGATCTAAAAGATATTTGAAGTAGGTATAATACCTAATAAACTTATAATATGAGGTTTGTGTGATGATCTCCAAATAAAAATATTTTTCTATCCTACTATGAACGGTGAAGGAAAACACCGAAACTAGAAAGCAGGGGCAACCTTATAACCTGACACGTCAGCATCATCAACATATATCGGTTCACTGCTGGACAGGTCTTTCCCATCCAGTGTTTGTCAACATTGCGCAAATTGTCGTTTAGACGTACATCAGACTACCTTTTCAGTCATCCACCTTGTATTATTAAATGCCTAAAGATTTCAAGCTAAGCGGTGATCGCATCTCACAAAACTAGAGTTTAAAGTACTCGCACTCAATACCCCGGGGCGAGAAGGAATGTATTATCAATATCCCTGGTTATTTCATTAACCCTGCTCTTGCCTCGTGTCCGGGCTATAAATCACCGTCCGTGTAATTACGGCCGGGTGACTGATGTTGGGCTCGCATCGGGCCCGAATACGCCGAGGCTCACGAGCGTAGCGGGCAGAAAACACTGCATAAAGCAAGCGAGCGGTAAATAGCGAGCGCAGCGAGTTACGTGCGTGATATATTTGTTTTGTGATAGTTAATTTGTATTGACAAATTAACATGTATTGGTAAACAGTTTTACCGTGACTTACAAATGTGACCCATGAAAGTTAATCAAGCTACTTTTTGTGTGTAGCGTGCTAGATGGAAGAGTCTAAAGAGAATTGGCTTCCTAACTTGAGTTTTAATTACAAAGCCTTTAGCGTGTTGTGTCTAGCAGAGTAACAGAGTAGTAAAAACTAATGTATTACTCTGCTAGAACCTGCACGCTGCACTAACTCGCTCCGCTCCGCTCTCTGTTCCTACTCACCGCTCACTAGCTCCATTTGCGACCTAGATTTCGTAGATTGCACTCAGGGTTAAAGGAAGGCTATTGGGCTGTAAGCACAATGAGTGCTTACTCTTTTGTGTACGCTTTCAAATGGGTTAAATGTGTTGTGTAAGCTGCCTTGTAATAGCATTTTTGCAGCTTCACAACTCCACAGGGAAATGTAAATGAAATTTTCTTTGTTTATGTTATAGGAGGAAATGAATACTTTGAAAAAATACAAATGAGAAAACTTTAAGACAATTGCAAAGAACTGGTTTTTATAACATTCAAAGAATATTTGCTGTTATATTTTCGTAAAGATTTTTGTGTTATACAATCTTCGGCCCAAATATCTCTCTCGATTGGAAATCGGACATCACACTTGAATCACCAGGGGAGTGATTTTTCTTCCGTGTCTTGCCCTCATTCCCGGGGAGCTGATTATACCGATTGGGAGCAGACGCCGAGTGCATTTTTCAATGGCGCGATGTAAGTGTTATTTGAACGGTTGACTGCTGCTCCATCATTCATGTGTGCTCAGACGGCGAGAGTAAACGAACAAAATAAATACGAGACTGCGGGCTTTAAAGATTGCGACCGCAGGTTGTAAACAGAAACTCAATACAGCTATGTATGTACGATGTGTTTGGGAAGATTTCGATGTTCTGTCTGCAAGGCAATTTTATGATAAGATTTTGATGTAAACTCTGAGATTGTAGTTTGTAGCATTTGGGTTTGTTTAGCAGTTTATCAATTAAGCTTAATGGTTTGCTTTCAGATTAGAGTATAATATTCTTTATATACATAAAAACAGGGTTTATAGGTTGTTATTATGTAGGTATGTACCTTATTGCAAAGTCAAAAACTTTTAGTACTGTAAATACATTTTGTTTATTGTATTCACATTTATCTAAAGTTATTTATTTTGTGCTTACTTTGTCAGAAACATGTAAAAATTTTCTTTTTATTTTGGTATTTGTAATATGGAACAAACATTCTTAGCTAAGGTCACGATAATTGGAAGACAAAAATTCAATTATCTTTATCAAAGAGAAGTCAAACAAGTAATGAAATCGACTTCGATTTCTTTCACAAACTCAAAGAGACTAATTTAGAGGAACTACAACAAAGAAAAATAACCACCGCTAATGTCATCTGCTGTCGAATAAACTTTTTTATTAGTTTTTTTTTTCCTTAACCTTTGTCCCACTGCTGGGCAAAGGTCTATTATTTTTATTAGTATTTCTCTTGATTCTCTGATGAATTCTCTTACTCTTACTAACTTAAATCAATTTATGATGATTTAGATAATATTAAAGCATTTTTAAAATTTCTTTTTACATACAAAATATAAGTAATGTTAGTTAGAATAGAACTAGTTTTATGACCCGGCCTTGATTGGCACATAGTTCAAATTATGGACATAAAAATGTGACCCACGGTCTTAGGACGTGCTCAGTAAGACAACGCATCGCTATATGTAGTGGTTATCACTTAACATAATGTCCCAAATTATAGACTAACTAAAGAAATATTCATATTATAAGACGTGTTCAGTAAGGCAACGTCACCATTTATTACCAGATGAGTCATCAGCATGGTCTATCATAAAATAAATAAAATAAAAATAGCCTTTATTTCCCTTTAAAGTGTTCTATATCTATTTCTATACCTATTTAATTTTATAAAGTCGGGTCTATTCATTGTCGGATGAAGGCCTCCTCCATATTTATCCATTTTTTTCTATCTTGGTCTATCATAAAGCAGTATGTAAGATGCGACCAAATAGGGTCGAAGCCTCAGTCTAAAGAAAGGCAATTTTCCATCCTATTTCAGTCAGTCCCGAATTATCTGCAATCAATCGAACAAAAGACGCGAACATCGAAAGTTATTTCTTAACGTCTGACAAGTTAGCATTTCATTATTGTTTACTTGTCACAGAGTAGTGGCAAGTTCACAAGTCTGTTTCGGAGTGTGGGGTTGTGGGGTTGTGATGACTTTCGAGCACCACTAGACACACCCTACGACTTTTGTATCTTCCTTACTGTAGATTTCAGTATGATTTGACCGTTCTTAAATAATATCAAATCGTTTGTTTTGACACTGAATAATTGCTTTGTACACAGTTGTCCCACCATCTTATCTGTTGAGTTGACGGCGTCGCTAATCGCAAGCGTTTCTCTTCTTTCATGTATAATAAAAGACATAAAAATATAAAATAAATACTTTTAGAATAACTTTAACTTTAACTTTTGAGACATTTCAGCATTTTATTCGCACTTTTCATAATTAAATCCAACAATAAGCAAAAAGCAGTTACACTAGACAGAAACTGACAGCGGAATGTAGTTCCAATTTTGTCCACCTGAACAGTTAAGTTGGTGGCACTGTACAGAGTAAATTAACTGAATAAAAACTGTAATATAGGACATGTCACGCGATTAACACCAAAAAATGTATTCTTCCAACAAACCTTTTTGTATCAAATTTAGTATAATCACCGCTATCCTACGGTCTTTAGATAACAGAAATTACTTAAATAATTTGTATTCGTGCAGTTATTTCTGCGAAAGTTAATTAATTATAAACAGGCGCAAAATGGACGGCTAATATTGAATGTATTATTGTTCTGTACAGGCAACATCAAAAGGCACGATTTAAGCTTTGTAATTATTTTATGAGAATTACTTTATGTATATACCTGTATTCGAAGAAGGGATTACCTTATTGGTCCTTTCTTCGTTCAAGAATCATTTTTGTGAATCATGAATCATGTTTGGAATCATTGTAATTTCAAATTAAAAAAGCATTTCGTAGTTGTCACTTTCTCTCGGAGTGGTCGAATGAAGTCGAAGTTCTCATTCGTAAACCTGTCGGTGTGAGCTTACACACATATATTTAAGTAGATACTTGTCTATGTATATATCTATGTATCTGACAAGTACTACGAGTTACAGCTAGAGGATGCGATCCCGGGATCCCGAAAACCGGGATCCCGGGATCCCGGTCATATTTTAGTCCCGAAAATCCCGGGATTTAATTCAATGAATCCCGGGATTTTCGGGATTTATATATTTTTTAATAAAATCAACAAAAATGAGCGTGAAACAAAACGCACTCACATACTTTTGTCATTTGACGTTAAAAGTCATATTTGTGCAATACATTAAGAAGTTTGCTTTCGGATGAGACGTTGGATGCGTTGTTATTTCATCTATACTAGTCTATACTAATATTATAAAGAGGTAAAGTTTGTGTATTTGTTAAATTGTAAGGGGTAATCTTGGGATCTACTGAACTAATTTTAAAAATTCATCATTGCTTCAGCAAAAGACATCATTGCTAAGTGTCGTAGGTTATATAAAAAAAACGAAAAATAAAAAGGCTTTAGGCTTAATCCGTTTTGAAAAGTGAATCGGAGAAAAAACGGTCGTATTATGCCCCGCGAGTCAGCTAGTAGATTTTATTTTCGTGGCTTACATATAAGTGAATAATAGTTTGCAGTCTTTTTTATTTAGAATATGAGTCCTATTAACATTGATTTCTTTAGACAAATTTTAAGAAGTTGTTTTTTTTTAAGTTTATTGTAAAATAAAATAAACTAAATATGCAATAATTCACTAAACTATTTTATAAGAGCCTACTTTGTCAATTTTATTAGAAGAAATTATAATTTTGTTTTGTTTTGAAGATTTAAGTAAAGATATAAAATAAAACCATGGTCATGTAGCATCGGTATTACGATTTGGTGTTATTTTTTGGGGTAATTCTACCAACAAGACAAAAGCTTTTATAGCTCAAAAACGCTGCATACGATCAATGTGCCATCTCAAACCAACTGACTCCTGCAAAGAGTATTTTAGGAATCTCAAAATTCTCACCTTGCCTTCCTTATACATCAGTGAAGTTGCAATATTTGTAAGGGACAATTTAAATTTGTTTGATGTCCACCAACCTGGTAGTCGAAGAGCCGGTTATCTGTATCATCATCCGTGTAAAACTCATTTCTTGCGTATGAGTGTTCTGTGTATGGCACCAATTATTTATAATAAAATACCACCGGCAATACGTGCTATAGACAACACAGTCGAATTTAAGCGTACCCTCAACTTGTTTCTTATTGAAAAGGCGTACTATTCGACTGACGAATTTTTGCACGACAAAGTTGTTAATTGTTCTGTTTGCTAAGTATATATTGTGTAATCATGTTTGTACACCAATCGGTAGGAACTAGAGTACGAAACTTAAAATATGACTAACATCTATGGCTAACCTAGTTTTACAAACAATAAATATTTCATTTCATTTCATTTCATTTCATTTCATTTCATTTCAAAAGTTTGATTGTGATATGTTTTACTTTTATTTTGCTACTTGTCTTGTCTATTAACAATACAATCCCGGGATTATCCCGGGATCCCGGTATTAACTGAACTGAAACATTTTGAAACATTAACTGTTGAAAATCCCGAATCCCGGGATTAGAAAAAATCGACCGGGATCGAATCCTCTAGTTACAGCCCTTTACCCTGGAACAATTAAGGTATCATAAAAAAAAATCGAGTCAAACACCAGCTCGAAAGTCGAACGTCGCAGCGTCATCGCGCAGTGTGAAGCGAATTTTAAACGTTAACTTTACGATTGTCTCATATATTTGTGCGATTTTGGAAAAGATGCGACCGTCATATAACGGTTATAATGGATAAGTGCATCAGTAATACGTCAACATGATGTTGAGAAGCGTCCTCTGCTATATGAACCAACGAAGGTATTCGAGGCCAAGTAGGTAAGGCATGTTGACCCAAACTTCAGTTCCAAATTGAATAAGAGCTGCAAATCCCTTGAAATTTAATTACGAAACCAACGTGTCCCATGTTGCAAAGTTAGTTTGGGACCGCCGCAATGTACGATGTACAACTCATGGAGTCCTGGAATTGACCAGCTCATACCGGGCCCGAGGGTCAGCAGGGCGTCCTGCGAGAGTCACAAAGTTATCCCTAAGTAATTAGCCTCCACGAAGGGAACCAAGCCGATAGTAGTTCACTTTAATTAAGTACGTTGATACCTATGTAACCCTCTTATTACAAATTAGATTTGAACTTCGGGCTCTGTTTAATCCCGGTTTTGTTGAGTTGGTATCGAGTTGATGAGGACGCGGGAACAAACTATGCGGCCTGTTTATGTGACCGACAATTCTGCGAAATCGACTCGCTTCGAGCTGATGTTTCGAAGAGTGCAAAAGTTTTTGATGCTTCCAAATCCTCTTAGCGATTCCTGAAATTGTGTACGAATAATTTATATAATTTAAGACGCCAAAATTAATTCCTCGAAACTGAGAACGAATAATAAATAAATAAGTAAATAAATAATGCTGGACAATCCACACAACATCATCTAGCCCCAAGCTAAGCAGAGCTTGTGTTATGGGTACTATAAGACTGACATACTTAATACAATACGAATGATTTATTAATATGAAAAGTTCGATATAAAAACCGTTTTTTTCACCTCCCTACGTGAGAAATACCCGTCGACCACGACACGTGGTACAAAAGCCACAGTCAATCGGTTTGTTTTTTTTCTGCGACACCAGTAACGACTCTCAAACGCCTCGCAAATGCATCGGTTCCGAACCACGCGCGAATAACTCCACTGTTCGACGCCCCTTTGTGCCAGCACTAGGAGACACGAGAAAAAGGTACATCGATTGTTCCAATACAAACAGAAATATTGCTGTGCCGGAAAATGAATATTTTTTCAACTGACTCGTTTGTCGCGTTTTGACGCCTGGATCCGGTGATTTACAGCGCAAATAGGAGATACGGATTTTTAATTGAGCTGAAACACGGTTAAATCGACACAGTTTTGTGTAAAATTATCGTTGAGAGCGATGCTTTTAGCCCAGATTCGGGAAAAAGACTTGACCTGATGAAACCATATCCATCCGATTTCATTTAATAAATATACAGCGCGGATTTATAATAGACTCACATGGTTTCAGATTCAAATGATCTGTAAACTATCTAATAAAAAAAAGACGTGTGGCATTCGGGGTCTGCCGCGGTGCAATATGCTTTAGCTATTGCATAGCATTTTTTGCTGGATTACGCATGCGCAGCGTTAGGTTATTTTCGTTCGGCATTTACGTTATGGAATTTCTGGATTCGGACTATTCCTCTCACTTCCAGCTTACTGTTCATGCTCTAAATATCTCACAAAAGTGTTACCAGGTACGATTACGAGCACACCACAAAGAGTTAACTCGAACTTAATTCGAAACGTGAAACCGACGCGACACCCGAGAAAAAAAGACAATCGATTCAAGTTCCATCTATCAAAGACTAGTAATTGTACAGAGGGGGCACTACAATTCAAGTGGTTTTATTGCCGGGCAAATGGAAGGCCAGCAATTTGGCGGTCTGACCGCAAGAGCCCAGCATGTTTATTAGAGACAAAGAGCCGACGACCCACGATTTGCATAACGGTCTGCGTCGTAATTAGAAACCATCTCGGACGTCGCTCCTTTGTGCCGGCACTCCACTCCACTCCACTCCGCCACTCGTCTGGATCGCTCCGAACGCCTTCTATTTAGTTCGGGATAAGCTGTGTAATCTAAACGAATTACAAATGTGCAACGAGTTCCTGCCCTGTTCCTGCCTATTGCTAGTTGCATATACAATTGTTGATACACACAGGTCACAGATCTAATCATATATTATATCTCAGTACAACCATAAATTTCAAGTTTAGAATTAGTCCTTAAAGTCCTCTCGCTCAAGCGGGACATTCAATTTTTTTAGAAAAAAAAGGTAGTTTCCAGCAAATATAAAGAACCAATCTCAAAAATTGATACAGGGTTACACAGAAAAATATTGTTTATAAAATAGCTTAAACTAGTAAAAGATATAAGGGGCCGTTCAAATATTACGTAAGCAGATTTATTACAATCATTTACCCCCCCATCCCCCTTGTCAGCAAAAGTAAGCAATGCTCTTACCCCCTCCTCTCATGCTTACGTAAACATTTTTCAATTAATTATAAATGTATTTTTTTTTATATTGTAATTATAATGTTACAAGTAATTATAATTTTAAAAATAAGAAAATAGATTTAGGATAAAGATTAGATTTTACTGATACAGTATTCAACATAGAGTAAGGGACAAAAATATTATAATCTTACGAACATAACAAACTTATTTTAAATTTTTGGTACACATATTAAATTCAAATTAACAGTCTTCAGTCCATGAAACCCGAATCCATGATTCTAAGTTTTCGATGACATTTGGATTGCTGCTCAGTGTTGTGAGTCTGCTCACTTTCATCCGATTTTGGTATGTCTACGTCGTTCTCATCGAGCCATTCAACATCATGGTGCTCCAAATTTTGAATAATGCACATCAGTTCATTAGCACGACGAGCAGCGACTCTTACAGGTCTAACTTTCCTATCAGTGTGTGTGTTTACTTTTTTATAAATCTCCTCAATCATCACGTGCAAACTTTTTTGCTAAAAACATGCAATTTTTTTCAGTACGAAATCTTTTTTCGAACATTTTCAGTATATTCAATATAATCGTGTACTTGCTGTAGAAAGTCGAACTACGAACATTATGAGTAACTTTGTTTGACGCACCCCATATGTTTTAGCGCGCAGCCATTTTGAAAAATGGCGTAAAGAAATAACGTGTAGTTCGCAGGCGTGTGCAATAAATCGCTTTCTAAGAACAGTACCCACGGCTGGACTTTATAACTCATTAACTGGGTAGGGTTGGCAAAATCAACGAGTATATAATTTATTTATTTAGATCAACCAACAAAGAAATCACAAGAAAAAAACAGTTAGGTACAGTTATATTACCATATTTGACTATTTTTTATTTGTCCAAAATATAGCTCGTTCTATCTCTTTAAATATAATTCGCACTAATATAAGCAGAATATGTTGGAAATCTTTTTTGAGACACTCGTAAACACGACCTCAATTTACTATAGTTTTTACTTGACAGAGGTCCTAAGCCCCGAGGCAGCCCTACGGTGCCTTTACGAGCCGCTGTATCGCGGATAATGACGCTAAACCGATATCCTTATTTACTGCAAATTGCGTCGACTCTTACGTTTTAGACCTTGTTGAATACGGACGCCTAGTTGTGTCATTCGCTAACCTTACACCATATCGAGGTATCTCTTCCCTCGTTCTGATTCCCTGGTAGGTACCTTGCACAGTGGGGTGGGATATTTAATATAAGTAAGTTGGGGTATGGGACTAGTTTCAAAATCTTAATTAAGTATGAAATGCTAAGTATGTGATTTTGACACTTTTGGGGTTTTTTCTTTTTTTGGTTTTGAGACCTGAGTACCCAAAATCCCTATGTTGGGAATATTGTAATGATAATTCATTGGCATCATAGCAGATTAATCTTGTAGGTAGTAGTGCAAGCGCTACTACCACAATATTTTAAGTAGCTAAGTGATATTGATTTACGCTTAAACACTTTAAAGGTATTTTATCTGTTATTGGGACGCAACAAACACCTTTGCTATTCCATTTTTCGGATCATATTGTAACGTATAAAATAAAATATACTTAGTATACGAATATTTTTGATACATTCACAAGATCTAAGAAGATGCATACAGTGTTTGGAGATGAATTAGATACCCTATTCTTTTATTAATTAGATACCCTATTTTTCACATGTGTAAATTAAATAAAATGCCCACTAATGGGTCATGGCAAATAACTGAGGATTGCAAATGTTTGGTAGAAAGTAGAATGTCAGTTACTACCTTATTCTGGGGCCCATTCATCATTTCGGCAAAGGCCGTGCTCCACTTTTCGCGAGACCTGTGTGTCATTCCACTGACATTATAACACTACTTTTTATATAGCAGTGGTAAAAATACAATTTCTCTCGACTGTCGTAGAAAAAGCTAAGGTCAATGACCCAAATATAAAAAATACTAAAATAATGTTTTACTATCATTTATACATAGTATAGTGGTCTATAGCCATTTCAAGATGAAAAAAACGAAGGAGGTTCTCATGTCAACGTGTTTTTTTTTGTTCATTTGTATTTAATTTTGTAAATGCATAAACTTAATATTACTTTTAGCAAAATGTGATTGCAATTAATTAGAACATTATTAAATAAAATAAATTAAATATGCGAGTAATAAAATTGGTGTATTAAAATGAGTATTTCTTTGTTCACAGAATGCAATAGAAAATCCCCGCCAGCTATGCAGCACGCTTAGAAAATCAAAGGTAAGTTTATTATTTTTACAATGAATAGGTAACATTGTAGTAAAAATATCAGATATTTTTCTATCCTCGTCGCCAATAAAACACAGAGTAAGAAACGCGTACCTACCCGCAAGCTACTCACTTTATAACTTAGAGCTCTGCCTCACTAGGACGCCATGGCGACGTCGCCGGCTACGTATCCAAGCAGATAATATTGAAATGTAACGGTGCCAAACCGTCGCCACGTGAGTTAGGCACCGTTACATTTCAATATTATCTGCTTGGATACGTAGCCGGCGACGTCGCCATGGCGTCCTAGTGAGGCAGAGCTCTTACTTTCAAAGCGGTGACCACTTAACATCAGACTCGTATGCCCGTCTGCTGGCTATGCAATTAAAAAAAAACAATTCTGATAAACGTTACTACAAAAACAAAGCTCAAGCAAAAAACATAAAAAAACAAGTTTACCTTCGCTGAAAACTATCAAGGACCGAAATAAGTTGTAAAGTTTGGGAGAGACCTTTGCCCAGCAGTGGGACGATTTAGACTAGGAAAAAAATTACATATCTGTAAGGTCAGTGTGGGTAAATCCGTCTAGGCCCTAAGTCCGTCTAGTGGCAATAACTTCCGTTTTTGAATAGCTAGAGCCATATAACTCGGTTGGTAAAACAGTATCATTGAGTTTGTTCGAACTAGTGATAATAGATGTCGCTAACATCTTAATGTTGGAAAAAATTTGACAACCAATTTTTTCCGCGAATTTAACTTGAAGTTGAAGTTTGACGTCTCGTCGAAAAATGAAAAAAAAGGTGTGAAATCTAAGGAGTTTTCTGAGTATCTGTGATAACGTAGGCCATTTACAGATTCGGGAATGTATATCTGGTGTCCGATTCAAAAATAGCATTAGTTTCGTAATTATAACAAATAGAAAAAATCCAAGCTTCGAATGTTATAGTTGGGAAGTCCGTCTACTACACATAAGGCAAGTCCGTCATATGCCGGTCTTGCCTTAATTCCAGATATTGTCAACCTTTTTAGTAGTTCAAATTTTATAATTATTTTATACTGTTTATCAACTTGTAAGTATTATTCGCCTGTCTGCGAAAGTGAACTCTTTTCAGGGTTAAGCTTGCCTCTGTAAATCTAATCTATTTACGTTTATTTTTCTGTATTTACTTTGTGTATAATAAATAATTAAGTGAAAGATGCACTGGTATGTTTGCAAGAGGACTAGCATCACCTATAAGTATTCTTTAAAAGTTTATAAATTGTGAATACATATTTTGAAAGCATGGAACTATCCAACCTTTTTTTTAGTTTCTGATTTTTTATACCTGACTCAATAAGTAATATGTAGTAGCATGGCACATCATGTGAACATTTATCGTTTTAACAAAGATCTGATTTAGAAAATTATCCCATACTTATTTATTTCGTACTGGCAGAAAGTGTTATAAATGTAGCTACAGATCCGGCAATAGTTTGCCACACCATTTCTAAATTCATACATTACATTATTAACGATTACTTGTTTACAAATAAAGATTCTTGTGTACTGATAAGTATGTTATTGACAAAAAAATCGTAAGTGGGTATTTTGTGAAAATGTTTACAACCACTGGAAGTACATCATCAGCAAAGATATGCCGGACTTGCCCTTGATTTTAATAATTTTATTTTTCTTTAAAAGTATACCTTATAGTCACACGTTTAAAACACGTATTTCAACGGCAGCTTTTCATCATTTATCGATAAGGTTTTCATACATATTGGCTCACTAGTTACGATTTTGTTGCTACTAGACGGACTTGCCTCAAACTGGTTGGGAAGTCCGTCTAAATGCCTACTTTACAAAAAAATGCTATTAATCTGAAGACAATTACAATTAACCCTACTTTTAGATAGATATAGAAAGATAAATGTAATACCAATATTTTCCGACTACTTAAAGTAACTAATAAATTTTATTTCGATTTTTAAAGTTAAATTGAAATTCAATTTAAGAAAACTATGCCGGACTTGCCCACACTGACCTTATTTGAATTTTGACCTCGTAAAACCACAACATAAAATGATCAAGTTACATTGACCTACATCTAAAAAACAGGAAGTGTAAACATCATCCTTATATACCTAATTATGTTATTTTACCTACCAGCTTCCTATTTCACGGTACAACAAAGCAGAAAATATCTCAAAGGCATCGAAAGGTCTCTGTACTCTCTGTGAGACAAGTCGTATCTCATAATTAGCTACGTGTAATTTGATTTACCAAACAAGCGACAAACATTTTTTTTTTAATTACATATTTTTTGTTTTTTTTATTTATTTGCTTATTTTATTTTTATCTCTAAGGAAAACAGATTGTCTGTATGTGTGTATCTTATAAACTTTATCTAATCTAAAATTATATCTGTTGACCACTTATACACACACAAATGTAAAAAAGATGCGCAAGATTGGTTCGTATATGAGCTCTCGAAAAACGAGGTGTCGATACCTCGTTTTTCGAGAGCCATATTTCACAAAAATATTATTGTTGGCTGTCACAGTGTAAAACCACCTATTTTAATCATTGAGGCACCTGTTGCTATATCGTGTAGTTATCGTATCGGTAGTATAAAACATCCCTAAGGCAAATAGACTGAATAAAAATTCCACTAGAAACTTTTTTGATAAACAATTCAAGCCACGTGGCAAATGGATATACAAACACGTAAAACGTAGAATTCTACCATAATGGTCGATAAAAATAAGCACATATCGGAATAGCGAAAAATAGGAAAACATTGCATTTTCTTGTTTAGTAACGCTGTTTTTTGAAATAACTGCAGTTGAGTTTTATCAGATGAAGACCAAAATCCACATTTTGGGTATATTGTAAACTCCATATTTATATTAGTAAAAGTATCTAATTTGTTTATTAATTTATCTAGTCTAAAATCATCTTGTTATGGCATTTTTGTTAAAAAGTATTTTTGAAAAAGAAATTTCTAGTCTAAAATCAAGTGTAATCTAAAATCAACTCAAAAAAATATTAAGCATTTAAAAAGGTGATTCACGTCAGTCGCAAAATCTGAATACAAAAATCCGTTATGACAAAAAATCCCATTTAGTTTCAACATCTACCTTTTTGTACCAACAACTTTTGAAACACAATTGACGAATCAAACAAAACGAAAATGAACCTTATCCACCCACTAATTAAACTGAAATCAAAATAGCTCATTAGTATTTGCATCTGCATTTCCTGACGTCACACATTCGGCTCTAACTCCGGCGCGTTCGGAAACCAAACAGCTGATAATTAGCGAGAACACAAAGCCTTGGTTCACCGAGAAACTGACGCCGTCATTTTACGTCAGTATTAACGTTTCTAGAATGTTTTATGATAGTGTCATATTTTGTGTGGATAGCATGGCTGTATATGTTTGAGCTTGATAACGGTGCATGCAACTGTGCCGAAAAATCGGGATTTTTTTTATTAAATTTTACAGTTCTAACAACTTCGTTCTCATCTTCTTTTACCACTTCTTCTTTTCTCTTACACCGTCAGTTGAAGTCACATTTTAAATAAATAATTTTGGGATTAATAGTTTTTTTCGAAATACTTAAACTATGATAAAAATATACATAATAAAATAGATGTAATATGACGGTGAACATTTCTAAAGAAACTAAGACTTAATTGCTAATCAGTACCCACGCGAGGTACTGAATGTGACAACTAATTAACTCAAATAAATCCTTCTCGCAGGAATAATTAAACATGCACAAATTAGTGTATCACCGATTACTGTTGACTATATTCAGCCAGTTACTTTGTTTACCGTGAATTATTTTTTTTTACAGCGAAACTTCAATTTTTTTTTGATGATTTAACGCAAGAAAAAAACCCCTATTTTTAAAAGGTTGTCTGGAAGAAATTTCTCAGTATGTTATGGTTTTTTTATTATATTCTACGTTTTCTTTTGTGTGCATAGTTTTTATCTACTTATATATTAGTTGTATAATAAAATATTATCGGTTTTTACGATTGTATTATACTAACAGGCAAAATAACGTCCGTAATATACCGTCTCCCACATTTCACAGACCAACCCTCCACCGTGATCAACCCCTGTTTTTATTACCCTATTAGCTATTCTCGTCACAACCGCCCCCCCTCCCGCTAGTACTATTTTCTTCAGTGATATAGGGTGCAATAGGGGTTGTAAAACGATTGTAAAATACCAAATGGTTAGGTTCGGAGGCATTGTAAACATGATCCCAGTCCGGACTTGAAATTCAGATTCTTGGAAGAATTTTATTCGGATATTCAGTTGGGATTGGGCAACGAAGCTTTTGTAAGTTGTTATATTTTTAAGATCACTGATTTTTATAAAGCTTTGCTTAACTCGGGACTAGAAATGTGTGAAATGTCTGTGAATATTTGAACTGCTTCCTGGGCCATAGCTCTCGCTTTTCCAGGAAACAGGGCCCCACATTTAATTGTGCTACATATAAATAAATAAATAAAAAAGCCTTTTATTTCTTGCTTAAAAATTACTTTACAACATGAAAAAAGAAAACTAATAATAAAGAATAATTTTAAAAAGTAGGTACCTAAGTGTAAATTCTGTTTTTTACTTTTTTTCGTTCGCAAGAACCCTTTCGATGAAGGCCTCATATATAAGTGTCAATAAATATTATCTAGTTCTAGTTGCATTTTTATTTAATAAAATTATGAACACTTTCTCTTCAAAGACTTTTCTTCTTCACGAGAAGGATACAGTCCCATAAGAAGATTATGCTGCCCATCCCTTAACTCAATTAAAACGTAGTTCCAAAATCACTAAAACTATTTATTTTAATTCAGTCAATCCCGTCGATAAATCGCTGTCGCCGCCGGGCGTTTCGTTCCACTCGTATTTAACGTGCACTTGAAGCATTATTCGCTCAACGTTTCGGCATCTAGAGAAGACTAAGCTATATTTGCATTGATCTGTTACTGGACACAGAAATTTAGTCAAGAACTGCTGTCACTACTCGCCTCTACTCGCCACAAGTAGCCTCCACTCGCCACTACTTGCCTCTAATCTCCTCCTTGCCACTGCTCGCCACTACTCGCCACTACTCGCCACTACTCGCCACTACTCGCCACTACTTACCACTACTTGTCTCTACTCGCCACTACTTGCCTCTACTAGCCTCTACTCGCCACTACTTGCCACTACTCGCCTCTACTCGCCACTACTCGCCTCTACTAGCCTCTAGTCGCCTCTACTCGCCACTACTCACCACAACTCTTCACAATACCGGAGTTAAATAGAACCAATCAGGTCTAATTTGTGGCGCAAAGCCACAACCGATTGGAACTTATAAGATTAGCGATCTTGAGAACTTGAGGCAAGACCACATGGTTTATTAGGTATCTGCGGCGTAAGTGCGGTTGAAAAATACCTTCGCTGATAAAGAGAAAATCCTACTAAAACAGCATCTTGTTTTTTTAAGCTATACATATAAATCATCTAAATTACTTAGGAGTATTTAATTTAAAATACCAAGTGAGACATAGACCAAAACCCTGTTATGAAGTATACCAAAACTTTACACAATTCATCACGTTAATGTAATTTTCCTCTAGGTACGTACTTAAGATGTTGAATTGTAAATTGTTCTTCCTAAAGTAGTCGGACTACAATGCAAATCTCTCCTTTGAATAACACTCCGTCGAATCGGGTAAACTTACAAATCACACGCTAAAAAGATTGAGAACAGCGTGCGGAGGAAATGGGAATAAATGGGGTAAAAAGTATAAAGCCCGCCTGAGCATCGTTTCAGTGTTTGGGAGGGGCTCACGCGTGCCCCGCATCCGCTAATCCGGCATCGGTAAATAGTCCAGTCAAAATAGACTAAAATTATGACTCCAGTTTGCATTAATTCCCAACAAGCTGGATTTTTGTGCAGGCCTTGAATACGTCATTACAAATGATATGTCAAAAGTCCCCATCGATCCCGCTTGTGCGTTGTTTTTTATTCGAGGTCAAAGGTCATCAATTTGCGTTTTTTGCATATATCTCTGAAACAACGAGAGCTATCGAAAAGTGGTTCAGGCAAAGTTTGTACATCGTAAAATTGTCTACAAAAATATGTCAACACTTTTCTTCTACAAAGCATCGCTTTTGAGATATAGTAACTTTAGACCGCAGGAAAATCGTCGAAGATGCTGTGTTTTTTTCATTTCAGCCGTTTTATCTGCTTCATTGCCACAGAATGAACAGTATTTCTTGAAACAAAAAGACAATTCATTACCTCGGAGGAGGACTAACCCATCGAACCCATCACCCCTTTCAGTAAATTTCAAGAAATACTGTTTGTTCTGTGGCAATGAAGCAGATAAAACGGCTGAAATGAAAAAAACGCAGCATCTTCGACGATTTTCCAGCGGTCTAAAGTTACTATATCTCAAAAGCGATGCTTTGTAGAAGAAAAGTGTTGAGATATTTTTGTAGACAATTTTACGATCTACAAACTTTGTTAAAACCATTTTTCGATAGCTCTCGTCGTTTCAGAGATATACGCAAAAAACGCAAATTTATGACTTTTAACCTGGAATAAAAAACAACGCACAAGCGGGATCGATAGGGACTTTTGACATATCATTTGTAATGACGTATTCAAGGCCTGTACAAAAATCCAGCTTGTTGGGAATTAATGCAAGCTGGAATGTCTATTTTGACTGGACTAAAAAGTAACATTTGAGCTCGCGCATCAATAACCATTTTGACAGCTAAGCTGCCATTTTTCATTCGAAGCGAAATCCAGCATCGAGCAGTCAGAGGTCGCGCTCGAAACAAAAAACCGCCTTGTACCGCGTCGCCTGCAAACATCGAAACTGCATCGAAAATCCCCTTTTAAACCCCTTATATTGCAGCTTTAATTTGAGCTCGCAAACTTTCCGGCGTAACTAACGCAGCGATGGAAATGCGGCTCGGAATTTCCCGCTTCCATTCTAATAGTGGAAGTGGGTCGGGAGCGGACAGTACATCAACTTCCGAGCCATTTATTCACAAATCGAGTTATTGCACCTCGCGACTGCGAGCGCCGTGCAAAGGTCATTTGTGCAAATAACAAGTAGCCGACGGTTTTTGAACCGTCTGAGATAAGTGGCTGAGGGGTGAGCGACTTTTTTCAAGATTAATGCAATGTTTCCGTGAAGACAGCTCGCGTTTTCTTAATTTCCTTCGGAGCGGTGCATGCTTTAATTTATGACGTGGCGTGGCAAAGATAAATTCGTTGGTGTTTATTAGTGTTGCGCTTTAATAAGCAGCACGGCTCACAGCGGAGCGGAGTGGCGCTGCAGTTAGTCCACGTTCCTTCATTTACATCAACGTCATAATTTATTTAGAGACTCTTGTCCCATTAGGGCGTCCGTTTGTAGAGTTTAACAAAGCAAATCCTGTTATAAGTGTAACGCTGCGTCCAAACAGCGCAGTTTGTTTGGCTGCGTCTGTTGCCGCATATCGCAAATTAAATAACGTGTTTCGACTCTGAATAATGGCCGCCTCGCCTCAGCTCCACTATGCTACTATTTGAATTTTAAAATATAAACAATTTCATTGTTTACGCTCCAGAAGTTTGTGAAGTATAATTATTTGGTAAATTATAATATTCTGCGAAACAAAATTTAACATTTTCATTACCCGTTTATCTCATTACCTAAATCAGGACTTATTTCAGGAAAATATGAGTCTGGCTTTCGGCTAAAAGTATTTTCGCGTTAATAAGCCAAAAAAGGTCTATTTAATAAAAGGCTGGTCACTATTTTAGGTGTAATTTATGAACTGTTGGAGAATTCGTTTACATTAGCGCGGTTAGAACTTTATAAAAATGTTGCTGTCTGATGAAATTCCGAAAAGTCTCTCAGTTATTTACGCTGAAAACCAGTCGACCGTTTTTCGTGGTTTGATGGTTAATTTTTACTTTTTTATCCAACAATCAGTGACCTGGAATACGCGCCTTCAAAATTATAATGAAAAAAATATTCTGATTTATAAATTAATTATCTACAGAGCTTTATAGGCATTGACTTTTACTTTTGATCTGAAGATTGAATTTTAAGTCGGTTAACTTTCAGAAATATGTAGAAATGTAATATTTCCTCGCTCTTTTAACCTTTTTCAGTTATATTCCTCGTTAGATCCTTAAAGATAACTGTTGTTTTTCAATATACACAACCGTAAATAATTCCGTATTAAATTCTCCAAACAATTCGGTCAAATTCCTTCAGGCGCGGCCCCTATCCTCAAAAGGGGCGCGTCTGTCGTGCTTAGACCTTATTATATCGGACCCGTAACGCACGCGAGTAAAGCGACGTACTAATTGCAGGCTGTTAGATACGGCTCGAGGCATTCCGCCCGAAACTGGCTTATTACGACTCGAGCCTTTGCCACTTTGAAATATAACAATATCTCTTATATTTATACGGTCAAACTTATAAAAAGTTAGCGCAGACTTGAAGTATTGATTACCATACGTAATGATGACTTTAAGTCAACGCTAACTTTTTATAAGATAGGGGGATAGAATAAAGCAGAATTTAAATGACCGCTTGCTACCAATAACCTAAGCGAATAGAATGAAGTGAAGGAGATATAAAGGAGAGAGGAGATGTAGAAAAAGAGATAAATAAAGTAGATAATTTAATTCTTCAGGGATTTAAAAGCATTGAAAAATAAGGGAAAATGTTTAAAAAGTAAAATAAACTGGCTTTTTCTGTACAGTACGATTATTAGCGCAGTAGTGTAGGACGCCTTCCGATAAAATGGAGCGACGACGGTCTGTGGTAGCTGGCAAACACTGGATGAGAAGAGCCGAAGACCGGGCTCAGTGGCGCGTCTGCAGAGAGATCTACGTCCAGCAGTGGACTGATATAGGTTGATCTTGACCTATTAAACAATAATAATATTCAATTTAAATAAGCCTTTTGATTATTTTTTGGGAGTGAAACAATCCACACTTGCCTTACTAGTTCGCACACGTTTCAATGGTTCCCTACAATATTGTATGTTTGTACAACACATTGTAACTCTAAATGTATGAGTTTGTGAATAAAGCTCAAATAAACGTTATTCTAATTGTCGCCACAACAATTACTAGGCAACAAGATCCGAATTACTTAAGGTTAGCCTAGGACGTGTTGTAACAAGATCTTTAAACCTAGGATGGGATTTAAGGTAAAATAGAATTTGTTTCGACAATCGTTGGAGCAAACGGATACTGGAGTGGAGACCGCGTTTAGGCAAGCGTAGTGTAGGACGCACCCGGCGAGATGGAGCGACGATCTACGGAGTGTAACTGGCAATACTGGATGAGAAGACTGATATAGGTTGATAATGGTGATGAGATTTTGTTAGCCTTAGTTTTGACAGTTTTTGACTGACGAAAATCTACGCTTTTTGTAGCGATTAATGAGTATTCATTCAGTTAATTATATAGATGCTAAAGTTCGTATGTCCAAAAATAATTTGGACTCAAATATTTGTTCATATTTGATATATAGGTTTTTTTGCTTGACATGTGATTTAGTAATTAATTCATATTTTTACAATAATGATATTGCTGCTTAAAAAGTAACACCTTGACAGACAACTTAATAATGTATTTTTTAAATAATTTCGGACTTAAATTATTTACTGCTACGAAATACGAGTCTACGATATTTTTTTGTTCGTAGCACTTGCTACGCTTCTTCGTAGAACCTTGAACATAACGAAGTATTAAAAGTTTATTTCTCTTAGTACATGATATTTCGAGAACTTGAATACTTTCTTACAGTATAGGACGTACTCTGACTACTCTTTTAAGATATTTTCCAAGAACTCTAAACAACGCACCAGGTCAAAATATGTATATGTATATGCATTGAATGTGGTTTGACTACATTAAAAAAAAACTTAAATAACGCTCTAATTCAAATATATGCAAATATCATACAGTCCACATAATATTAGATGTAGTTAAATCTAAATAAATATTGGGTTTACAAAATAACGACCCTATTTCAATTTATTTTCACAAAAAGTATGTTGCTTTTTAAAACGCTGTTAAAATAACACAGTAAAACCCACAGTATGCAAACGTTTATTTTTACGAACTTCTAACCTTTGTTTTTTATTATTCAAAAAGTATTTTTCCAACAGCCAAACCATTGTTTGCGTTGATTTAACCTTACCACTTAATAAGAGCCCTCGGATTTAATAACTAGACTATAGAACTATTGAGTATGAACAATTGTTTATCAAGGCTTTGTTCATATTATTAGAATCGTTAGAGAATCAAAAAACTGAATCAAAAACTGCCTGAAAAATACTACTATTGAAATTGAACGTATATGATTGGCAGGTTTTGAGAGGCTAGGATAGACCTTCTGTTCAGATTGCACACTTTTGAACGATAAACATTTGATGATGACAGCATCATCATCATCTTCCTACCCTTGTCCCACATTATGTGGGGTCGATGCAACACGTCCTCTTCTTCCACTCTCCTCTATCAGACGTCATCTCAATGCTCACACCTTTCTTACACATGTCATCATTCACACAGTCTACGATACACCTGTGTCGTGTTTATTTTATAAAGATTGTTAGTAACCGATTCTGGGATTTTATGGTACATCTTTTTTATAATTGCTAAGAGCTTGTGGTAACTATTGCATACTTCAATCGATACTGGCATTACAATGTGCGACGCGGAGTCATAAAAATGTAAAATATAAATAGACCTTATTGCACACAGAAAGAAGATTTTACACACAAGAAACATTAAATCTACAGCACAATGGGCGGCTTTATCGCTAAGAGCGATCTCTTCCAGGCAACGTTTGGATGGTAAAATATGATAACTTTTGTGAATAGAACAAGAAAACAACGAACAAACAATTACGATGGTCATGCATGGCTGATATCACTAAATAAGCGATTTTTTTCAAAATGTATTAGATAATATGTATATAATTGGGTTGGCTGGGGTGAGGTTAGCAGGGGGACAATGCACAATACACCCCATTGCGGGACGTCAGTGCAGATCTTATTCCTCCACTTAGAATTAGAATATCCAATTATCTAATCTCCGATAATAAGTTTCGTAGGAACGTCAATTTCAAACGAGTTTCTTTAGTCGTCTTCATATTATTCTGATCTTTATTCTCGCGTGTCGTATCAACTTTTTTAATGTTTTGGAATAAAAAGGTCTACAATAAAGTTGACACGCTAGGGGGAGGAACCCATCGAACTGTTTTTTTAGGGTTCCGTAATTAAATGATGGAACGGTCGAATAACTTTGTTTTTCGTGTCGTGTTGTGTTGATTATGTTTTTGTTATGCTTATTTATGTTAAGTATGATTGATCACAAAAAAAATAACGTGAATAAAACTATTATATGGAGACAATTTTATCGTTTTTACCGTTTTTGCTTTAAGATTATGGAGTCAAGAATATGTAGGTACAATTACTTATTTTTGAAGTACTTACTTCAAAAATTCAAAAACACCATATTGCTAACTATCTTCATGTATCAGAATTCAATGTGAAATGTATCACAAGGCACATCCTTAGTGGACGTGCTTATTGAGACAATGCTTCATTCTACGCCAGGTATTGCAAACCTATCAAAGTGCCATTTCCTAAGCAATGTTTAATAAGGTCATAGACGTGCCATCGCTCGTCATAATACCTACTTGTGTGAGTTTGTGACGTGCCCAAAATATTTTGCTTCGCGTGCCATTCGTATTAACACTTACTTGTGTGAGTATTTGTGATGTGCCCAAAATATTGCGTTGCGTGCCATTCGTCATAACACCTTCTTGCGTGAGTTTGTGACGTGCCCAAAATATTGCGTTGCGTGCCATTCGTCATGTCATAACACCTACTTGTGATGGGAGACGTGCCCAAAATATTGCGTCGCGTGCTATTCATGGCACGCGTGCCATCGGTCGCCATCCCTGTTCTAGTCTGTACATAAAATCACTTGGGTCATTGGCTTGTATTAAAAAAAACTATGTATTTTAAAGGTCCCCTTACTTTTTGTAATATTGTGTTAAAGTTTTTTATATTCACAATTCTACAATTACGAGGGAACCTTATCTTTTCATCTTTGATCCTTCCTCCGATAGATATTTACTTAATTGTAATGGCTTATGTTTCGTATTTTTAAATTAATTTTGGGTAATTCAAAACTTTGTCTGTCGTTCAAACATGTGTAGATAATATCTTCAAATGAATTTAAAAAATAGGTTTTTTATGATGTAGGTTTTGTTTGTGTTTTCTTAGTACATTATAATTAGTATAATTGTTAAATTAATTAACTCTAATTGTTTTTTATCTGTTATCACATCTTCATACAGTTGTATGCTTTGATGTATGTTTGCACAAAATGATAAACAAAAATTATAATTGTAATAGTAAAATATTTATTCACAAATAAACTTACGACTATACAGTATTTACAAAATGTACATAGGCATATAAAATACATAAGAAACAGTTGAGCTATCTACAGACCGTTGCAAACGATCTATAGATAAAAAATATTATTATTAAAATATTATTAATAATAATAATATTTTGTATTAGTTAAATATTTAGTATAATAATATATTCACAAACAAACTTACAAGTACCTATTAACAAAATATACATAGGTATATACATAAGAAACATATTTTAGTATAATATTATCACATAGTGCATTCACTAACTATTCGCATACGAATAACCTAATTCATAACATCGCTAGGAATATTCCGATGAATATATCCCAAAGGAGCATAATTAACTTATAAATAGCATGACCTATTTATGGTTCACTACTACCGATACGACACTCACACGATATTGGTTGAGATATCAGATATATATTTTGCTAAACAGTGTTACAAGTTGAAAAGAGGAGAGTAGGGATGAGTGGAAGTACTTGGGAGACTTTGCTAGCAGTGAGACTATAATAAAAAAAAATAACTTTGAGAACACTAATATAAATAAAAAATAAAAAGTTTACCTTAATATTGACTGAATCTATTTTTAATCTGTATTATCCTGGCCGAGAGTTTATCTTTTAACTTTAATGATAATAAATAAAATAAGCACTAATCTAATTGAAAATAACATCAAAATAGGTTAGTTTGACATGAGTAAACAATATTGATTTTTTTATTATCAAGTAAAAAACTGTCTTAAGATTAAGCACTTGTTTGTTCAGGGTAGGAATCGAACCCACAGCATGGAAAGCAGAGCTAGAGCTGTGACGCCTGCCTGTTTTGGAAGGGTCGTTTGAGAATAAGCCATTTTTTTTATTTAGCCATTTTTATATTAAGATGATAATAATTACTTAGCTCGTAACTTTTATAGAACTAGCATTGTGACCAACAATCAATGGCGTTGACATTTGATTGTGTTAAAGTGATGACCTATTTTGCTTTCAAAGCATAAATCAATGAACACAATTGGCCTCGATCGCTGTTACCATGAGCTAATTGTCAACGATTGTATGATTTCTTATTGTTCTTCTCAGAAACTAGCACACTATCTGGTTTGGAAAGAAGATTTTGGTGATCTAAAAAGACTACTAAGAACATGTACATAGTAGAAATACTACTTAGTACAAACTCAGCTGTTTTTGCAATAAAAAAAGTATAGCTAATAATTTTTTAGTTTATACTTTTATGACATCAGAAATTCTGATCAAATTCAGTCAAGAATCGAGTATAATTGATGTGATTATGTTGGCAAAAGTAGCTGAACAAATTAAGTGCTCAAAGCACATTATTCAAAATAGAGATTAAAATATTAACAGCCATAGTTCTAAATGCACTCAACTACGTCAAAAGTACCTTGACACTCAACGTAGTTTTAAAAGGTAAACTTTTTTGGCATTTCATTAAAAAATTCTACATATTTTACTCATATTTATTATGTAAGAGTCTCTTTTTATAGCTTTTCTATACCAGTGATTATTCAAATAAAGTTATTTAGTCACGATATGTAATTTTTACTCGTATATCAATAAATTAATGGATAAACGGGTATACCCGTCAAATTAAACCAAATCTCATAAATTCCGTACGTCTAATTAGGTTGTCAATGCACTCGTTCCGAATTCTAACACGACTCTCCCATTGGGCGATATGCTCCAACGTATAACAAACGCAAAACAGCCGCATAGGTGTTTTATCGTAGCGATATATCAAACTAATGACCTCTGTCGCCGCGACGTTCCTTATATTGCGACATTTCGACGATCGTAACCGATGCCAGATAATAAATGCAACTTTTATAAGGCTCTTTATCGTGGTCGAGACCTGAATTTATGGGTTTGCAGCGGTTTAACCGTTCCCACGGTGATGCTTTATCGCTACGAATGCTTTTTTAATTCGCTCGTAAACTATTTGCTTTAACGATTAATTAAATTTAAATATTTTTAAATTATCTCCGCTTGTTTAGTCGACGAGCGCTAGAGTTATGGCGCTCCACGTCCGCTTAACGAAGTTAAGATCTACTTAACGCGCCAGCTTATAAACATGCGGCCATTCGACGTTTGATAGACCAGCACCAGCGGACGGAATAAGCTTCGAACACAGATATCATTTAAAGAGCCTCATCCGCATTTACATTTTCTCATCGCGGCCCGCAATTTGGGACAACGGTACCGACAGTCCAAAATTAATCGTCTCTCCGTCGATAGCCTAATGCCGGTCGATTCGATTACACTTTGCGCGGCTGAGCCACAACAGAATTCCTGAATAGCATTAAAACAGAGCTGTCTGGGCGTTCTGTGCAGGGAAATGGGCAGTGCATTTGACCGCGAATTTAGTGAAGTTATTTGAGTTGAGCGAGCGCTGGCCGGTCGCTTATTGTTCTAGCGCGCCGCCGGCCGCATCGCCGCGGAACTCCGTCCTGTTCTCCGTCCGTGCCATATAAAGAACCCCTTTATTGCTCAGCTCGTGTACGCGCGTTTAATTTATGCACACTAAAACACAAAGATAAACTAATTCCTGCACAAAGACTACAAGTATAATCGCTGAAAAAGTAATTTTGTTACCAGATTAGGGTGCTGTTTAAATAAAATAAGGATTCTGCCGTGCTCGCGGAAGTGGCGTCCATTTCGCGCGAATCTTTTTGAATTATTCGCACAAAATGGCGGCTGCAATGGTCAGTCGCATTGTGGTGCTTAACGCTCAGGAACACAATGTGTAAAGCGTTATTGCGATATAAACCGCTAATTGATCTCGTAAAGCGCACGCTTTTTATAAAAATGCTTTGACAATTATTTTCGTTGGAATTGTTGAATTCAAAGTTCTGATACCCATTATGTATGATGATGTTAGACTCAAAGCATTCGAATTTAAGAACTTTAGATCCGTTGCATAATACAGTAACTTTGTCTTAATATCATGTTAGTACTCAGTTTCACAGCTATAGTAATTGACCTTAGTACCGACAACCGTTGGAGCAAAAGGAGTAGAGACCACGTTTAGGCAAGCGTAGTGTAGGACACCCTCCGGCGAGATGGAGCGACGATCTGCGGAGTGTAGCTGGCAAAACCTGGATGAGAAAAGCCGAAAACCGGACTCAGTGGCGCGTCTTGGGAGAGACCTACGTCCAGCAGTGGACTAATATAGGTTGATGATGATAATGTTAGTACATCAACTAGCACCATTTGATTTTCTTTTCCAAAGTAGGTATTAGTATACTCTTTCGGTTGACCGTATCTACTACACGTGATTAAACAAACACATGTCATTATAACATGAACATCGTTCAAGTCTTTAATTCCTCCACCAAAGCCATTCTTTAATTGGATTAGTAATTATTTGTCGGTCCATTCAATTTTACTTCACTTTCAGATAAACAGTAAGATAATGATACCAGCTGCATTACTTTTCAATGTTTAATTGGTTCACTTCATTTGATGCCTACAGTCCAATGAAGATGATCAAATAATTACTTGGCAGAGCGGTGCATCTATGTCTTGAGGCACAAGTAGCTGAACAACTCAATGGGTCGAAAGTATCTGCACAGTCCAAACTAGTTTATTTAAGACTGCGTTTTATAACATTTTTATGATTAGTTCTCAAGACAAATAAAATGTATGACGTTATGTACAGATCTCAGATAGCGTGGGATAAGAGTAGGAAGATGATGATGAGAAATTAAATGTTTTTTATAGAAAAATTATTGAACAATCAAATAGTCGACGAACTTTGAGGACGTACTTTTGTTGACGCAATGCTCTGCGTTCATCACTCGAGTTTATCAATTTTACCTAAAGAAATAGATCTTCACAGGTTTTAATGAGTGTGTAGCTACTTTTGAAAATCGGTACTATTGAGCTATTTCTGGTAACTAAACAAAGATTATAATGATTGAGTAATTTTGATGGAATTAATAGATTACAACTACAATTTAGTTGAGCATAGGGCGGACCTTCCCGACACGGGCTGATTAATCGTCGGGCGTCGCGTCAGACGAACTGTCACTTGCTATCAGTTGGTAATGTAAAATAAGTCTTATTGTGTTTTATAAAGACTTATTATAAGACTGCACGTTTGTAGATCAAGGTTTTAATTTAACAGCATATTAGTGAAACGCTCGTACGTATTTGCGTATAAAGTTATTGTGAGATAGTAGGTACACTAGTTTACAAACTTGCCGGCGTCTGTGTTTCCAGATACGTATAATTTTAATTTACAGGAAGTATTAGAAAATGTTTATAATATTACTTAGGGTAGTATAGCGTCCGTCACGATATTAAAGCATCGATTTAAAAGCCTTGTGAATTGTCAAAAGACAGAGATATTTTTTCGTTGAATTCATTAATGAAAATTCTTTATTGTACACCTTAAAACTGGTACAAAATACAACGAATTAACGCATAATAAAATAGAATCAAATGTATGCGGCGCTCAAAGAGCGATTTCTTCCAGATAACTTTTGGATGGGGAAGAAGTTTTTGTTCTAAACTAGTTCGGCCTTAAGTGGTGTAGTACTAGTGCATAGTTCCTTTATAGTGCATAGTAGTGAAACTCCCCTATATTATGTATGTCACATTCTGTGGTCATGTCAGATCGGCAGTCGAGCTAATTGAAAAGTCAACAACTCGATACCCGAGAAGATAGATTACCTACCGAACGTGCTAGTAACTTATAAACTACATTATGTATTATAAACACAAGACGGTTATTTGTAAAGTGTTTTGTAAGAAATTTGTTTAAAGTGTTTTACTTTTAAAATTTTATGATATATGTAGAAAAGAGAGTTAGAATAAAGCAATTTGTGGGTGTTGATTTTAAAGAAAAATAATATTTAAATTTAGTTTTAGAGAGTTTATTTGGAAAAATAGTATTCAAAACAGCTGATAGGTAATTTGATATTTTTGTTCTATTACTAAAATATTAAAGTTATCAATAAGTACTACATTTGTTGATTGTAGTAAATTTGTTGTAAATTAGTCTAAAACATGACTACATGAGGTAAGGTGCAAAACTGATTAAGATATCCATACAAATAATAGAATCGGATTCTCCTTACTCGGATTTTCATTTTAGTAAGTACAGAAGATTTTAGTATCAATAGGTAATGGTCATTAATACCTACAGTAATACTATGACCTGCTGAATTCAATCCTCATCGACCTAACACCAATGTATTTAATCAGAAATGTGGTTTCCGCTTTCAAAGGCCTAGATTTAATAGAAATTTGGTAGAGAACGATTATTTACAATATCATTAGGACATTCTTAAAATCATCGCAGATAGGTAAATAAAAATATTTATAAAATTAACTCTATCATGTATAGATTTTTCTTATTTAGAATGATAAGAATCAAATATTACACTTAAAAATTTGAATGTACAATATTTATAAGTGTACGTACGGAGGATGCTTTTCCCCATCAGTGGGCTTATATGACTTATATGGGCTGCCTATGATGATAATAATATTTATTTGATGAAATTGGTAAACTACTTTGTCCTATACAATCCGATGACTAAAGAAACAACTATAAACCCTACCTCTAAGATTAGATTTTGTTTCTTCTTTGTTAGGTAAAAAATACCGTGATAAGTTCTGTGTAAACTAAGCTTTATATAAAATCAAACCGGGTTCGGATTTACTCTAGTCACAACGAATGGGCATTTCGATGTTCAAATGTTTATGTAAACTGGCTATTAGCGGATTATGGGGATGTTATGCCGAGGGGTAATTCCAGCAATTTGCAAATGGCAATAATACGATTATGGAAGGAATCAAAGCTTATGAATCTATCGTTGTGAAACTACAAATGGACCGTACGTCCGTGAATGATCCTTGTGATTAACTAAATAAAGCTCATATTTAAGTAGTGGTCTTCTTAGTATATTATGTTCTTCTTGGTACCTTTGTCACGCAGGAAGGTTGTTTCAAGGTTAGTTCTCTTCCATGTTATTTATTAAACTTAAATTAAACTTTTTGAGATTTAATGAAAGATTTTCTAAGTGATGATTCGAATAATTTGATAATAACCTCATGTTGGTCTACAGAAATTCAGCAAATTACTGTAAGTATTTAAATAATAACGACCACGGCCCACACATCAACAACCATTTTCCGAATAAAAAAACAAATCATTTCGAACCCAATGCCTGAGCAAAGTCTAGAAACTCATCGCCTATACCGACTGTGCCATCTCGTGCAATCTAAGTCGCATTAACAGTTCGGTCGGACGTGTCGGATTTGGTTGCAGTTTGATAACTGCGGTCTGTGACGTCACCGCAACCCACCGCGATTCGGTTACCTATAATATAATAGGTACACCAAGATAACCAGAACCACGTGATCTATGCTATTGTTTATTCTGTGATTGACTTAGTTTAAGTTAGGTTAGTTCCCTTCGCTGTTTTAATTGTATTTTTTTTGTAAGAAGGTTCATAAAAAATCGTTAGGATCCAAGCGTAAGTTTCTTGCCCGTTCTTCTAGGCTCTGGTCGCGCGGAACTGGCACTAGAATCACCTAGTATGTAAGATGATTCTAAATGATCCTCGTGATTTTATTGAATAAAGTATTAGAAGCATATTTTCTGCTTTAGGATACTTATTCACACAACACAAAATTTTGAGGATTTTTGGTTTTGTGGGTTAAAAACATAAGCAAAGTTATAAATTCTGTATGTATTTAAAATACAGCAGATCTAGGAATGATGTAATTCTTTTGTAAACAACACAACCAGCTTACAAAAATAGGGTTTTAAAGAGTACAGAATAATACAATAGAGAAACAACACTGAGGTGTAGGTACAGGAGTGGATCTAGCGACGTCCCTTGAGGCACGCCTGCAACTGACACACCGAGTGATTTTTATATGCAGTAAAGTTTACGAAAGCGTAGGTAAAAGTGGACCTCTGCCGACTTTATGTTAGTTTTCCAATAAAACAAAATATAAACTATAAGGTATAGTTTTTATTAATTAAACAGGAGTGTATTTTATTGATATAAAATATTTTATACGAAAGTATATAAGATTTGTACTGTGGGAACTAGATTGCTGATAAAATACTTACATACAATTTTAAATATAATTATAGCTAATGCAATCAATAGGTACTAATATAATCTAGAATATGCTGAAATCTAGTTTGCCAGACAATCTATATGCAAAACAGATGATAGTTTAAGACGAACTTGTCTGATTCAATTGAAGTTTGGCAAGTTTTGATCTGCAATACCATATCGGTTATATCACTATTGAAGTTATTGCAAACATTATATTATGCTAAGTTATTACAGCATGTTTTGATTGGTCATATAATGAAAATAAAACACTGTCGTAGATTAATTTGACTTTATTCTTCAACACACGACTTAATGCGACCGAGTGCCACTCAATGCGACTGAATAACGACTGGACCCTCTCTACTGAACACCCCCTCCTTTTATACTCTTTCTTTATCACACTCATTAGCTAAATTGGCTACCTCATAATCATAATCACACTAATATAATCATAATTAACACAACGACAAATATGTATTACTGTAGGTAATTATAGTTGTCATAACTATATATGTCAAAATGTTGTCCAAACTCGGACCATAGAGTAACGCAACGTATCAAATCGTTAGATTGGTTTGAATGAAAATGGTGCTAACACGGTGTGAAGCAATTACAGAAAACAGAGAAAGAAAGTTTGAGTTTGAAAGAACGTATTATTTTAAATTTTATTTTTATATGACGTTTTATTTAATTTACTTACATATTTATTTATTTCAAAGTTTTAGCAAAAATGATAATTTACATAAGAAAAAAACTTTATAACTATTATTTTTAACTTGTCAGTAGTACTCATCCTCATGTGAAAACATGTTTACGTTTATTTTAAGCAAATATGTTTCTATCTCGCTATATGTATCACAATTTAACACCTTAACAACCTTGGGAAAGCATTTTATCTGATCCTATTTTATATGACCCGCGGGAATATAAACCTTAATACAAAGGGATAAATGCAGTGTTCCTATGCAAAGTGCATTCGTAAAGCAATTATATTAATTGTGGGTAGTAATAATAGCGCATAGAAATGAATCTCTCTCTAGTACTATTAGAAAGGTCAAGTGACATTTGGAATGTAAACTTATACAAACAAATTAGTGACTATCAAAGGCTTAGTAATAACACATTATTAATAATGATTGTAAACTTTTTATTGCAAACCTTAAAAACTATAAAACGAGAAAATAGAATTTACACAGCAACGTTAAAAAGTTTAATAGGTGAAGATATTGTAATCTAAGTACCTACATGAAGTAGCGACTTTTTTTTGTTGCTCATCGAAATCGTTCTACAAACTTTGGAACTCACAAATCGCACACAGATTACAACAAATCACACAATAACTCCCAAGAGTTTATTTTCGGAAAGTTAGTAGTTTCACATCTAGTCTAGTTTTATTTAAATAGTAAATTCGGGTAATCGGATAAAGCTCGTAAATCCTTGCCCGCTGTTTCGCTTGTACAAACAACTTCACACTACTCATTATCATAGCGTTAATCTGAAACATTATTCCGTTCTATGCACACATTTATTCGTTATTATACTTATGTATTTTATTCATATTATTTTTATGACTTTAATTCTCATTTCGCTTTTTAAATTTTGGAAAGATAACGAAATTTAATATCTTTCCAAAAAAAAAACAATTACATACTTTAGTACTTACTGAAATTCATTGATAAAAAGACTTTCAGTACTAAAGTTTGTAATTGTTTGGAATCATAGACATAGAGAAAGGACGGAGCATTTTCTATTCAGATATGAAGTAAATACGAACGGCAAAGCGTGAGAGAGACAAAATAATCGGACAGCCAATAGTTAGCGTTGTAAAAAAATAAGCGACACTAGTAAGATATTTTAATTTTTCGAAATGTTTCATTACTAATAGAGCAAAACAAACAAACGCGTTTTTCAATTATTTATCCATACTTCTATTTAAAAAGGGAGGTTTTAACCGTACACAGTTAAAATCACGTCAATTAGTATGAACTCAATGTAGACACAGTGCGGTACATACAGTAGGTCCATTGTCACAGTGTCGACGCGAACAGTAGGACAACTTTGCAGAACTTGTGTTGAACAAAAGCAAACAGAAATGAAGTGTCTCGACTTTGTCGAGTTCTCAATAGGCATACTGCTAACTAGTTTATATAAAGTTATTTCTGGAAATATAATAACAGAGGTTTTTATTCAGAAAATAGTTATAATTGACAAAAAATAAAATTGATCTTGTGAAGTGACAAGAAAACAATTTGAAGTAGGTACTTACTTACTTAAAAAGTATATAAAAATATAGCTGTGCTACTACATTTTCTTAATACTTGAAATAGTTTTGTGTAGAAGCGTTTGGGGAAGCACTGCTACCGTACTTATTTCTGCCAAGCAGTGATACTCCCTTCAACTGCATTGTTCCAAAACCATTCTTCTAATATTATAAACGTGGAACTTTCTATTCATGGATGAGTGTATGCTCGTTACTCTTTCACGCAAAAACCTACTGAATGGATTACATATTATAAACGCGAAAGTTTATATTGATGACGAGCATACAGCTCGTTACTCTTTCACGCAAAAAACTACTGAATGGATTTGAATGAAACTTTACACTAATGTAGTTTATATATCAAAATAACACAGGCTATAATTTATAAAGAATTAGTGCATAGCGTCAAATATATAATGAATGATAGACGAAGTCGCGGGCACCAGTTAGTTAATTACAAAGGTAATAAATTAAGATTATATCTACATCTGACGACCGATGTGGCGCGGTGGACGATGGTCCGCCTGCGACGCGGAAGGTTGCGGGTTCGATTCCCGCCTTGGATAAATGTTTATATGTTCTGCAAATATTTATTCCGGGTGTTCTGGGTATTATATGTATAATAAAAATATCTATCCATGTAATGTATTGTATTAAGTATGTCAGTCTTCTAGTACCCATAACACAAGCTCTGCTTAGCTTGAGGCTAGATGATGTTATGTGGATTGTCCAGCATTATTTATTTATTATTATTACATAACACATTTAATCTATGCAAGTTGAGTAGTAGATAAAATTCAAGTTATATGTAGGTAGATTCTACATCCTAACTTAGTACAAGTTTCACAAACTTACAAGCGAGATTCAAAGTTATACATAGTCGAACTAAATGATAGATTATTTACTTGAAAGTTTGATATTCTAGCATTTAGGTATAACGCTTAAGTTATTAAGTTTATTCGTGAACTTAACCTTTATCGGTAACTAAGTTAAAGGAAAATGTGTTTGACTGTAGAGCAATCGATCATACTAACTGATTAGTATTCTGAAAGTAAAAAATGACATAATCAATATAATTTATATCATAACGTGGACTGAAATCTTTATTCTGTTTTTTACTTTGTTTTTATTTCTGTTATTTTAAATAACCGATTATTTTTGTCAAATCGACAAAGAATTATACATTTAATCAAAAATAGTTTTGCTTAGTATGACACTGTAGTGTGATTTGTAAAATGTCCGTGAGTATTTATTCCAGTTGAGTTTATAACAAGAGGGATAAATCTATCTTGATATTGAAATGCAAAATTATTTTAAAATTAAAATTTAAAATTATTTTTTTAAATTAATTAGTCCAAACATTTGCAGTGCTCCATGGAGATATAGTTTATATTATTTACGACACACCATCGCCATTTAATTACGTCCAAACTAGCCATAAGGGTACAAAACAAGCCAAAGTGTAGTTAACAGTCCGAAATAATAATTCAACCGTCACGCTTCCGGTCAAAGCAATATCCAAGTTCACTTCCGGTCAAAATTAGGTCCACTTCCTCTCTGTCCTGCAGTAAATCTTTCTAGCAATCCTATTTAGATAATAATCAGCAATTTGCAAACATTGGACGTAGCGACCACGATTCCCCTAAGTGTTGAAATAAGGGCATTATAAACGGAGAGACAAATATCTGAAAATGTCGGAAGAAGGGTACTAAACGCCAAAAAAATTAAGAAAAATATTGCTTAATCATTATTGTGAGTTCTGATTTCTGGATTGTAGGTTCGATCCCGACCTAGAATTATTTTCTGTGTTTGCTAACATATGTCATTGTGTTTTTTGATTGATCCATGTTTTTAATTTATGATTAATAAACTTTTAATTTAGGTATTTATATTTATTGACAAAAATGAATGTAACCTACTTACCCGCAATCTACTGTAGATAAACTTACGCGCGTTGTCTGATGCGCCTATAAATATTTCAATTAAGTAAGGAAGTAAATATCAATTTTCTTACACCAAAACTAGGTGCGCAAATTGAAGATTTGCTTAAATAACAGTGCTATAAGAATCTCTTGAATTATGTAAACAAAATAATACATTTTCCGTCCACGCGGTCGCTGGAGCCGCATATTTTCATAGGATTAATTACAATTTCGCTGCGTTCCAGTTTCTGATATATTAAAGCTTGTTCATACTACACCGGACTGGGACCGACTTGAAACTTTACTATTTTGGCCGGCGCAGACTGGGACGGCATGGCAAGGGATTTTAAAGTTTTACTAATGGACATTCAACCGTACTGTTACAGAAATACGACATAAATTGCTATGCTTTAAAATGATGCCGTTCCGTTCACGTACAATGCCACGGCATCATTTTAAAGCATAGCAATTTATTTCGTATTTCTGTAACAGTACGGTTGAATGTCCATTAGTAAAAATTAAAATCCTTTGCCATGCCGTCCTGATCTGCGCCGGCCTTTTGATACCTTATTTGTATAAAAATAGTGCCGAGAATCATTTACACACTATTCAAACTGTCACGTATAAGTTTCAATATCAATATTAACTTTTATAGTCTTACGAATAAAGTTCAAATTACCTACTAGTCGCTTTGAATACTACGTCGTGTCACCGCGCGGTCGTCACTGTTAATATTTATGTGAATATTGATGTTTATTGTATTAGCAATAAAGTTCAAATTAGTTAGACTTTTTAAAGGACTCGGTGCAGTGTAGTCTTCTTCTTCTTCATCGTGTCGATAGTTTCCCTTTTTTTTTTAGTAGAAAATAAGGTTTGGATTTTTCTTATTGTTTGAACTTCGAATATAATATGTAAGTAATTAGTAAAGTGTCCGGAACGTCACGTGATCGTCTTTTTATGTTTATGGTTCATTTATATTTTTTAGTTAAGTATGTATAGGCGACAAAGAAATTCGTTTACCATTCTAAGGCTGAATATCATTTGCACGTACAAAACATCAAGGGCTATTTTCGCTTGTCAGATTAATGACTGCTACGTCAGAATCTGTCAATCTGTAATCCTTAGCGAATAATTATGTTACTGGGAGATGTCATCAAAAGTGGTAAACCAATTTCTTGGTCGCCTATACATAAACAAAATACACATCAAGCGTTTCTTCAACATCATACTAATTTATCATTTATTATCATTTGTACTTAGTTTTGTCTCTTAATTAATATAATTCCGTCCCTCTAAAATTTAAATTAGCTACTACATAATTGACTTTGCAAATTAAACTAATACAAGAACTCATTTCACATTATATAACATATTCATAGTAATTATCTTTGTACCTGAAAGTTGCCCAATTATAATATAATTATTAATTCAAATTACCTAAAGGGACAATCTAAAAGCCCACCCGATGTTACAACTACGTAAGTATAATGATACAATGATACAACTTCATTGAACACGTCCATTACGTTCATAAGTCTCTTGCCCGTTCTTCTAGGTTTTGTTGGAACTAGCACCTAGAATCACCTAGTATGTAAGACGATTCTAAATGAGCCTTGTGATTTTATTGAATAAAGTGATATTGATTTTGATATTTTGATTTTCATTAGATTATGTGCTTAGGTATTTGCACTGTGCTTGCATTTTGCATTTTAATTATGATTACTTATATATTTTTTAATTTAAACACTGGATAAGAGCCGAAGACCGGGCTTAGTGGCGCGTCTTGGGAGAGACCTACGTCCAGCAGTGGACTAATATAGGTCGATGATGATGATGATGATGATAATTTTACCTTTTATATGCCAAAATTCAGTAGGTATTATCAGTTTATAAATTACCTACTAAAATACTATATAAATAAAATGCTCTCTGTATTTTAGATATCAATAAACCTTTTCAAACCATATTTTTATATTTGAAGTGAAAATATTTTTTGCTTTAAAATATAACGCTACGTAAATTGCAAATATAGATAGAAAACTTGTAGAAATGTCGTCTAAAAACTAAATTCAGCAAAATTTAAATTTCCAATCAGAGAATAGTTTTAGCAATAAATTCATTGGACAATTATCGTTATCGCAGTTGCCGCCTGAACGGCTACAACTAACTTAACTGCTAATGGAGTTATTGGCGCAGGAAGTGATCGGCTCCTTCGGACACCAACTGATTTGGACTAGACTGGACTGTATTTTTTTTGTCTCGCATATTTTGTGAATTTTCCATACTAATGCCTTGATCACAAGTACCGAGTCAACCGGCGAGACAGTGACGTATTTGAGATACACTGGGCGTCGACATCAGTTTTACTGTTGAACGTTGCAGCGTTAGCGCGCAGTGCATAGCTCTTACTATGTGTCAAACTCGGATCAATCGTGATTTGGGTTTCCAGAAACCGACCGTTACCTAATTTTTTTTTTCAATTTCGAATACATTTTGGACGAGCTGCTACAACTTTGCATATTGTTTTTAAAAATGGAATTCTAATCAGGACTGACTGAAAATTTGCTTTTTACTTTTTAATATCGAATACAGTTTGAACTAACTTGAGACTGCTTCTGCAGCGAATTATTATTTTTAAATTAAAATTTGAAACAACTTTAAAACTTAGAAAAGAGTTTGCCTATAACGCATAAAAACCTTTTTAGTAACAGCTGGTTATGAGAAATTGAAATATTGACTCTTAGTTCTCAGTAATAGAGCTTTTTATTGAAGAGCATGTATGGCACTACCAAGCAGTGATGCTCACTTTACTGTATTCCGGTATAAAGAGTATTCGTACTTGAGACCTAACTTTATATCTCAGGTTAAGCGTAGGTTAACACATTGCAAGACACGTCCTTATTAGACGTGATCAGTGAGGCAACCAATAATACTTAAGTACTTACTCATAATAATAAATAATTTATTCACAAACGAACTTACAACTATACAGTATATTTACAAAATGTACATTGTCATATAAAATACAGTACTTACTTACTTAAATGTTTATATGTACTTACTTAACTATTTTACACACTAGTCCGTAAATAAGGTAAGTACCTACTATGAAGTCTACATTGTAGATATTTTTAGTTATTATTTATATTTCTGTGCTAAGTGGTATTTTAGCATCAGGTGGGCGATCGACTTGCACATAATATATTTACTTAGACTATTTATTTGTAAGTACGTTGTTTTCAACATTTCCTTTATTTGTTTCAGGTATGTATTTTAACCCTTACGACGAGGTTTTAACCCTGAGCCGAGAAAATCTTGGAATTCGATAAAAATGTGTGTATGTCTATAACTCTAAATCCTCGCAACAACCTTTCTACGCTAGAGCTAAGCCGATATACTAATAAAGTATAATAAAAATCAGTATCTGACTGACCAACACAACTAATTAAAAATAGATAGTGTTAGGGAGTCAGCGTTCGGCCGCGTTCGGCTCCATTCGGTTCCGTTCGGCTGCGTTCGGCTGCGTTCGGATGCGTTCGGCCATGTTCGGTCGCTTGATTTCCAAACATATTACAAGTTTAAATATTTCTGGTCAATGTTTCTCCTGTTTTTCGTACTTTTCGTATTTTTATTTTAAAGTTATGCTTATCAATGATACATTTTCTAATACGATTTATTAATTGTTCAAGAATAAATAAATTTAATTGAATTCATGGATTATCATAAGTTTGAAATTCAACTCCTTATATTCCCCTAACCAAAAGTTGGTGAACGAAGCTGGGGGTTTTCCATTAGTTCTTCATATTCTCCGAAGGCTCCGGATTATTGGCCGTTATCGGAACTGGATAAATTACTTTATTACAGCTAGCAGGAACCCTTTCCCGTAAAAATAGAAGCATTGCCGCCATTTTGAAAAGCATTTTCGCTCAGCTTATAATAAGGAATTTTCTTTTAAATTGATACCTGTTATGCGAGGTGGGTGATGTGAACTTTGATAAATTCAAATTGGATGAAGGCACGACTTCGTAAATATTGGTTGTTTAGTGTCGGCACTTCGAAGGGAGATTATCTTTTATACTATCAGTTTACTCCTTCAAAATGTTTGTATTTTTAGGGCTCAGATTTAGGGAAACTTATCCCTATTTTCTAAACGAGTCTAAACTCATTTTGCTTCCCAATTTTCTTGTTTTACCAAATGTTTTTAGTAATAAGCTTGAAGATGTTTATTTTTTAGACCGTTTCCAGTTTTATAATACAAAGAAAAAGATGTAAAAAGACCTAAGTATCCAAAAATACAAGTCCCTTTTCTAGTTTAATGTAGCTACATTATATGATATAATGATAACATTTATTTACAACATATAACATACATTTACAAACAAATTATACCAAAATGGATGGGTATAAGGGTCACCACTCGGCATAAGCCATAGGCACCAGTCAGGTTCTTATAGCGCTGGTTTTTAGTTCAATGTACGGTCTATTTAGTTTATGACCTAGGCATTAAATTTGAACCTAGATTACTATTATCTATTTTATAGTCCCTAAACCGAAGTAGCGTGATCATTTATCTTTATAAGTGTTCAGGGTAGCGTTAAGGGGTGGAAGTAGTATAGGGTAAGCCTTAATTAGTGGGCTAATCTACCCTTCGGCTCACAGGCCCAAATGTCATCATCTTCATCAAAATTTCACCAAAATGGGTTCAGTCGGTCTAATATTTATGGGTTCATTTGTAGGATCTGTCCTTGGGATGTAATTTCTGTAGCATCGTGTATTAATAATTTATATAATTTTACTTAGTTGAACAAATTGTCTGCATATGCTACAATAAAAAATATGTTTTTTTACATCTGTACGCATATTTTGCCATGTCTAAATTAAACAATTTTTAGTCAAAAAGTTATTACATATTGATACTAAACTTTATTAGACAAGATTTTTTTTTTTTTATTATTGCTGCTGAACTGTTATATCTTCTACTAGTTTAAGCTATTTTGCGAACATAAATTATAGTTTTCTAGGTAACCCTGTATCAATTTTTGAGATTGGTTCTTTATATTTGCTGTAAAGGTGCAGAAATTGTACAAAACAGTTTCTGTACAGTTTCAGCACCTTTACAGCTATATCCAGTTACGTATGTATACAAACGCCAATCTTGTATATTGTAGTTAAAATCAAATAAGCTCTTTATTACGGTCATAAAAGCTTTGGAAAACATAATTAATGTAAAATACATTAATTCCATAGGTGCTTTCACCCTTGTCTACTTGTCCCCAAATCCAGGGATTATCCCACTTACCCAGGCTGATCAATTTAAATGGCGGCATCGAAGCCTTATAACAAGCATTGTTTACGTATAATTTGGAGGAACAAACAGACAGACAGTTCTCAGCTGTTGGTCTGGCACATTTCGTAATAAATACTCACGAACTTTTCACACATCACACTCTAACCCCAAACTAAGCAAAGCTTTTAATATGGGAACTAGAATGCTGGTAGAAAACTTATTTTTACACATAGTTACTTACATAGAATACATAGTTACTCCTCTGAGTGTTACTATGTAATTGTTATTTCACTATGTATAGGCGACAATGAAATTGGTTTACCACTCTAAGGCTGAATATCATTTGCACGTACAAAACATCAAGGGTTATTTTCGCTTGACAGATTAATAACAGCTACGTCAGAATCTGTCAATCTGTAATCCTTAGCGAATAATTATGTTACTGGGAGATGTCATCAAAAGTGGTAAACCAATTTCATTGTCGCCTATACTTATACAAATACTACTATGTATTTGTGTTATTTCATTAGAAAACCCAAAACTAAAAATATTTTGTTTCTAAGAATAGTATGATTATTGTTGACATAACGTGGAATGAAAATGACCGAATGAGCAAGTCTCAAAAAAACTGTTTTTTTTACAGTAATCTTTGGAAGTCCCATAGTAATAGACGCTAACTGTAGATACTTCTACTACTTTGTAAGTTATATAGAAGATGTGTTTCCCTGAAGGATAATCCGTGAATTACAATTTGAATGTTGAGCGGTGATGCCAATTCAAGATGGCGGATCTTGGAATCACATTTATTTGTTTAACGTTATTGATATCACAATCTGTTTTAATTGTTAATAAGATTGATTTAATTACCATTCGCTAGAAGTATTGACACAGGTTAGCGATAAATTTACAGAATGAGCAATTTTAAGCCTGTCTACTCTCATATAAATATAATAAATATAAATAAATAAATAATGTTGGACAATCCACACAACATCATCTAGCCCCAAGCTAAGCAGAGCTTGTGTTATGGGTACTAGAAGACTGACATACTTAATATAATACGTTACATAGATAGATATTTTTTATTATACATATATCAACCGATTTCAAACAAATTATCAACCGATTTAATTAGATCGAACCTACTATATGAAAAGCAGAGGTTACCAACTGAGTGATATCTGTCATTATATTTTTATTAACCTCTCTAAAATTTGGTACTCGTTCTTGAAAATTACTTACTTACATGAAATATCAGTCAACAAAATTTGAGATTTGTACCAAAAATTCGCAGCAAATCGAAAAATATCTTACTTACATCAGTTCTGCTCCATACAACATTTGTGTTTTAGTTTTCAAGATTGAAAAATGAAATGAATGAAACTCAGACTACGGGCTTTGCTCTTAATAAGTTTTTTTTTTTTTTTTGCTCGGTACCGAGTTGTATTTTTAGCACACCCAACGAGTCGCGAGATGAAGTACGTAAGGGTGGAACTACACGGTACTTGTTACTCTAAGGCCCCTACCACAAGTTCAAGTCACTTTTTTTTACATCAAGACCTATAGTTGTTTTTGAGAAGGGCAGTCATGGCCAAGTCCGAAACCTATCTATACAGGGTTACATGGAAAGTCGTGCTAGATCCGTTAAAGGCGTAGAGTACCCATCATTTCTGACTTATTTTACTAAGAAACACCCCACCCTAAACTTAACCCATTTCGAGATATTCGACTTTTAAATTTTTATTGAAAATTGCAGACTTTTAGGCTACTAAATTTATTATTGTTATTTCTGTGCATCTTATTTTTATTATTATTGCATTTTTACATGGGCAATAAGATGCTTTAGGACATCAATCATTAAAATAGTGCATAAGTTAATTGAATAGATCGTAGTGGACAAGTGAAACTTATGAAGTAAAAAAATATTTTAGAAGGTTTATTTTTCTCTAAGGGATATCTAAAAAAAATATTATGGCACTCGTTCGGCGGATGTTATAATAAATATCTACGTTTCAACAGCTATCTAACGACGTATAATAATATAGGGTTTGTATTACATTTCGTGGAAAAAAAGTAGTTGGGACGCTCCAGGTTGCAGTTCTAACGGTCCCGCGCGAGCAAGACAAGCGAAGATTTATGTAGATGCGAATGAAAGAAAAAATGTGTAGAGACCGGCTAGGGCTGGGAATACAACAGGGGAAATTGTTTTGGTTGTCAGTCCGCTTTTGTGCTTCGTACATAGTGAATGTGATATCGTTTTGCTCTTTTCTCCACTTGGCTGTGATTCTGAACTATTTCTTCTGATTTTGACTACTGTGCTCGTTAACCGAACTCTGCTTTATTTGACTTTCTTTGCTTTATTTGTCGACACACAATCGCAGTATCCGTAACAAATAAGCATATCAGCATATTCTTCAGATGTTTAGGACGTCATTTTCAACATTTCCGTATCACAGGTACAAATCAGAGTCCGGTTAACGAGCACAGTAGTCAATGTCAGAAGAAATAGTTCAGAATCACAGCCAGGTTGAGAAAAGAGCAAAACGATATCACATTCACTATGTACGAAGCACAAAAGCAGACAACCAAAACAATTTCCCCTGTTGTATTCCCAGCCCTAGCCGGTCTCTACACATTTTTTCTTTCATTCACATCTACATAAATCTTCGCTTGTCTTGCTCGCGCGGGACCGTTAGAACTGCAACCTGGAGCGTCCCAACTACTTTTTTTCCACGAAATGTAATACAAACCCTAGATTATTATACGTCGTTAGATAGCTGTTGAAACGTAGATATTTATTATAACATCCGCCGAACGAGTGCCATAATATTTTTTTTAGATATCCCTTAGAGAAAAATAAACCTTCTAAAATATTTTTTTACTTCATAAGTTTCACTTGTCCACTACGATCTATTCAATTAACTAATGCACTATTTTAATGATTGATGTCCTAAAGCATCTTATTGCCCATGTAATAATACAATAATAATAATAATAAGATGCACAGAAAAAACAATAATAAATTTAGTAGCCTAAAAGTCTGCAATTTTCAATAAAAATTTAAAAGTCGAATATCTCGAAATGGGTTAAGTTTAGGGTGGGGTGTTTCTTAGTAAAATAAGTCAGAAATGATGGGTACTCCACGCCCTTAACGGATCTAGCACGACTTTCCATGTAACCCTGTATATCTATGTATCGTGAAAAAAACGATTACGGCAGGTACTTAATTTTTAAGTATATAATTTTGCTTTTGAAAAAAGAAATGGAGAAAATTAAGCAGAAACATTTCAAAAAAAGCTCATAACTTTCTAAAAAACATAATGAAGCTAAGAAAACCTATATAGATTTACAAAGGAGTGACGTATTGTAAACTCGACGTTATATGCTAAACATTAAAGTCTCATTCTAGTATTATGAAATGCCGTAGTTTGTACAAAGTACACAGCGCTAGTTTAATGATGGAACTTGATATGCAGAGATATGCACGATTTGTGTTTGTGCAATGCGTATTCTGAACAATACATGCAAGTTAAATATAAACCATTTTAAAAATACACACGCTTTCGACATATGCCGTTGGCATACGAAGAAATGTGATAATCGTAGGTAAACGTATTTAGTATTAAGTAAGTAAGTATGTCAGTCTTCTAGTACCCATAACACAAGCTCTGCTTAGCTTGGGGCTAGATGATGTTGTGTGGATTGTCCAGCATTATTGTGTCCAACGCTCGATGGCCGAACGTTGCAGCGTGACAGCGTAGTGTAAATCGAATACGCTGAATTACGTTGAGTTTACTATTGTCACATTGAATCGTGCGCGTCCCTCAGTGACTTAATCAATGACAAACACCAACGTCCGTTAATATTTATTTATATTAAATACTTAAATTTTACTTAATCTTACGTATTCTGAACAAAACAAAATACACATATAAAATGCTATTAACGAAGTAGTTTGTAAGAACTATATTTCAAAATTATTAAAAGTAAATATTCATAAAATATTCACAAATACCAGATAAAATAGCCAGCTATAAAATTATACTTTCTGTGTTCACTATGAATATTTGAAATATAATCTCTTAAACCCGGAGATATCTCGTCTACTAATAATCTAGATGTGTATATTCAAAGGGAAACTCTCCAGCTTTTCAAAGCTATTATAATTTTCCCGCACATAATTACCTCTATCTCCGCTATAAAGTAAATACATAAACAAAGACTCATAAAAATATCACTAAAACAAACAAACAGTGTGAAATCCTTACAGTGTGTCGACAAAATATTATGCTCGTTAGCATAATGCTGTTTGTGACTGTTTAATTACAGCTGAAAATGTGCAATACTAAAGTTACAGCGAGCTACTAACACGCTACTGACTAGCTACTAACACGCTAGTGACTAGCTACTTGCCTACTCAGTGGAGCACTCTCCAACTTCCGCCGTTGTTCAAGCAAGAATGACAAACTTTTAAAAGCGTTCCACAAACAGAAACAAACGTAATTCCGAATGGATTTGAATTTGGAATGTTTTAAAAATTAAGTTGCAAATTGAATTCGGAACTGGCGCTGGGTCATTGTCTTTTTAGAATATTAGTAGCAGAAGCGGTTTAGTGCATTCTACCATTAGCATTGTTAGGGTAATATAGAACTGTTGGCAGCACGGTTTTAATTAAAACAGATCGCTACATTATATTACTTTGGTACTTAACTTACATCTATATCTATACTAATATTATAAAGAAGTAAAGTTTGTATGTTTGTATATTTGTTAAATTGTAAGGGGTAATCTCGGGATCTACTGAACGAATTGTAAAAATTCTTTCACCAATAGAAAGCTACATTATTGCTGAGTGTCATAGGTTATATAAAAAACCGGAAAATAAAAAGGCTTTTACGTGGTAGTACGTTTTGCAAAGTGAATCGGAGAACAACGGTCGAATTATGCCCAACGAAGTGGGCACGGGCCAGCTTATGTTTTCATATTTTTGTTAAAGCTTTATCTACCATATTTTAAGCCGTTCATGCGTTTAATAAAACAATAGGTGTGTTTTATTTCGGCCGGTTCAATAATATTTGAAATCAGAATAACAGCATTTAAACTGGTGTATAAATAATCATGTTCAATGGACCGATGTCAAAATGTCTGACAATAAATTACTGACAGATGAATTACGGTGCACCGCAGCCTTTTATACTTGTGGTATTAAAACCACTTATTGAATATTAACAGTTCTGTTTCCAACAATTACCTATGATTGGTCAACTAACCTGACTAAGTACATAGTTTTTAAATTTAGTCAGTGTTGCCATATTATTTTTCAATATGGCAATGCAAGTATGGCAAGTAGACAATTATGGTAGCTGTTTCAGACGATACTATATGACGGTGTATTCGGCAAGAAATGAGTAGATATCTATTGTCTCAGAAATTAGCCTATTGTCGGTGAAATCGGGCTCGCAGCCAAACTACAGTGGAACTGAATTCTATCGGGAAAACACGAACAACTGGCGAACGAGGTTGAACAGAGGCGGGCTTAGGGTGAGGCTACTCTGTTGCGTTTTTATGTCTAGTAGACTAAAAAAGCCTTATTGATTCTAAATAGTATTTTGCTATTAAATTTAGGTCGGACTATTGACAATAGTTTTTTTTTATTTACATAGTTACCTAGATAAAGTTTTTCGTTAACACTTTTTTTATTCTCTAAGTTTATGTAAGTAAGTAAGTATGTTTATAACGAAAGTTATGGAAAGTTCATATTTTCAATCTTCTTTTTTAAAGCTATTTTTGAAACAATAATACGGGTCGCAATCTCGTCAGGATACACAAAGTGTTCATTGCCCTTTCAAAGCGGAGTACAACCATCAAATCAAGACACTTCGGTTTATAGCTAGTTCAACTGCAACCCAGACAAGATCTCATTTCATTAACATAAAACAGGGCTTTGTTAATCCGGGCCTAAGATCCCGGATTACCCTTTCATAGAAACCTCAAAGTTTAAAAAGAAAATGTCGAAAGAAGCATTGTTCTGACTCCAAACTCAATTTCACTTCCAATAAATATCAAAAGTAAATTATGACGGACCTAGATTTTTATAAGATTGTCAAAAGTTTTCAAATTTAGAATTTAATAAACCTGGCTGGTTTACCGAAAGAAAAAGAAAAAACAATTTAGGTGAGGTAGCATGAGAATTCGAAATTCAAATATTTTAGCGTGATTACGTTCCGTACCCGACTCATTCAAGATCACTCGACGTAATTAACGTTCACATTGAGTTATTTACTTGCCCGCATATGTCGGCGGAAACGGAACGCGGGCGTCGAGGACGATTGACGCGCCTAATTCTTCATTTACACGATCGATAGACACCACTTCGGCAGATACATCACTTACCCTACATTCTTACTGTATTTCCTATGTGTTTATGAAAAAAAATTGTAAGTACGTATTCTTTCTGCATTTTTATGCTCATAAAGCTTTGGTAAGCTTGGGGAAGATAATGTGAAATGATTACTGCTTTTTGTTGTTAATAAACACTCTTCTACAATCGTGCGGTTGCCTGGAAGAAATCGCTATCAGCGATAAGGCCGCCCATTGTACTATTTTTAAGTTAGTTCTAAGATGTTTTTTGTATTTTCTATATCTATCTATCGTGCGTAACTTAAAAATAGTTTATTAATAATACTAGAATAGCTACTAAAGAGATGGAATGCATAACGACAAAAAAGACCTGCACATAAGTAAATACTTAATATTTGTTAAATTCGTTGTTTTAAAATGGTAGCCGCGAGGCCTGACTCGGCAAATTATAATTATAATTTAATCAAGAAAAAACTTAATTATCACACGAGTAGGCTTGCATTTATATTATGAAATCCGCATATAACTGGCGCATAACCCATACCTACTTATTTTTAATTATGAATATTGAACAAATATGTAATGAAAAATGTTAAAATTTGCATGTCTGTCACGGTTTTACATCCATACTACTAAACAAATTGTAATTTGGAGGAGACCTTTGCCCAGCGGTGGGACAAAATAGGTTAAAAAAAATATAGTTTTATGTAAGTTACTTACTTATGTACTTAATTGAAATTTACAATGTACAATATCACTCAGTAGCGATCTCTTTTATAATTCGTAACTTAATTTTATATTTTACTTTGTTCCTCACACTTTGTAACTTATGTTTAGTAAGTAATTATTGTTACAAAGACGAGAATGTTACATATTTTTTTAAAATAAATGTATCTTTATTTTTAAGCAAAATATAAATGCACGCAGACGAAACTGCAGACAAAAGTTAGTAAATAAATACGTTAATTTGAGTTCGCTATTTAACCTACAAAACGAACTCGCTTTCCCGCCATAAAATACTCTCTTGTTTATGTTTTTAATCAAGTGACGTTTCCGTGACTATGGCCACACTGATGCATGAAAACAGTATAATTGGATAATTTTACCACGCCAGTCCGTTTATAAGCCGCCGCCATGCGACTTTCTAGCGTGTGTGATAACAAAGTGATTAAAAGAGTAAAAACATGTTTCATGAAACATGATGTAGAGCCTAGCCAGCACTTATTATAATATGACCAACGTACAGTAATAAGTAACTCTTGATAGTCACGAAAGTATGTTTTACTTATTGTTTATAAATTAGACACCTTGTTAAATAATCAGAATAAATATTTTTTATGTACTCATTAATATGAAAGCAGTAATAGACAAAATACTGGCAATACTGTAAGCAACTTACTTGCCTAGATTACAACTAAACTCGCGTAAACAGACTTTTCCAAATTTAAAAAAACGTTTGATTGTTGATTTTGAATACAGAATAGAACTCTACTTAAATGTTTTACCGCTAAAAAACTTGTCATTTTTTTATGGGACTTTTAGTAGGACTAAGAACCGAGCCATTCTACCAATCTATTTAATGCATGAAAAACATTTCAGTTCCTTATATCAAGCCATCGATCAATTCCTTATCCGTAGCCGTCGCCTAACTACCATTTAACGTACTTATTCCACTTGATAGATCACTAGCGGGCGACACCCGAATCCATTAAACCACGTCTAATTGATCGAAGCAGAAATTGAAAATGGCAAAAAGTGGTCAGGACACTGAAGAACTTGCTTTAAACTAGAGTAGGGAAGGCTGATGACTGAAACAACGACGTCCGTCATTTTATATTTTCGGGCGAGAGCGCTCGGTATTGTTCGGTGTGTATTAGAATATACCGAACATAACCGAGCGCGGGAATAGAGTCTGTCAAACGATAATCATCTCTAATGCCTTGATCACACGTACCGAGTAAACCGGCGAGACAGTGACGTATTTAAGATACACTGCGCGCTAACGCTGCAACGTTCAACATTAAAACTGATGTCGACGCGCAGTGTATCTCAAATACGTCACTGTCTCGCCGGTTTACTCGGTACGTATGATCAAGGCATAAGCATTTATTTATTATATCATTCTAGTAAAATTATTAAAACAGATACTTACATGAAAATGTATTTGTATTTATTATCTGTGTATTATCTATGTAACATTTATTATCTATGTAACAAAGAAAACCGATTTCGAATGTAATATAATTTGTAACCCGGATCAACGCTACTTTTCATCCAGAAAAATAAACATGAGACAAACGCAACTCGAACAAAAGTTATGTTATTATAATATGCCTAAAAATATATATGTCTACCTATAGATCGTTTGCAACGGTCTGTAGATAGCTCAACTGTTTCTTATGTATTTTATATGACAATGTACATTTTGTAAATACTGTATAGTCGTAAGTTTGTTTGTGAATAAAGATACAATGTCTACCTTAAGTTACGTAGGACTATGACGGACATCGTTAGCTTAGAAAACTGTTGGTACAAGTCCGTCCAACAGCGAAGTTTCGAAAAACTTTCGGAAGCGAGCGAGGCACTCGGAATTATTTTATTAAATCTCTTGTACGATTGTCTTGTCCATAAATAGGGGATGTTTTCTTGTTTGTAATCTGCGGTATTTTTCGGCTTCCTGTTATTTCACTTATTATTTCCCTGTAAATAGATTTCAACGAAACTTAGTTCTTGCTTTTTGGTGAAAGCTTTTTTAAATACTTAAGTAGATACCTACATATTTTTTATGTCAATCTTTGTGACTATATAACTTTCTATACTTACATTACAAAATTCATATACTTACAGTATTAAATAATCATGCTAAGCAATTGTAGGTATATATCTACGCTGTACTGCTTTCTAATAGGTACCTCATTCTCGTTGTTTGTTTTTCGGACAAATTTTTAAATAAACGCGGTGTCATCAATACGATCTTCAACTATTTATCTCTACCTTGGGGTCTGTCAAGGCTCGATACTAGTTCCTACATTTTATCTACATTCTACCTTCGCCTTTCTACTAGATGGCAGGAAAATTCAGAAAATAGCTCGTAAGTTGCGTTGAACCGCACACCATACCTCAGAGCCGTGGTCGCATACCGTGCGATCATGCATGAGGATGCATACCAAGGGTGAAGCAGATATTGTGGCTATGGACAGTATGTGGGCCAATTGTGTCTGCTTCGTTGGATACCTAGGTGCAACTCTAAGCTCTTGTAGACGCTTTTTGTGAAGTAAGTATTAGGTAGGTAAGTACCTTTTTCAGTCGTCATACAGGTTTGCTTGCTTGCGGTTGGAACAAAACTTGTGGGGTAAATGTTTTTAGGGTTGAACTAATCAAAGTCAAAGTATCTTTATTCTATAAAATCACAAAGATCATGTAGAATCGTCTTATATACTAGGAGATTCTAGGTGCCAGTTCCACGTGACCAGAGCGTAGAAATCCAAGTAATTACAGGTCTGGGTCCTATTTTTGCCGTTTTTTCTGTTTCATCTAAAGAATTACAATAAAATACTGAAGTTCCAATGAACCCGAAGTAATGTGTTCATTTAAGTTAGTTATGTACCTACTGATGAATAAAGTGCATCGCATTCACATTTTCACTACTTCTCATGAGGTAAATGCATTTCAAGCTTACATCAGTTCAACCATCAGTTCATCAGATCATTAAATCAGTTCAACCATCAGCTTGTACTGTTTTTTTTTATAAAACATTCTTAATTCGAATTTCGAATGCGAGAGATTCTGCATGAAGTTCTTAACCATAGTGCGAACCGGACAATTTGATCAACATTAAAAAAAAAGTAACTTGTCAAAAAAAACTGCCAACATATCACACGCTAATTTTATATTAAATGGTTCCAAAGTAACCATTTGTTTGAGGTATATTTACAGACAAACCTCCGCAAATGGCTGATGACAAATGAAAACAGATTATTGTTTGCTTGGGCCCCGTCTGGTTCATTTATCATGAAATACAGAATCGCTGACTCAGTATAGAGTTCAACAATAGTTCCTGACTATTTTATTGTGAAATATTTATTTAGTCATCTTATAGAAATCAAATTCTTCATTATCAACTTATATTGGTCCACTGCTGGACATAGCTCTCTCCTAAGACGCGCCATTGAGTCCGGTCTTCGGATTTTCTCATACATATATACCAGAATAAAAGTTTTTTGTTTTTCGCATGAACAAGTCCAAAGTTAGGGCCAATTTTTCCAAAACACAGTTAAACAAAATAATATAAATTTGTTTTAAATGGTTCGTCTAAGTCGTCAGGAAGGCCCAATGCACTCATCTCAAAAAAATTTAAAACATACTTAGTTGATACCCATTTTGGATTTGATTGAGCTAAAGATATGTTTTTGGTTAGAAGCGAATGGATTAAGTTTTTTGAGTACTCATACCTCACAAAGCACTTAAGTCAAATTCCCCTGCAATTAATCATTCCCCGAATCGTATAAACAAAAGGATTCCAATTCTTAAAGTTATTTCGCAAAGAGCCGTTCAGAACAATCTTAATGCGTTCAAAGTTTGGAGCTCGTTTCACTCGTTTCTTGAACGAGTTCAACTTATGCCAGACAGGTTAATGAGTGTATCACTTAAGCCGAACTAGACTAAGAAACTAACACTTTGACCTACGACTTTGAGAAATTCTTAAGCTTGCATTATCTTTGACAGCGATTTAAAATGCCTACAGCAAAGGCAAAATTAATTGGAGTAGAATGAAATTTCAGTCCAGTTGTGCCATCATCATTGTCAACCTATATCAGTCCACTGCTGAACGTAGGTCACTCAAGTTTCGGCTCTTCTCATCCAGTGTTTGCCAGTTACATTCTTCAGATCCATGTCGTATACAAATTTCTAATTTTTATTTTCGAAAAATTCAGTTTGTGTTTTCAATTTATAAATATCGTTTCTATGTATACTGAGCTTGGTGTCGTATTTTAAATATTATATAGATAAAGAATATAGAGGAGAGTGAAAGAATAAGACGTGTTGTACTGACTCCATATGCAACAAGAGTAGAATGAGATGATGATGATTTAATATTTGCCAAAATTTTCACTAAAACCCTGAATTAGTTAAACAAAGGGTTGATCATTTAATATAAATGAAACAATTGAAGATCAAATGGAATTATATTCGATTAAAGTCCAATATAGGGGACAGATAGTTTAATTTACAATTGTTTCTAGATATCTATTATTTATTAGATTTCTGCAAGGCTTTTGATGATAAATTGCTTTCCAAAATATTAATAATACCATTTTAGACTTAGTTAGGTATTTTAGCTACCTGATTTATTTACCTTCGTATACTTACCCGTTTATATTTTCAATTTTGTTTAATTATTTGTATGAACTTACAGCTGACCTAAACGACCTCTGTTAGGCCAAAAGCTCACCTAAAATGGTTTATATTTCCATAAAAAAATTGCTGATTTGGCTTTAAGCTGATAAGAAACTATCATCGGCTTGTGAGAATGGTGTTTTAGAATTTCTTATACTTATCAAGATAAAATAAAATTGCTGAAAACACATTTTTTGATGATAAACAATCATCTGATAAGAATTGCTTTTTGTTTTTTTTTAACTAAGAATAAACAAGTCCAAAAATCATGAATCTACAATCATCTACAAACTCAGATTACGAGTAGGTACCTACAATTTCTAAAAATGTCATGTCCGAATAAACATTTATTTAGTTTAGTAAAAATAACATAAATCTGTTCACCAGTTAAATTCCAAAACCTGTCGTATAGCGACATGTCCGTTCCATTGTTTTCAGAATTATTTACATGTTAATGCTTGCTTAATTTGGGCTACACGATTCGATACATCGTCAAACGCAACGGGTGGTCCGGCCACCATCATCGACAAACATCTATCGATAAACGCACCGCTCTAGCGATTACTACAAAACTTTTTTTACCATGTTACTTACGCGCGATTTTCAAACCTAAAGACAGGAGGTTAGAGTTCGTTTTGAATGATGGAAATGTGTTCAAAGTCAAATGATGCGATGGGTTGCATGTTGGTTGCAAGCTATTTTGAATTGTGGGCGAGTGTGGTAAAGATTATTTTGCTTTGACAGTAGATGTGGATCTAAGCTGTGGACGGACAGAGTATTTTATACGACAATGTCGATTTTATCGTAAGCTTTAATTATAATAGGTAGCCGCCGCGCCTACTTATCGATAGCAGCAGAAATATGAGATAGGCGACAAGGAAGCTTAATGCCCAACAGATAACCTTACCGATTTATTTGGACGTTTTCTATACAATAAATTGTGATTGTCGATAACGAACTTCGTAATTTATCGTAATTTATCGATGTGGAGGCAACTGTTGAGATAAATCTTATAAAGTTGTGCAAGTTTCATAACTTAACCAAGGAATTTATGACAAACCTTCGTTGACCTACGAGTGAACTTCATCGATAACTTTATATAATATATTCAAAGCATTGAAAAAAAATAAAAAATAAATGACATTTTAGAGAGCGAGAGAATTTGAATTTAGAACTATTTTGAAATCAATTTTGATTTATATCCGAACTCTTTGGTAAACTCTTAATACTAACTTCAGTCATTCGTCCGTTAGTTTGATGTTATAAAATCGAAAAATAAAACGTATGACTCTCGGCCAGCGTTCCGTTTCTCCCAGTATTTGCTCGCGCTTGATATTTTCCTTGAATCGGAGCCCAGTGCGAGGCATCCATAAACTTAAACTGAACAGAAAACTCCGCAGCGAAAAGCGCAGCTTAGCCTCCTATTTTACAACCGTCGAATGCCAAACCCAATTCGGCCCATAAAATACAGGCTGTTAATTAAAAACAGGAATCGAAACGCCGCCAGATTCCAATCGTGGGAGCCCTGTCGTAATCTGCTGTAATCAGCTTTTAATTATTCGCACAAACAAATCCTGGATAGCGAGGTAGTATAGATAGTATAGCTGTGACGCCTGTGCCAAGCTAATGACAAGCAGCGTGAAAAAAAAAAAAGATTAAGAACTTTTTGTCCGAATACGGACGAAGCGAGTCGAGTGATTCGAAACCGTTTCCAATTTCAAACTATTTATTGTATCCTCACACTTTGCCAATCACAATGTCGATTCTCCCGGGAGCCCATTGGCATCGATAAGGCGAAGAATCTAAAGGCGTCTTGCGAAGTAGGTATCTTAATTGCGGCTAATAGCAAGAAAAGCCCCTATTAGAGCCCTCTTTCGAAGGAGTAAACGAATTAACTGAGCTAGGGATGGCTGTTTGGAACTTTTCACCGGTTAAAAGCGATTTTCATTTTCTGTTCTTATTAAGTTACTGACTCTGTAGGTACCTATTTCATAAGATCTTTATGTGCCTACACAGTTTTGCATTAATTATATTTTTATTCTTATAGTGTGGGGTTGGTATGGTTTTAGAACTAGAACTACACAAATGATGCTTCTGACGTAACAAAATACTTATTTTATAACTGTCTTTTCAATATGATTTATTTTTCAGGTGTCTCAATACTTTTAGCGATTTTGATAATTCTTTTATAGATAGTTTTATATGAAAACTGATAATATTTTTAAAAATCTTAAAAAGTAGTTTTTTTATCTTGTTTAATATTGATTTCCATGATGAAAACTTCAGTAAGTAGATATTATATTTTTTTCCGATTCTATATTACCGGTTTCTAATATTTATTTTCTTTCCAGCTCTAGCGCGGTGGTAAATTCGTTTTAAACAGGGTTCAGGTGCGAAAGCCAGCTTTAAGTAAAATACATTCAAGTGGTTTTTGCTTGAAACTCGCGACTACACAATAAGATAGCATTAAAATTAAAACTACATCACATTCTGTAGGAAACATATTTACTTAAAATTACTCGCAACGTTTTAGTAGGATGTGAAACACACTGTTTATGTTTTTTTAGCCAGCTTCTAACAAGGAGGTTCTCAATTCGACTACGTGTTTTTTTATATACTAATAATTAAATATTCATTAAAATACAGATACAGATCACAAATTTAAGATGACTTATACATTTTGAGTAGGTATTCTTAAAAATGTGTATTATTTGTTGTCGATGATTGAAGTCGTTTTTGATAATTTTTGTAAATTTTATAGATATACAAATAAAACGAACGGAACATTAAACTTTTAGCTTTTACAGCTTGTAATCTGATAATGATGTTTTAAATTAGTTGCTCTCAACCAATTAAATACATCATCAACTAAACTAGGTGCCGTACAGAACTAAACCCAGCAATGCGTTTCGTTCATCTCTAACTTAATACGTTGGTTAATTGACCAAATCATTAGCAGCACACGAATCGGCATCTTCAGATCCAACTCTACAAACATATCCACCTTAATCCCCTGCAATAAGGTTCAAATTCTCATAGCAAAGGTGATAACTGGGAAGTGTTACAGTCGTGCGAACTGCGTTTGGTTTCCGCTCTCGCAAGTTCGATGCCACCATTAGAATTGCAGTGAGCAGGTGCATTTAAGATGCTCGATTAAATCTGAAGTGAAATTATAGTTATCGATAATACCTATAACCACACAAACAGTTTGTAAAGCACAGTATAGATAATAGAGCTACTACCAACTGAGCTGTGACGCTTGTCAAAATATATATTATTTTTTGTATATATGGAGTGGAGACCGCGTTTAGGCAAGCGTAGTGTAGGACGCACCCGGCGAGATGGAGCGACGATCTGCGGAGTGTAGCTGGCAAACACAACATGAGAAGAGACGAAGACCGGGCTCAGTGGCGCGTCTTGGGAGAGACCTACGTCCAGCACCGTATTTTAAATGCGGTAATTTCTAAAGGAAGGAATCTTTACCCGTAAAGGTACTAAATCCGGTATTTATACTATACCTGTTATTCCGGTATACCGGTATGATAGCAAGCAATGCACCCACTACAGGTAATGCGAGCATTTGCAATAATTGAACGCAATCTGTAATTAACCAGTAATATACCGGAGTGCGGATAGAATTCCGATTCCAATTTTGCTAATAAACGTACCTACTGACCTGCAGACAAGCGGTATGCAGAGCGTTTGCTTAATTAAAACGATAGCTAATTTCATTTATCCACCCATCCCATCATTCTCATGTATTTAGAATCATTGCGTCACAAGTTCTCAGAACCTATACTTTTCTTTCTAAGTCAAAGTAATTCAATGAAAAATCATGTAAGTATATCATGATCAGTATTTCTTTGAATTACTTACTTCGCTACAACGATAAATAAAAGAGTTTTTAAGTTGGAGCTCTCTAAAGGCCAATTTGTATAGTGCAAATGAAACATAACGTTCAGTAAAAAGTAGATAAGTAAAAGTAACTATCGTATCTTGAAACTACATACTCATATTGACATTAATGTATTTTCTACAACACAAACACAGTTTACACACATATTAATTTAACAGTGAAAATAAGTGTTCGTTAATTTTAAATTAATCAAAACTTAATAAACCCAAAAAGGTATTCTATTCAAGATTTTCATTAAAAATTGTCGCCAAAGCTTTTAGCTTCTCGTGTCGTCTAGCTCGAAAATACGAGTTGTAATTCCGAAAATCAACAGATTAAATTACGCACGTCACATTTCATATTGAATTATTTTCACTTCAGCCTCACAATCTTGTAAAACAGAATTAAGCGTGTGAAAATGCGAGTTGTCGGTTTGATAAATTGTTCGTACCGTGACTTGCTTAGGCGGAGTTATACTTGCTAACTCTTTTTCAATTTATTTTGCCGGTTTCGTTTTTGCAAGTTAAATTAAAAAGGATTTATAAATCGTTGGAGCCAACGGATACTTGAGTAGAGACCGCGTTTAGAAAGCGTAGTGTAGGACGCCCTCCGGCGAGATGGAGCGACGATCTGCGGAGTGTAGCTGGCAAACACTGGATGAGAAGAAACGAAGACCGGGCTCAGTAGCGCGTCTACAGAGAGACCTACTTAACTACAGTGTTACAGGCCAGTTTTGACACTTAAATCATAGCAATTATTTTTTTTGGCAACTTTACATAGGGCTTTTCTAGCAAACGTCAAAAAAATGACAGTTCACACTCAGCTCCAAGGTTCAGATTAAAAACTCTTGGTTGCCAAACTGCTGAATTGGCTTTGGTTTAAAACTTCAGTCACTTCTTGATCATTTTATAATCTAAGAAATCGTGAGAAAGTAGCTACATCATCTATCAAAGTTTGCACAAGATTTAACTATAGTTTAGTTTTGTATGCAAATCTAAACTAATATTATAAAGAGGAAAGATTTGATTGTTTGTTTGTATTTCATAAATCAAAAACTAGCCTCTAAATGTGTTATTTAAATTAAATGGTTTACTGCCATTTAAATAACACATTTCAACAATATCCCCATCAATTCCACGGTAACCATACTTCACCCCACTTGGGATCTGAATACACAACAAGGAATATTTAGGTCGCTCGTAAATTACTCGTATTACTTCAGGTCCGAAGATATTCTAGAACTATCTTTACGAGCTAGCTACTCCTGACAATTTACTCGTAACATTTTTGCATAACCACAACAATATAAAAAACCTCTTTTGTTTTAAAGCGAAACAGCAACAAAAAGGTTCTATATAATTCATACTTGAATTTAAATAACATTTTTGGTTGCTTACGTAACTTTTTTTCAAAAAAGTATCTTCAAAAAGTTTGGATGTGTGTGTACATAATTGACTAACATTACTATTAACTATTAATCAGATGAAACAATTGAACTCTTATCAAACTAATAATGTATAAAACGTAATTCGAAATTTGAAATGCGTTTCATACAAAAAGTCAGTACTTATACATTTTTGGAGTGACTCTAGATTCAACCAATCGAAATCAGCAGAAAAAGCGTTTTTTTTCCATGAAGGTCCGTGATTGGTTGATGCATAGTATGCGATATTATCTGTTAGAAGTGTGAACTCCTTGAAAGCTTAGAAAATAAGAAATTATCTATACTTAATAATAATATTATAAAGAGGAAAGATTTGTTTGTTTGCATCGAATAAGCTCCGAAACTACTGGACCGATTTCAAAAATTATTTCACTGTTGTGAAGCTACATTACGTGCGCTGAACATAGGCTATATTATAATGATATTTTTTATATAGGCTACCCGTGCGAAGCCGGGGCGTACTACTAGTAAAAAAATAAAGGAAATCTTCGTTGTTAAACTTCGAAAGTTCTAATACCTACAGGAACTTGAAAACAAACAAACAATTGGAACCAACTTCGAAACGATCCGGCTTTACTCAATAAAGCCTAATTTGTATTCTAGACTTATAGGAATTCATTAATTCAGTCAATTTCAGTTACAAATCTAAGTTTTGGTTAAATGTGGTTTGAGAAATATAAGAATTATTAACTATTGGAACTACTTGTCGAGAAGTTTCCATATAAACATGTATTATGAAATAATTTAATTACCATAGAGCTTAAATACCTACTGTGTGCTAGTTCTAGTTCTGTAATAAAAATAAATAGAAATGTCCACTGCTAGACGTAGATTTTAAGTACTTATTTATATTAATTAAGTTAATGAAAAAATATTGGTGGAATGTCGCCAAGGACCGGGATGAGTGGAAGACTTTGGTGGAGACCTTTGCCCAGCAGTGGGACAATATAGGTTAATATGTAAAATGAATAAAGCATTTTTTTAAGTAAGTGATAGAACTACCAGCCCATCTGATGTTAAGTACCTGATGCCTACCACAGCTCTTATAGAATATCTTGAATAGAATATATTCTAGTTATATTATATGTATAAATATGATGTTTATAAATACAAGTACAAGATACAAAGCCTACCGGTTTAATTAATTCTCCGATATGCGCTTGCACCGCACATGAATATTAACCTCAGATAAAATGCTAATTTCTATGCATATATATTTATTCCAAGAATAAATTACAGACGAGATAGTGCAATAGAACTGGTTAATGCAGCTTGCAATCTGATGTAGGCTGGGCTAGACTAGTGCTACCCACTAGTCTAGCCCAGTCTTTAAACCAACTTTATAAAAAAGTTTTCATTTTAAATGATTAAAAAAAACCTATTGATATATTTAGATAAGTATATTTATTTTGTAAACTATTAATTATATATTTTTGTTCTATATGTAAGTATATGTTTTTTCTGTAATAATTTTTCCTACTTTATGTATTAATTTTGTGTCTGTTTTTGATTGAATAAACGTATTTTCTTTCTTTCTATTGTTTGAACTAATTTTTCTCACTTTGAAAGACTTTGAAAACTGGTTTCTCGTGTATATTTAAACTTGGTGGTGCCCGCGACTTCCTCTAGCTCTTGTTATTTTTAATACAATTCGCACAATATCTTTAAATTATATTGAAATCCGTTTAGTAGTTTTAGCGTGAAAGAGTAACAAACATACCTACATTCATAGAAACTTTTGAATTTATAATATTTATAGGATATGCGTATAACATAACTTATTGTCATTGTTGGTTTTATTAAAAACACGAACACTAACAATTACTGATATTAGCTGTTGGAGAATATCTGATGGAAGTATTTAACAAAGTATTGAAACTTGACTAGAGCCAGCATGAACGCATACGCAATTCAATGTCGCACATCACCACTCTTCTCACACTCTGTCTGCGAACCCCAATTTTTAAGCAACATGGCCGGCGTGTCGTCATTTCCGCCATCCTCAATGTTGCTAATGTAAAAATATGTTTGACACTGACATTAATTTTTAGTAAAACTGTATTGAGACAAGGTCTGAACTGATGCGACTAGCCAGGAGCTAACAGTTTTTTGTTGCGAATAATCTATTTTTATATGTATTCCCTATAAAACTAAGCAACTTACAAATAATAAAACATAAAAACACTATCCGATAGCGACACATTTTTGAAAGTTGATGAAATAGTTAATTAATGTTATTATTATGAATTAACCGGTACAATACCGGTATTATCTTTGGCATAGTATCCTATTAATAACATTAACAATGCAGTATCGTTAATTGAATGGGTTTATGTTATCTTTGTTTAAAACAAAGGTTTCGAAAATAACGGTCGGGAAATAACGGTATTTTTTATTTGTACTTATGCGGACTAAATTGTTGATACTAAATTATCAAAAAAAGAGGCTTGTACTGTAGACATTGGTTCCTATAGGACAAATAAATCAGTACTTATTTACAGTAGAACCTCGTTAAGACGATCACGTTTAATACGATTTCTCGCATAATACGCCACTTTACGCCAGTCCCTGTAACTTGAGACATATTTTCATACATTTCTTAACGCTTAATACGATTTGTCATCCCGTTTAATACGCCCGAGCCGAGCCGTCAGTCACTAGCAGAGCGCTCTAACGCGAGCCTCAGAAAGCCCCCCGCCCGTGTTGGAAGAAGAAGAACCCGAGATACTGCAGGATTTTCCTGGATATTTTGGCACCGTATGAAATTCTATCGTTTTCATACATACATTTAAAAATGTTTGCGTATTCTTATGAATGTACTAATTAGCTTCTGAATTGAATTATTCTTGGTACGCTTGTAGTGATTAGGTACTAGCGAAACATTTTCGCAAATCATTTTTTTATCACCTATTTTTCTATATTCATATTTTCTATATTGTACAAATATTATACGACTACAAATAGATATTATAACTTCGTTTAATTGGAGAATCGTTTTTTTTTATTTTTTTTATAATATGGTTAATTAACTACTGCTTTTAGCAGTAGTTAATTTACAAGCGTATAGAATCATCTAGTATGTAAGACGATTCTAAATGATCCTTGTGATTTTATTGAATAAAGAAATATTTGACTTTGACGTCGCTCTCAACATAACGGACGGTATGTTAGGAGACAGATTTTACAATGACGATGAAATTATCCGCGGACTAATTAATTATAATCAAATTGGATACGGATGAGTTTCATAACAAAATCCGGCCTGAAACCCTGTAGGGAACCCCCAGAAAAACAACCCCTATTTTGTAAGAGAGAAGGTTGAAAATTGTGCGTCAAGTTTGTGTGAAATTAATGAATTATCTAAGGATTAGTTAAGAAGTAGACGTTACGCATATATTTAAGGTATTTGGTTTTATAGGCGAGTTTTTACGTGTTATGTTTTGATATGACTGATTCTACAAATAAGTAGTAGATAGATAGATAAGTAGTAGATAGATAGACAAGTAGTACCTAGATAGAAAAGTAGTAGGTAGATAGATAGATAGTACATACTTGAATAGACCTGCCCACCTAAGTACTTAATTAAGGTTCCTATTACTTATTATAGCTGTAGATAAGTAGGTTCATTTATTGTTCAGAGTAGGTATAACAGATAGATACAATACAATAGTCTTCCTGAAAATATAAAAGAGTTATTTACATTACAAAATGCTAAAAATTATAAAAAAATAACTAAAATACCATTATAACATTTTCCAGTTTTATACTTACCGTTTTTCCTAGTATTCAGTTAAAACAGTAAAGTTGCTTTGTACAAAATGTTATTTTATTTTGCAACACGCTGTTTTGTGTTAAAAGAATTCAGATGTGCATAATAACACAAGATTATCGCAGCTTTTAAAAAACAAACAGAAACAAACATGGCAACATTCCGCGAAGTAAAGGTTTAATTAAAACATTGCGCTGGCCTACTTAGTGCAGGCAACACTAGCAGATACGTAGACAAAGGCGTTAGAGCAGTTTAGGTTCCGATTTGCATACATTTATATTACCATATATTATATTATTATATATATTATTGTTATTATATTATCATATATATATTATTATTTATTTACCATTGAGGTAATTAGTTAGTTCTGTAAACTTATGATGTTTTTTCGTTTTCAAATCTTGAGCAAAATTGCCCACATTTTTCTCTTAAGTATATATATAGGATATATTTATTATACCAAACAGTTTTTTTTTATCTTGTCGATGCTATAATTGTTTTTATCAAATGAATTTACATAAATATTTCACCAACTCTACACAGGCATTTAAATATTTTCAAGTATTTAGGCGAAAAAATACTACAATTATGTTTGAGAATAAAGTTCCTTTAAGCCTTAAAGTTCCTTTTATATACAGGGTTATTTGTAATTAGCGCATCACCTCTTGCAGGAAGCTTCTCTACTTCAATATAAACAACATTTGTTCTACGACTTTTTGTAAATCTTGATAAATAACACATAAACAAAAAAAAACAAAAAAATTGGTTATCTCTGTTATTTATTACTCTGTGTTTTGTAAGAGTGAGAGAGAATATACCTAACCACGCCTCCCGCGACCCGCGCGCGACGTATGATTCGGTATTGTTCTAACTACCTACTACGGTTTCCCGCGTTTTTTTATTACTCAGTCAACCTAGGGTATCTGTATATCATAGAACTAATCAATTTAAAATATATTCAATCAAATAAAAAGTCAAACCAAAATGACTTCCCTAACAAGGTAAAATGTAAAAATACAAGCGTCATGTAAAACGTAAGTAGGTGAATGTTATTTTTCCGCTTTTCCCGGAATTTTTCCCGCGCCCTTTAATCCCGGGATTGTAGCCAAGACGATACTTACTAAATTGTCTTTCACGAAATAAAAATGAAAAAGCCTGTAATCTTCATGCGTGTCTTAGATCAGATCTGTTTTTTTTTTAATAGAAAGACAGAGGAACTTTCGGGCTTTCTACAACATAAATATTACATCAACAAACCAATCGACACTAGGTACTAGAATCAACGACAAAAAATTATAAAAAAAAAACAGAAATTAGTTTAAACTGATTTCGTCCACCTGAAATTAAGTTGTGACAATGCATTGTCTTTCCGTGCACATATATTGGAAAGTGCATGATCGTATTTTCTCAAATATGCTACTAAATCTATGCCCCATACGAACTCTAGATACCCAGACGGGCTTTTTCGAGGAAAATCTCTGCTACTTTACTTCTAAATAATTTTAAATATTTAAAAAAATAACTAAAATTATTTAGAATCGTACCGGTTTATTTGAATTTATACATTTAATTACTGCACGAGCTGAGAGAAACATATACTAAAATGAAGTTCAAAGTAATGAATATCGATCGGTGTAAATGCAAACCCGAGCTCCAATGGCCCAGAGCCCCAGAGAACTGCCAAGATAAGTTGCACAACATAAATTAATTGTTTACTCAGACACTTCGGAGAATCTTAACAAGATTGCATTGCTGAAAGGAAACACGGAAACAGAGAATCGTCGCAAGTCATTCGAATACTTGATATTAGCCTGTAGCTCTACCATGAGTTTTAACAAATTTTACAATCTATACTCGCTAGCGTCTGTAGTTAAAAAAATGTATGAAGATTTGTACAGCGCCTCTAGCGGATAGTTGGGTACTAAAATTCGTAATATGTATGTACTAATATTTACGTAACTACTGTAGTAAAGTCAGGCGATTTTACTTTGACAACTCATGGTAGAGGTACTGCTATATTTTTCGGTCGTAAAACCGCAACAAGATTTCCCAACGGGTTGTTTTTAAAAATACACCTCAACCTAACCTCTCCCGGTAAAATATTGTAAGAGCTTCGCGAATTTTGAGTTGTCGACTTCCTTGTTAGAATTTTCCCCTATCCCTTTCTTTATTTTCCGAAGTACTGACGCCCTGAGATCATTAGAGCTGTTTCAAGAAAGTCACGGTCGTATCACCAGGCCGGTAAAACGGAGACGTGGATAATACGGTCAACAAAGAAAATATTGTTGATAGACCTTTTTCATTAAGCGCAACTTCATTAGGTACCGCGTAACTCAATGTATTTTTTTTTTATCCTATTGTGCCACTGCAGAGCAAAGGTCCCCCCCAAACACTTCCATGCATTTCGATCTCAATGCAATAAAGTTCCTAAATCTTAGATTATGTTTTACAGTTCTAAATTCTTACCTTATAAAATAGAAAGAGTATTCAAACGGCACTGCAAGAACAAATGCATAAAAATGCATAAAAATGGCGGCATAACGGTAAGTAAATTCAAGAAATCCCGGTCGTTAGCCTCAAGGGCACTACAAACTTGAAGGTGAGGGTAGTGCACGCTTCCCATCCTGACAGGGAAGGGTAAGGACCGATCCGGTCCTAAGCTAGGGTATATCTGGCTTTGATGCCCCAGGATTTTTGGATTGACGTATTAATTGTGATTTCCCTTGATAGGGGTAATTTCTGTGAAATCAAGCGAAAGGACACGAGGTCGGTTTGATTCGACGATTGACCCAAATTGAGGTTCTGACGGTTATATCAGAGACTGGGTCGTGATTTTTCATGGTCTTATCTATTTGATTTCCCTACCGTTTTCCTATTCGACTCGAAAATACAGCTAGTTTAATCAGACGGTCCTAAATGTTTTCAACAAAGAGAGTTTTATAGACCCTAACTTTTAGGATTTTTAAAATGCCTAAGATGGCGGCTTCTTTTATAGGTATACTTAGTTATTCTAGGTTATTAAACTTTATTTCTTATCAAAATGCTTCACCTTTGCTCGCACTTCTAAGAAACTTAAAATATATTGTGAGATGAATTGGTATCGAGATTGAGTTTTGAATCAATCAATCTGAGCTCGGTCTTGGCTTTACAACTTGGTAAAATTCGTCAAAAGTGCTTTTAGAGAAACTGTATAAAAGCATACATGATATATATATAAGTATAAATATCATCATAATTTCAGCCCGTTGGCGCTCACTGCTGAGTCACCTCTGTATTATGACTATAATATCTATTTATTTCTAAATCATGTATCACAGAGATCAAGAAGCAATATGAAATAGCATATTTATTCAGTTCTATCGTTTTAACTAAACTGCAGTTTGATTAGATCGCCGCTTGAAACATTTTATTTCTATTCCGTGATGTTCCAGTACGGACAATAGGCTGCTCGCTTCTTGCAATTCAAGTTCTAGAATTGTCTCTACCGGATTTTACGTCTATCCTCGGCCGATATTATATTGAAGTTCCCTTGATTCTCCATTGTTCCTTTCTGGGCAAGGTTGTTGTAGTTATACGCACTAAATAGAACCTGAGGATAGGGCTTTAGTATTATTAATACTACAGTTAAGGGCCCCCGCAAACTGCAGACTTTTTATCGGCCGATAGTTTGGTCGGCTTCATTCAAGACTCTCGACAAATGTGACTAAATGTATTGTAACTAAAACGTGTTACCTTACCTAGTAAAGGTAACGTACCAAGTACGTATAATATTTTGTTAGAATCTACTCATAATGCGTACCAGTATAATGGTTCAGAGGTCATTTCTGCTCAGAGTGTACCATAGTGGAACTGTCAGAAGGTTCTTATTAATGCCTAGAGTGGGCTGTGAGCCATTAACACAGGCTGGCGACTATCGGGGATATGAGGCGATTTATCACAATTATAGGGCCAAGGGTAGGTAAGTAAGTACTTACTGAAGCGAAGGTTTCTGGGGCAGTAAGCGTTATAACTGGCGCGATGGCGTATGGAGACTTGGGTATAATTATATCCTGCTATCGTATGTAAAAATAGTTAGGTGTATATTTGTGTCAAAAATCCTCAAGAGCCATAAAACTCTTAGTCATGACCGAACGATTTATACAGAAATAACATTTCTAAACTCCAATTTTGAAATGTTAAAAATCTTTATGATCTTCTAGATAGAATACCAATGTATTAAAGCTGTTTTTTTTTAATTAGCTTTATATTTGTGAATTAGTTTGCGCTAGTTTTATTCTGGCTAAATAGTCAACTATATATACAAACTAAAGGTAGATCGTTATATTTGCGACCCTTATCAACCCTTTATGAAGAAAAACAAAGTTTACATAACCAAAAATCTAAATAAATATAAGTACAAGTTTATACAAATGGCTGTCGTGTGTTGTCGCGTCTTTCTGACCCATCCAACAAGCCACATATTATAAGATTCGTAACTTTGATAACAGTAGGTACGTTAGTTTGTAACAAGTTTTTCATGTCTCCTTATCTGAGAGGGTATGCTGGAGGGTGTTTTGTTATGTTGGAGAGTTGCAGACATGTTTTAATTCACAACTTTTGGGTTGACAATGTTTGTAAGCGTAGGTTCGAGATAGGGAACATTGTTGGGTTTACAGTATTGGGCTTTTTGGACGTCTATTTCGTCATATTTGTTTAGCTGTATTATTTATTTGAGTTTTTGCTCTAAATTACTCAAAATACGCGATATAGAGCATACAGAAAAATTCTAACGAAATAAACGCGAATCGTAAGACAGTCTCGTAGCGTTACGTAAATCTATCCTATTTTCATTTTCAAAGTTTTGAGGATCACATAAGTCGCAGGTTCGAATCCTGACTCATATCTTTAGAAATTAATTAAACTCATTATAATTTTCCGTACAGGAAACACTTTCAATCACATTTTTATAACAAGTTAGTTCGGTTCCTCACTTTACATATAAATCCTCTCGAAAAATTGCTTTGAATATCCGCTGAAAACATACTTAAAACCGAACCGAAGCTATATCCAGATACGATCCACCTGCCGTAACTCAGTTAAATCTACCACGGAGGGTATGATTTTGTAACCTTATTTTAATAGTTATTATGTTCCTCGCATTATGTAATTTTGTACCTAAGTGATTATGGTTACAAAAGCCTTATGTTACATATTTTTTCTGAAAATAAATTTATTTTTATCTTTATCCACCAGTAGCTCTACCATGAGTTTTTACTATACTATATTTATTATACTCGCTAGCGTCTGTAGTTAAAAAATGTATGAAGGTTTGTACAGCGCCTTTAGCGGATAGTTAGGTACTAAAATTCGTCATACTAATATTGACGTAACTACTGTAGTAAAGTCAGGCGATTTTACTGTGACAACTCATGGTAGAGGCTCTGTACAATGGCTGCGTATGAGGTACGGGTACATCCACGCAGTTCACACGCTAAAAGACTTTTGTTCATAACGAAAACCCGTTGTAACTCATGCAGTAACACTTGAGTGTGTACTGGCTTAAGTCACAGGAATTGTTTAGTTGAATGTAGGCGTAATAATGGTCTTTTGACTGTGATAATCATAAATTAACGAGACCGTTTAGTAACATTATTTTCTTTAGCTTACTAAATATAAGTAGGTACCTACTTACTAGGCAAAGGCCTTCCCAAAACCTTTTCATTTATCTCGATTCTTATATATCTATCCATCAATGAGAGCTTTTGGAAAATCTTGGGTCGATAAAATATGGTCAAGGCATGGCACACAGTTTTTTTGGCGTTGATGGATTTGCCAAGCTTAAGGTTATAGAAATAGCTATTAATTAATATTAAAATGTAAAATATAGGTTTGTTTGGTGTATAAGTTTACTGCCCGTTCTTCTAGGCTCTGGTCGCGTGGAACTGGCACCTAGAATCACGTAGTATGTAAGACGATTCTAAATGATCCGTTTGATTATACTGAATAAAGTAATTTTGACTTTGACTTTATAGTCAGAAGTTTATAAGGATTCTAACCAACATTTTCACTTCTAGTTTTACTCCTTTTGAGAACTTTAAATAAATCTGAGCATAAAAAATATAGAGTTCAAGGATCACGGCCACAACAAAATTACAAGTGAAATTTTCATGTTGCGATAGCGTTTCGCTATTTGAATAAAAGTTTCCATAAAATTTGAATAAGCCATTCCAACCGCACATTCGCAGATACAAGAATTGAATGCTGTAAACATGCAAAAATATTTTACAGAATAGCTTAATTTTGTACGCTATTCGCTTGCGTTTGTACCTGTGTACCCGGTGTACCCAGCGTACCCGGTGTACCAACTAAGACGCTGTGCTGAAGGCAATTTCACCCTCTCTTATCTCATGGTGGCCTGGTAGCTGCGCCCGTGACGCGAAGTTATTTACGCGAGGAACCGCCCCTAATCCCCTATTTATTCCCGGAGATGTATCTGAAAATTAGGGATCACGTAGGAGGGAATCTGTGCGATGGTTAATTTGAGACTAAAAGCTGGTGTTTCAGCGAAACTGCTATAAAGTTACTTACCTTGTCACCTGTAGGTATAGGTAGTTACGATATTTACTAAACGCAGTGGTTTTACAATAGTGTCTCAAATCAAATATTTCTTTATTCAATAAAATCATAAGGATCATTTAGAATCGTCTTAAAAAGTAGGTGATTCTAAGTGCCAGTTCCACGCGAGCCTAGAAGAATGGGCAAGAAACTTACGGCCTGTTTTCTACCGTTTTTTTATATGATCTTTCTAAACTCTGTTTCTAGATTTTGTTTATGGCTTTATTTCACTGAATGAATATACTAAACAAACGCAAAGGTAGGTATAGGTACTTATGCATTTAGAAAGCATTCATAAAGAATACAGATACTGTCCATCGATCTAGAGAGATATAATACCTACAGTAGGTAATACTGATGTCGACGCGCTATTTTATATTTAGCCGCACGCACATATGTTTATGTTTCAACCTAGATCTTATCTGTGGTACTTACTACTAAGTACTTTAGTTTTTAATTATTTTTATTTGGTATTAATTGAAATGTGTTTTGTGTGTTTAAATAAATAAATATCAAATACGACACTGTTTCGATACGTTTACAATAAAAAATAATAAAAATCATAATAGTCCCATTTATTCTCGCTCAGCCGTACTTCAGACTAGTCGGTTAGTGTGGAGAAAATTGCTTGTAGGTATTGTAAAGACGGCAAAAAATTAAAGGATTTTTATATTGAGTTGTAAAAGAGGGGTCAAGTTGGGTAAAGGGAAGTAAAACTGATATTACCAGGTAAACCGGTAAACAGCTGGTTTATCTGTGGTTGTAAACTTAAACAGATAATAGAATATTTTTACCACATTCGCCACAGGGTTGAAATTCAGAGACGAAATGAAGTCTGACGGAATACCGTAATGTATAGCCAGACCTATTAGGTACATCAGAGTCGAATAAAAACCCTATTGCTAGGTTGTTGGGAATATTAATGAACTATTTTTCTATTCGGTAGGTATATGTTAAGTGGAAAAAATTGAAAACTTTTCGGTGTGATGAAATAGGTCACAATAAAAAAATATTTTACGGGAACAGTGTAGGTATTCTAGGTACACTATTCTCGTAAAACATTTTTGGTACCTACTTGGTACTTAAAATACCTAGATAGGGCACCCTCACATCACTCGTGGAAAACAATAGTAGTACCTAACAGTACCCTGTCACATTGTGCTCTCGAGTGGATCCATTTGAACCGCTTCCAATGTTCCAAGTTCTCTGAACATATCCATTTGGCCGTGAATGCCAGTTTTAAAACACTTTCCGTGTGTTCAGGGCTACCCCAATCTTCGAGTTGTAGGGTCGCGAATGACTAGTGATGTTACTGGTAATTCGGCGTTTGAAAGACGACGCCGAAAAAAACGACAAGCGAGACGAGTGAGATGATTTTTGACGAACGGGAAGTAAATAATTATTTATTTTGTGTATTCCCATTTGTCCCATTAGTGACGAAACGGAAGAACCAACGGGAAATAACTATATATCAACAGTGTGCAATTTTGCTTTGTTTGGGTCTTAAGTGTGTGCTTAATCTGCGTAAATTTAGGTACCTACATTCTACAAAGCAATTATATTCACGGTAATAAAATAGATAATATTATTGAACATTTATCAGTAGATGTGACTCGCATTTGTTGTGAATCATTTCTGATTTTTCAAGACCAATGGTTTATTCATAACTGAGTCATTATCTCAGTTAAATGCATAGCCGAGACGTCTGTTTCCGGTTCAAAAATGTTTTTGCCTTAATCATTTTACATCGGTTATACCTGTTATTCAACTTGATGTTTTGGAACGAAATTATAGTGATTTGTTTAACTATAATTTGTGCTAAAATTAATTTGGAAAAATGTAATAAGTACTTAGTTATTTTATAGCATTAGACAGCAATAATATTTCGAAATATGCCAGCGGCGTATAACCTACAATTTTAATATTTTTTGTATTAAAAGTCGTAGAAATTTAATTGAGTTGATCGAAATGACTAGTTAGTAGTTCGACAGCCTTATTATTGGCATCGCATCACTACTCCATCAAGGGGGACGTGACAAGAAACCTTCTTCATGCCTTTATCGAAAACCTTTGAGGGAAGGATTTTCAATTCACTCACAGTGTGAATTTTAAGTGCCCTTCAAACGTGTTCAGTTTACAATCTTGAGATGAATTAAGTATCCACCCACTCTGGGAAGCTGGATAGCAAAATACTTAAAAGAATCGCCTAAAGCTGAAAACACAACCGGATAAAAATATTTTATATCTATAAATATGGAATTTGTAACATTTCGAGACCTTTGCCCAGCAGTGGGATGAAATAGGTTAAAAATAATAAAAAAATATGGAATTTGTAACATTTTACTGTATATTGGGATAAAGGTGGGGTCTTTAGTTAATAATAATAATAATAATAATAATAACTTTATTCAGTAAATAAGGTCTTACAAAACATGTATCATCTTAAATGTACAAAATTTATGTGGATTTATTGTGGACCTGGGTCTAAAATTGAAGCATTTCGCTCTAACTAAGCCGAGGCTTGTATGTAGAGACGAAAGGTTACTATTCTCGACTGGTGCTCAAATACAATGCCATACAGTATTTTATACAATTCAAGGTCTTATTTTATGCGAGAGGTATTGTAAAGCAACATTATATAAGCTAAACAAAAAAAAAATAAAAAAAAAAAAAACTAAGAAATAATAAGTAGAAATGAAATCAAATACATTTTAAAATTTTGTGCTGCCATTGAATTTAGTTATTGTGTATGAGTGTAAGTGTGAGTGAAGGTTTGTATAGTATGTGTATGTTTAAAGTGTGTATTATATGTGTGATTTGTGTAAGGACGTTAGGGGTTAAAATATATACTATTTAATGGTTATATTATGACAAAATGCATCATGACCGAGTGATTAGTATCTTTTCTGTGCTATCGTAATTAAGTGTTTTGAGATGCTTCGTAGTTTTTATTTTGCACTCGTTCCATGATAAATCTTGCAAATGTAGAAGTTCATTAGTACGGTTGTAAATAAACGGTGCTAGGAAAGCACTGTGTTTTTGGGCAAAACTGGTTCGGCATGCTTTTGGCTGATATAATTTGTATTTACGTCTCTTTGATTTTATTATATTCGAAGGAGGCTTGCGGTGTTGTTTCAGTATGGTCTGTAGAATGAAAGTTTGCCTTACAGTTAGAACTTGGCACTCTTTGTATAGTAGCGCTGTGGGGAATCGGTACGGGCGAGTATATGCAACTTTCAGGACTGCTCTTTGAGCTCTCTCTAGGGGTAGCATATGAGTCTTTGCTGCGCCTCCCCACGTAGAGATGCAATACATTAATAGTGATTGACACAGTGCATAATAAAGAGTTTTAAGTACAGTTTCAGTTGCCGCATGGCGAATATTTTTAAATACAGCTATTAGTTTCCGGATTCTAGAAGTAAGTAGTTTAATATGAGTGTGATATGTTAGTTTTGTATCAATTGTTATGCCCAAATATTTGATTGTACTAGAGTTTGTGAGGTGCATACATTTACAATTTGTAGAGAAAGATTGTTTGCAATCTGTCGAATGGGCTTTTATATACAGGTCATCTGTGACAGGAAGACCAGAGCTCTTTAAAGAGAACGTTAAATATTTTGTTTTGGAGGGATTGAGGGTTAGGAGGTTTTGATTCAAGCAGGTAGAGACAACGTCGAAGCCGAATTGGGCGTCCTCATATACCTTTTTCCAGTTACTGCCCCGAAAAACAAGGACTGTATCGTCAGCAAATGCTAGCAATTTACCATTCGTTAGTTGTAAGTCGCATAATTGGTTCATATATATAGAAAAGATTGTTGGTCCGATTATAGAGCCTTGTGGAATGCCGTGTGTTGTCATTGTGAGCTCGTTGCTAACGTAGTCACCGACTTTGACGCTTTGTTTACGGTCACTTAAATAGCTCTTCATCAGCTCTAGCTGCCCTCCACGGATTCCCATGATCTCTAGCTTCGCAAGAAGTAACGGAACCGACACTGTGTCGAAGGCTTTTGCTAGGTCGAGAAATATAGCTAGACATTTGTCGCCTTCATCTAGCGCTGTAGTAATGAATGTATCAAGTTCCGAGACAGCGTCTGCAGTTGATTTTCCTCTCCTGAAGCCAAATTGGTTTTCAGATATCAGTTTGTATTTCTCGATGTAGTTTACTAGCCTATTGTTAATTGCTCTCTCTAAAATCTTTGATAGAGCCGGTAAGATTGATATGGGTCTATAATTAGTTACGTCCATTTTGTCCCCGGATTTGAATATGGGTAGAATAACGGCTTTCTTAAAAATATCTGGAAATGTATTCGTGTCAAAACAGAGATTACATAAGTAAGTTAATGGAGTAGATAAATAACTTTGGTTTTCTTTAATTATTCGAGCTGAAATACCATCCCATCCTGTAGCGCAGTCATTTTTTAGAGAGTTAATGAGTGTTAAAATTTCTTTTTCTTCAATTCCTAATAGTACAAATGAGTTCTGAGCGAGTTTAGCTTTATATGTAAGTATGCTAGGTTGGTTGATTACGTTTATCTTTTCTGCTAGTATTTTTCCCACATTGACGAAATATTCATTAACCGAGTTTATTTTTGACTGTGGGTCTGACCCTTTTATAAAGTCCTCAGGAAGAGACTTCTTCTGTTTATAATGTGTAATGCTGTTTATTGCTTGCCAGGTTTTCTTTATATTATTATTTGCGTTTTCAAGTAATGTTCTTTCGTATTTTCTTTTTAAGCTGCGAAGCAGATTGGTACAGAAGTTCCTATATCTTTTGTATATAGTTTTAAGGATATCGTTTTCCGGTTCCTTTCGAAGCTTTGCATGTAATTTGTCCCTATGTCTCATACAGCGTATGAGCCCGGATGTAACCCATGGTTTTAATGGTGTCTGACGGCGTGATTGCGTTTTAGTTGTAGTATGTTTGGTGATTATTGACATTAGTATATTTACAAGTGACTCAGCTGCCAAGTTGGCGTCGTTAGCGTTTAGTACTTTACTGAAGTTAGAGCGCTCTAACTCCTGTGAGATAGCGTTATAGTCGAGCCTTTTCATGGTAAAGTCAGCGGTCTGTTTTAGAGGTGAGCCGTCCAAGCTTAATACTACAGATGCATGGTCAGTAACAGTATTTTCGACGACGAGGGTAAGGGCACATCGATTAGTTTTTAGAATCATATGGTCCAAGCAGCTGGAATTTCTAGTTGGAAAAGTATGTGCGGGTAGAAGCCCGTGATACGCTAGTAGTTCCAAATAGTCAGCTGCAAAAGGATGTTCAGAGTTCTCACTTATATTTATGTTCAAGTCTCCAGTGATAATAATGTTTTTAAATTTTTTAAGTGATTTTAGTAGCTCGTCTAGAGATGAAATAAAATTATCTCTACATAAGTAGGATGGAGAGCGATATAAGGAAATTAAAGCTATCGAGTTGTCAATTTCTGTGACCATACAGTTCGCCTCTTTAAAGGTGGGTTCATAGCAGTTCGTTTGTAATCCAACCTTATGGTATACCACCACCCCGTCGTTTTGTATAGGGTTGTTTTTTGTGAAGTTTGTGTCGTAGCCATCTAGTTTAGGAATCACATTGTTTTGAGATAAGCGACATTCTGTGAAAACTATAATATGCGGTTCTAACTTCATACGCTTAAGAAGTATGTAAAAATTGTCAAAATTACAGCCAATACTTCTTATGTTTTGATTGATTAGGATAAATTGCTTTTTTGTTTTTGCTAAAAAGGATGAACACGTTTCAGTATTGCAACTGAATGCTTCAGACACCTCTACTTCGTCTATATTTTGACATAGTTTTTGAACTTGACTACTCATATAAAATTAGTTTAAAGTTCTGAGTAACTAATGTACTCGTGTTTGGTAGTCTATAATTTAAAAAGTGTTGTATTATTATATAGTACGAAGAGAGGAGGCAGTTATGACTGAGACCCTCCTATTTAATTTTAAAAAATCATGAAAATAAACATAAATTACATACGTTCAAAATGTATTTTCGGATAACAATTTTCAAGAACAATAATTAGAAATGTCGCATCTTGCTTTCGGCTTAAATCGCTATCGCCGAAAATTTCCTTGCTTCAAAGATACTCTTGATTAATCTGTGGTGAGTCTGGCTCGTTAATTACACGCTTACATTGTCTGTTTGAGTAAATTAGATTAGGCTAAATAGTCTGATTATGTAGGCTGTAAGCGATGTCAAGTTTGTAAGCTGCTGACGAGTTTGGAATAAAGGAAACCAAGAGAGTTGCTACAGAGACACTGCCTGTTGTCTGTACGAATAGTCTTTATTTTGGAGTAGCTTAAATAAACTTTAAAGTTATACAACTCTAACTCTACCGAAGAAAGTACCTAAGTCTATATAAGTCAATTGAGCGAATGCGCCATCTTTTTCACTTCTTTTCACAGAGCGCAGAACCAATTCACTCAATACGATTAGATACGATTATGGCATTCGCCTTGCAGCAGTAACAGAAACATACAAAGAGATAATCTGGTTTTTCATTCACTGCGCCGAACACTAATAAAAGTTGAAGGAACCCCAATCCTCTTAGGGTTTACCTCACTTAAAGTGCTACGGACACTTGCGACAAAGACCCTTGGAGGGTAGGTTAGGTAGTGCGTACTCGGTAAACACATCCCAAGCCCCATTCGTTGATAGAAAATGCACGTTTGCTTTATCTTCTTTTAGTAGGTATCGTCTTAGTGAAGCGAGTGGAACGAACTTATTTAAAAGAGTGAAATCTTTTGCTAAAAAGCTCTTAAGAAATTGACTCAAAATACCCACTCGATTTTATCACATTTCCAATTTATTTCGATTCAGACTTGTATTATGTTGATTCGCCTAGAAGGTAACTAAGCTATAAGCTAGGTATCTAATAGGTATAGAATTTCGCCTCAATTATTTGGATAGTTTGCTTTCATTGTCGATCCTTGGAATGTTATCGTGGCCATTAGCGGCCTTTAGTAAACGCTAAAGTTGGAAGTAACTACCCTCAATAATCCCACCGCTGCGGTGATGCCGCGCTCATTCTCGTCAACCGCAATTAACACAACTATTCCACCCGTTTTAATATAAACTTCACAAAAGCAAATAGCTTTAGAAACCACCGACTGTTATCCTGAGGGTATTCAACAAAAGGCTCGTCCGTAAATGTAGAGCGTTTTTAAAACTAGCGTAGTCATTACCGGCCGTTTTGTTTTGCATTCACAATTCGCAAAATACGTTTCGTTGTTCCCTGAATTCGGCCGCTAGTGACACAGCAAATTACTTTTAAGCGGAAATTTCGCCCGCTCACTGTTGTAATGACCGTTCCAGCCGCAAACAAACCGACGCCAACCCAACTAAAAGTTTTAAGTTTGGAACTTCGCTCGGGCGCGGCGCGCGGCGCTAGCGGCGCGGCGGCGGGTTGCGTAATGCTCAAACCTGGCGAATGGTTCGGAGCGCTGATGGCGGTTGCCGAACGAATAATTTCCGATGCCCGTCTCGCTAATGACCCATCAATAACTCTTTGTTCGACATAAATCGGAAGACTTGAGAAAACGCCTGAATACAAAAAAAATCGTAGAAAAGTGATTTAGACATTATAATACTTATGCGAAAATACAATGTGCATCACGCACGACTCTATTGGGCATCAAAATAATTGGTTTGCCGAAAGCATTCTATCGCAGTCGCAGTCTGAATCCACAAGCGGTGTGGTTATTCGGGAATTTCATCTCGTTGCAGGTTCATTACAGCCGCAAATTAATTTAGCATCTATTTGCCTGGGTTTTGTGGTCACTTGCTAAGTGTTACAAAATACTAGAATTGTTTTTTACAAAGCTAAAAGTGGCTAATATGTAGGTAATATAAACTGAAGTGACTAGAACGTTTTGTTTTGTCGTTTCCTACAAATTATTTGATAAATATCAACTATATGATGGGATAATATTTCGGCTAGATACAATTTTCCTATCACCCTCTAATGCTTGTAAGCCTTTTCCGCAAAAAAGATATGGCAAATACACATCAGTTAATAATACAATTTTTCTTGCCAGTATTCCAAAACCTCAGTAAATAAAGTACTCAATTAAATAAAAATAAAACTAATGTACACAATCTTCCGACATCAAGCTTAATATTTACCCAGTCACCGGCATTAATAGGTTCTCGAGCCGTCCACAACAAAGCCACAAAATCTACATAAATATAGCGTGTTATTTTAAAATTACCATCAAATTGCTGCCATGAGAAAGTAACAGGTTAAGCGAATAATGCTTTCCGATCCTTTAACCAACGTTTCCCTACAATCACTTTGAATTGTGACTGAGTTTAATGAAATTGTTATAAACATAATCGTAGGCCTAGTGGGAATATCGCCATGTGGGGGGTTCTGGAAGGCCTGTGTATCTACCATGAGTTGTCACAGTAAAATCGCCTGACTTTACTACAGTAGTTACGTCAATATTAGTATGACGAATTTTAGTACCCAACTATCCGCTAGAGGCGCTGTATAAATTAATCTTCATAAATTTTTTTAACTACAGAGGCTAGCAAGTATAGTAAATATAGTATAGTAAAAACTCATGGTAGAGCTACTGTTCTACCTAGCTGGTTAGGTGAGCTGAGGTTCACATTATAAGGTATAGCGTTTTAATTAGCTTCAAGAGGCTTTCACGTTCAATCCGAAATATTTCCAGTCTCAATATTATCATGGTTCATTTTTATATAAATATAGATACCACAAAGTTCATAAATCCTCATTTAATTGATGAAGGAAAACAATCAAGTAAAGCAAAGGTCTGACCTATTAAAATTAAGTAGAGAACATACTTTAGGTTGTTCGTCGGTAGTCAAAACATACTCGCTTCATGTTTTACTAACCTTGTTCCGAAACCATTTACTTACCACCCAGCTTGTTTTATGGCCCTTCGGTACAATGCAAAGTGTACAAAGTAATAGGCCCATTTCGGTTCGTCGAGTCGAAGCAAATTGTATAGTGCTGACCGGACCTGCCCAATGCAACTCAAACAGCTAGCGGAAAGTCAGATTGATTTTATCACTTGCGTGTTAAATTTGAGTGATTTATAGTTAACATTCCTTTTTTTTATTTCCAGATGACGCCCGCTTCTGTACGCTTCGGACGAATCATGGCTTGGCTAACTTACAACACTTCCCTGGTAAGTAACTTCGATAATGCAAATAAGACTTGATATTTGCAAAATAAGATATACCTAACGTCAGTAATAGTACCTATCCAAGGGCAAGGGTGCACTAGGGAATACAAAAATACGCACGATTACACGGCTTAATATATACCTAGTGATATCATGTTAGTAAACGTGTTTAAAATAATAGAAAATCGGTCGATATTAAATTAATAAATGGAAAATATATTTTGTATCCCCGAATACATCCACAAACTGTCCATATTCAACGCTTTACCAATTACGAGGGCGCGCCAATAAATCTCGATGAAAATATTGATAACGTTACTGACTGAGAGTGCGTTCCGCCCGCGCCGCGTCCGTCGCGCCATGAATTACCGCACAAACAACGGCCGTCCGCGTAATTTATCCACACAACGTTTACGTTATTAAATCAGTTTACCGAATTATTTGTCTATTCGAGCGTGCAGCAAATCGGGCGAACAAATTAACACAGCTCATTGAAAGAGTTCGACTTCGGACTCGCATTCACCGCGCGCCAAGCAGCGCTCGAATGCGTTCAGGTTCTGCAATCTGCATAATGCGCGCTACTCATTTGCCGACAGTTTGTGAGCGACAAATGAAGCGGACAGACGGAAATGTTTAAAACGGCCAGTATAGCCAGAGCTGTGTCTTGGGAACCGCAGCCGGAAGTGCGAGTGTCAGCCGGGTTGGTTGGACGGAGGCCGAAACGTGCCGAAACGCAAATATTCGCGAAACCGCGCGTCTCTAATAGCGCGTGAACCCGGTGATTGTTCGCTTGGGGTGGAGCATGCCATCCGTTTATTTATTTTACGAATGAACGACTCCTTTCCGATGCTTCCGACTATATAACATGATACAAAACTTTTTTACGCATGAAAATACCTTTGTTAGTGTGATACCCATGCATGTGTACCGGAAACCATAATACCTACAGAACTGTCGTAATTCGTAAGCTCCCGGTATGATTTCCGTCACGCGATAGGCGATAGATCCCGGAACCATTTTTCCGTGACACTTGGTAATAACATTGTCCCAATTTATTTTGCGTCATAAATCTTTGGTGGGTCAAAACGAACCACTTATATTTCGAAACAAATCTAAATAAAAGCAAAACTGCTCTATATACCTTGTACTTTTACTGTAACACGATTTATTCAGTATGATAATGGTATATGGATTTGATGAATAATGTAATGCAATATATCTCTGAATGTAGTAGGTATAGAAAGTATCAGAGTACATAACTAATAGTATAGGTTGAATAGAAACTTATCTCACATCAGGAGTTGATTTATTTGCAAAATTCAAATTGGCTTGTAAATAGTTAATTTACGTTCCATTATCAGATTTACTAACAAAGCAATGCGAGCGCAATTATAGAATAATTTATTACTTAATCAAGAGATGATATGATTAGAGAGATAATATGATGAGAGGAGTTAAACATCCTTCTACTAAATTGATGGGCAAATACAATTAATATCTACCATATGCCGACTTTATACATAGTTACTTCAACTCAACTGCTTGGTGCCGGTAGCACGAATAAAGCTCAGCCCTCTGGCACCAAGCAGTTGTGACAATCCTAAACATAACATTAATCAAGATACACTGCGCGCTACCGCTGCAACGTTCGACAGTAAAGCTGGTGTTGACGTTGACGTGTATCTCAAAACGTCATTATTTCGATACGTTTACGACATTTATTCGTGCTCTTCGGAAAGTCGAGGTTCGAAAACACCGTTGGCCTTTCGCCATCACCAAGATGGCGGAAGGACGTTGTAAATAAAATACGAAAGAAAAAAAATAACAAAAATACCGTCCAACGTTGCCCATAAACTTAAAATACGAAAAAAAAGAAAAAAAAAACAATTTACCGTCCAACGTTGCCCACAAACATAAACAAGCCTTGCAACGTGACATTGGCGAAATTGGCTAACCCCCAGACGCCATTAAATAAAAATTGAATTGAATTGAATTGAAAACACCGTTAGAAAAAAATAACGTAGTAAGTCACATAATATAATGCTAGAAATATAACATATCCTGCGATATCAGCAATCTAGTTCCCATATTAAGTTTGCTTAGTTTGGTACTAGAATGTGATGTGTGAAATGTCCGTGAATATTTTATTATTTATATGATAAGGATCATCTTCGTCGTAAGTATCGTTCAAAAAAACCCTGTATCAGGCAGAAGGCAGGTTAGAAAGGACCACTATCAGCAACACCACATCACGACCTTCATTAGTAAAGTCCAAAGTCCAGTTCATTATCAATTTGAAGAATCTACACGTGCTGACCGTACCAACTTTCAATTCTAACACCACGGACCCACTTTCCTTAATTTATTATTCCCAGAACCGTATTTTTAATCAGAGAACCCCTTTTTGCTGATTTAAATAACGGACAGTACTCGTGACCGAAGGGTTTGACGAAAACCCGAAGAAAATTTGGACCGTGCGTAAATTAAATCATGCCACTTCAATTTATTTTTAGGTTAGGAATATGATAAACTTGAGAATGAAATAAACTTACGTACCCCTAACAATTTTGTTCAATATCATAAAAAACTAAAGGCAGTTGAGAAACAGCCTTATCAGAGAAGCAATCTTGTTAAAATTCAATTCTACAGACAACAGAGTCTAGCTTATTGACGCAACGAAATTCGGCCAAACATGTTTCGATATAAAAACATTCGCCGAACGGGTAGAGTCCACAGATACATACAAGTACACAGATAATAAGGGATGGCTTAATAGAGTGGGATAAACTCTGGTTTTGCATTTTAAGTGGCATCTGTTTATACCCGTGCTCGCTTTTGTAAGATGATTTATTAAATCCTGAAACATTTAGTTTTAGTTCTTGCGAGACAAACGACTTTCCTGTTGTAGTTTTATTTCTCATGCTTTGCAAGAAAACGATTGCATGCAATGCAATATTATTTATGCCTCACATAAAACGAGAAAATGCTGAATATTTTTGCCAGACTCGGACCTTGGTCACGGTAAAGATCTCGATAGGTGTTTGGTACATAACATAAGTAAAAAAAAAAGAAAAGATGTTTATGATATTTTCTTTGTATTTTAAATACATAATAAAAATGATTATAAAACGTGTGCTTAAAACCTGCTTGTATCACTTCAGTTTATTATATTTGCCAAATATATTTTTCCAAAATTTCATGTCATCCCTATTATATATTTTTCATCAGTCGATGTTGGGAGACCGCAATTACGTGATTTGCATGCCTATCTACCCTCCCTGAAACGTCCTCGAAATACTTAATTGAAGCCCAAAAAGTAGGTTTTTTTACTGATCGATAGATAAATATGTGCCATAGTGACCTTGTTCATAAAACAAGATAAAATACGCGTTGTGGTAACCGCCGCCTGTGCATTGTCTCACTGAGGGCGTGCCTTGTAATGCAATGCACCGCTAATTGCCAGCACACAGCTAATTGCCATGGCAATACGTTGAAATTCGGTTCTTTGAGATATTTTAGCAAAAATGGTTTGACAAATGATATTTCGTGATGACGACGTCGTCATTCACTTATCGACTTTTGACTACAAATGGGTGAAACTACTCATACTTCTCTAGCTTTCATAGACTACACTTCGAAAACAATTACGAATGTTTCTTCATCAGCAAACCTCGAAATATTCCTCTAAAATGCAACCCACCGCAGCGGTGGAAAAGTCAGTACACATAGGAATGGGCTTCAGTTATTGGATTTTAGCGGAAATTTCAACGTAGGTACACTACGACCGAAATATCACTGTTAGCGAATCACACACACTGCATATGTATCGAATTTTGATTCTCATTTGTGTACAGGTTTATAGCACCCAGTGTTGCCAACTCAGCTCAGATCAGACCGATCTAGAGGGCTATGACTTTTTCAATTAATTTAACTAAGTATTTTTTTGTACTATTTTATAAAGTTATTTTTAAATGTTACAAAATTATTATTTTTGTAACCTTTTCCTTTATTTACAAGTCGAGCAGAGTCGTCTTGTGCCGTGTAATTTTTTGAAGGTATCTAAATTCTTCACATAAGAAATAAACAAACATGGACAAAAATATAATATTTACAGTTTAATTAATTTGGCCACTAAGATAAAAACGGCTAAATCGAAGTATATTCCAAATACTCTCAACATAATGAATAGTCAGTAACCGGATGTAGGAATAGCATGGCAACACAGAACAGACCCCGGAGCAAATGGGCCGGCAGATATGCGTAAAACTGCGGATGTGGCCGACGCAGCTGAATCTGCCGCGTTACTAGGCACAAACAAAGGAAAATATTACCTGTTTTTGTTTTATTTGTTATTGTGCTTGGGTTGTTTTGGTGAACTAGCTTTGAAAAAACTTGAAATATTATTAAATGCTATCTTATAAAAGAAAACCTTTTACATAGGTACTTATACATCTGTATACTTTCCGTAACAGTATTTGTTAATGTAATTAAATTGCATTAACAAATACATATACTCTGGAGCTCGTTTTAATTCAATTAAATATAAGTTCTCTACAAAATCTTAAAACTGGTCTTAGACGGGACGGTTTCGCATGCAGAAATCGTAAACGATAGTAAGTAAACAAGGAAGTTCTTGTTCTTTGTTTCAAATTAAATTGAATTCGCAAAGAGAGCGTCGTCAACAACTCAAAACTTGGTCGATGCTATCGTGGACATCGAATCAAGTTTGTGAGACGCCCTCGCCGCTCCCTATAGAATGCTAATAAACCCACTTAGCCGAGAAACTACTGGCAGCTTTGTCTTTAAAACTCTCAGATAGTCGCCGTTGCATCTATAAGAAATCCGACTGAAACAGAATTAAACTCTACTGTAAATTCTAGCTAGTCGAATCTCGACTTCTCTCAGATCTCGCTACTAATTGTCGGAAAGAGGAAACGTAATAAAAGTGCTAGTCTTTGAAGCAAAGAAGCCGCCCTCGAGCGCCTCAGAGGAGCGCATTTTAATAAATTAAAACTGCGCAAAATATTCCCACTCCGATATCATTTTATTTTCCCTTTTGCCCGCTTCGTGGAACGCCCGCTCCTTACCTCGCATTGATTCTATTTCACCGGGAACATCAGTTAGCTAAAACATGTCCGCATTTTAAAAATACCGTGTATTTCAGAGATATTTACTTACGTAAATTGAGATGAGTACCGACCAAACGTTTGTGCCGTCGTCGAGTGAAACATTTGCGGTCCAGTTTGATGTTAGAGCACCAACACGGCGTCCGTACTCAAAGAGCGATAGCCTGGCGGCACTCGAATTGCCTAGCTTGACCCGACAAATAGCTTGGATTTTCATGGTTTTATTTAAATATCAAATATATTATGTGACCTAATAAAAAAATTCGAAACCAGCAAGGTTTGACAATTTTTATTAGGAAGAGTCGATATCTTTAAAGTGAGCAAATTTGAACTGGTTTTGTTTTCATTTTCAGGTATTCCTGGTGTCGTTGATGGTCCTGACATCGCAGAGCGGAGCAGCAGCTCTGGCTAACTGTCCGAGCGGCTGCAACTGCAACGATGACACACTCGTCGTGGTCTGCGAGGAGAGCCGCCTCGACGTCCTCCCCATAGCACTCAACCCCTCGATCCAACGCCTCATCATTCGCAACAACAAGATCAAAACGATCGACAGCTCCATGCAATTCTACGCGGACCTACAACACCTGGATCTATCGCAGAACCATCTCGTCAACATCCCCACTAAAAGCTTCTCATACCAACGCAAGTTACAAGAACTACACCTCAACCATAACAAAATATCTTCGATTACGAACACTACCTTCCAAGGACTGAACTCGTTGACTGTACTGAACTTGAAGCGGAACTTCCTCGAGGAGCTCTCAAACGGTGTTTTCGCAACTCTGCCCAGATTAGAAGAACTAAACTTGGGACAGAATAGAATCTCCAGAATCGAGGCCAGAGCGTTTTCAGGACTATCAGCATTGGGAATATTGTATCTCGATGATAATCAGCTGAGTTCAGTACCGACCTCGTCGTTCAGCCTCCTAGGGAGTCTCGCAGAATTACACGTGGGACTGAATGCCTTTTCTTTCTTACCTGATGATGCATTCGCTGGCCTCAACCGACTGGCCGTGCTAGACTTGAATGGAGCTGGACTCTTCAACATTAGCGATTTCGCATTCAGAGGGCTTCCAGGATTGAGAAGCTTAAATCTTTTTGGGAACAGACTGAGTGTAGTGCCAACTAATCAACTGTCGGGTTTGACAAGATTGGAAGAACTCTATATTGGCCAAAACGATTTTCTTGCTCTGGAGAGCCACTCTTTCAAAGGTTTGAAGAACCTCAAGTTGCTGGATATAACTGGCGCCACGCAATTAGAAAGAGTAGAAAAAGGAGCCTTCGAAGATAACGTCAACTTGGAGTCGGTTTTTTTAGTGAACAATAAGAGACTATCGATTATAGAAGACAACACATTGCTCGGTCTGCCTAAGCTAAAACACGTCTCACTAAGAGATAACGCCATTATAACATTAGGAGAATCAGTTTTCGTAGGCAACGAACTTCGTCAGCTGGATCTGACGGACAACCCGATGTTCTGCGATTGCCAGCTGCTCTGGCTGCAGGTGTTGTTGAACGATAAAAGTAACTTTACGCAGGCGCAGTGCTCGAGTCCCGAGCACCTGAAAGATAAGTACCTTCGGACGCTCAGCGCCGACGACCTAGGTTGCGTGCTACACGATACGCGACAACAGACCATAATCTGCATAGTGGTGGTCGCATGCGTCGCCACAATAGCAACGCTGGTTTTGATCCTGTACAGATATCGCAAGAGCATGCAGGAGAAGCTCAAAGATTACAAGTGGAACAAGGGTCGGAAGAACCTCGACTACCACAAGCCGATCTCGACGGAGGAGGACTGCATCGTGCGCGGCATCCATCCGTCGCAGTACCCCGCGCCGCCGCACACCCCCGGCCTCAGGCCCATCCCGGTGACGGAGCTGTAGCTAGAGCTTTACGCCTCGCCGAGCGTGTTCTTCATGTCGGGCGGCGCGTCGGCGCGCCGGCCGCAGCGCTCGGGAGGCGGCGGGGGCGGCACGCTGCCCGCCAGCGGCTTCACCTACATCGGCGGAGACACGCGCCTCCAGCCGCAGCCGCACACGCTGAATAACGGCGCGCCGGCGCACCACCTCAACAACGGCTCGCTGCGGTCGCTGCCGGACAAGAAGAACAACCGCGGCGCGCTCTGCCACCCGGACAACTTCCAGCGGAACGTGGAGTCGCGCTACTCGCGCAAGCAGGAGAACGGCTACCTGCGCAACTCCGAGACCGTCATCGGGTTCGGGCGCAAGGAGCGCGAGTACGCGCACGCGCACGCGCACGGCGACTACTCGGAGCCGGAGTACTCCGTGATCCCGGAGAGCTACGCGCGCGCGCTGGACGACTACCCGCGCGCCTGTGCGCACTCCAACACGTTCAACTGCTGAGTGAGGCGCCGAATGAACTCTTAAATCGTTTGTGATCTTGAAATTCTAGCAATAATTCTTCATTCCATTAAGTTTTCTATGGACTCGCGACGGGACGTAGTGCTCTAGAGCGGTAGTGACTTTAGATATTTCGGTCCGGTGCACGGCCTCGGCCGGTGTGGACTATCGTACCGATAGGAGAGTATCTTATTTGTAAATTATAATTAAGTAGTGATGGATCTATTTTTCGATTTGGTGTGGGGCGAGAGGAGGTTCGCGTATGAAAGTGAGACTTTCATGGACGGTACAATGTACGGACTAGTCGCGCGCGGGGCTGCGGCGCGCCCTCGTTATGATTTGATATCGTAACATATTGTGATTTGTATTGTTTTCTACCAGTGCGGTGGATTTTGTATTTGTTTGTACAAAACCATTCCATAAGAACCTTTTTAATGTCGTAATATTTTATTTATAAATTAATTATGTAAGTGTGCGTTAAATAAGACACCAATATGAAAAATATTAGAATTAACGATTGTAAATATATTTATACTATATATATTGAGATAATATTGTAGAATTTAATACGATCTTGTTCTTCTTAATTATCATTACAAAATTCGGGATATTATATCTATGGTTTGCTTCGTCGACTGATATCCTTCAAATATGAGATTTCTTAAGAATGTCTCTAAGTAATCCAATCACTGTCCGTACCTACCACCTTTTATTATTGTGTAAGACGTATAGAGCACAAATTCACGTTAATACTATGCTCAAGATGACCCTTGCCTTCATTGTAGTTTTCATTCTAAGATTAGATATGTTTTCAAGATTTACTTATGTCAAAAAACTGTGAATACAGATTGGATGTGTGATTTATTTAAGTCATGTAATTTAGTTCTAACTATAAAACTAGATGGAAGCACTTGACAGTGCCAATATACATCTACATCAATACTTTGTAGGTATAATTTAGCAAAGTAAAACGTGAAAATGAATTAATTAAGTTGTGAAATTTGGCACAAATTGTTTAAAGAGGTGCCAAAATCAGGTTGTTTAAATAAAAAAAAGCTAGCACTCCGGGAGTGCCGGCAGAAGTGAAAACTTCAATATTAACGTTGTGTTTTCACTTTTAAGTTTTCACTTCAAAAATATAACCACAGTCGTGATTGTGTCATGTCATTGTGTCACGAAGACAACGAAGACAACGAAGACACACTGACACAGACACATTCGCGCAAGCGCGAATGTGTCTGTGTCATTGTGATTGTGTCATGTCGTTGTGTCACATTCGCGCAAGCGCGAATGTGACACAACGACGAAGCCACGTCATCGTCACGTGACGATGACGTGGCGACATGACGTGACGATGACGTGGCGACATGACGTGACGTGACGATGACGACGAAGCCAACGAAGACACAGACACATTCGCGCTTAAGCGCGAATGTGTCTGTGTCTTCGTTGGCTTCGTCACATTCGCGCATGTCATTGTGTCACATTCGCGCAAGCGCGAATGTGACACAACGACGAAGACAACGAAGACACACTGACACAGACACATTCGCGCAAGCGCGAATGTGTCTGTGTCATTGTGATTGTGTCATGTCGTTGTGTCACATTCGCGCAAGCGCGAATGTGACACAACGACGAAGCCACGTCATCGTCACGTGACGATGACACAGACACATTCGCGCTTAGCGCGAATGTGTCTGTGTCTTCGTTGGCTTCGTCGTCATCGTCACGTCACGTCATGTCGCCACGTCATCGTCACGTCATCGCGCAAGCGCGAATGTGTCTGTGTCTTCGTTGGCTTCGTCGTCATCGTCACGTCACGTCATGTCGCCACGTCATCGTCACGTCATGTCGCCACAACACTATTTAATTGTTTGAGTCATACGTCGCGTGACCGCAAGTGTGTTCTTTTGTCGTCTCTTGTTTTACGAGCAATGTATAAAAATTATCAGTCATTGTGATTGTGTCATGTCGTTGTGTCACATTCGCGCAAGCGCGAATGTGACACAACGACGAAGCCACGTCATCGTCACGTGACGAAGACACAGACACATTCGCGCTTAGCGCGAATGTGTCTGTGTCTTCGTTGGCTTCGTCGTCATCGTCACGTCACGTCATGTCGCCACGTCATCGTCACGTCATCGCGCAAGCGCGAATGTGTCTGTGTCTTCGTTGGCTTCGTCGTCATCGTCACGTCACGTCATGTCGCCACGTCATCGTCACGTCATGTCGCCACAACACTATTTAATTGTTTGAGTCATACGTCGGCTTCGTCGTTGTGTCACATTCGCGCAAGCGCGAATGTGACACAACGACGAAGCCACGTCATCGTCACGTGACGAAGACACAGACACATTCGCGCTTAGCGCGAATGTGTCTGTGTCTTCGTTGGCTTCGTCGTCATCGTCACGTCACGTCATGTCGCCACGTCATCGTCACGTCATCGCGCAAGCGCGAATGTGTCTGTGTCTTCGTTGGCTTCGTCGTCATCGTCACGTCACGTCATGTCGCCACGTCATCGTCACGTCATGTCGCCACAACACTATTTAATTGTTTGAGTCATACGTCGCGTGACCGCAAGTGTGTTCTTTTGTCGTCTCTTGTTTTACGAGCAATGTATAAAAATTAAATAAGATCTTACGCTTTTTCGACGTCACGTGACCCTGACGCGAGTTTGAAAGTTTTTACCCACCCAGCGCCGCTAAAGAAGTTTTCACTTCAAAAACCGTTAAATATATTCTAGACCCCAAAACTATTGAAGATTACTGAGGCTTTTGCATTGGTTTTACCTAGTACGCATTAAATAAAAAAAAACTACTGTAAGTCACACATCCAATATTCTTAAAATGTGCCTGAAACTCTTTAGGAACTTAAGTTTTAATTGTGTAATTAACAATTTTCTTTATTTAGAAATTAGGTCTTGTCTTATCATGGCTTATTCCTAAGACGAAATGTATGCACTTCTAAGTAACTACCTATCTGTTTGTGTATACTTCTATTAAAAATACCAAGAAAGTTAAAATTAGTGAGGGATATTAAAAGTACCCGAGTTATAGCTTAGTTGTTTGTATTGTAACTCAAAATAATACAAATATTTTCATTATCTTTTAGTCAGCGGCCCTAGTGTACCTTAGCTAAGTATACCTAAGCCAAGTGTACCTAAGCCAAATGTACCTAAGCAAAGTGTACCTAAGCCAAGTAATGGTTACGGAAAACAATCTTATTTTGTCATTATGTAGAATTGCAGATAATCTGCAATGACTTTCAATGAAAACAATTAAATACTGTATTCCTAGTTCAGTTTGAGATTAATTCCATGATTCTAAGGTTGTCAAAATCACTACCAAAGATTTTGAACTTTAATTCACTAGCAGGTTTTAGGTAGCAGCTTTTTCCTTCAAAATTATGGCAACCCACTACTTTCTACTTTTATCCTGGGAGTGAAATTGAAGAACTTTCTTCATGGATTGAGCTAACTCTAGGAGCCTGTACATATACTTTAAAGTAATGCAGCACCTATCAACTTATGTCTTATGATAGAATAATATTTATAAACTCATCCTAATATTTCTTTCCGAGCTCCTCAATATTTTGGTGTCCAATTGTAAATATTATGGAGAAACTTAAGACTAAGCGATTTGGCAGGATGCCAGTATGCCTATAACGCACGTATACAAGATGGAATACATATGAAATTGTGATTAGAACATGATTAGGACTTTGCATTGTAATAGAATCATGGTCATTTCTGAATTTTATTGTAGTTATTACCTACATACAAACTCGATAATATAACATACCTCAAATTTATAACGTGTTTTATTTTAATGTATTCCTATGCAACCAAATAGGCAGACAAACTTCATAGGGCTGATAACTCACCGAATTTGTAATAAAGAGGCTAGATAGTCTGCCTAGCTTTGATCCTATACCTAACAGAGAATTGCTAAAAGCTATGAGTCTGGAGTAAGTACTCCAGACTCATAATAAAGTTATTAATTTGAGAGTTAATGCGTTTTTCGCGCCCTGTGGTCAGCAAAAACAGATCTAACAATATCTGTGCTACATATACGTGACAAATTAGAGCAAAAATGCATATCAACAGTAGTTTTAACACCGTTTTAACTACTATTGTCATATTTGTGCGCTAACCTCTCAAAATAAGGAAAACCACAGTAGTTAACTCGACTATACTCGACATTGTAAGTACTGTACAAATTGTACATAAAATACAATCTAGTAGGCCATGTTTCAGTCCACAAGTTCAGAAAAATGTTCTATGAATTAATAATACTGAGGTCCAGCAGTGAACTTCTACTGTTATGATGATTACGAAAATTGAAAACCTAATCACTTAATGCGAAGAGTTATTGTAGGAAAACAGTATCTCTACCATGAGTTGTCACAGTAAAATCGCCTGCCTTTACCACAGTAGTTACGTAAATATTAGTATTACGAAATTTAATGCCCAACTATCCGCTAGAGATGCTGTACAAATCTTCATACATTTCTTAACTACAGACGCTAGCGAGTATAGATCGTAAAAGCTCTTGGTAGAGCTACTGTTATATTAATGAATAGACTTGAATAGTTGTTCTTCAATTTATTTATGCAACATTAAATTACAAAATTGTTCAGCCTTGTGATGGGAGCAGCCGAGCCGGTTTTTAGTTATGAAATTATAAATAAATTAGTACTTGAATGAGGCGCCTTGGAATATGAGTTATATCACTTTTGCAGTAAGCTTAGGAGTTTAGAACTTTTCTTCTTCGAGTCCATGCTTGAAGAACATCATGATAGGGATTTGGACACCATCAATATCTCTGTAACAACAGGAAATTAAATTAAATTATTTATATCATCAAAACATATATAAGGAAAATAGAAATGAGACACAATTGTGGCTAGGAAGGCATCTTTTGGTATATAAAACTATTTAAAAATATATTAGAGCTTCTAAAAGAATACACTAGTCCGTGCAGACTCCATGTACAAAATCCTTAATAGATAATAAATAAATAATGCTGGACAATCCACAGAACATCATCTAGCCCCTAGCTATGGGTACTAGAAGACTGACATACATAATACAATACATTACATAGATAGATATTTTTTTATTATACATATAAATACCCAGAACACCCGGAATAAATATTTGCAGATCGTAACATTTATCCCAAGGCGGGAATCGAACCCGCAACCTCCGCGTGGCAGGCAGACCTTCGCCCGCCGCGCCACATCGGTCGTCAAGTTATTAATAGTTTTTATATGAGATGAAAATAACGAATAGAAAATTCTTGTACATACATAATTCCTCTTTTAAATGATAAATGTTAGCTCCCTTTCATAAACAATCATTATAAGAAATGAATGCTTTTTCACAAAAGTTATTTGCTCTAGCATCAAAAGATTCCAGAATGATATTTAGTATCAACCCAGTATTATACAAATTGATGCAGAAATTCAAGTTATTTACAGGTAATTTGTGTCAGATCAATTTTAAAGATGATATGAAGAATCCAAGAGGCTCCAATCAAGAACCAAAAAGTATCACCAAGATGATTCTTAATGATCTTCATGATTTCATTGATATGATTTGTAAAAAATATAATAAAATAAATGCCCATTAAGTTAATAACGCCATTTTGAATTTTTGTTGGTTGTAAATAACACCATTGTTACTAAGCAATTCTTTCAATGTTTTTCATCATAATTTGAAAAGATTGAAAATTACTATGCACCCGCTGTTGCAAATAAGCAGTTCTCAATGTTTTCCATCATCATTTGAGAGTATGAATAATAACTACTTATTAGAGCATCTAAGAATGGGATGTATACCTGTATTCACACATAGCGACCATGCCGTCACAGTCCATGGATTCGCCCGTGAAGAACTGGAGTTCCTTAAACCTGCCGAGGATGTCCTTCATTACTTTGTTCATGTTGGTCTTGAATACATCTACTTGGTCGGGTGATTTCTCTTCCAATTTTGCTACTAATCTGGAAGTCAACACATTATTGTTATTGGTTGGGTAAGAGGGCAGATTGTAAATCAAAAAAGGTTTCATAGTTGATAAATAATGGTAACATTATTATGGTTGGCTAGAAGGGCAGATTGCAAGAGATAAAATAAAAAATCTAATATTGATAAATAATGGTAGGATCAACACACATAATGCATGTTTTACTTTGAATGGTAAAAAAGCAGTGTAGGAAGGGAAGCTAGTTCTGAGTAGATTGTCTAGCCGATTGTATAATGATTCAAACATTGGTAAATATAGGGGTATCTAGATCAATAGCAGACACTATAAAGCACTATATTAATTAACTATATTAATTGACCTTATCGCTCAAGATTTGGCCTTTATATTTAACCAAAGCATCGATTGTGGTGAGTTTCCTGACTTAATGAAACACAGTAAAATAACACCGCTATTCAAATCAGGTAACCGTTCAGACCCTACTAACTTTCGACCGATTTCAGTACTACCAACATTTAGTAAAATCTTTGAAAAACTTATGCTTCTACAATTACAAAGACATTTTGAAAATAACAATTTACTTGACACAAAACAATTCGGGTTTACGAAGGGACGCTCAACGACCGACGCAGGCATTGAGTTGATAAAACATATTTTTGAAAACTGGGAGCAATCAAATGACGCCTTGGGTATATTTTGTGACTTATCCAAGGCGTTTGATTGTGTGCATCATGAAACGTTGGTCAGGAAACTAAACCACTATGGTGTTAGGGGTGTTGCTCTGGAACTTCTGTCTTCTTATTTAAGCAACAGAATTCAAAGAGTTGACGTAAATGGGAAACGTTCTCCGGGATCTGTGGTGAAAATGGGTGTACCACAAGGATCAATACTAGGACCGTTTTTGTTTCTAGTTTACATCAATGATCTACCACGAGTAGTTAAAGATGATCACGAGATTGTACTGTTTGCAGATGACACTTCACTTTTGTTCAAATTGGAACGACGACAAACAAATTATGACGACGTGAATAATACAATCTCAAAAGTTGTAAACTGGTTCAATGTAAACAACTTATTATTAAACGAAAAAAAAACTAAATGTATACGATTTGTTTTACCAAATGTCACACAATCGCTAGCTAATGTCAAAATTAAAGATGTAAACATAGATCTAGTGGACACCACAGTGTTTTTAGGAATAACCTTAGATAATAAACTTCAATGGGGCCCACACATAGACAAATTATCGAAAAAGCTTAGTTCTGCAGCATATGCAGTCAAAAAGATCCGCTTCCTTACAGACGTGGACACAGCTAGACTAGTTTATTTCAGCTACTTTCATAGCATTATGTCATACGGCATTTTGTTGTGGGGGAATGCTGCAGATGTAAATACCGTATTTGTGTTGCAGAAGCGAGCTATTCGTGCAATCTATAACATGGGTCCCAGAGAATCGCTACGAAATAAATTTAAGGAAATAAACATAATGACAGTGCCTTGTCAGTACATTTACGAAAACTTAATGTATGTTCGAAAAAATATTAATCTTTTTGCTAAAAAAAGCGACAATCATAATGTTAACACAAGAAATAAGGATAAACTCGCTGTTCCCATTACTAGGCTCACCAAAGTAAATAAATCTTTTAAAGGGCAATGTGTACGCTTATAGAAGCGTACACATTGCCCTTTAAATTGGCAATTGACAAACATAGCTTGGGACTATGTTATAGAACATAGTCCCAAGCTATGTTTGTCAATTGCCGATTGGCAAGTTCAAAAACGTAATAAAACGAAAACTCTTATCAAAAGCATATTATAAAATATCTGACTATTTAGAAGACAAGCAAGCTTGGGACGAACTAGCTCCAACTTTGTTAAAAAATTGTAAGAAGGATCATATGAAAAAAACGCTAGAATCCAGGTCTAGTTTCTTGCCAGTTCTTCTAGACACTGGTCGCGACGAACTGGCGCCTAGAATCATCTAGTATGTAAGACGTTTCAAAGTGATCCTTGTGATTTTATTGAATAAATGATTTTGAAGTTTGAAGTTTATAAGCTATGCTATACATAGCAATTGATACTAGAAAATTGAAATTGGCCCAGTAAATAAGAGTATTTAAATTAAAATAAATGTCAGCTCCCTTTCATGAACAATCACTATAAAAATGAATGTTTTTTCACAAAAGTTATTTGATTTAGCATCAAAATCTCATCAGGCTGGTATGGAACCAGCCAAAAATCAGATCAGATGATGCATAACTTATACTAATGTCTATACACATCTGCGGAACATACTGCAGCAATTATTCAGTTCAATACACTAGCAATACAGTTTTTGATTGTGATGTAATCTCGGTCTTGAAAAATAGTGGGGGTCAGTTGAACCAAACAATTGGCACCAGACATTCCGCAGATAAATCGATTCCTATGTGCCACCATCATTAATTAGATACAGTACATTATTGTTTGTGTGTTGAATCATTCTAGTCTAGACTGTTCAACCAAATAGAATATCCTTATCATGACATTGAGCTTGACTGATAAGGAAATGTCATGCAAGTCAACAAAACATTGAAGTACCTTGATTCATTAGTTCAATGTTAACTTACAATATGAACTAATACAATAGATTTCTTTACAGCAATTGAAATAGATTTTTCAGTTTATACGCACCCAATGTCACCCTAATTTCACAACTTTAGCTTTAATTAAGCCTTATGTTAGTATTTACTATTAAAGTACTACAGTACTTTAACCTAAGCACTACAAGCGATGAAAAATAAGCACTAGATGTATGTAACTGATCTAAACTCAAGTTGTAAAGGCTCCAGATCACTTTAAATAAAACCCTAACAATAAAAAATCAGAACATGGTGCAAAAACGTGCTTCAATAATACTTTCATTACTTATTAAACCAGCCATCACACTAGAATGATTCATCACTTTCAAGTTCAATGACACAAGACATTCGACACTCAACTTTCATATTTTCACAGTTCCTGAACCAACACTTTTAATGGCAACCATTCCACGCAAACCACTCACTTTTTCATGTAGTCTTTGAGGTATAATGTGTAGGATTTCTTGTCACCGAAGGCGTAAGTTTCGACTAGCCTGTGGTTCAAGACTATGTCAACACCACTTTCAACTGCGGAATCTGTGCCCTCATCGGCATCCTCCGCCGAGGGGTTGAAACCTTCGATTTGGATATCACCTTGTGCCCTCGTCACCAGTTTGCCGGTCACTTCGTAAATGACTTCATCGACCAACTTGACTCTGTATGTGTCCGAGAACATCTCGTCACCTGAAATAAACACATTATCATTCCCATCAGTCTTCTACAAAAACTATCTCAATCTATGATCGATGGAGAGTCTAGATTTTTGATTTTGTCACAATCTGGCTGGACCAGAGATGAAATGTCAAAAACACCACAAATCAAATTATCACTGTATTCAAGAAATATAAACAGATTATGGATTCCTGACACGCAATAAACGTAATTACCAGTAATAATATCCTTATAAATTCTCATTTTGATGGATTAAAGACGATTAAAATTATAAAAACCGAAACTACGGCTACTAGCCCCAAGAACTAAACCGGAAAGGGGTGTCAAAAACAAAAAAAGTAAAGATTTGAGATTCCAAAGCGATGTTGCAAGTTGAAATATATCGAACTTGACAGTGACTGTTAAATAAAGTAAACCTAATTATTTTTTCATAATGTCACACCTTTATTTCACACGCATCACAAATTTTAGATAAGTTAGCATAAACTGAAACTTCGAGCCAGCCAATCTAATTTTTATATAAAATTGAAAACATCTACCAAGAGTAACATTTAGAAATAATTATTAGTTTCTATCTAGTTATCTATTATTATGTGGAGAAGTAATAGTGTACAAGGTATTTTATAGATCATTTAATTGAGATACATAATATAATACTGTTTAACTTATAACTTAAGGCGCTATAATATGCACGCCATATTAGAATTAATACTTTGTAATTTGTAAGAACTAAATACAAATTATTGAGTTAAGTTTATGAGTTGTTAAGCTCGGCTTACAATATAAATTGTATTTAACTGTCGTGATTGCAAACAATGCTTGACAAAAACATTGTTCATATAAAACTTAAGGTGATACTTCTATAAATTAACTTACTTAATTATTTAACTGTTTTGTACTGTACAGTCATTTAATTAAGTAAGTTACTAGAGAACCAATCTCAAAACTTGATACAGGGTTACACAGAAAATTATTGTTTATGCTCGCAAAATTGCTTAGACTAGTAAAAGATATAACATTTCAACCGCAACAAAAAAAAACCCTGAAAAATTTGAATTTCACGCTAGAGCGAGAGGTATCACCTTAATTCAAAGTTAAATACTAACATTATGTCAATGTCATTTAGTTCAAGAAAAAAAATTAGGAAACAGATGGCGCTTTCATTTTGGAAAAGGCAATGGAAGTCGTCTTGTATAATTCTACTGTTTGTAGATTATGTGGAGAAGAAAACGATAATGGAACATTCTTATATTCAACTGAAGAAAATAATCAAAACATAAGTGACCTAGTAAATGCATATTTGCCAATCAAGGTATCCCTAGAACTTTTATGGTGACTGTATTGACTCGACAAAATCTTCAAAATGGCTGAAACCTTTTTGTGACTACAATTTCATAACTTATAATTTATGAAAATAATTGAAAAAGATAACAATTTGCATTACCATGACATAGCTTATATATTTTTATTAAAATTTAGGCTTTATTATATGCTTACAAAGCATATGTCCAGGCAAAAAAAGAATAAATCTATATCTGGATAAATTTGATAAACAGCTGATTGATTTTGTTGATAAACTTGCAGCAATTTTGTTGAATTTGTCTGCTAAACGCAGGTTTCTGATGATGGACAGCTACCACGAACTATTTGTCCAGGATGTACAATTCAGCTCGAGGCTACGGTGGAATTCATCAACTTGATTGTCACTGGCCAGGTGAGTGAAAGGCTGGCAGAATAAATTCAACTTCCTCAGTACAGATTTTATAAATATCTACGATCTAATTATTTTTGTTTAAACTGATACCCGGTCTGCATGTTTTTCGTATACATAATGTATTTTTTCTTTAAATTTGGCTATTGGAGCTATAGAAGAAAATGTGAGGCTAATATTTATTTTTCAAGGAGTCTCATAAAATCATGTTAAAAATGTATAATAAATGTTTATATTATAGTTTTCTACTGCTACTATTCCAGAAAGCAATAAGGAGTATCTACCAAAGAGAGAAGGAATACAAGAAAAATTTGAACAAAGCTGCCCTAAATGATTTGGATACTATTATTGTTGAAGGTAAATTACTAAAATATGTACCTATGTTGACATTGTTACATCTTTCTTTTCTTTTCTTCACCATCTTATCTTAGTTGATATCTGGTCATAATTATCTAAAATACTTATATTAATTTCTTTATTAACTTATATTAAATTAATTAGTATCAGTAACAGCTCTTATTAAGATTAATTCAGATAAATCACAAGTTCCTATGATCAAGTGTATAATAACTTTCAAAAGTTAGATCCAATGAGCAATATTGACTACCAACATATTATGTAGAAAAGTTACTATTGTGATAACAAAAAGCCATTGTTTATTTATAGTACAACTTAAAACTACTACTACTTATTTACTCTTTTTTCGAAATATACTTAATTCCTTAAATACTCTAATATAATTATAAACTTCTTCTTTTTATCATTAGTGGACCCAGCTGGCTCTAATGGGGTTTACGACGATGGACATCCAATATCTCTCCAAGTGGCCGGACTAAATAAACCAAAGCGTAAACGAGGGCGGCCTCCGAAGAAGATTATTCCACCTGATGAACAGGCATTAGAGGCCGCTGCTATCGAACAGAAGGTCAGGATCCAGCAGAGAGAAGAAGAACCGACTGGAAAGAGAAGGAGAAAGACTCCGGAAAGGTTTCGGGAAGTTGTGCAGGTAAGCTCTTGAGATCTGGAAAAGTTTCAGATTGTATGAATGATAGCCCGTAATAAAAGCAAATGTTAGTAATAACAAAACCATTCAACCCCAAATTGAGTATTTCTAAGACAGGATAGTTTGTGAGGTAATGTTTTGCCAAAATAATTGTAATAAACTTAGTCTTATAAGTCTCTCTGTGCCTAAGTGCACCTTAAAATTGTTCTCCCTTTCCGGGTAATGCAAGAAAGGGCTGGGCGCTAAAACATTATATCAATGACTATATACTGAACTGATTTTGAAAATTATTTACTTACAAATATATGGCCACATTATTTATGAGTGTTATTTGTTATCGAAATAGTATAATATGTATATAAGACAAACTTGTTCATTGATTGCAAAAAAAATTCTAACAGGGCAAAGAACTGGATCAGATCTTCAAAGAAGAAGGAATGACAGATGGTGAGGAAAGTGACACGGAGATCAAACCTGAAAAGAAATCTACAAAAGAGCAGATGCCAAAAGTTTCGGAGATCATCGGACACACAGTGTCAGGAGAATTAGTGGTCATCGTGACAGGGAAAGGCAGGGGAAGACCTAAGGGTGAGTACTGTAGAATACAAATAGATTTAAATGTACTTAAAAGTAATGAAATATATGAATACAGTTTAGATAAGAGTATCTATAATATAAAAATATGATTGGGATCTAAAATTATTCATGATGTTATAAGGTAGAACTAATGCTAGCAACCAATTTTAGGGTTCTGTACCCAAAGGGTAAACGGGACCCTATTACCAAGATATAGTTGACTGACTGTTTGTCTGAGACTAAAAACAGACTACAACTGTGTTAGATACAGTTTGTTTAGGACATATATATTCTATATGCTTAGCCTATTTTTATGTAAGTACAGCATTTAAAATAAAAATAAATAAATAACTTTTAATCTCAAAATAGTTAATTAAAGACCTATGTTATATATTCTTATTATTTTATCTATACTATATTTGATAAATATAATGTTACTAACAAAAATCACAAAGTCTGAAATAAATAAATAATCATTTACTACAATATGGCTCACTACAGGACAAATATTGATAAATACAGTCCCCCTATCTTATAAAAAGTTAGCGTTGACTTTATGTCATCATTACGTATGTTTATCAATACTTCAAGTCTGCGCTAACTTATTATAAAATAGACCGAATCAAAGTCAAAGTTATTTTATTTGCAGGAATTAAATGTGTACATAGGTGGCAAAAGATACATAATATGTAGTCCCAATATAATTCTACCTTATATAAGGCATGCAAAATTGAATAATATACAATTCATTATTTAATAGCTAATATTACATTGTCAAATTATATTAATAATTAGAATTAAAGAATAAAAGAAATAATAATAATAAAATAATAATGTCAGAGCAATTTACGTATTAAGTTGGTATAGATATAAGAAAAATTGAAATAAAGTATCTTTAAGGAGTAGATTGAATAAAATAGATTCAATGTGTTTAAATAAAAGTGGTACATTCCAGGGCGTACGAAACAGACGCACGAGACATGCGCGATCTGCGGCAAGCAGTTCTCCAACTCGGGGCGCTACATGTCGCACGTCGCGCAGCACGGGCCCGTGCGCTACCAGTGCCGCCAGTGCGCATTCATCTTCCCCATCCGACTCGACTTCAATACACACCAACAGGTAAGGCGTCCATTAATTACGTGAGGTGTTTTTTCCAATTTTCTGTCAGTCCCTCCCCCCTTGGTGAGATGTTGTGAGATTTTATTCAACCCCCTCCCCGTGAGATAAGTGAATATAAAACGTGAGATTAGAGTATGCCGAATCTCACGTGAGTTTTCACAAAATGTGGGTTTCTTACGTAAACGCGTTGGACTGTTGTTACAAACAATAAATGATTATATGGACCAAAATAGTCTTATTGTTTTATGTTTTAATCAGAAAAAAAAATTGCGTGATATTTGCCGAGACCCCCCCTCACTCCAACGTAAGATTAGATGAGATTTAGGTGAAAAAAAAATAGGAGAATTATCTAAATACTTCTTGTATACAAAGTCTTCTAAAAGCACTCTGCAAAATACAATTTAGTACATGCCATAAAATCATATAAATGACATTATTTATTTATTTATTATTTTATGTATTTATTAATGATTATTTACTTACTTTATTTTTCAGGCGACAAATCATGAAGGCCTGAACATCCTGCCCTGCCTAAAGAATGACAGAGATGTAAGTCATTCAAACTCTGAAGTTAGGACACTTTTCTTTCTTTCTTTCAATTTGTAAGAAGGATCATATAAAATAAACGCAAAAATCCAGGTCTAGTTTCTTGCCAGTTCTTCTACACTCTGCGCGACGAACTAGTGCCTAGAATCATCTAGTATGTAAGCCGTTTCAAAGTGATTCTTGTGATTTTATTGAATAAATGCAATTGAAGTTTGAAGCATATTTTAAATACACGGTTTTAAAACGTTGTATTCAAAATACTAACAACAAAACACAAACAAAGATAATAAAAAAATAATAAATAAAAATAAATATAAATATAAAGATAATAAGATAATTTTTGGCATCACACAATATTATTTAGTTAGCATTTAGTTACACTGTGACCAAAGTAATACGTTATTTTAAAATGTTGTTTCAAAGTCTCCTCGATACAGGCTAAGCCTAGTGAGGAGGCTGATTGGTATTCTTTTTTAATATGTGGGTACTTGTCTGAGAAAATTGTAATCATGTCAAACCGATAAGTAATCATTTTTATTTTAATACATTAACCTACTCACTGTTTGATTTTTGTTATGCTTAAGATGTTTAGCTAGTAAGGTCTTTTTTCTCCGAAATAAATATTTTTTACTTTTTTTTTTACTTATTATAAATTTAACGTATGTGTATTTTGATGTATTAATTACAATATTGTAAAGCTTCATTAAAATATATTCAGTAGTTTTGGCGTGAAAAAGTAACAAACATACATCCACCCATACAAACTTTCACATTTAATATATTACCAGAGACTAGTAATATAAATAGACTGCCAATCTCATACAGAAAAACGTGACTCGGAAAAAGTTGAAATCCGAGAGTTGTAGTGGCTTATTTCTAGATGGCGCTGAAAAATTATCGTAAAAATTATCCTAACAGCACTAAAAGCCAAAAAATCTGTATTATTTCTGTGTTAGTGCACACCAACATTTTTATTTTATTTTTAGGTGATCGTAAACAATGATTTATACCATAGGTTTGATCGGAATACAGCGCCATCTAGAAATAAGCCACTACAACTCTCGAATTTCACCTTTTTCCGAGTCACGTTTTTTTGTATGAGATTGGCAGTCTATTTATATTACTAGTCTCTGATATTACTAAGATAATATAATAATATAAGTCACAGACATTTCAAACATCACGCTCTTATCCCAAACTGAACAAAGATAAGAAACTAATTTATTTTTTTATTATTCAGGAACCGTCACCAAAAGAACTGTCTTCAGGAGCTGACCTGCAAGTCTCTCCAGAGCCATTCTCAACTCCTGAGCTGGTGAAGGAAAATGCCGATAGTTCGGTGGTCCTGGACTCTACGCCTCCGGAAATAGATAGCGTGCTTTTTGAGAAAGAAGATAACGGTCAAACTGAACTGAAGAATGGTTAGTTATTACGGTCTTTGATGATTATAATTATTAATTGTATTTAAAAAATATACTTATAGTCTTACTACGAGTAATATCGATATACCTATATACAGGATGGTTTTTTGGAAGGCGTGGTGATGGCAAAGTTCACGATAATTAGAGAAATGTTGCGAAAGGAGTCGTGCCCTCTATTTATACAAAAAAAAGTTTATTTTGGAGAAATCACTGAACCTGATTTAACAAAACAGTCTGATTTTATTTTCTAAAAATGATTTTATTATGATTTTATACAAAGTTAATGATATAAAAAAAAGTACATATAGTAGTATAGTAGCTATTGTTCTTTCGTGTGTCGAAGGCGTGTTGAGAATGCCCCAGACGTGACGTGTGCAATACTGGAAAGAGGAACTAATAAGACCGCCTTTTGTTGTCAAAGTGGTATATTTTTATGTTTAAAACATGTTAATTTAAGTTGTTTAACCAAGTTTTATTTTGATCACAGATGCAAAGCCCGAAGCGAAGGATTCTCCAGATGATGAAATCTTCAGAAAGCACAAATTAAAGTGCCCGCACTGCGACAAGAAATATAGTAGCAAGCAAGCCAAGTCTATGCACATCAAGGTACATATTTATTTGCTTATATATTTAAATGTCTTGTACATATAGAATACCGGCTTGTTTTGATGACTTTTTGGTTTAAAATGATCTGTCAAAAGTCCGAAATCTGACCGGTTCCGATGCATCAATGATTGAGGATTTCCTGAAATCAACCTACTTGAATTCAACACTCCTGTCAAAAAAACTATTGTTGTGAACCACAATAGTTTCTCAGATATAAAAGTTTTCACTTGATTATTTGTTAATATTTTATCAGCAATATATACTCTATTACACAAACATTTGATCTGGGTGGGAATTGAACCCACGACCCACAACATGGAAGGCACCACCAACTGAGCGTCAAAAATAATATTGTGGTGTGCATAAGCATGTTACAAAACTTGCCCCAATTAACAAATAATCAAGTGCTAACTTTTATTTCCTACAAAGTATTGTGGGGTTATAGTGGTAAATAGTAGATGGCACTTAGAATTAGCATACTAGGTGAGTATGTAAGACGATTCTAAATGATCCTTGTGATTTTTCTAAACTAATATTATAAAGAGGAAAGATTTGATTGTTTGTTTGTTTGTATCGAATAGGCTCCGAAACTACTGGACCGATTTCAAAAATTATTTCACTTTTGTGAAGCTACATTATCTGCGCTGAACATAGGCTATATTATATATTAAAAAAAAATAGGGATCCTTACTAAAACTTCAATTATGTAACCCAAGGTGTATAAAAATTCCTAATTTTTTATATCTAGGCTACCCGTGCGAAGCCGGGGCGTACTACTAGTACTGAATAAAGTATTTTTGACTTTGACTTTTGACTTTGAGATGGTTGTATACAGGCGGTGCATAAAGGAGAGCGTCCATACATCTGCAACGAATGCGGCGCCGCGTTCGGCTACCCGCGGGCTCTCTCGCAGCATCTGTTGGCGCATCGACGCAGGCACTCCTCTAAGGGATTCGCTTGTGATCTCTGTGGAAAGGTACTATTACTATTATCCTCCTATATTATAACGGTCTATCTTATAAAAAGTTAGCGCAGACTTGAAGTATTGATTATCATACGTAATGATGACATAAAGTCAACACTACCTTTTTATAAGATAGTTGTGTCTAGGTGTTACAATACATTTATCAGCAATCTAGTTCCCATAGTACAAGCTTGGCTTAGTTTGGGACTAGAGTGTGATGTGTAAGTTGCCAATTTATTATTATTTTTTAATTCATTTTAAGCGAACGCTTGATGCGGCCTACGATGTTTATTTAATATTTTAATAAGCATTGAATAATGTGCAGGTGCTGAACCACCCATCGTCCGTGGCGTACCACAAGGAGGCGGAGCACGCGAAGCAGCAGTACGTGTGCAGCAAGTGCGGCAAGAACTTCAAGCACAAGCAGCTGTTGCAGCGACACCAACTCGTGCACACGCAGCTGCGCCCTTTCCACTGCAAGGTACTTACTACATCTATTGTAACTTTAGGTGATCAGTACCTCTACCATGAGTTGTCACAGTAAAATCGCCTGACTTTATTACAGTAGGTACGTAAATATTAGTATTACGAATTTTAGTACCCAACTATCCGCTAGAGGCGACTACAAATCTTCATACATTTTTTTTAACTACAGACGCTAGCGAGTATAGTATATATTTTAGTAAAAATAAAAACTCATGGTAGAGCTACAGATGGGCCGCGATTTTTTAACTTTCACTCAAAGTAACACATATAAACACTCAAAGATTTTTTTTTCTCGAACCTATGTCGTCCTCTGTCGTCCCACTGCTGGGCAAAGGTCCCCCCAAGTCCTTCCACTCGTCCCTATTCTCCGCTTTTTTCCACCAATTCCACTCGAAAGTGTCTGGGTCGTCCCGCCATCGTCTCCTTGGTCGGCCTCGACGCCTTCTTATTTTAATATTTTTTTAACAAAAGTAAAAGTAAACAAAATTTGTACACCATTACCACGATCTAGAATCCCTTTTCAAGGCAGACATAACACCATAAACATTTCAACATAATATTTTTTTTTAATTTTAATATTATGTTTTCAGGTGTGTAACGCGAAATTCAAAACCAAGGCTAACCTCATAAATCACCAGATGTTACACACGGGAGTGAAGAAGTTCTCGTGCGACGAATGCAAACAACGGTTCGCTCACAAAACTAGTCTCACGCTGCATATGCGGTGGCATCGAGGTAACATTATCATTAGTTTTTCTAACCTATCTCGTCCCAGTGCTGGGCAAAGGTCTCCCCAAATCCATCCATCCCGGCTCTTCGCTAATAGAGGCGATGGGGGAATGACCTCTATGATTTCGACAAGGATTGGTGGACGAAAGCGGAGATATAAAAACAATTTAATAAAAAACCTTCGTATTATACTAGAATTATGGATATCCTCTTCAAAATTGAACTTTTGATAACTGTTAGTAGATCTGTTCAACAATCCGGTTTTCCTACAACTGCGGTTGCAGCCTGTAAAAGTTAATCTTAAATCAAAGCCTGTAAAATCCAATTTCCAGGTCAAAAACCATACGCGTGCAAGATCTGCGACAAAGCGTTCACACAGAAAGGCAACCTGTCGGAGCACCAGCGTATACACACGGGGGAGAAACCCTTCCAATGCCGCCTGTGTGCGCGCCGCTTCACCACCTCCTCGCAGCACCGCCTGCATCTGCGGCGACACGACGCCAAACCGCACAGGTAACGTGCCCAAACCGCACAGGTAACGCGCCCAAACCGCACAGGTAACGTGCGTCAACGGTTCGTTTCAGTAGCACCTACGGTTCACTAACGTACGTATTTTGGCATCGCGAAAAGCGTCTAGCCGAAACCGAAACGTTAGTGAACCGAAGTTGGTGCCATAACCGCTGTCACACGAAGGGAAAAAAATGAGCGGTTAGCCGTTTACAGCGATACGAATTTGTACACGCTACGTATACGTTACGTTAGTGAACCGAAGCTGCTACTGATACGAAACGTTTACGTTACAATTTAGGGCGATTGGGCCCCCTGGTAACGTGCCCAAACCTGCACTGGTAATGTTTTTTGATGAACATAAATAATTGTTCCAGTCTGGGTGTTACTATGTATGCTATGTATGTATTTATAAAAAACAAAGTATTTAAGTATTATATCAGCAGTCTTGTTCCCATAGTACAACCTTGGCTTAGTTTGGGACTAGAGTGAGATGTGTGAAATGTCTAGAAATGTTTATAGTGGTAGTGATTACTAAATGAGATTAAATGATTTCATTTAGTCTCTTCTTGACAGCTATTTATACAAATCATACAAAATATGATTGCACTCAGTCTCATTTCATTTTGATATTATTTTCAGATTAAACACACCTTCATCGATACCCAAGGAGGAAACCACAACACTATTAAGTGAGGATGGTAACCTCATCCACCTCACCGTCAACTCTAATGACGTCACGAGCAGTACTGATGATAACGCCATCGCTAATGCTGTCAATGTTATCAGTAAGTATTAGTTATGCTCGGTTTTTCTTTGAGAGAATCGACGATAATCAAAGTTTTCTTCATAGCTTAAATTTATTTACAAAAAATATATAAGTATTCATTCATTAAAAAAAACAATCGGCCGGTTTCTCGAACGATGATCAACGAAAAAATCAAATAATTACTATGTGTCAAACTCGGATCAATCGTGATTTGGGTTTCCAGAAACCGGCCGTATGTATTCTATGTAAATATTTTTACAAAAAAATTCAGCAATCTAGTTACCTTTGCTTAGTTTGGAACTAGAGTGTGATGTGTGAAATGTCTGTGAATGAATATTTATTTATTTATAAAGTTACCATAGTAAAAGCTTTGTTTAGTACTAGAGCGATGTGTGAAATGTCTGTAAATGCATAATTTTGATTTCCAGGTGAAAATTCAGGCGCTGGTCCATCAAACCGCTGCAACGTGTCGTTCCCATGTCCGCATTGTCCACGGATCTTCCCACTATCATCTGCACTCAACAAACACAAAAAGGTAAACTATAAATAAAGTTTTATTCAGGAATTATTTAATTAAGTAACAAGCCGATAGCCCATCTGATTTTAAGTGGTAATCGTCATCGTCACATTGAGCACGCTCCTCAAAGGATCTATAGATACCTCAACTGATCCAAGTTAGTACTAATCGAAAGCGCCCTAGGTCACTAGCTTTAATTTTTTGTAGCGCCATCTAACCCGCTAAATGAAAAACCGAGTCTTAGTGTGCGCAACAAATCAACAGATGGCGTTGGAAAATCCTAGATCGCGCAAACGAAGTTATCACGGAGTTTATACCTAACCTAAGTAATACAACCAAAACTTATCCATTGATCCTTGGACCCCAAGACAAAAGTGGCTTGGCGTGGAATATCTTCCCGTTTCGTGGGAGATACAATTTTCTTCTCACATGAGTCAAACTACACAAAAAAGATCCCATATCATACATTAATTACTTATACAGTAAAACCTCGGTAACTTAAAAAATATAACATTAAAAATAATGTGTTCCAATCAGAGCCCAAAACCTCTACCCTTGATAACTTAAAACCTCTATAACTTAAAATATTTTGTGTTTACCTTGGACTTTAACTTATCGAGGTTCTACTGTTTTTATATTCTCAGTTACTTAACATATCATATTTGTATTTGTCCTAACAGCAAGTCCACAAACAGACGTCCCTGCTAGCGATTCAGCCTACATTGCTGCCTCTGCAGAAAGTGTTAACAGACGCGCCGCTGCAAGAGCCGCAATATGTCGTCGAAACTGAAGACGACGAGGAACGCGTTATCTACGTCACGTACGACGTAGACTCGCAGCCGCCTGACTATCAGATCATGGAGGAAGAACAGGTTAGTAATAATAAATATTAAAAAATAATAAATATTCATGGACATTTCACACATCACACTCTAGTCCCAAACTAAGCAAAGCTTGTAGTATGGGCACTAGATTGCTGATAGAATTCTTAATACCCGTTCTCCTTTACAAAGTGTCTGCCAATGTTGATTTAAATAATAATAATCATTTATTCATCAATCAAATTAGTAGGTTACATACATCATAGTTATTATGTATACAAAACTAAACTAAGCTTAATTCTTAGCTAAGTATGTTATACAGAAATTAAAGTAAAATTAGTTTTTATGAACCTACACAACAAGTGGTGAGATGTGTTGGGGTCGGACGAGAAATTCTGTATCCCGACACCCAGCGCCCTCCTTCGAACTGCTACGTGGACATGTACATATTTTGCATTTCAGTGCGGGAAGCTTACAAAGCATGAGATATACCAATACACGATTAAAGTGCAAAATAAGGAATGGAACAACTCCAGTGTTTTATTTATGTAAAAGTAAAAGCCAATTTTTAAAAGTAACTTACCCCAAATAAATAAAATGTGTTTTGTTTGTAGCCAGAAGCGGAGCTGGAGTCTCCTAAGAGCTGTGAGCTGTATTCGGGAGAATCATTACTTTACAAGTCGGAGCCGCAACATGAACATATGTCGGTATGTACACATTGTATAGTCATAAAAAAACAAAATCAATGTAAGTTTATTTAGTTAAATCACAAGGATCATTTAGAATCGTTTTAGGTGATTCTAGTGCCAGTGTCATCATTATCATCATGATCTCAAACTGTGTTGTAAAATAAAATAAATAATAAATACTCATGGACTTATCACACATCGTGTTCTAGTCCCAAGCTCAGCAAAACTTGTACTGTGGGAACTAAATTGCTGATGGAATACTTGTTGTCGTACTTTGTGAGATAAAACTAAATATTTATTTTATTTTATATTTTTTTTGTTTGGACAGATGATAGTGATGGCTTATTTTACAAAATTAAAACAATCAACAAGTTAATAAGTTTTTAATAACTACTAACTTAGCCAGCTTTCAACTCAAAATATCAAATTCGGCAAAAAGATGTATTTTTCTAAATGCGTTGTTTTCCAGGTGACCGACGAGCAAGGTAATCCGCTACATTTCACGATGCAAGATGGAACTCGGCTCGCTATCACCTCCCTCGATGGACAGTCTTTACAGGTAAATCATTTACTGTCATCCAATCCTACTTCCTATCCTATCCCACTTCCTATACTATCCTACTTCCTATCCTATCCTACTTCCTAACCTATCCTACGTCCTACTAATCCTAATTCCTATCCTATCCTACTTCCTATCCTATCCTACTTCCTATCCTATCCTACTTCCTAACCTATCCTACGTCCTACTAATCCTAATTCCTATCCTATCCTACTTCCTATCCTATCCTACGTCCTACTAATCCTAATTCCTATCCTATCCTACTTCCTATCCTATCCTACTTCCTATCCTATCCTACTTCCTATCCTATCCTATCCTACTTCCTAACCTATCCTACTTCCTATCCTACTTCCTAACCTATCCTACGTCCTACTAATCCTAATTCCTATCCTACTTCCTACTAGACCTACTAATATTATAAAGGCGAAAGTATGTATGTTTGTTACTCTTTCATACAAAAGAATGAATTTTGATGAAACCTTACGATAATTTAGTTTTATATCAGAATAACACTAGTTATCATTTATAAAGATACGGTACGAATTGTCAAATAACGATAATAAGACGATTTTTCGACGCTCAGTCAAATAGCGAACCGGTTTTATAAAACAGCTGGTTTTCTTAACACCCGGTGACATATATACTTATCGTTAACATAAGGGATGTGATTTACGGCAATAAAAATAAAATAAATGTAATGATAAATCATTGTTTCATGACTTACATAAACATTACAGTTATTTCAAAATAAAAGTTGGCAGATGTGTGAATTCTTCATTCAAAATCTAAAATTTTCTAATCTGTCAAGCTTTCATCATTATTTTGTCCATTAATAAAGTTTATTATGTTTGCAGGTGATAACCCAAGACGGACAAACAATACCGGTTGAAATCAATGGATTTTCGCAAGGGGATGTAAGATTCATTCAAATATAATTATTATTAGCCATTCATATCTTTTGTCTAAGATTATTTGATTTTCGTCTAGGGTACTATATATTTATTTTGTACATACTATTACTTCATAAAACTATCATACATAAAATTATCCAAAATAATTTTAGACAGGCGTACAACTCATTTGGTAATAGTTCTGCCTTCCATGCTGTGGGTCGTGGGTTCGATTCCCACCGAGATCAAATGTTTGTGTGATGAATATATGTATTTAAAAAAAAAATTATATTATGTATTCCGGTTTTTTTTTAGATTGGCTCTAACACCGGAGTCAAGTAACTTTTATGATAAAATGTTTGTTTTTGTTATAGGAATCCCCAATGCAAGATGCTTCACTCGAATTGGACATCAAAGACGATGAACCCAGTTCACCCGTCACTCACTACTACACCATAGTTTAGCTCAATTAAACAAGACTTGCCCTTATTACCATTAATATAAGATTGAAATTACTATGAATACGTACGTTTTAATGTAAGCTTTATTTAATTTTTAGTTTTATGTGTATTATGATAAACATGGGAGTTTTAAAAAAATATTTATTTAAAATCTGTAAGCTTGTATGCTTAAATAACGTCTTAAAACCCAATGAAAATTTATTTGTAAGAGACTTCAAATGCGAAACCTAAGTATCTATTCTATACCTAAGTATATATTCCTTGTTGATTATTGCTCAGAATATATTTTATGTCGTTAGATAACCTGGCTGATCTATTGCAGCGATATTTCGTACGTTTAATCTACTTATTGCATCGTTTTGCATAAAAACAAGATATTATACATTTCATGTTATCAATTTTAAATTTAAAATGCCAGATATGTTTATTTTAAACATCTATATCGTTCAATATTACGAATATAAGATCTCTTTAAAGTTTTATATTTTAATAAAACAGCTGATTTATTTGATTTAAAACTATGAGTACATGGTGTTTGATTTCTTGTTAGAATAAGAATGAGTCATAATTTAAAGTTTGATTTTAAGTAAATTACTAGAAAATTGTAATAAAAGAGATATAAATCATACCATTTGGTTTTAGTTACACCTCCAATTAGGTCTAATATGATTCACTCCTTGTCTTTTCTATGGATATTTCTATGAGTAATATGGAACATAGTCTCAACATAATCGTGTGCATAGACGATTTAGACTATTCTAACCATGTGCAAACTTTGGCAGCTCACACTCTGCTCAAATGAAACTTCTCTTGATTAGGTAAGGAACACAGATTTACAAAGACTATTTTCACATTTTGACCTTACCCAAATTTTAGAGTGCAACATAGCGCTGCGTTTAAATATATTCCAGAAACACAAGAGTAACAAAATCTCTTTTCTCGAAAATAAATTTAAGCTTCAAATCTTTAGATCTTACCTAATCTTTTAAAAAATCCTGAATAGTTTTCTAATCTGTTTAAATCGGGTAAAGGAATAAAACAATAGAGTAATATGAAATTCAATATTATTTCGTTATGCTTTTTAATACAATATATCTTGCATACCATGTAGTATATTGATGACCAATCATTAATTAATGAAAATATGACATTCATCAATTCTCGTTTAACAATCATTTAATAAATAGCTGTATACAAAAACAATTATTTACAGGATAAGGCAGTACAATTACCACGTAAAATGTGCCTTGTCTTAATTTTAGCTATACAAGCAGTAAAAAAATGGAAATTGAATAACGTTAAATGAAGGTCAGTAAACAATACAATAATCATCTTAATATTAACTCCAGTCAAATAATTACTAACGAGTTACATTATTACAATAACAATTAAGCAATAATTAGTTTGTGAACTTTTTTAGTATTTTCATAATGTGAGGGATACTTTTTTCTATAAAATAAAACTAAACGAATCATCCGTTGTGGCGGTTACACTTTTGAGATAGTTTGATTATAATTTGGAACGTATCGACCGTCTCACTAACACATATGGCAAACATTACACTGATAACACATTTCCAATATCGAACTAGATTACAACGCGCACATCATTATCGAACGAAGCGAGATGATACAGTTTGCCGACGCTCCTACACGTATCACAGGCCAAGTCGATGCGACAACAGGCAACGAAGCTCGACATCAAACTAATTACAACACAAAACACAGCGAGCACAATCCAACATGATAAACTCTCAAACGAACCGCGAACGTAAAACCCTAACATGATTCGAGATACCTAACCCGGCTCTATTCACTATGACTCGGGGACGCCGGACTAAATACAGCGTGGTTGAGGATAAAATGCACTAACCGATTTAAAAGTAATGGACACTGGCACTGGCTCGGAGCCCTAGACGATGAGCCGACGACTAGAGAGCGAAGTCCGAGGCGCTAAATGACTAAAGCCATGTCTTTCTTGCTGGGCAACTGCACCTTCTTGCCTTGCCACAGCGAGTTGTGTATCGTGAACGCGTCTATCGTCACAGTCAGGTGCTTCGTGTGGATTTGCGAGAAGCATTTGCTGCCCGAATTGTATCTGGAAAATAAAATATCTTTTAGATCGTGTATAATAGGAAATTTGAAATGAATGAAAGTTAGTTCGTCCTTATATTGTCACCAGTAATCAATCAGATCTAGATATTATTTTAATTGATATAAACAAAAAAACAAAACTTGTCGGCTTTTCGACTGAAATATCACCGAAATTCAATGAATATGTATTTATTATTAAACATAGTTGATGTTTAATAATAAATACATATTCATTGACATTTTACACAACGCTACCTAGTCCTAGTATACAAAGCTTTTATAAAATCTTAAATTGCAGCTTTTTTTATAATTACATTCATAGTTATTACATCAAATAAGTTTGTCACAACACAGAAATGTTTATTCTTGGTAGGGATAGAACCCACAACATGAAAGCTAAAGCTCAGTACGTGTAAAACTCCACACACACAAAATATACTCACTTGAAAAATTTGTCGAACATCCGATCATTAACGTTTTTAGGTCCGGTGCCGTACAACTTAGTGACTTGTTCAGAGTCAGGACAGTATCCGTATAGCGCGCGGAACTGGCAGCCAGCGTCTCTGAACAGAACTAGGAAATGTTTGCTTTCTGAACGCGCTATTTCTTCTAGCACTCGTCTCTTCGCCTCAGCGTTCACGGCACCGGGGAACACGCAGTATTCGACCGCGTTCAGCATTATACCGCGATTGGACTTCGTGGTCGGTTGCTTGTATAACCGTGGACCTGTGTGGAATACTGCATTATTATACGGTAAATCGATATCGATACCATAGATCTTATCGATACGATAGATCAATATCGATACGATAGATCGATTGCAGGATAGATCGATGGTAGGATATATCGAATAAAGCTTGTAGCCTAATGTACCAGTGACTCTAATGTATATAATCTACATTTCTCTAACTAGTTTGCCTATGATCTTTAATTTTTTGGGTAGCTAGTAGTTTTTATACTTGAAAGTTAACTTCAAATTATACTCTATATACATTGGTATTAGTTGCAAAATGCAAAGTGGATGCACAAAATAAATGGAGTGCCGTGATACGAGTGTTATTTCAAAACGTTTGTGAGTAAGCGAATGTCGATGAAGCAACTCTTGTTAGATCAAAATGCTTTTTATCACAAATCCATGCCTTACAAATATTGTTACACTCGGAAGGTTCACTTGTTGGCATGACATCGCTCTTTCGTGTTTCAAATTACTTGTGATCACAAATCTTCTCGTGGTCTAGATTACGTGACGTGTTGGTGAGTACAATCTAGCTACCTAACTACTAGTATTGTAATAGGACCTTTGCCTGAACTTCGATTGGATCGGGTGGACCTTGCTATGAGGACAAATTGAAAATTTTTATTTTGTTGGTTTTGATTATACTACAATTGTCCTATACTTGATGGTATCGATATAATTAATAGGATTAAGAGAGAAAGGAAAGCTGAAATCTCCAAATCGTAAAATAATAAAAATATTTTCACGACTTTACCCCAGTGATCTTATTTTTATATCGATGCTTCATAATCCTTCACTTTATAAAACACTTAATTTATATTAAACTAAAGACAACCGCAATCTAGATTTAGTTTATTATACTTATTTACCGTGTAAGGACACTATCTTATTATTAGCACAGTATCATGTTGCCATTTCTAAAAAAGGATAATCCTTTACAAATGGGTTTTAAATCCATTACATATAATCCTGCCACAGATTAAAGAAACAATTAAATAATTAAAATTATAATAAACAAAGTCAAGTTCGGTACAAAGTGTGGACGTTGACAGTACGAACTCACCCGAATAATCCATAATGGAGGAATGCGTGGAGCTGACATCGGACACGTCGTCGGGATGGTTGCGGCGCTTGCCGATGGCGCCGGGCAGCGAGCCGGGGCCCGAGCCCGCCGGCGAGCCCAGCGCGCGCACGCCCGGCGACGCGGCGCGCCGCGGCGGCGTCGCGCGACCCAGCCCCGAGTCTGTACACCATGCCGCTATCATCACCCATGTCTACCAATCTATGTCTCCCCAGTCTACCAACAGACTCCTCAGAGTCTACCAACACCTATATCTACCCAGAGTCTGGACATATGGGAAAGGGTCGTGTGCTATTAAGACCTATATTTATCTACAGCCGCTACGCACGGGTACGGTGTGCTATCATCATCTAACTTTACTAATATGGGCACGGGCCGAGTGCTATCAACACCTCATTATCACTACGAGGTAGGTGGCCTACCGTCCTACCGCGAAGAGATTGCGGGTTCGGATCTAACTGGGCTGATCTTACAGTGACAGGTACTGATTTAACCGAGTTAAACTTTAACGCATGAAGCGACCAAATCTAATTCTAAACAATATCTAATCCTATCCCAGATAAAAAATAGGATGGCATAGCTAACATACTGGATGGAGGATGGATAATTTGATGCTAGGATAGCATAACCGAAAAGTTGAGCAAACTGCAGTAAATCAGGCCGCGCTACATTTCTACTTCGGCCTCTCCTATAAACCTCACTGCCCCACTTTTGTTTTTGATCGCCCAGTATATATAGATTGCCTAGTCCAGACTCCCAATTAAACTTATTTACCATATGAGGTATTTAAAACAAATACCTCTACTACCCAACATTTACACAATAACCAACTTATAAAGACATTTAACATAAATTCTTTCACCAATGTTATTGATAATTTTAAGAATACATGCTGTTTTGAAAATACATTAATTTTAAGTTGAAATAAAGGTTAATTTAGACTGAGAATTGAAATTTTAATTAATTTAACCTAGTTAGTTACATGTTCCGTTATTTTTGACTAGCATATCATTAAAATTATAAATGATAATTATCATTTAAATCAAGTGTAATGAGTTTATATTTATCAAGCGTAAAATACTAAATGTTTTGTATACAAACTACATATAACTACAATGAATTGTAATTTCTATAGCCAAGCAAAATAAAAAGGCAAAAATTATTATAATAAGCCTAATTACATTTTGTATTTTACGCATATACATACATATTTATCTAGTTTTTTAAATAAAACTAAATATTTAGGATATAAATATATTTAGCTTATAAAAGCGTAAAACACATTTACAACCATCTACTTTTATTACAACACTGAGAATATTTAAAAAAATATGTGTGAAATGAATTAAACAGGACACATGATCAAGTGTTTGAATGTAACTGATTCATTATTCTTTTTATGATATATTATATTAGATAATAAATATATATTATTTAAAACGGAAAATCAAAATAGTAGGCTACTTTTTGAAGAGGTAATTCGTCTATACAGCTTATTTTATACTTGGAAAATTTTAGAAATCTTTCTATCAAGCTTAAATCCGTAATTTCAAATAGGAGTTTTATAAAAAAAACTTTATTTTATAGCATTATTGAGATAGGAAGGATCGTGTTATAGATTTGTTTAAGATTATTTATTTTGTCTTTATTTGTTTTAAATAATTTTATTTATTGTTTATAAGGTTGTAACGTGTTTTATGAATCGGACGATGTCACACCAACACCATAAATAAAATACATGCTCTAACGAACCAAATAAATAAAAAGACGCAGAGGACCCAACATAATACCACAACCGTAATAAAATATTTACATATATAATAACCGATGACCAACTGAAATAACTTAAAGTGCACAAGAAAGAACACTCGAGAGGTGGCGAAGATTACTACAACTACTACTACTACATGACTTTAAATACTGAAATATTTTACAAAAGATTCTGTAAATTCGATTCAAGTACGTTTTATTTAAAGTGCGCTCGTGAATCGTAAGAGCGTGAATCATTGTCTTGGAGATCACAAGCTTAGATTTGTAGATACAAAAAAGTACACTTAAAATGACAGACCAAGTACTCATGTCATAGAAATATGTATTTGGTTATTAGCATTCATAGTCAATGATGTTTGTCATAAACAGAACGGTTGGAAGTTACATCAATATCAAACTTAAAGGTACTAGGAAATGAAGTGAAGAAGCCAAGTTCTGTTTTTTTTTGCTATTAGAGATAAAATACTATGTAAAAGATCATTTTACAGGACAATTTGATAACTAAAATGTAGCTAGAATATAGTGTAAATATATTTTGTGTAGTGTAATATAAATCCTCATAAGCCATAGCCATCTCCCGAGTGCAAAGAGCAACATAATAGAACCCAACGCACCAAAGCGTCCGTCGGCGCGGCATTGCCAACGTGAGTCAAGCTTCACCGAGTACTCTCTCCAACTCTTACCGCACAAGTTCATAAGAGAGCTTGACTTCCGTCCAGCCTTAAAGTTATTCTGGTAACTCGTATATTTAGACCTTCCACGTGCCGATTGAGGTTCCTCATTCACACGCTCTGAAATGTTTCCTATACATGACATAACGCCCATGCAACGCACACTCCCGTCTCTGAATGAATGCAGCAATGTGTTGCGCGCATTCGCGCAATCACACTCGCACGAAAGCATGCATCGCTCGCACAAGCTGGCTTCGGTTTAGGCAAACAAAATTAATCTCTCTAACGCGTTAAACTGCAATATAGTTACAAATTACAAAACTTTATACAGATCTGGAACCAATTTTAGTAATGCGCGGAAGGTCTAGCGGGGCGCGTTTGGAAATTTGGAAAAATAAGCTTAAAAACCTCCGTCTCATACAAATTGGTAGATGCAAACTACAATAATATGGCCAAAATATATCAAGCATAATTTTGCGAATCGGAGTGTGTCTATAACTGTATGCGTTGGAATGAATGATACACATATAAAATATTTGTTCAAAAAATAAATAATATTTAGACCAAGCTTTCTACTAAAATAAAATCAAAGAAGCCTTGTAAACCAACTGTGGAACATACGTAAAACACATTCAAATTGGGTGTAGTACTTCAAAAAAAAACTTGCTATTGGGAACACTTCAAACAAAATATTTAACATCTGAAACATCTATTATTTATAAAAATATCCGAAATAATCCAAGATGTTTTAGATATTGCAATAAAAATTATCAGAAAACAAGCCACGTATCAAATTGTATATTTTTTCTTTTATAAGAAAAATAAATATACAACTCGATAACATTATCAGCCGTTCAATCACACAAATGATTACAATTCTGTTTATAAATAACTAGAGACATTATTGATTGATAACATAATTATTCAACGTATTTTTTTACTCGAAACATATACAAAAAAAAAACAATAAAAAAAAAATCAAAAAAGCGATGAGAGCAATACCATTTTTTCTACTTTTGCGTGCCGTTTTGTTAAATTCGTATTACTAATAATATTTAATTGGTAATATTGGTTAACTATAATATAAAAAAAAAACCTTTATTTATATATAAACAAATATTTATGTAGAAAATATAGTTATTATTGAAAAAAAAATAACAATTTTGTCACCGTTTATAAACTGTAAAATGAAACATTTTAGAGTTTTTTTTTTATAAATAGAATTGTAATCGCAAAACAAGCGCCGTTTGTTAGTTCAGCAGTCATTGACCTAAAGAATAATCACGTATAAATATGACAATCGTAAATAACACTGCGCGGTGACGATGCAACGTTGCACCGTCAAGCTAGCGTTCACGCGCAATGTATCTCCGTAGAAATAAAGAATGGACTGAGCAATAGCCTCATGAAATATCGCACGGTTTTCAGCCGCACGATTGTTTAGTCACACTTTACTGCCCGTATCTACTTCATACTTGCGGTGTGAGCGCGAATAAATGTGACAATCGTAAACGTAACGCAGCGTATTCGATCCACATTGCGTGTCAAACGCCAGCTCGACAGCCGATCGATGCTGCGTCATCGCGCAATGCGACTCGAATACGTCTCGTTACGTTAACTTTACGATTGTCACATTTATCCGTGCCCACCCCTCTGAGTACAATAAAATAAATGTGACAAGAGCAAATGTATCGAAACGGTGGCGTATTCGAGTGACACTAAAAAAAAACTAATAAAAAATAAAACACTACGCGTTGACGTTGCTCATTTCGGGCCTCTGGATACCCGCTCAGTCCATTCTATTTATTTATTTCATAAAAAAAAAACTGTTTATATGTTTTTTTTTATGAAAAAGCATAAATCTATATTGTCATATTTATAAGTAAAGTTGTACCTCTAGAAGTTTTACAAGAGCCGCGTCGACCCAGCGGGCCGCTAGAGGCTGAACCAGGTGACATTCCACCTCGGTCTTCTACGGGAGAATCTGAAACATGTTAGTCACTGTGAAGCAAGCTCGATGGCTGTGGTATGGTTGTTAGGATTTATAAATGAGAATAGATAATAGATATTGACACAAAATAAAGAGAAAAACAGTATAACATGAAATTATAATAATTTGAGATAGAAGTAGGCAGGAAGAAATTTGTACTACAGAGTTAGTATGTCATCATAAATATACTTTTCTATTGATAAAGTTTTATTCATGCTTACTCTGAAGTACAATCAGAAAATGTTCAGATCTCGATATCAATAAATTGAAGTTTCTCGATTCAGTGATGCGATTATAGATTTGTTGTTAGACATGATTTGAGATAACATCTTATTACTTAATCTCTATCTGTGGTTTATGATGATGATAATGATGAAGAAAAGTTATGGCAAATTATGTTACGAACACATCTATGATCGCGTTACTGGCTTATACACCATTTCTTAGCATTGCATACGGTCCATAAAGTAATAGGAAGTAAGAAATCAATGGAGTATGATAAAAGCAGAGCAGATAAACAAAAAAGGTACAAAAAGGGGCGTTACCTCGATACAAGCCAGCTCGTTCTGCCAAGCTGTCTTGTGAGCCGCGGTAGTAATCACGTCGCATTGTGCCGCCTTTACACAGAGGGGAACAAAACAAAATGTTAGGATACGATATGCTGAAACCATCTGTTTTACTGTATTTAATGTTTATTTTGTATGTACAATAAACTTACTTATTTTTTTTAAATGCGACATAACTAAAGGTGATCTATACAGTAGACGAAATATTTTTGATTTCGTGAGAAAGATGTTTTCTCTAGATATAAATTTTTGACACTTCAAATTCAAATAGATATACTTGACACCGTAAATATTCAAATTCAAATAGATGAGTACATTTATTTAGGAGTGGATCCAAAGAACCATATTTTATGAAGAGGAGCAATACATTGCTGTGACCCGATTTGGTTGCCGGTGCCATAAAAGGCACACTTGGCATTTTATAGAACTATGGTGAAGTCTCTTTTGGATTTTCAGCATAACGTATCCATATAAATAAAACAAAGGCGCATGCCTCTAGCAAAACAATTATGATACTAAAACAACTAGTGCAGCTGGTATATATAAGTGCAAAATGATATACACAATAGTTATACTTCGGTCATATAAGAACTAGATACACAATCAGCGACAAAAAACGTCCTCACCAAAAGGATGACCAAATCGAGATTTGGTCATCATTTTAGTTTAGTACTGTTCAAACGCTCGGAACGTAAACATGCCTCCGTGCTCGTTTAAAAAGTGCAAAAATCACTCTTCTAGGACGGGAAAAAAGGATGGAATTTCATTTTTTCGGTAAGTACTAATATTACCAATATATAACTACTATTACTGTATTATAAATACTGATATTTCGTCAAGAAATCGCCGTAAAACATTTATTTTTAAATTGTCCAAATTATCAGCAGAGTTTATAAAGCACTTCAATTGAAAAGACTTTTACTAAACGTACAATTCATATTGTCGCACAGCTACTTAATTTATTCGGGTAACATGTGTTGATCCTGTTCCATTTGGTGGAGACGCTATTGTTTTTTTTTTTTTTTGTTAAAATAAATATTTTTATTGTTCAATTAAAACATCACGCATGTAATTCCCGGAGGATTAGGCAGAGTATTGGCACCACTATAGTAACTTTTGTTTCAATAAAGGAGAATGGGCACTTTGGGCCACGACTAAAAAAATTGTCCCTCAAGGTTGCCACATAGTATGTTTAAAAGGGCTTTTATAAGCCAATATTTTACTATAATTACGGAAAAAATCCGTCCCATGGAAATCGAGATATTTCACTGAAATAGTTTTTCATTTAACATCATATAACTTAGAATTCTAAAGGCCCACAAGAATAACTGTGATGTCGTTTAAAAGAACATTAAAAGGGCTTTAATTATTTCTTAGATTGTTTAAAAATCCAACCTGTGGAAATTGAGTTATTCCTGAAAAACTGTAGTATTGCAAAAAATAAAAACAGCTTTTTGGAAATATCTGGATTCCCACAGGTTGGATTTTCAAAATATCTGAGAAACAAATATAGTCCGTTTAATGCCCTTTTGAACGCAATTACAGGCATTTTTGTGGGGCTTCAGAATTCGGAGTAATACGACGTTAAAATAAAAAACAGTTTTTCAAAATATATCGATTTCCATGGGATGGATTTTTTTAATGAAAATAGTAAAAGGTAGGCCTGTATAAGTCCTTTTAAACATATTATGTGGCAACCTTGAGGGACGAGTTTTTTAGTCGTGGCCCACGCTCCATACAGAATCGCCCATTCTCCTTTCTTTATTATAAACATAATTTTATATGTTATACGATATAGAAGATTTGAGTGTAGTTTTGTTTTTTTTTAGCTTTTCTCGAGATCCTTTGCGGTGTGGAAAATGGATAGCTGCTGTAGCGCGTGAAAGAGCTGAAGAATTCTTTAAGCCAACCCAAGGAAGCGTGATATGTTCAAAGCATTTCTTGGAAAGTGATGTATATCTGACCAATAAAGGCTTCAAAAGACTACAAAAATAATTTTGATTGCGTATATATTTGTTTCATTGAATTATATTATATACTTACATTCAGGAGATTACAATTATGTTCATTAATCATAATTACATACACCCAAAAAAATATTAAAAGATCATTTATAAATAACTGTATAAAAATATCTAGTTCGACTCCACTCATTCTATGTTCTAGTGCCGAGCTACGGTCGTAAAATTTAATGTGTTTTTTTTTGTCCGTTGTAAATCCGACTGTAATTCATTGGAGTAAGGTTTATTTTGTTTTGGTATATATTGGCCACTCATGTTTCGTTAATTTTTCTTTCTCTTTCTATTTTACGTACCTTCTTGAGGACAGTTTTAAGTTCGTTTTTGCACGGGATTGTGTATCTAGTTCTTAGATGATCGAAGTAGTTATATGATAAAACAAAACATCAAACGATTAAATTACATTTCAGTCCATCTCCACAGCTTCTGTTTGACCTATCCCTATTTTTACAATTGTTTAACCTAAATCTTCATAAACCTGAAAGAGTTACTTGTACTTTCTAAATTGGTACTATTTTCTATCAGTTTGGCCAAATTATTTTATCTGTTCAACCTCTTTTTTTTTATCAATTAAATCAAGTTTGTTATAGGTTTCTATTGGTGTCACTTTATTTTCAATATTATTTAACTAGATTTTCTATGCTTTTTAAGTTCGTTTCTCAGTCAAACCAGATTTTAATATCATACCAAATCAGTTCCTCCTAATTTTCAGTAATTAAATTTGGGTTTCAATCAGTCAAACATGAGTTTCAATAAGTTCCACCCAGTTTTCGATCGGTTAAGCCAATTTATCAATCAGATTTACCTGGTCTTTTAGTTGTCTAATCTGTTTTACCTGGTAGAAGAGGAATTCTAGTAGGTCATCATCACTTAAAGCTATAGGTATAGGAGAGTTTACCGCACTGGAACTTCAGTATCTACTTAATTTAGTTTAATAGTATTTCTTTGTAAGACGGATCATATAAAAAAACGGTAGGAACCAGGCAGTTTCTTGCCCGTTCTTCTAGGCTCTGGTCGCGTGGAACTGGCACCTAGAATCACCTAGTATGTAAGACGATTCTCAATGGTCCTTGTGATTTTACTGAATAAAGTAGTTTTTATTTATTTATTTAAGAAAGACCAACAGCGTTATAGATCTATATAAACATAAAGCATAAAAAACAGAAGGCCAATTACAGGTCTTCACGTGTATAAAGTTTTGACTTTGACTTTACCTGCTAGGTTGGTTGAAGAGGGTTGCTTAGTGGTGAGCATGCCCTCCGCGGCGTGCAGCGCGCCGCTGTCGACGTGTATGGTCTTGGGGCGCGCGCGCGGCGCGGCGGCGGCGCGGCGCGCGCGCGGCGTGCTGGCGTGCCGGTCCAACGTGCCGCCCTTTATGTCCATGTGCATGAACTCGGACTTGTCCAACACTTTGCCCTGGAAAAGTTGTTTTTTTAGGGCCTGCGCAGACCGGGACGGCATGGCAAGGGATTTTAATATTTACTAATGGACCATGCCGTCCCGGTCCGCGCAGGCCTTTAATCAGTTCACTGTAAAGTCAAAATTCTGTGGGATAAAGCAATTTGATGTATAAGTTTTATGTAGTGATAGTTGAAGTTCACTATTGAATTTCTACAGTTGTGGAATGAACTAATACAGACTTGTCCAACACTTTGCTCTAGAAAAGTTGGTTTTTTAATCACTTCACTGTAAAGTCAAAATTGGGATAAACAAATTTGATGTATAAGTTTTATGTAGTTCACTGTTGAATTTCTACTTTGTGGCATGAACTAATTCAGACTTGCCCTGAAATAAATAATTACTTTTTGCTAATTTTTAATAGCTTCTTCACCGACTACTTGTTAATCCGTAACGTTTTAGGCAAAATAAACTCTCAAGGCTTTACGCCTTCGAAATCGGAAATCGGTTCATCAAAAAGTTAGAAAATATTCCAATTTCTAACATAATTTTTCTTTCTACATTACTAACCTCTCGTTCAGCTTCCTCAATGGCCTTCTTAAGCTTGTACTGTTGCAGGATGGCCTCGCGTCGTTTGGCCTGCTCCTCTTTCCTGGCGGCCTTCAGTTCGAGCGCGGCCTCCTCCCTGCTCTTCCTGGCGGCGGCCGCGGCGTCCGCGCGCGCGCGCGCCTCGTCCGCGCGCTGGCGCCGCTGGAGCGACAACAGCATTATACGCTCCTTTTTACGCTCCATCTCCTCGGCCGAGTTCTGGAAATTGATTGAAATTGCTATTAGTTTTATGAGGTAGTTTAAGGTAGTCATATCCGCAATTTGACGACCGTGTTAAGAACTTTTCTAAAAAGGCTGAGATTCTTTAGGACAATTCGGAATCTACTGCTACATCTTCGACTCGAGATAATGATATCAATCAATGAGTGGATGAAGTAAAATTATATTCTCACCGGATCAATATTGAGTTCTCCGATAACAAGCGCGGCGGGCTCGGGCGCGGGCGCCCTCGGCGGGCGTTCTCTCGGCCCCTCGCGCTCGGCCCCCACGGGGTCCCCGCGCGCGGCGCTGGCCAGGTCGCGGGGCGCGCGGTGCACCACGAAGGGCTCCTCGTCCGGCCGCAGCCGCTCGTCCCACGTGCTCTCGGGGCTCCGGTCCGGGCTCGCGCTGTCGGCGGGCTCCTTCCGCGGGGAGCCCCTCTTCGCCCGCAGCGGCGGCTTCGGCCGCTTCGGCTGCTCGGTGTCGAACGAGATGTAGAAGCCCTTCTCGGCCGCCTCCTCGGGCTTGTGGAAGGAGTTGCGCGCGAGCGACGGCCGCGTCGGGGACGGGATGCGGTAGGTGCGCGTGCCGGACGAGATGTTCAGCCGGTCGATGCCGTGCCGCAGCGCGTCGTCCTCCGCGCTGCCAATGAACGAGATGTTCTGCGGCTCCATGTCGTCGGGCGTGCTGCGCGGCGCGGGCGGCGCGGGGTGCGCGGGGTGCGCGGGGTGCGCGGGGTGCGCGGGGGGGCGCGGCGAGTGCAGCTGGTGCAGCGCGACGGGCTGCTCGCTGCGCCGCGGCTCGGGCAGCGAGCCCTGCCGCTGCGGGGTCGACGCCCTCCGCTGCGCGGGCGGGCTGCCCGACACGGTGTACGAGAGATGGTTCGACGGTTCCGCCCCGTTCTGGTACCGGTCGGTCGGGTAGTGGACTTGGAAGGGCTGGTTCTGGCTGGCGCGGTCGTGGAGCGTGAAGCCCTGGGGCTGCCAGCGGTCGGCCTGAGGAGCCTGGGGGACTTGGGGCGCCTGGGGGGAGGGGGACCGCCACGTCCGTTGAGGACTTTCCCGCCCCTGCTGCCCGTACTGGTTGTTCTGCTGGTGCAGCTGGAAGGTACGAGTTCCGCTATAGCAGGGTGATTGTTATGGCTCCTAAAATGCTAGCGTAAGTAAGTACCCATCACCGTGAGATTCTCAATGTTACAGTGAAAGAGTAGGTGCCGAATTTAATGGTATTAATTTACAATCGGGAATGTTTTATTAGTTTCTAGTCTTTCGATTAGTTTATTTGGATCAAGATGCCGGATGCATTAGTTTGGGGTAAACCATCATTTCAAACTTGCTGTTAAATCTCTTTTTAGCTGATCTGGAACTGCTCCTGTATCTATATTCTATCTACTTTTGATCAATAAATTAATCCACTCACCTGCTCACTATTGCCGGCCGTCCACTGCTCGAGTTGGTTGATTTATTTTATGCAATTAACAAGAATACTGCCCCTTATATTGCGCTTACAAATCAACGAAGCAACTTACCATACCTTCAACTCCGGAGCCCAATTTAGCTCACTTGCTACCACGTAGGTAAATGCCATATCTTCAGGTAATTCTCAGCTGGCTGCACTGCTCATCTCCTGTCAATCGTCTAGACAATTCACCTCATCCCTGCTGCGTTGTGTAAGCACCGACCAGCTGCCCCTGTTAATGTTCCAGCACTACGCACTCGGCCGCGAGACATAGCACCGACCTGCCAGCCCCTGAGCTCCTGGCTGTCCTGCTGCGCCTGCGCGTGCTGCGCCCAGGTGCGGCGCTGCGGCGGCGGCGGACTGTCGTGCAAGTAGAACTGGCGACTGGCGTCTATCTCCCGGTACCCGGCCGGGTACTCCTGGAACTGCGGCGGGTAGTATTGCGGAATGTGCGGCGTCGACCCGAAGCTGCCGAGAGGCATCCGAGAGACGTTCTGCTGTGAGCTGAATTGGCTGTGCTGGAATTGTGACGTCGGCCGTTTTGTGTCGTGCGAATACTATAGATCGTATTTTCTTTATAAATTTAAACGTGTTCTTTGATAATTTAACGGTAAAGTAATTTAGATAGTCAATTGATTGGGGCGTGTTTTCTTGCCCGTTTCCGTTTGTATTTTCTTTATAAATTTAAACGTGTTCTTTGATAATGTAACGGTAAATAAGTCACTTTGATAGTAAATTGATTGGGGCGTGTTTTCTTGCCAATTCTTTTAGGTTCTGGTTGTGTGGAACTGGCACTAAGAATCACCTTGTATATAAGACGATTCTAAATGATCTTTGTGATTTTACAGAATTAAGTTTAATTGATTCGCCAAAATCGCCAAAACTTTAAATGCAAAAAGTGAAATAGTAACATGGCTTCTTGATATTGTAGAAGGCACATTCAGATAAGTATATGACATTTGGTACGTATGTATAGTATTCGGTGATGGTGATAGATGGAAGCACATGCTGATTTACAGCCTGTATTTAAATGCATTCAAAGTGCCAATGACAAGCAAACATTTCATGGAAATTTATAGCACAGTTTTGCTTTACCGAATAGTGATTTTGAGAGCCACAAATATTATGACTTATATTATTTGCAACAGGCAGATTATTTGCAAGTAATTGAAAGAAAATGATGAACAATCGAGTCAAAAAGCAGAATGCTGTGCCTATTTTATTTATGGTACATTATAAACAAACTTCACACATTAAATGATAAATAAGTTGACTTTTAATTACACCACACTTCAATCAAACAACATAATTATATCAATGAAGTTATATGACCATATTCTGAGTTGAGAAGTATTAGTAACACACTGAAAATGCAACAATAATCCAACATTATAAAAAAAAATGGATGAAATTAGGGTTTTCAATCCTCATTCATTCAGTATAGATTATTATATTGATAGTTGATATAGTGAAAAACCGCATATAAACAGTGCTTTTCACTAACCAAACAGCGCCATCTATAAAATTGACTTTGCCTGAGCTAATTGGTCACAGGTTCAAATTATACTACAAAGTCACGGGTTCGAATCACACTTAATTTAATACTTTTGATTTATAAAAAAAATCGTTTAAAAACTTACCAATTGTGGAATGTTCTGTTGAAACTGTTGTTGATACGGCGACTGAGGCATCTGCTGTTGAAACATTTGATTCTGTTGTTGGAACAACTCCTTTGCCTGTTGTTGTTGGAAAAGTTCCTTTGCTTGTTGTTGTTGGAAAAGTTCCTTTGCCTGTTGTTGTTGGAATAACTCTTTCGCTTGTTGCTGTTGGAGTAATTCCTTTTGCTGTTGTTGTAGCAGCAATTCTTTCGCTTGTTGTTGTTGTTGGAGCAGTTCCTTAGCTTGTTGTTGTTGCTGGAACAGCTCCTTGGCCTGTTGCTGTAATTGTTGTTGCTGTTGCTGCAACTGCGCTTGTTGTTGTTGGTGTTGCTGCTGTTGTTGTATTTGTGATTGTTGGCTGGCGAGACGCGCGATGTCGCTCTGAATATCCTGCAGGCTGGAGTTCATTCTGTAAATGTTTTGTGTATTCTTCGAATGGGGATAGTTTGAGGCGAAGTGCCTTTGATTGTAGGTATAATAATTTTGATGGGGATGTGAGATAATAAAGAAAAATACTTGAATATAAATTGTTCATTTTGATAAGCATACACAAAATATTTACCAAAAACATGCGTAACTACACGTCTTATTCATAACTAATACTGTTATTATCGTTATCATTTGATATTCAATAATTTCATTAATTTTCTGTTTATATTTGTAAGAAGACCACAAACTAAACAAGAGAAAAATATTAACTATATGATAATTAATTGATAAAATGTCTAATAAATGTGATAATCGAATACGTATCGAAACAATATACACTGCAAAGTGCTGCTACAAACTTCAGCAATCAAGCTGGTATTTACGCGCAGTGTAAATCGAATACGCTACTTTTACAATTGTCACGTTTACTTGTATTTCTATAAAATGTATTCTTACTTTGCAATAGATTGCTGGTACTGTTCCATAACAACGTTTTCAACAGCTTGACTCGGCGGGTCCAGAACCATTTCCTGCGACAACGAATCCTGTCAATTTTACATTAATTGTTGTTGTTGCAACTGCGTTTGTTGTTGTTGTATGCAGAAAACAACAATTGAACTATTATAAGCTATAAATTTGTGCGGATTGGAGCGACCATTTTTCATTATGTAAATAAAATTGCATGCTTTGTATGACAATCACTGTAATAATATGGCGAAATAAATATGTAAATGAAATGAAATTATATTTGAACTTTAACTTTGGTGATGGCCAAATCCCAAAACACGAGTTAATGAAATGTCACGCCCTCGATTTATAAAAAAACAATAACTGTTTCATTTGTTTTTTAATAAATCTTTTAGTTTAGGAAAAAATCAACCTTTATGATTAGAAAAAAATCAGCAACAAAATTCATTGTGAACCCAATAATATACAGGGGTAATTTTGTTGCTGATAAGAGCCATTTTTTATAAAATATACAGGGACATGGAGTACGAATACGGTACCTCTAACATGAGTTGTCACAGTAAAATCGCCTGACTTTACTACAGTAGTTACGTCAATATTAGTATTACGAATTTTAGTACCCAACTATCCGCTAGAGGCGCTGCACAAATTTTCATACATTTTTTTAACTACAGACGCTAGCGAGTATAGTATATATAGTATAGTAAAAACTCATGGTAGAGCTACGGGTAACATTCATGCGTGAGCTGCAAAGAAGTGAGAGGAGCATGTGTGTCGGTGGTATTACCTGATGGAGTGCAGGTTCGGGTTTGAGTTCGTCGTCGGCCGGCGTTCGCGCGCCCTTGCCCTGCAACACGCGTGCCCACCACCGTAACAACTTACACTACATGCACATCTATTGGTATACAGGAATTATATTAATAACCATTTTTTAAAAATATCTAGTGCACATTAATAGATTCCTAATTATGTACCCTAATGTGATTTCGATCTACCCACAAAATGGGCTGATGAGTATTTTTTACTAACTTATTTGCTAGCGTAGCTAATACTAAGAACGTGTCTATTAACACATGTTTCGTATTGTCTCTAATAAATTTAAGGCACTTTGTTATTGTGTTCTTCACTATCACTACACTACACTAGCTCAAAAGGTTTTTTTATTTTGAGCCTTCACTGAATCATTTATTGACAGCCTTGATGTTTTTGGTCGCTGTGACCTAAAGCCGCCATGATTAAATGATATAATGTATAATGATATAGTGTATAATATTTATAAATGTAACTTGACTTATAATAATTATTATGAATAAATATCTTATCTTATCTTATCTTATCTTAAATTCAAGTTTAAACTTTTTATTTCAGCGCCATATTTGAAATAAAATAAAAAGACATTTATTTTTCTTCCACAAAGTTAAAACAGTTCCAACGCTATTACAAGAATGAGTTTGAGACTAACTTTGTGAAAGACTGATTTTAATTTCAGCGCCATATCAATTAAATAAGAGACTACTCTTTTATATTATATAGTAGAACTTTAAATTATTATCAAAGGGATATTAGGACTAAACAGTATGCATTGAATTCTAGTGCATCATAAAGTTTACAATAGAAGCGAGACGCACTTTTAAATAAAATCTTTATAAAACTAAATAATATTTTGAAGTTAAAATACATTGTCATTGAATATTTTTTTTAAATCTACACTTTTACCGTTAGTAAACTAGTGATTACAGAAAAAACTATGATATTATAGTTTTAATTAGTTTTTTTATTTGATTCACTACCGTGTGTTTTCTTCATACTCACATGTTTTCAAAAATGTTGTATCTTATAAATAAATAAACACTCTGTATACCAATAGACTATCATGCTGTCAAATACTGTGTAATATGAATCCTATTAATTCAGTTCCTAAGTGCTATATTGCAACGACCGGTCTATTGTGAATTTGTGGTGAGTGAGAGAATAAAAAAAAGATTTTTGAAAAATACTTTGATTTCAATTTATACAATGAATTTACAGCGAAATTATGGTTTTATATTTTTGCAATGAATTTAGAATATTAAAGGTAATTATGAAATAGTTCTAATAAACTAGAAAATTTTTATGATTTACAAAAATAAGCATCTATTTTCTTCCGCCAAATACAGCTACATCAGCTATTTAAAAGCTTTGACGAAATACAAAAATATGATACTGCAATGCGACAATAGTGAAATTACAATATTCAATGGGTCTTATATTTTTTTATACTAAGCCGTGTAAGCATGTATGATTTTTTAAATTTAAATACAAAAGGGGTATAAAAAAACTAAAATGGGTTTAAAAAACCCGGCCACTCACCAAAGAGGCCAACTGGTATTGCAAATATGCATCCTTATGGAATAAAAACATATTATTTTTATAATTATCTAACAAAAGGAAAAGATAAACAAAGTTACTCAGTGTGCGTTTTAGTTAGTCTTATAAAACTATGAACGTAAGAACGATTACGAAAAAAAAGTGATAGATTTGAGTTACATTGCGCGGTTAGATTCCGCATAGCTTTCCACGCAGGAAAGTACCACGCAATGTATCTCATTTTACACATACGCTCGAAGTAATCGACGTAAGATCATAGTTCCATAAAATGTGTGTAAGTCTGTTATATTACGTTTATAGATCCTTCAATATGCATTTAGTCACGCATGCTGATAGTAAACAATCCAACCCAATTTCACCCAATTTAAAACACAATCTACTTAAATATTCTCAAACTACTCAAACAATTCAAAAAACAATCAATGATTTAACCCCAAAACTATAAGTTCGATGTACCTACTCATAAACAAAATACTAATCAAACACAAAATGTTAAATTACATTTTCAATTTTCATTTCATTACAAAAAAACAACTACTCTCAAAAAAAAATCAACTGACCCACCCAATATTACCTATTCCAACAAAAAAAAATAACCATAAAAACAACTACCCTCAAAAGACATAAAAACCACACAAACCCGATCACACAAAAGTATTAACTCACCCTAGTAACAGCTTGCAGAAACGCCTGTTGTCCTAGCTGTTGTCTCTGTCTGTTCACTTGCATTTCCATACGTCTCTTGTCCTGCTCTATGCGTCGCCGTTTCTCTTCTAGTTTCAGTCGTATGTTATTGAGCTGTGCGGCCATCGCACCACCGGGCGATCCCGATATATCGTCTGTTAGGTCGTCACCATCTTTGAATATAATTTATACACTTTTAACGTCTAGATAAATATCAAATATTGAATTGACATAATCATTAATGTCAGTACACATGTCAGGTACGGTAAACAAAAAAACTAGTAATTTACGTGGACATTTATTTATTTACAACCTAATAAAGAAATAATGAGCATATCATACTACGCTATCTAACCACAGACTAAACAAATTTTGTGGTATTAGTTGATTACACCATAATAACACACGGACAATTCGGACACAGAATGAAACATCACCATGCAAGGCAGAGCTAATACGAACTGAGTTGTGACTTTAACAGCTAAATAACTAAATAAGCCAATAATTTATCTTACTTGGTTGTTCCTGTTGCATAAACTGTTGCTGCCAAGTGGTGGTGTTCGCGAGTGGTGTTGAAAAACTCGTTTTCCGTCTGTCTGTTTGTTCGCTCTCACTGTCTCCGAACTGAGACTGCAACCCTGGATATGAAATATTCATGAAGCTCATGTTATAATGGTCGACGCAGATCTAAGGAGTTTGTAGATTCTTGCTTCAATAAACAGTGTAAGCTGATCCCTTGCATGACGGTTAAGATCGTTAGCCTATCTTATTATAGAGTGTTCATAATTTGGAGTCTTTTCAGCTACTATAATTTTCTAAAATTATTGTTATGCGTCCGATCTACTATTGCTAGGTCTATATGTTATTATTTTAGTTGCAAACAGAACTAAGAATCGGAGTATGTGGTCAAGCTTAGCAGCCATTTTTCGCAGACAGAAATATTTTATAAGCGTTTTATAATTTTGAAAGAGTGCCAATGTGCTTCTGCAAAAATGTGGCGCTAAAAACAAACTAGTTTTAACAATGAAAGCCAATTCTGAATGTAAGCTTTTAATTAAAAAATAATATTTTGCTAGAAATACGAGGACAACGCTGCTAATCATGCAACAAAGCTAACTAAGCAAGCGAATATTAATTTATCAATACGTGTCATGTTTTTTGTAGTTTGATGACTCTGCTGTAAACATCAAAAGTTATAAGTAACATACTTTTTGAAATCAAAATGTAAATCAAGATTTTATATTCGCCAATAATTAGCACGATTTCCAGTAGTTTTGAAATATAAAGCTGCATAAAATAACATCTTACATACTTAAAAAAGTGCAAGTATTATTTAGTCAACGAATGCTAAGTATTCATTTTACTTATTCGCAGTACCAGATAATCATAATAAACACAATTTAGTCAATTTCAAATTGCGCGTTCTTTGTATATTTTTCTGTGACGTCAATAAATCCAATATGGCGTCCGTTTTGAAAGCAAAAAGGTTAGTTATCGTTAAGTTGTCAAGTAGTAGCTGTGTGTCCTCCTATTTCCGCAAGCAAGCTATAAAGTACGAACCTGACTGGTCGCCATTACTGCGGATCTTGGTGAGATCGGCGAAGCTAGTTTTGATCGCTTCGCCGTCGGTCGAATCTCGGTCGTTTAGGTAGAATCCATCTCCGCCACCTTTTCAAACAAATTACATTAGTAGGTATACCAAACCGAAACAAACTTAAAAAGAAAGGTAATCACATTCACCAATTACATCCACGGCAATTAAAAAAGTGGTCGAGTTCTGACGCTCAATTTATCGATGGTTCGTTCATAAAATAACCGAATTTATTATACTTACCTGTTTGCAATGGGAACGAATAAGTCAGTCGAATGAGTCAGTGATCGAACGTATTGGCCATTGAATGAATTAAGTAATGTGAAACCGAGTGAGACAAGATGAGTCAGTGAGAGGACGAATTATTCAACAAGTGAATGAATGACCTTAAGATCGAATGAATGAACTATAATTACCTTTATTCGTAAAACTGCTCTGGCTTAAATTAATAGTGTCGCTGCTATTTTGTCGTCGCATAGGGCTGTCGTTGGAATGTGTCGAGTTTTGGCGTTCGAGTTTCCGATCGTCAGTTCCGTTCGTGAAGTCGCCGTGAATGAACTGGATCGAACCGCGGATGTCTTGGCGGGACGAGCGGAGAGGGGGGTTGTAGTTATCTAGTGGACCTGGGAGAACGAACATGATTTATCTATGAATGGTTTTGAACGGATTTTAGAAAGTATGAGATGATTCAGTTTTAAGCAGTTTTTAAAAATAGATTTGTTATGTTTATGAATTAATGATTTTAAAAAGTATACATACGGTGACAGTGAGCAGGGATATAATTTGGAAGGAACATAAAATGGATTCTTGCTAGTTCGTTTTTAAAGTCTGCATATTGTAGTCTTCTAAGTTTTCTCTAAGTTTTCCTATTATTGACTGTTGTTTGTTATAGAAGACAGGCATATAAAAGTAATGGACAGAAGAAATGAAAACATTAGGTACCTGAAGGCGCAGAAATCTTCCTAATATTAGCCAGCGTCGCTAATTCCTTTTCCGGGTTCTTTCCCGCAAAGTGCAATCTGTCCTGTGACCCTCCGAAGTTCTCCACTGTGAGTTGACTGTCTTCTGTTATAGAGGACCTTCTTGAGCGTCGGCCGGCGAAGGAATTGTCCCGTGTGTCCGCCCAGTTTGACGGTCGGCCGGCTGTTCGCGTTTCTAAGACTGTTCAAAGAATTTGGGAAATAGAGAACAGTCAAAAATCTTGGTAAAATTAAAAACCTTGTCAAAAACGAGTAATTATTCTAGATATCTTTATTCTGATTTGATTAAATGATGTTAGGACAGGATGGAAGTAAATAAGGTAAGTAGTTGTACGTTAAGACCTTTTTGAATACTTACAAAATCTAACATTGCTTCGTACTGGATATGGTCGGATCTGGCTGTTGAATAATTAATCCCTTATCCATAAGCTACAACTTACAATGATCATTGTACCTTTGTGCTATAAAAATAGTCGTGAAACATCGCCCCCAATGCAATACTGCTTCGTTCATAGAATACTGAGTCTAATACCAAGGTAAATAAGCTACAACTTACAATGTTCATCGTCCCTCCGTGCCATAGAAGACAGAGTAGTGACGCCCCTCCCCCGATGCACAACGAAGTCCTCTCTTTGCGGACTGCAGCTCCTTCGTTCGGGAGTAGAACACGCCGACCGATTGGACACGGCTCGGGGGCGTGGCCCACTAGCCGACGGCGAACGAGGCACTGGATATTCACACTTATTGTTAGATAAATAAGCTCGGAAATTGAATGCGTCAATTGCTAAATGATTTTGATCTATTTTTGAACGAATTGAATTCTAATTTACAATGTTACTTTAATTCGTGTTACATAAAAGGCTACTACGTGAATTATAAATAATTATTTATTTATTGACATGATAATATGATATCTATAACAACATCAAGCAACACTTTGAATCTAACGAAAATAACTAAGAATTTCTGATTGTGATTCTGATTCTACTAAATGTTTTCATACTACAATGATTGTGAATTAATTTTCTAATGACTGTGTAACTAAATGACGTCATTGTATTAATATCTACCGTGTTTGAATCTGGGAGTCTAGAGGACATAATGTCAACGACTCCAGAGCTAAAAAAACAAAAAAAAAACAAATTCGGAAAAAAAAGCACATAATTCCATGCTAAAGCGCGAATCAAGAACAAAGCTGAGAACCAATGAGTTAATGCGTCGGTTAACAAAGCAAAGTGTAAAATGCTCGAAAGAAAACGTACAAAAGAAATGAATAAATATATACACAAAAAACATAAATTGAACAACACAAACGCAGGACACAAACAAGTGGATGATTCGTTATTCCGTGATGATGTCCGAACAATACGACGGCGGGGAAGGCAATGTGCATTTTTAATTAAATTTAATAGGAAAACAACTGACGTTCGAGTTTAAAATCATATGTTAGATAGAAAACTTATCATCTAAATGATGAAATCCTTTATAATAGGTAATTATATCAAAATAAACATTCAGCAAAACAATGAACGTCGTACACAGAGAACGAATGAGTACTGAATGAATAAAATGCTTCATTCGACTGTATGTTTTTTGTTTACTATGTAGGTACTTATTTTTAGATTTACTACTTTTTAGTAGTTTAAAATATATATATTTTTTATAATCTATAGACCATCCTTTGGCTTCAATCTCGCCTGATGGAAAGCGCCGATGAAGCCGACGATGGAGCAGGATGATCTAGAAGACACCTATTTACACTGAAAACCAGCGCTGGTGTAGAGCCCAATGGTTCTACACCAGCACAAGCCGAGTGATTACCTTTTTCAGTATTTTTAGCATTAAGTATCTTTTTATATGTTCTAGCTTTAAGTACGGAAATAAAGTTTTTCTATTCTATTCTTTTTCTATTTATATTTGCCTTTGAATTGATCGTTAATTTAATATTGTAACAATATGAGCACAGTATGCGTCCCCCTCGCCGTGTTACCTGCGAAGGGCGTAGTGGCGTCGTCTCCGCGCAGGTCGGGGATGGGCGCGGGCGGCGGCGCCGTGAGCCCGCGCCGGTGTCGCACGCCGTGCGCGTTGCACGCCACTTGCACTGGGGTAATGCACGACAGCGTACTACATCTGTCACCCTGCCTAGTCTTAACCTGTCTAAGTTGTGCGAAGAGCCAGTTGGAGACCATCAGCAGCTGTTTTGCCACAATATCACTGCCTGAACCTAAACTGGCTAAGTTTTGAGCTGAAGGTAAAGTGAAGGGTAACGTGCTATATGGAGACCATTACCAGCACCTGTTTTGCCACAATATCACTGCCTGAACCTAAACTTCCTAAGTTTTGAGCTGAAGTAAGGGTAATCTGCTAGCTGGAGATCATTACTAGCACCTGTTTTGCCACAATCTCACTGCCTGAACCTTAACTGGCTAAGTTTTGAGATGAAATATGGGTAAAGTGCTAGTTGAAGACCAGCAACTCCGTTGCTGAAATCTCGCGTGTTGGCGATAATGCACAACAAAGTACATCTTCATCTCACATCTGGTACCCTGACTAAACCTAAACTAGGGATGGCGATCTGAGATCGATTAATCGAAGAATCGATTTTTCGAGCAGAAAATATCGATTTTTTAAATCGATATGAAGTACTGTGTCGATTCACTGAATCGATATATCACCCTTGAAAATCGACATTCGATTTTTTCTGTTTTGGTTTATAAAAAAAGTTACGTTTGTAGTCTTTGATTTTATGTATCTATAATCTGTGACGATTGATATTGCATTATTCATTCATTCATTTGTTGATGTCGTATAATGAATACTGTTATTAGCGTAATACAAGTATTTTCATGATTGATTTTCATCAGATTTTCATGTAGTTTTTGTTGCGAAATAATAACTAATTGAGAGTAGGTAGGTAAATAAGTAAAGCGCTTCTTATTTTTTACTTTGACGCTCTTATTTTCAGTTTGTTCTGTTAGTTGTGATTATCATTTAAATTTACTTTTACACAGGAATAATCAGCATTGAAATAACTAATAAGTAATATGTGGAATTCTTATTGATGGAAGTGCTCATACTTCATTCACGATTACTTTATGTCCAATTATCTATTTAAAAACATTCAGTACATAAATACTTATTTTTTTTTTATAGTTGATCTTATAGTTTGATACGGTAATAAAAATAATTGTTATTTTTGAATTCCCTGATTTTATTGATAAGATATCGTTAATTGCAATATTAATCTTGTTTTTAGTAAAATTGATACAAATTTACATTGTAAACGCAAACTTGAAAAAAAGATCGATTTTTTAAGAATCGATTTTGTAGGCCTCGATTTTTTCGTGAATCGATTCATTAGACTACGATTCGAATCGATTCAAAAATCGATCTTTTTCGTAAAGAATCGCCATCCCTAACTAAACTGTCTAAGTTTGGTGAAGAGACTATTACCAGCTACTGTTTTGCCGCAATCTTGCATCATATACGACTTAAGAGATCCGATCAACAGTACATTTAAAGTCTGTGGTTGGCACGTCAGCGTACCATATTTCATGACTAGAAAACAGTAAAGCGCCAACTGGAGGCCCTTACCCGTACTTATAAAACTGCTGAAGAACAGATTGACCTAACTTTGAGGACTATCTTAAATTTTTGATGATCCAATCAATGTTTTTTTTTTTATCTTATCATCAAGAAAATGTTATATGTAGAGTATGCCCGTGTATTTTGTGACAAGGATAACTTTTATTGTTAAATGACCGAATGAAATTACAATTGATAAAAAAATGTCATGACATTACACGGTTATGACACATATAAATTAGCGCTTACTACTAGCGCAACCTAATGACATAAATCAGTAGCGTTTGTCCATTATACGAAGTGTACGATTAACTGATTCGTGTAGATTTATATTCGTATTTGTAGTGCACTTGAAATTAAGTAATTTTGAAAAAAAACGCATGTATTAAATTTTTATTTTATGATAAAGGCATGTCCCATTCCGACATCCAATAGATATCCCAATGATTCAAGCAACACCGGTAAAATCGTAACTCAAAAACTGTAACCGCTATAAAATTTTGCCAATTTACAAATACAAATGAAAAACGTGCATACAAATATCTTGTGACCAATATAATCCGCTATAAGCTAATTACCGGAGCTCCGTTGCAAAAGCGAGACAGGGTGACAACATAGAAAATAGAATCTTATGCACTAAGCAATACCGTTCAAATCTTACCTCGTACACATCAATCTGATATAACAAAATCCGCTCCTGTCAAATCTCAAGAATCCTTAAATAGGGAAAACTGAAGCTTATAGTGCTTCATCGAAGGTTCATTTTAATAAATTAATCAAATTAGTAGGCAGATAATCTTTGATATTATGACCACATACTCCCATTACGAGACTAGCATGCAATACTGGCGCAGGGCATTCAGGGAAGGAAGTGATGTTCAAACTCACCACTGCCGGGGTGTTTGACTGCCTTCACGGGGTGGACTTCTAGCATGTTGAACAGATCCGCAAGCATTGCTACTAAGTTCTGACGCATTGATCTAGAAAATACAAACAAGAATATGGAAATTTGATAAAGTTTGCAGACGGCCTACCAGATGTACTTACACTGAATCCAACCAAATTTTTATACTTATGTGAGAAATATATGCTAATATATTATGCTATTATATAATAACTTACCCCCTCATATAAGTGACATCTTCAGGCAGCATATGAAAAACATCGTGCGGTAACGCCGTCCGACAAAACTCTCGCACCAACATAAGATTGTGCAGACAGTCCTGGATGGAAGCCATCCGTCCCACTCGCACGCGCCGCCGCGGCAACGCCTCCGGGCAGTAGAAAGAGACGAGCGCAGCTAGCGCGGTGCCGTCACACAACTCTTGGAGATTTGTGACGGTTGGAACTTGCATGCATGCCTCCTCCTGTAAATGTTTGTAAAGAGTATCAGTATCTCGCCTCTGCATATCTAATTTATTATGGTTTTATTTCTGTATTCACTCTGTGTACAGTAAAGAATAAAGTATAACGAATATCAACTACTGCAAGGTTTTCGAATATTACAAATGTAGCACTGTCACAAGGTTTTTTCGATACGACATAAGTATTCCGAGATCGAATGATGTTTGGACAAAGTTGAATCAAATCAAATAATTTTATTGTTTGACTAGATAACCCACTGTCACATTCCTGTTATCGAACAACGTATTCATCAATACTATGGGTAATGACCATGGATCACCTTCATCTTGACGATGTTGCATCATCGTGACCTATAGCCGGCCAACTAAACAACCTTTACTTCTAAAACGTAGAATATCTGGGGGGGTGAGCACGAATAAATGTGTCAATCGTAAACGTATCGAAACACGTATTTGAGATACACTGCGCTTCAACATCAACTTTACTTTCGAACGTTGTAGTGGTAGCGTGCAGTGTATCTTAAATAAGTTACATTTACGATGCTCAGCCCTTTGATCTTCGTAAATACCGTAGTAAATATGTGACAGGACATGACCACATTCTACCCGTATCGTTACCTCTGCTCTATTAAGCGCCGCGCAGGCCGCATTGACCCAGCAGAGAATGCCGTCCTCATGCGGTATGCTGGAGCCGGCAGGAACGGGTTGACTGGTCCCGAAGCGCTGGGCCGCGGCCGACACCCGGTCCAACGTGACAACCTCGCGGGCGTACAGCACCATCAGTGCTTCTATCACAGACATGTGTGCGCCCTGGAATGAACGTGTTATTATTGAGCTAGAGGGTTTATGCATCAAAATGGATTTTTTTGGTCGTGGTTTACAAAGTACATTTTCACACTATCAAAACTGTCTTTTCACACTTTTCACGAGTTATAGGTTACGGCAGGTAGGTTGTATGGCGTGACATTACCAGGTATTTGTGTTTTAGATAGAAACCTTTTTTGGTGTTGTTAAAAAAGTTAGCACAGTGAATAAAAATGTTATATAAAAGTTTTAATTTGATTTCATTCATTATGTAAGAGCCTTTTTTGGTGAACGAATCCATCAGTTTTAACAAAATGATGGATGTGACGAACGGATGTGACTATATTGTGTGTCACTAAACGCCAGATGGTCAAACTCGTACGGACGTGCCAGTACCTCACCTCAATATACTATGACCTTTAAAGAGTCTATGAATAGATACTACTGATATTTCCCCAGTTATCGCTGAACTTATACTTAATTACATTCACTGATTAAAAAACAAACAAAACGTTCGGTTATACCAGTCTATCATCAATAATTTGCGTGTATTAATTATAGAGAGATAAGAAGGAGAAAGAGACAGTATACTGACCATTTTGAGCGGGTTGTTTTGTATCAGCACAGTCTCAGTGAGCGCGCAATCAGGCGGATCCGGCACATGCACTCCCTTCCTCGCGAGGGTCTGCAAGATGTTCCAGTGGTTCAGGCTGTGGTAGTTTGGGTCTGAGTACATGTTGGCCAGCGCCAAGCAATACAGCTCGGCATTGGCTAACCCGCCGGATATAGGCGGCTTCAGGTGCTCCTGATCCTGGAAAATACAAAGACAATATTTCAACAACAGTACAAATCTAACAAAGGGAAACTATCGACACGTAGAAGAGAGCAATTGATACATCTATCGACACCCTATTTTCCATCCACACATAAGTAAGTGACTTTTGACAATAAGTAAGTTTTGAAATGAATATCTTCGGCCCAAATCAATATACTATGATGGAGCTCTAGGTCCTAGGTAGGTATGATAGGACCTAGAACTGGGCCGAAGATATTAAAGTGAATGGTAAGACGTTAAGAACACAGTAATCGTAAAGTCACGTCGTAAAGTGATGTGATTGTAGAAGCATTCAGTAGACGAAGGGGTCAGTGTCCTAGCAAAAGCTCAGTAAATAATAAAGCTCACTGCACAGTGCAGGTGGCACGTGCAATACGTGCTAACACCCCTTATCTCTTCTGACGCAATAATACTCGTATCCACCATAGTAATGACGCCAGAAAGGTTGTGCTGTCAGTCTAGTTTAGATAAAAAAGTAAGGTGTTCAAATCCTAGTTCAGTAGGTTATATCATACACTTTCATCAAAAAATCACAGTCAATGGAATGTATATTTTCTTCGAAAGTTTCCAAATTTCTAGTTCGGAACGATGCAGCATCCTGCCTACCGCCGTTGCTGAGCCAGATCAATGTTAGGTCACGTCCCATTTTAAAATAGGACGGTATACACAAAAGCTCTTATGTTTGCTACCATTTCTACATTCAACAGCCACTCCAGGCATTAACTGAGGGGTCACTTTCTAGATACGTTCACCAGACAAGGACGTAAAGCTCTAGCTCGGAGCGAATGAAAGCGTACCTAATTTATTGACATTAACAATGCACCACACCTACGCAATAAAACTTTAGCATTTGAATGGGTTTTGTACGAATATTATGTCAATGAGCGCGAATACAAGTTTTTTTGACCTTGACAAATAAGATAATCTTAGTGTTTGCTAAATATAATCCAACTCTTTGCATTATTTTACTACTTCTTGTAATTATTATTAGAAGTACAGGATACCTAAACGAATCTGACCTTACTCGAAGCTATCTATAATTCTAAATTAAATCTAATGAACCTATTAATACTAAACCAGATAAAAACAATGCGAACATCACTGCTTGGCGGCACAGCGGCGGCTCGTAAAAAGACGTTACAAAACATAAGGGAGTAAATTTTTGTTGTAAGGGGAACCATAGCAGAACACGTCAACCTTGCCAAAACGGGTGTGGTCGGGTGAGCCAGACGCGTCGTCATTATGACGTCACTATAGAATAACAACCCCTAGCCATGCCGAGTTACAGTGCTAGGTAAAGTTATGTGGGTATCAAAACTTATAACTGTGTTAATCCTTTACCATGACATTAAAAGTTTTGATACTGCCAATTCTCAGGTCATTGAGGTCATCCAAACACAAGGTGTCTGTTTTGGTTAATAAAACATATTGTTTACAGCAGAAACCAGTTCTCTAAATCTGATCGATGAAGCACAGCACACATACGTAAATGCGATTTATCCCACTGCCGAAAGTTGAATTCATATTTTTCGTAGGTAAGACAATCTACTTCGAGTATTCCATAGAATTTAATATGTAAAGAATCTAGAAGAATCACAATGCTCGAGCAAATTTTGAACCTATATTAGTCCTGCTTTCAGGACTACACCATTACCATGAGCTGAGAGAAGCACAGCAAAAACACCCAATCAAAAGTTATAGCCTTGCGAGAACCAGTATTAAGATCTGAATCATGTTTCACTTAAACTACACACATGTTATTGTATTTTGACACAAATATTTCGAAACAAACTCTATAAATAGAAGTTTGTAGTTACCACCAGCCGAGTCCAAATATATTCATTTGGAGTACATTAAGTCAGAAATCTGCGTCGCCCGCGTGCCTCAAACCTGTCGCCTGTCGGGTAAACACATGGAGCCTCAAACTAGTTTTGTTGCAAAATCAAACGAATTACAAAATTGAAAATATTACCATCTCATTGACCATGGCTCGGAAACCGCTAAACGACACACTTGTAAAATATTAGACAATATGCCGACACGACCTCGTTAGCTCTCACTTTTAGCCTGAACTCGTAATGTTATCGATATTGTCGATTACAGCATTTACTTTACAATAGAAGTAATATCGTGCGAGGGAATAATTATTGCAATAATCGCTGAACGGTCCAAGTGGTCTGAAATTATAACATTCTTACACACAAATTGTTATTGGTAATTATCAGCCATGAATATTTGTAAGGCTCATGTTTATAGTAGTAGTAAGATTAAATATTTTTAATCCAAAACCTGGAAAAAGTTCCTAATGAAATAAAACACAAGATGCTAAAATTTACTTAAGTAATTGAATTTTGAACATTAAGGCACCTTTTTATACACTTAAATTACCCATGTACGTGCAACGACTTTAAAACCAACTCACTGCTTCTGGGTAAATAAACGCATTATGTACATAATGGTTTCCTAAAAATATTTATTGCTTAAGTTTACCGACATCGACATACAATACGTATTGCGTGTGTGAAATGCCCAAAATCTACAAGAAATCTACGTAGAGGAATGCTTTGAAAGCAAAGACCCATTAAAACCCTTGTCAATATGAATTCGGATTATTTTTTAACGGACAAATATGGGCCAATGATGAAGCAATAAAAATAAGTTTTTTTTAAAAACATTCCAATAACAATGTGACTAAAGTCTATGTCAGTCTGCTACGGAACACTTCTTGACATCAGGTAACGCTAAAACGAAAGCGATAAGCTTTGAGACACCTTGTCAGTTGAGGCAAGATCAAGAATCAGAATAGCTTCAGAATTTTAATTAAGACTTTGCTTGATTAGAATACTTTGCTTGAATCTGCCTTTACTCGCATGGTAATGACTATCGGTCTATCTTATAAAAATTTAGCGCAGACTTGAAGTATTGATTACCATACGTAATGATAACTTGAAGTCAACGCTAACTTTTTATAAGATAGGGGGTTCAAGATTCAAGATTGAGAATTACAGTCGAGTAGAGTCAATAGTCATTAATATACAATGTAGATACGCCGTATACGAATGCCATCATTGATTGACACATCAATAGAAAAATGACTTGCCAACTCTGAAAAAATCAATATTTACAATACAATGTGAGCTTTCTCGACAGATATCAGCAGACTCACACTTCGAATTTAAGCCGACAAATAAGTATCTCAAGAAACAATAGGTGTTCTAACACCAACACAACATTAGTTCATAAAGAATATTGTATAGAAGCAAAAAGCAAAGGGTTCATCGACCTAAACATAATCATAAACCGACCGCAGTACGTCCGTAGTGTTTAGCATTCACAAACTAGAGGCACATTTAAATACAAATGCCGACATTAGCAGTGGAAAACAAAAGCACAGCCTAAAAATCACATCCTGAAAGTATGCCCAGAATGCAAAAAGGAGATAAAGAAAAGACAAGAGATTGCAAAACCTGGTTCCTAACAACAGGCCGTTGATAAAAGAACAAAAGATCACATTTACCCAGAGGCGGAAATGGCACAGACTATTTTTAACGGCGAACTTCAAAACCAATTTTCATAAATTCTGTTAAGATAAAGGGATATTTGAATTTAAACCTTTTGTCTATCAACATAGAGAAGATTCGATAAGATACCGGGACGGATTTATTTGGGTAATATTAAAGTCAAATGATCGTTCGTTAGGAACTATTTCTAACGCGGAACACGATTTGAAACGACATCGACAAGGCAGAACACCTCAGGACTTTCATTTCAAAGGATGCGAGCTAGGAAGCTTACACTCATCAGAAACCAGTTTTATCCAGTGGATGAGCTTTATATCAACGAAGAAGTGTTTTAACATGTTTGATATCCTTAAAAACATTCAGATGCTGAGAAGGTTATTTATCTGCGTCCATAAAGTACATTAAGATACGTCTAATTGATTACAATTTAATTCGCATTGGCCGACAAACTTTAGAGACCAAGACATATTGCGGTAACCTTTGCAGGGTTCAACCAACTTCCAACCCGCTATTGCACAGGACAGCCCAAAAGCTTATGTCTCGACGTTACCGCAACAATCCACTTAGTATACCTACGAACGAGGAACATACGAGATCAATAAACATTGTCTATACTTGCAAACAATGGTTGATTCTGATAAGAGGTAAATTCAATAACTGTTATGTTAGGCATATTACGAGACTCACCGACGCGTAAAGAGTTCAGATATCTGCTTCAGTTTCTTGGATAGTTTCCATGGCTCATGCTAAAGATGACAATGTACTGCATTGTTTCTTATCTACGACATTGTGAGACAGACATAGCGAATTTAGATAAGGTTTACGTTTGTTACGCGGTAAAACTAATAGGGACACATTCTTTTCTTTCAACAAAAGTAATGTAATTCTCAGCTTCGATAAAGCGAATCGAAGATCAGATCAGACGGTGTGGCTGGTGGAAGAAATATGTTTACCACAATAGGTAAAGATAAACTTATGGTAATCAAGAGGAATGTATATTTTGTGTGTTATTTTTAGATCTAAGCTAGTGGTGCTTGAACTCATTCGCAACAACAAAGGCTAATGGATATCCGCCGAGAGAACGGGTTCGGATAAATGCACAAACTTCGTGGAAGCCAGGATCGCAGACTAAGCAAAGTTTGAAATAGCAGATAAAATCTAACAAGTTTGTTAAATGGGTCAGTTAATTTTTATTGATGCTGTATGTACGTTGAACTATTCTAGACTATTTTTATATTAAACAATTGTTCTGAATATTATGCTTAATGTTCTGAATGTTATAAAGACAAAAAAAATGTAGAGTGCGACGGGAAAAAACTACAATCAAAGCTTACTTTGTCATTGCTATTTCGTTCTCGTATGGTAACAGCCATTTTCAGTCTAGTCTGGTGATTATATTACACACGATCAGATTACACAGGGCACTCCCAAATGAACATTCTACCAGCACTGAGCTGCTCGCGTGACTTCCAACCAACGTAACCATGGATGGCTCCGATCAATATCAAGCTTCAACATAGCCTAAGTTTTATTTCAAGGTTAAAAAAGTCTTCAAAAGACCTATATTTGTACGATAAACATTACAGTAAGATTATAAATGTAGGTACTGGCTATAAAATATGTTATAACATCGTCAAACTAAGGGATTTTATATCGAGAATGCTAGGAATCATTAAATAATATCCTACAAGGTAAGAGAAAGTTTGCTGAAAGTTATGTAATACAAAAGTCTGATCTTTAAAACTGGTCTTGACCTGTTCATAAACAATGTCACTTGCAAAGACTATAATCACTACTTTCGTTTCGTAACATATCATTTTGCAATCTTTATTAAGACCGGCGTTAAAAACCGGACCAGTTTCTGAGCTAATATCCTATTATGGAGATATCAAATGATACGAAAACATTTTTTTTCAGAAATCTCTGTGATACTGTTGGTAAAGAGACAAAAAGCTATGTAATCGGTGAGTACTCTGAAGATATGAGCCAGCCTACCCAATCTCTCCCTTTTGTCTCGAGCCCGGATGTCTGAAGCTCGACAAAGCAGATTGAACTATTATTAAACTGAACTTATGAAGCAAAGAAACCTAAAGTTCGCGTTGAAACGAGTAGAACTTTTAATGGTACAGACCTCAGCAGTATTTTAGAAAAGTACTACATAGCTTGGACTATTGTCAAATGAGTAATCTTCTTCTTCTTCTTCTTCCTGCCCTTATCCCACTAGGTGGGGTCGGCACAACATGTTCTTTTCCTCCATTCTCCTCTATCATCCGTCATCTCAGTATTCACTCCTTTCACATCCATATCATTTTTCACACAGTCCATCCATATTTTCTTAGGCCTACCTCTTCCTCTATATCCATCCACATTCATACCTAGCACTCTTTTCGTCACATGACATTCTTCTCTTCGCATAACATGTCCATACCACGCCAACCTGTTACTCCTCATTTTTTCAGTCACTGGAGCTACTTTCAGACTTAATGTTAATGTTAATGAGTAATGTTAGAAATAAATTATTAAATAAAATCCAGCAACTCAATATAAGCTCATTATGAATGATTAAAGTTAACTTTTTGTAAAACTATCCTCAAACAACAAAAGTATCAAGTTATGTTTGCATTTAAAGGAATGTGAAAAATTTTGGAAAACAATTATGATTTGTTTGATAACAACGATGTCGTAAACGTGATAACGAAGCAAATATACAACACAATGTAACAGGTAAATTTTAAGGACAACGATCTGTTATCATATCACACTATCACATTCATGGCTTCACATTATGATAAAAACTAACCAGACACGAATTAAGCACATAACCGTGTATCTAACATATTTGAGTTATAATGCGCGTCAACGCTAGTTCAACAGCCCCATATTCCAGCGTCACTGCGCAGTGTTTTGTAAACGCTACAGTTACGATACGTTCTCGATTGATATATTCGCTAATAAGCATATTATAAAATATCTGACTATTTAGAAGACAAGCAAGCTTGGGACGAACTAGCTCCAACTTTGTTAAACAATTGTAAGAAGGATCATATAAAAAAAACGTTAGAATCCAGGTCTAGTTTCTTGCCAGTTCTTCTAGACACTGGTCGCGACGAACTGGCGCCTAGAATCATCTAGTATGTAAGACGTTTCAAAGTGATCCTTGTGATTTTATTGAATAAATGAATTTGAAGTTTGAAGTTTGAAGTTTCGCTGACTGTGAAGGATTTCGTATAACTATACCTCATGATCCCTGTAGAACGGCTCCTGAAGATTCTCTGGCACCCTGTTGTTGAACGCCTTTGATAACAGCCATTTGATTGATGCACGCTGCTTCGACTGTAACAAGACAAAAAAATATTACTTTAATAATTCACTTTGATTTTGATAACATTTGTATGACAAGTTGTAAAGATGGAAAAGAAAACAAAGTTCCAAGCGTGTAGTTTGTTCTTGTTGACCTATCCGATATTAAATGATGCAAATCTATCAATGCTTTGCATCGTCATCGAACACTACACTGAATAGCATTTTAAGATGCTTGTGCACTACAGTATTGTGTTGTAACAACCAGCATTTAAAGACAACGCTCTTGAACTATGTACATCTTCATTAATGAATAAGTGACAGAACAAGCAGACGTCCTTGTTAAGATGTATCTGCTGTATTGCCACACCAAGCACATCCATTGCAGACGTGCTCTGTAAGGCATCACTCTTTGTATCAATCCGAGATGTAATATGTCATATGCCTGTGATAGCACCTGCCTCCATACTCTCCGAACCGAGAAAAACCGATCAGAACATCACTGTTTAGCGCCAGATATAGAGGCGGTGGTACTTCTGAGGGCAAGCTTAACAAAAAGCTCTACCACAATAATAAGCTACCGCTAGCTAGCATTACAAGTGAATAGTCCTATTCTAACCGGCGTCTCTATAAGCCGTGTGACGACATTGCCAATAGGTACTATTATTGTAAGCCGTCAACCAGTGTTATGGCGAACGTCCGCTCATAGTGATCGCGTTGATCAATAACTGGAACCAAACTGGATCCTTGTCCTAATTTGTTTAAATGCTACTCACAATGCAATAAGTGAAAGATTGATGACAAAGTCAACTAACTAGTTCAATTCAAAATAGAGTGTCCGAATACGTTTTAAATTAATGAGCACATTATCTATACAATTATTTTATGTATCGTTTCATAGCTTTAGGCTACAAGGAGCAATGAACTCATGTAATCTAAAACATTGTATTGTGCTTTATACTTGCTAACAACTTGGTATTCTGGCAAGACGTGTCGTATGTTCAGGCTTTCGGGTGGTTGAATACGGACATTGACAGCAATGGTAATGTCAAGGACAGAGCTATCGACAAGTACATGACGAAGCATAAAACTGATTACAATTCAATACAAAATATCATGGATTCCATCATGCCGTCTGGCACGATTACCTCACATCACATTCGACACGCAAGAATGAAAGTACACACGCAATCGATGGCTCTCTGTTATTATTTTGTCTATAATCAGTAGGTATGCAAAAACTCATCGAGATAAAAATCAAGAAAGTAATTCATAATAACACGTTGGTGCTAAATTAGTTACAGATGATCGGGCGCACATGAATTACAGGAGCACTGACGTTGTTAAGGCAATGATAATGATGATGATGATGACGGATGACTTTACAATGTACTTAAATGATTAAAAAATATTTAAAAAAGAAAAGAAAAATATATACTTACTGCAGATGAGTATTTTGAACTTCAAAACATTCATCGTGAATGGGTCAATCATCGTTCAATTCAACAATTTGCAATTGCATGTGACAAGATGCAAAGTCCAGTGCAAATATGGTTGTATGAATAAATAAATCGGACTGTGTACCTGTGTACTTACTAAGCCACTGCAAATAACATGTATAAGTAAACACTACTGTCATTAGTCATTACACTGGATACGATAAGCAAACAGATGCGCTAAGTTCACTAGATAAAATGATCATGATAAGAAACTGAAGAAAATGAAAACAAATGAAACGAGGAGAGAAAACAATCAATAGTTTAAACCTCTCGGAAATCATAAAGCAGAAAGGTCGGAGCGTGCCACCGCATACCTACCACGGTAAAAATAGGCAGGCGCCGCCGTTGGAGACACTCCCGAATAGGAAGTTTCGTTGCTCAAGATTGTCAATCAGTAGCATTTCTAATACGGGAGCTGGTAACAATATATCTGTATGCGGTAGTTTTACTTTCTGGAAAGTACCGTGAGGGCACAGGTCAGAATGGGGCTGTTAGTTCAAGAAGAAACTAACGTCAATACTTTCTCTATAAATCAATGATCAGAAAAAAAAAATACAGTGATACAGTGAACCTAATGTGGTCATTAGGTTTCATCGAAATTGCTCGCAATTCACTCACGAGCCCGACGCAGTGTTTATTTAGTTGAAAGAGTCCAAGACAATTAAGCAGTATATGCAACGTATTCGCTGAGAACGTGGGATCGGAAGCGATTAGCATTTTATTAGCCTAGCACGAGCCTTAAAAGGCATTTTCCCAATACAAATTACCACGATGCAGATACAATCTCTCTAACATAATAATGGCATTCATTATTTAAGTTCATTCACGAATCCGAAGTGTGTGTTATGTGAAGTCGGATGTTTACTACGCCACGGATGTCAGCACTAAAAGCATTTGTAACCGGTTCTCTGTGGTTTGATTCATTTCATACAAATGATCAAATGTTTATTTTAAATGTGAAACATTGTAATGGTGTTTGAAATTAGAACAATCGATTGGTACACAACTGACTCCTTAGGCAATGAAAAAAACGAGGCCACTTCTAATCGGCCATCTGTGTTCTTTTTTGAAAGCAGATAAGTTTTAAATCATAAATGTAATTGATTGCTTACATTTTTGATTTAAAACTTTTTTTAATTCTCTTATTAAAACTCTCCTAAGACCGTTGTCTTAGGAGTGTTTTTAGAATTAAAAAAATTATCTTCCGTATCTCTCTTTCATCTGCTACCCTAAAGCAATTACAATCCCTTAAATATTCTTTACTAGTAGTACGCCCCGGCTTCGCACGGGTAGCCTATATAAATGAATATCATTCTATTATAGCTAATTATGTTACTCAGTATAAATGTATTTTCGAAATGATAAAAAATATAGACCCTATAGTATGTAACCCCCCCGCATATACTCCCGTGACCGGCAGCGGCGCGGCGCCCGCTGACTTTTTTCTAATAAGTACTTACATTTTTGAACTCGTGATATCTTTCGAATGGAATGTCCGAATTCAATAATTTAAAAAGTAATAGAAAGGTGAATGAATGAATGAATGAATGAGAGATATAGAACGTTTTCTGGCGTCGTCATTTTAATTATATTTTTTTGATATTAAAACACTTATTATGACATATCTATAATAGTTAGACATATGCTGTCGCTGACTTTTTTGTGGATGATGATGTGTTCTACAAAATTGTAGTACATAATTTCTTTCTATCATCAATAGTTTCCGCAGCGCACGCGATGTAAGGAATTTCTTTTACACCTTGGGTTACATAATTGAAGTTTTAGTAAGGATCCCTAATTTTTTTGAAAATATAATATAGCCTATGTTCAGCACAGATAATGTAGCTTCACAACAGTGAAAGAATTTTTGAAATCGGTCCAGTAGTTTCGGAGCCTATTCGATGCAAACAAACAAACAAACAATCAAATCTATCCTCTTTATAATATTAGTTTAGATAGTTTAGACTAGAAACAAGTTCACGCACGCCATTCCCGTAGCAGAAAAAACCTTATGAAATGAATTTAGTCTTAAATTAATATAATATACTGTCTGGGCGAAAATTCAATTTGACGGCATTTCGCTCGTAAAGTGGCCGACAGTCGACTATTAAGTACTTTCATGCACCACGCTATAACATATATAGCAAGTAGAGCGGGCAGGCCACTCTCTACAATTCGTACTAGCTAATTGGTGAGTAATTAAAGGTGTCTTGTCTACCATACTCTCTCCTGAGCACCCTATGTCTCAGAATCCGTTTATGGCTGGTTGGACACGATGTGAGCATGTAAGAATCACCTGTCACCTGGTATATAATGCCAGTTTAGAGTCAACGACTTCCGGAAGATTACACTTCCTGAGGCGACCACTGTGACCATCGCGCGCGGCTAACGACCGTTTCAATTGAGGTATAGCTCCAATCTGTATCATTCATTGCAAATAAATCCCATATAATGAATAGCGGATTATTCATCTGATCTAAAAGAATGTAATCAAGAGCCGGTTCTACTAGACATTAATATAGATTACTTGTCGGTGCGCTGCACTCCTTGTTTGCAAATAGCAAAACAAAAACTCCCCTTTAACGTCGACGATTGCAGATTGAACAAGTGGATTCGTTGTCTATACGAGCGATAGCGATATCGTTTACCTTTGCTATATCCTCTGACAGGATAATAATGTAGACCTATAAGTTTGCACTGCACATGTTGGGATATCTGGCAGATGCAATTACAAATGCAGTCAAAGACCAGAATGGTTTAGAGCAAATTACAACTGAAAACTAATAAACATTTATCACCGGTGAAGGGACGGTAAACGTGAACAATGGTGGACAGTTACTAAGATTACCAGGCATGAATCGATGATTCGGAGCCCGGGCTAAAGATATAATATAATATATCTAAGTTTTACTGCGAGACCACAAAAAGGAGCTACAATATAAACTGCCGCACGCACGTGAGCTTTAATACAACCGCATAAATGCTATTATTATTTGAAAAAGCAGTATGCCCAGAACTAAAACATTGCAACAAAAAGCACTCCAACAAAATACATTTTGAATCTAATGCCAGCTAGATACGGTTCATTTGATATTTAAAGTGGCCGAAGAGTAAAGCAGGCCTAGCCTGAGCAAGGAACCTGGGAAGGTGCGTTGGCACCTGCAGCCCACGCGATGAGAAACGATGAGGTCGTGCGCCCACGTTGCCGCCTCCACAGCCTCAATACCAGGCTATGGATACATCTGTCTTGCTTTAATTACATAAGTGTAAGCAGTACCGCTTGATATATTTTGGCACATTCGTAATTACGGCTAAAAGATGGGCCATTATAAATGATTACACTTGCAATTATTTGTTGCCAAAAAGTAAATCGCAGTGTGAAGTTAGACATCAAATAAACTTGTGGTGGTTATGTCATATTATCACTAAACTACAGCGCCCCTTACATAAAGTGTACTTAATAAGTAGCCCCTACAGTTACTTATGTTATCGTTTAAGTCATATAGCGATACGACGCGTTATATTATAATAATCAAAATAATTTACCTCGTCCATTTGCGCAGGTGTTCTCATAATAATGAGTAGAAGGTAATATCTAATTCAGAAAGTTTAAACATGCTGAAATCGCGGGATCCAAGAGAGAAAACAAGGTGAAGATAAAAAGATTAGAACAATAATAAAACGTACAGCACATACGTAATTAGAAACTTAATGTATAATTACAAATTATCATTCTTTGCGAGCTACCCAGCACATCTGACGATTTTGTATAAAAAATGTTTAAATACTGGACAATACCGATGCGTCAAGTTTAACATCTGCTTGGCTGGAACGGGTGTTCGAGTTTATAATTTGCGATTGGCCGTTATTCAACTTTTTCTTCCCAACTTACAGCACTCACCTGTCATTGCCTTTGTTTGAACAGCTGTCTCATACATAAAATACATAAACCATCAACAGGTATCTAAGGCCGATACGACACAGGAAATTCGAACTGTGAGAGCGATTGCGATGAAGCTCCGAAACTTGCTATGTTCTTGGTAAGTAAACTTGATTAGCTTGACAGGAACATGAAGTGATTCACTGGCGAACCAAATACGGGACAGACAATTCGAACACAGAAAAAAGAATTTCATTATTGCTGCTCGGACAAATATACAGATACATAATTCATAAGATACCAAACATGGTAAAACGATCGAGCTAATTCCTAAGCATCTTTGAATGGAATTCACAAGGTTTCAAATAAGCACGATCTTGTCACATTTATGGGTATGTAGGAAACAAATGCCTAGGATCACGATGTCTAAGTAAAGACGAACAAACATAATAACTCAATGGTACTCAAATTGATAGGCAACGGAGACGTGCGTGGACTGTAAATTTAAAAATTAGGTGTGAAAAAACAATTCGATAATTCAGAAACCACCGACACGGAGAGAGGAAACAGGAAATTCAAGATATGCATAACTTGGTAAGGTATTGTTGTGAGTATAAACTTTTCGGAAATACAAAAGCAAAGGAAGTACCAAAGCGAATCGCGACTCACAACATACCTAGTTGAAGCTTTCGCGTCTAGTGGAACTAATAGAACACACAATTATTGGCCCGCGGTCAGGAAGCAGAAAATGATTAGCCCTGTCTGCCACTGACTCATTCTAAGATGTCCGAGTTACCTGACCGCTGTTGATGCTTACTCACAATTTTTCTGGTAAAACTGACTTTACAGACCTTGATATTTTGATCAGTAAATGTTCATAAAACACAGATAATTGGTGTTGCTTTATATAACAAAAACAATAATTGGTTTCAGACACTGATTACCTATAACAGAAATGTCAACAAAGCGAGGCTGAGTGATGAAGTCATAACTAATGACAACTATAAATAACGTCAGAGATCAGACCCACGCAGCTACTACAGCATATTAGTTTTATAGTGCTGTAAGTCCTTGTAAAGGCTTTAAGTGATGCTCTTACCATTTTACGAAATTTCTGTAGCTAGGCAATGTATAGACAATAGCTTCAGTTACAGTTATTTGGCTGAAACTAAATTGACGAGTCTTCGAAACAAGGTCAGAACTTTTGCGGTAGCTGCAATTATTTCATACTTGACGACAATTACACGGATGACTGTCTCCCGTTCATCGAAATTTAGTGCCATCACTGACACGCAAACATTTGACAATGAAAATTATAGTGGCCTAGAGCCTACGCTCATATCTCATATATCAAGCACAGTCAAGGTTCGTGGCGACTTTGATTGCAGGAAGCCGAGTACTTACTGAGCTAGTAGCCGATAATAAGTTGAAATATCAATTTGAAGAAATGGAGATAGCATTTATCAGACTAATCGCGACGCGATGAAATTACACATATAAATCGTCATCGTTGAAATGATAAAATCGTATTTTTGGTGGTAAGTTATATCTGATAACGTGACACGATGCCTATTGAGTTTCTTCTTATTAATTGAATAATTCACAAAACACTTTCAAAGTGATCAGTTGTTAATAAACGAATCATTGAGCCGTAGCTTCTGATTATCTACCATCTGCCGTGTGACCCAGTTGGTATTCATATTCGACTGAGCTACTCGGTGAAAGTGAGAGATGGAGTGTCTGTGCAGGTATCCGGAGTTGCTAGACAGCTCTACCAACAATTTCGTAACAGCTATTATAGTACTCAAAACTATCGTAGATCGATATTACCGACGCGACGGCACTTGACGTTTTTTTCGGACGGAGCTACATTACATCGTAGGTTACGTCATAGTCTAAAATATTAGTCACAATGTTGATCACAACTCAAATTAATAAGACATCAGTACAGGACAGGAAAAGGAAATACATTGCTAGAAAGAGCCCAAAACATAATGATTTCTTACGCCCTTATAGGAAAAGTGTTCAAATATTCAAATCTTGTATATTACTTTTCACAGAGAGCTATCGTAAAATACTGTGGCGGTGAGAAGTAGTATGTAATGTAACCGTCTGGGCTTGGCCGATCGACACAACATGACAGCTGGTTTCAGGAGCTTTTTGCCAAGTCCTAGTCCTAGTTACTTGGTTGGCATGGCACGCAATGTGGTGAATAGTGTGACCTAGTATTTATATTTCGTTATCGCGTGTTCTATTCAATTACTATTGTTTGTATTTGGCAGCGAACGATGTAGCACTAACACAAGTATAGGCTACATTCGTTTAGTCCGAAGGTGTTTATATCATGGCTCCTTAGTTCTTCAGTTGACGTTTTGCTATCATAGCATAAGGCATAGATCCGTAGCCTGCATATCGCTGTAAGTTTGTATAAATATAGTATAGGCCTCTTGAAGGCGAGAGAAAGTTCTTCGCAATCTTTCCAATGAATGAGACGGCTTCGTCTGTATAATAATGAACGCCTTGATAGCTAACTTTGCCGGTTTTACTTAGTAACTTTCGAACAAATAAATGATTCATTTTGTAATATTTTAAACTCATCAGACTGAGACAATTTGAACGTCTTAATAGATCTGAGATTGATTCAAGTGTTCACAGTAACACGTTTTTATGTGGCAAATAGAAAAAAAAGGTTGTGAATTTATAATAATTCTGGTGATGGTGTCGTATGCCCAGGGAGTGTACGTTTTATGTCCACTACCATTCCATGCTGTTTCGCATTAACCATGAACACCATTAAATTGACCACACAGGCGTGACCAAAACGCACAGAGATTAGACAGTTCAAAACTATTCAAGGTCTTGTTTTTAAGTTGGAAGAGTATGGATCAAAACCTCATCATGTAAATATGAGGGAATAGAATTCGATCACCAATTCAAATCAAAAGTTTAAATTGATCCCCGCCCATTCAGGCTACAGCCGTGTTATCGAAATCTAGTGCTTGCGAAAATAGGTACGATACGAACATTTCACACGATATTGTAATGGGCTTCGGGCATGCTGTGGGCAATCGAGCTAAATATGCATTGAATGTATTGTAATCTTAGTAGTTAGCTCAGTACACTGTTGATTTCATATATTTTCAATGGATAGTTTGGTCAACATCGAGTTCAGAGCGAGGCTTGGTATGAGGAAGCAATTTATGATGAACTTGAGATACCAATGCAAATTAATAGACGCAATTTACTACTTAGACCCCGATCAGACAGTTTTAATTAAATATTTTTTATTGATTTCAGCTTGAAAATTTATATGGTTACTGCAGGTAACTCGTGCTGGGCCGATTATTATTTATTCATGCGCGGCCCACTTCCAAGATTTCCCACGTTAGTTGGCACTATACTATCATGTTGGGTAGCTTGGTATCACGACACCAGCTGAAGAAGAACATATAAAGAACTGAAACGAGGTATTTCAATCTGCATGATCCATGGAATATATATGGCGTTTACGGCTGGTATGCACGTAGTGAAACTATTGTACACGCAGTACTTTATGTATTCTATGGCAGTAGGCTGGTATTTCACAAGAATGATAGCATCTCTCTACTAATCTTGAGGAATATGCGAAGAATTCGTGAGGAGTACACAAATAGTTGCGAGCTCGTGAGAATTCTTAAAAGGCCTAGATGTGGAAATCTCGAGGAAAGCTGCGGCTTAGAAAAAAAGGAAATGTTATAATGAATTTCTATTGATCTAGTTTTAATGGAATTATAGAGAAATACTTTTCTGTGGTTCGCTTGAACCAGTTTCAGTTGACTAGGCTGATAGTTTGAAATAACCGAGCGCTATTATAAATGCATTAGAACAAGATGGAATCGTGTTATACAGTGGACGGATAACGGAGTTCTGGAGTCTCGAGACTCCAGAACTCCGTTTTGTCAACTGCTGTTCGTACCTAACTTACTTACTTTGTAACTATTGTGATAAACAGAATTTCTAGTAACACCTACATATAATCGCCATTTATGCATCAATAAGTAACTAGTGGATAAAATGATTAACAAAAAGAAATTAAATTATTAGCACTGGATGAACGTGATTATATTTAAACCAAGAAGTCAAGTCAACGTGATTATAGACTATGATTGCCCAATGTAGATTGTAGATTCGCATTGTTTAACATAACCAATTCACATGATCTCTTAGTTACAAACAACATACTTATTTGCATAATATAGATGAGAAGATCCCTACGAATGATACAAATAAGCTGTCAGTGACAGAACATCGCGATAGAACTACAGATACATTGCGTTAAAAACGTGTATTCTCATCACAGCTAGTTTATTTGAGAGAAAGTGAATTGTATTGTGAACTTAGATAACCTTGCCATTGCTACTGACATGTCTGTAAGATAATTATTATGTCTTCATACTTTGAAGCATCATCAAAGACGTAGCTTAGCACAGCTTCCGTCTAAACAACCAACGAACAGCGTTGTGATGTTTTTAATAAATATATTTTTCTTAGAAAACTTACAACGAAGACAAGCTACGTCTAGTAATATACTTTTCTGCGATGATAATTATATTCTGGAAAGTAACAAAATATAAGATCTCCCTGGGTTGTCTTAATGTTTAAATTTATTATAGCTTGACTTATTCCACAAGGGATTCTTAGATTCAATAAATATTTTTTATCAGTTTCTTCATAGTCTCTTCGGCCTACAAGACAATCTTGTTTGTTACATAACTACCGATTTGTATGTACATTTTTAAACCGTTTATTTGTATTTGAACAAAAATTTCCTAGATACATTTGGTCAGGTGCTTGTACTCAAATTTCACTTTTAGCATGCCGTAACATCAAAGTTAATAATATTATGTCTGGTTTAACGTACTTACACGGTTTGTCGATCGGACTTCCGTTCGAAATCAAAATATTTTGTCAAACATTCTTCAATTTCAGTATAATTTTAGTTAAGGCATGGAGCAGAGAGCTTACAAAATGTAAGAATCGACAATACGACACCAACTGCCACGCGTACAGGAAAACTAACAAAAATTTTACAAAAAGCTAATATATCAGAAACTCTCATTCTTCTAAACTAAACATAACCTTTAAACAACCGCATGCTCATTTTATCAGAATACTGTGAAACTTGAATGTTTGCGACTTGATCACAATTTGTCGAGTAAGACAAACTTGGAACTATACACTTCGTAGAGTTGAGTAGCCATTAGCAGGTTCAACATGAAGAAACTAGTATGTAGGCCGAAAGAGTCGGCACGGACTCATGGATAGTTTTTTGCGAAAGCCTTTACGATCAATACGATATATTCCGCAGATATTAAAAAGCTATTTATCTGTGCGAAGGCTCGGCCACATAAACGTAACCGCACTCCGTACAGATATTCCGCTTAAAGCTTTCTCCAATACCTTCTAAGCGGACGTATTATGGCTAGAATTATCGAGCACCATAATAGGCAGTAAAACTATTCAACCACATTACAAATTAAGTAATAGCTTACAATAATCGATGAAGATAACCGCTACCATCATCTTCTGGCTAAACCATAATGAAAACTTCTACTTAAAAATCTATGAAAAGGATCTACGAAGGAAAAATCTACGAAGATTATACAAATAAAAAAGGATATCTTTTCAGATGAGCAATAGAGGTTCAGGGTAAAGAAAAAAGCAAAAAAGATATAACAACAGATGGCACGCGTCAAGGACTGAAGAATAAAACATCCGTTGAAAACGTGTCTTAAACTCGACAGATTGCAATCAGAGGATGATGAACATGATTTAATAGATCCCCATCGAGTTGAGCAATGTAAAATTAATCATCAAATGTATGAACCGTAGCGATGGAAGCGCGGTATTTTATTCTGCGGTACGTTAGCCCATATTATATTTGCTCGGCTTAAAAATTATTAGCGCAATAAATTCTCAGAGATCGGTGCCTTTTCGAGTAGATGCATTGAGTTGATCGATTGCAACGGCTTAAGATTTATGCTCCACGAATAAGCTTTGATCAATTTCAACATTTCATTTTAACGAATGATTCGTAATTTCTAAAGCTTTCATATTATGAAATGTTTGTTTTAATGTCGTATTCATACTTAGATCAGTTACATTATCACCGTAAAAACACGTTGTCTAACGTTTGGTTCAACTAATTGGTGTAATTGAGGACTTTAAAACTGCATCGAAGTAAACCAAGGACCAACAAATCAAAAACGCATCAAGACAATCAAGAGATCTCTTGTACTACGGTGGAGATGCGGGAAATTTAACGGCCGTCATGGTGTTACAACTGAATTTCAACATCACCATAAGATCACTTAATAAGTCAAGCGAGCGATAAGTAAGTTACAAAAGGTATAACAAGTATAACGTCTTTGGTATTCTTGAGGTTTTGACCAAGGTGATATATTTTGGTTTCTTGCAAAATCTGGTATGCCAAAGGTGTTTATGTACAGCAACAAGGTCCTCTCCTTATCGAGAGGTCTGTGGGCGGAAGCGTGCACCGGAGCTGACAATAACTTGCCATGGCGTAACCAGTTTGGTCACATCTATAAGTGTGCCACCCAGTTTTTGACCTTATAAAATATAATACAGGTTAGCAATTAAAATCTATTGCCTGTGTGTGACCACATTGTGGAATGTTGAGCAAAGTATCGGCAAGTATAAAGTGCTCCGAAAATGGAAAAACGCCATTTACAAGCTGCATAAATGCAGGAGTTCTGAGAACAGCCCGACCAGTCTCAAGGACTATTTTTAAATGGATAATTAAACACGACGACAAAATTGTCGCGCATCCTGTGATTTAGAATTTTAGATTTTTTCTAAGATGGAATCTTTTTGATCTTTGCATTCGAAGAGCTGAACTGCGATACTCTTTTTATTTAGAAACAGCTCACAGTTTGTAGATTTTGATAAAATGAAAGGCCGGAGTCCATGCGTGATGAATGGGTTATTCAAATTCATTTTATCGTTAAAAAATAACGGGTGGGAAAGGAAACTGCACCAAACAATCGGTGAATTACAGCTCTCCATTTCTATCGGCAGCCTATTATTACAGAAAACATCGTGTTTGATTCGTGTAATCTCTTTACGCATTCAACGCATTTGCCCGTTACGTATTCAGTTCAGTTTACTCACTAACGAGATTTCTTAACAGTAAAATATCTACAGCAAATAACTCTGGTTGATGATGATAGCTTTTCAAGGTGTGTTGAACACACTCGTATATTTACCTAAGTATAAGCTTGTTAGACATGTCGCTGAGCAAACAACACAACACTTTCAATTTTGGTGGAGATGGTTCAGATTAATTTGGGCAGGTAAAAAGAGTATAATCGTCAGAGTGATCTGGGTCGGCACGGCAAGCACATCGCATGGCTCCTTTCGCGGATGGTGGCCAACGAGCCGTGGTCTTCGAGATGGCTACGGTCTGCTGGCCTAACCTTGGCCGTATGCCTCCCGCGCGATCCCGCACGGATCACGGTGACATCACCAGCGACAATATTCTAATACTCTTAGGCCAAGGCCGAAATTCCTATCAATGATATTATACTAGTGTTAACGCATCGGAATAATAAAAAGGAAAGTAAGGTCGACGACCTCTTCGCGGAAGATGCAGTTGCTGATGGATTTGTCCGGATTCTTTTTTTAGATGCCAAAATGCGGTGTCGGACTAGTTTCGGAAAGTGTGCAGCAACGAAAGAAAAAGTTCGACAGACTGTCTAAATTATTATAAAGCTTGATGAAATGTTTTTTAATTTGCTCAACGTCGCATGCTCGAATTTTTAATACGCGTAGACGTTTTAATCGAAAAGTGTACAACGGCCACTTTCTAATGTTGAGCAAAAAAATATCAATTACAAAGTTAAGTAATCGATTGACTTGGGGTTTGATTGGACTGTTTGTTTACTAATTCATTCCTTAGGCACCACTTAGATAATTAGAATACTATGTTGTCAAGATCATGCAAATGACTAAACTGGCCGTGGATAACTAATGAATGTGGAATCAAGTCGAATACATTTGCAAGTTTATCGTATCGAGACATTATCTGAGTCCATAGGTAGGTAAGACACCGACACACCTTGCGTTGCGATAAGTAGGTAAGTATGGATCATCAACATTCTTGGCGAGTAGCGCTCAATGTTAACTGTAGCTGTCGTGGTCTAGCTTAGACTTGAGGAACCCACACAGAATATTACGGCCCAATAAATGTAGTGTTATTTGCGCTATATCGTCTACAAACTCTGACACGACTGTTTTCCAAGATACAGCAAATACTCTTTCAAGATCGTTTGGTACATGATCCTTAATGTTTGGTCTAACGTGGGTATTAAATGTCTTGTTGAATTAAAAATATGCGCAAAACGCCATTATAACTAGTTTGGTTGGTGCTAAGCTAGAATTAAGTCTACGACTGCGTAGGGAGAGCCAGTGAGAATCTCTTACCGAGACGGAAACGGAGGCACTAGGCATTCCCTCCTCAGCGCTCTGACCCTCCGGGGCGCTTAGAAACCGGCGAAGAGTGCCGTATCCAGACGCGGAGGCAACCATCGCTACCATACTGCACAATCACAACACTCTTAATGTACTGATGACATCACACGCGGGGGTCACTATTTTTACGAGGTCGGGGTACTTCGGGAGATTTCGCGCACGGCGTTCCGCGCGCCTGACGCGACGATACTGCCTGTTGGCTGCGCTTACGCCTGCGCCCCCCACTATACGCACGATAAACTTAGATAAAGCTACCTTGCCACAGAATAACTAATAGTCGCCATATCATTTGCCATAGAATCTATAAAATAAAATTCTAGTAGATATAAATGTTTGTGTTACTTCCTTCCTGATTTTCACAGGATGCTTTATGATGTTGATATCACGAAAATTAATTCATTTTAGCTAATGTTTATAGTTAATTTACATTTTTTAGTGCAACAGTATCTGACTATGTATTTATGAATATTTATCTTATTTTATTTGTGGTAGAAAGTAGATAAAAAGATGAATAGTCATGAAAAACAATAACAGCTTCTGCTGAGATTAATAATGTTGATTGCATTTCAGATAAGTAAAAATAAGCAATAGATAAGCTCAGACAATGGAGAATTTTGCCCCGTCTAGTAGGTACCAGAATATGAAGATAGTTTTGCCAGCCATCGCACAAATGTCATTGGTGGGCATGGAATCCACAACCCACTAGAAGAGTGCTCTGTCATTTACAACAAAACACAGCAGTATTTTATCTCAATTAAAATTGACTAGAATGTTTGTTTTTGTTTGCTAATATTATACTTATGTTATTACTACTTAATAATATTAGTTGGCCTACTAATATTATAAAGGTGAAAGTTTGTATGGCTGAATGGATTGATGTTTGTTACTCTTTCATGCAAAAACTTAAGGCCCCACACCGCAGGACCTAATATAGCTTATTTGCTGAAATTATAATAATGGAGACGCCACTGGTTGTCTACCATTCACACCGTCATGTATGAGAAAAGGACCAAACTCTACTCTAGCTCAATGCCCGTATAGACAGATTGCAAAAAACTAGGAGATAAAAAATTATAAGTATATATTACAATAATATATCAGAATAATGCATAGATTATAATTTATAAATATATATTGAGTGAACTGTCAAAAAAATAGATACTACGATAGCAAGAGGAAGTTGCCAGCACCAGCTAGTAACTTCACAATAGTAGATTCTCAATTGGACTGTATGTTTTTATTAACAAGTGCATATGCTATTAGGTTTCTTCTGAAATAGAACTCCTCTTTTACTATAGACTTCTACTCTCCGTCTCCTCCAACTCAAGGATATCGATCTCATGTTTTAAAATTATTTTCTACAGGTACAATGGGATCTATCGCAACGATTTTTATAATCAAATTGTAGCAGGTTTAATAAAAGAAGTCAACATGTTGGCATCACAGGCACTCATAACTTATCCCAATAAGGAGCCAACAGCTCATAACAATGTTCTAAAGTCAATAATTTATTCACTAGGAGTGTGGGTAGCGGAGACTTCGCCCACCTTTTGCCTTGCTTGGAGCCTTAGTCTTCAACACTGAATGCCACAAATTAGAAAGCATTCAATAACACATATCAGTAAAGTTATCAGTTTTACAGTCAGATGATAACAATCTCAGTCTTCAACGGAGACCACTGAATCATACAAATTTGCATTGAAGCATAACCAGTGGTTGCATTCCAATGCAAATTTGGCAAGTAGTAATAACAAAACGAGCAAGGCAAAGGTGAAAATGCAGAAAAACCGGCGGGCCATTAGCCTAGAGCTCACCTGTTTGGTATCCACACAGTCACTAGCCTCCATGTTAGCATGTGAGCGCTCCTGCCTCTCCATGACTTCGGAAACATCAGAATCTCTTACACCAGCCACAAAAAACAGTCAAAATCACACGGACCCAGCTTAAACATAACAATCGCGATGGGCACAGCTAATTTCAACGAAACAATGTCAGTGTTCAAACCTTTCTTACAGGCACTTGGGAAACTATTTTGACACTTTTATAGATAAATCTAAGCGTGTGAACAATCAACCACTATTTTTATACACTAAAAAATAGATAAAGAGCACCAATGTTCATGTTTGAAGCAAATCATGAAAAATACAGTTGATCACCATCTTAAAATTTTCACACATTCCGTCATCGAGGGCCGAACTGTGTGACGGACGGTCGCTGCCCTATGTTACGTTCCATAGTAAATAAGTTATCATGTTTTGCATTTAAATAGTGGTGAGGGCCTCAAGAATGGACCCATTACACATTTTTGAATGGACCTCTTTTGAACAGTTTTAATTAGTAAAATGTAATGCATAAATGTAGTTTCATCGCGAAAACTGATAAAAAAGTTGAAAGTGGCATAAACATCACACAATACTGCGTAAAATGAAACGGATTTTTGCATTATTTTTGTAGCGACATCTAACGGCCGTAATTCTTTGAAATCTTTTGTGAATGAATGAGGGTCATCTACCTTGCTCTACCTACTTCTTGGTTTTATAGAGATGAGGGTAAGATTCGAACTTATCGTTCATTTATCTGGCTTCCACTTCGGAGAGCACTGTCTCCGAGTCAAGAGGTATTGCGCTGATTCGCTGTTTTGTAGCCTATCAGTGGCGTTGTGGCCTTTGTGGGCCTCGGAGTCTGTTGGTACAAGTATATACAAGAAGTACGTAAGTAAGATACGTAGTATCCCAGTATGATCTCTTGCACGTTTTGTGTTTGAGCGAGTAGGCGGAGTGGCGAGATTTTATCCCTAACCCCCCCGGGATTCCAGTATAGGAGCCGATGGTGGTTGCGACTACCCATGCTGGCTTCTGTTTATGGTGGTCAATCCGCGTATTGCCGCATCTTTGAGGTCTCCCCCGGCGACAATGGTGGTGAGCAGATCCGCCAGGATCGTAGGCTTCACTCAATCTTTTGTGTCACTTGCTTTATGTGACAGTGGCAGACTTGTTTTATGTGACGGATAAAAACAGTCAGCCAATTCAGCCCAAAATTATTAACAAACACAAATAATACCAAAAACATTATCATCATTCTCAGGCAAAATTTCTGGACTACTTAACTTCTTTAATTCAAATGCCTCGTGAGAAAAGTCGCTATCGTGATCGCCGGAGTTCCTCATACAGTTCGGAGTCTTCGTACGACAGGAAGAAGTCTAAAAGTAAACACAGAAGGCGGTCCAGAGATCGTTCAGAGTCTAGCAGTCTCAAAAAAAGGAGATCCAGTTCTCGCTCCAGATATAAGAAGAGGAGCCTATCTCGAAGTGTCTCGAGAGATCGATACGAGAAATCTAGAAGAAGGTCGGTATCACGGTCTCGTTCTAAACGCGAGCGGACAAGATCCAGGTCAAGAAGCAGGACTAAATACACTAAGAGTAGCAAGAAGTCTAAGAGATCGCGCTCTTCTAGTAGCCGGTCCAGCTCCTTTGACATAGGTGAGTGATTATTCACTATAGTTCATGCTAAATGAAATATTCTGTAATGTCAGTAATGAAATTGGAATTTTTCAGAGCGGGCTGTACCCTACAAGAAAGATAACTTAGATGATACTGAAACTAAAGTGGAGAAGGCAATCAAAGCAGCTGAGGCTGCCGGCTTAACCATGACGAAACTTCCATCTTATGAATACAAAGAAGTTTCTGTAAAAGAAGACATGCCTACCATCCATGATCGGAATCTTTTAGAAGAGATTAACTGTGACTCATTTGTGCAACAGTCATTCACATCCTCACGAAGTAAGAAGAATATTGTGATAGATCTGAAGGCTGAAACTATCATGGTGCCGGAAGCAGAGGTCAAAGTACAAAAAGATGACTGTATTATTGATTTTAATGTAAGTTAATAAAAGGAGTCTTTTACCCCCTACAATTACATATCTGTTACATCATTCTTGAGCTATTTTCAAAATTCAGCTCTATTGTCTTAAAATAAAGTATAGTTTTGCATTATACTACTGTGTCTGTAATGTGGTCATTTAACATGATCAGTTACACAAGCACTATATCTGTGCCCCAATAAATTACAGAGATAAAAGTGTAATGAAAATGAAAATTGGTTTGTCTACTTAGTCTCTTTATTATTTGCAGGAAATACCTAGTGAAGAAGAACTGAGAGAAATGTGGATAAATAAACTGTTTCTTTATCGGAAGAAAATGGTGAAAGGAGAAATATAAGCTTTCAGGGACTGTGAAATAAACTCAAAGCAGATATTTGTAACTTGTATTAGCACAAGCACTTCAACTACATAAATGTAACATTTCAATAAACAATAACAGTTATCACTTTTTAATGTTTTAAGTACAGATTATTCTGTATTTAGTGTTCAAGCAATAAAAACAAGTAACAACCTAAATTATTTTATTGAACACAATCTGCTGCAACCTGCATTGTGGGACACTCTGTCACTACTTAGATATATTTACAAGATACTGCAACGAATTTCAATCTTCTACTTTGCTGTGAGACCCTCACATGTTGTTCCTTTCCCGCTGAATTCTGGTGCTGTATGTCCGTGACACCAGGTTCCACGCGTCCATATACCTGTCCATACACATAGCTATGCATTTCTGTTCTGAGTTATCCAGGGATGTACCAGGTTTGCTGATGCACTTCTTGAAACATTTCTCTGACATTTTCGTAAGCAGTTCCTGAGCATTTGCGATGGCAATTTGTTGTTTTACCTGATCCATCAGCTCTTCTTTTTGCACTCCGCTGAGTGAACCAGTAGTAAGAGAGTCCATTTTAATTGTAGCCAGAAATATTCGGAATCCAGATATTACTCAATTTGTTTCTAAAGTAAATTAGTTTAGTACATAACCTCAAATTTCTAAAAGTGACAAGACAGACTAGACTGCTGATAATAATCAGTATGTACCTATCAGTCAGTTTTTTTAACAAGTTGGGTCAAACTATTGTCCAGTTTGATCTTTTGAAGAAAATTGTGTATTTAAAGCCACAGACTGCAACTTTGACCATATATAATCTGTGGGTTTAAATTGTAAACAAACATGACCTTACATGAAAATGTAATGTGATAATTAATTTGGTTACTGTATGAACATATTTTAAAGATCAGAAATGTGCGATGAAGAAGAGGTTTCTCGTGTTACTACAACCGAGGCTATTGAAGATATTGCCAGTACACTCACACATGATGAATTACTTGAAATTACTCAGTCCTCACTCTACACTCTAACAAAATGCGATTCGTTGCTCAGTGATCTTCCGTCTGATATTATACTTGAAGAGATTTTGTCCCAGGTATAGTTTTATTATTATCATCAAAAATTTAGCTGATAGAAAACTCCCATAGAAGTATGAATAAAAAGTAATAAAACTGATGTTGGCACTCATAAGGTATTACAATAGTTTTTGAAATACCTGTGGGTTCCAATGTAAATAGTACTTTTATGTCTATGTAATGTACCTACTTAGAGTATTGTTTTAAACCTTTTACAGATAGCAGTGGAACATGGTCAGGCTATCACACTATTCATATCGAGGGAAGACGAACCAGTATTAAAAGTTATTGTAAGTTGCAGTTAGTCTAAATACATAATGAAAAAAAATATTGTGGAACTAATTTGTTTTTTTTTATGCAGGTGCCTCAAAATGCTTCAGTGCGAGATTTAAAAAAAGCAGTGGCAAGACATTTTGAAATTTACCAAAAACGAAATAAGAATAAAGTAAAAATATCATGGAAATATATTTGGAAGACATACAACTTATGCTATGATAGTACAGTATTGGAAAATGATGATGATTGTATCCAATATTATGGTGTAGTAAATAAGGTTACTCTTAAATTCAAAAAGAGGAGGGGAAAGAAAAATAAATGAAATGGATTTAAAACTATTTATTTCTGTTCTACAAACCGTCCAAGATACAAAATAAAATATTTCTGGATAATTCTTAAAATTACACTCTCAGAATAAACTGAAAATAAATTTACTGCATTTAGCAAAATAACTATGTAAGCTTGATCATACTTAAAATAAACATATTGGACATCAATAATGCACAATGACCACTAATTATTTAACACATCAAATATTTTAATGAGTGTATTAAAGTTGTTCAAAGTCGGGCTGCGGCGGTGGCTCCTGAGGCAAGGGCTCAAAGTCCCCAAGGCTGTAGGAAGGCTCCTCATGTCTTGGAGTGGCCAACGGACGATCATATGCATCCTTCAAGAGTTCATGTTCATGCTGCAATGAAAAATGATAATTGAACTTTCCAACATGTTGCTAGAGTTTTTTGTAGATGAGTAGTTTTACTATCAAATAATCTAAGGTCTGTGTAATTTGTTATCAGAGCAAAACAGGCAACACAAATATTCACAGTTTATCCATAAAATAAAATGACCCATAAGACCAGTCCCATTGATTAAACAACCATTCATTTTACTTTTGATAGTCCACCAGACTATTACTAAACAATAAAATCGATGGTCTTTTTTAAGCTGGTTAAATTTGTTACCTGATCATTCTGGCTCAAAACGGAAGGTGGCGCCAGGTCGTCTAAAGACAGCTGTGTGTTGAGCACTGATGGGGGAGCGTAGTCAGCAATAGATGAACTAGTCTCCAATGCCTGAAATAAACAGGTTTCATCAACACTTGAAACAGCCGCAGGCTTACATCATAACATAATGATAATATGTATATTTGAACATATAAAACTTTGTTTGCATTTTTGACCTATTGCACTTTCTTGAAGTTGTTTTCTATGCTGGAAGGAAAACATGATGCTAAACTACGCGTTGCAAATTTGGCCACGGGGCAGCGTTTGGTAGACGGCGCTCACTGTATTTTAATTTATTTTAATAGAAAAAATATAAACTTAATAGTCTTTGTTACTTGGTAAAGATGCAGCTTTCTTATAGTGATAGAATTCTTATAAGTAGAATCGTTTTTTTGTTAAATCCTAGTAAACAAATCTGGTCTAATTTTAATATTAGTTTGAATTTGAACATACCGGTTCAGGATCATCATACGGTTTGAACATGGGCTCTTCGGCGGGACGCACCGTGTTAGCTCTCGCGTCCTCTTCGCAGCTGTAAGCCGTCTTGTGTTCGCACATCAGTAGATGGGTCAGCATATCGGTGCCTGAAGAAACAATAATTTATAGATTAGGTAAGTTTGTAGTCTTATTTAATACTAGCGACCCGTTCCGGCTTCGCACGAGTGGATTTCTTATCTTTTCTTGTGAATACCCTATGTTACTCAAGGTGAATGTAGCTTAATAAAGGTAAAAACATTTTTTAAATCGGCGCAGTAGTTTTTGATTTTATTCATTATCTAGCTAGAGGAATACATCGTCTTGCTATCATTATATTCTTAGAAATTCGCACAATATCTTCATAAATTATAGCTTATGTGTTATTCTGATGTAAAAAGCCTTTCGGAATAAAGGGAATGACTACCGCCGAAAAAACTAAAACACCTGTTTTTCGTTGGTTAAAAATAAAACAAATGTCTGGGAGAGTACTAACCCACTTTAGTGGAATACCCGCAGACGCAGTGCGTGGCGTAGGGCGCGCGGCGCGGCGCGTCCTCGAGCGACAGCGGGCCGGCGCAGCAGCCGCTGTGCTGCAGCATGGCGCGGTAGCACGACGTCGCGTACGAACACTTCGTGAATACTAACCCACTTTAGTGGAGTAGGAGCAGACGCAGTGCGTGGCGTAGGGCGCGCGGCGCGGCGCGTCCTCGAGCGACAGCGGGCCGGCGCAGCAGCCGCTGTGCTGCAGCATGGCGCGGTAGCACGACGTCGCGTACGAACACTTCGTGCAACTCGTTGTACCCCTACAACACACAATTATTCATTCATTAATATTTATTTATTTACGAACACTTCGTGCAACTCGTTGTACCCCTACAACATACAATTATTCATTCATTAATGTTTATTTATTTATTTACGAACACTTCGCGCAACTCGTTGTACCCCTACAACATACAATTATTCATTCATAAATGTTTATTTATTTATTTACGAACACTTCGCGCAACTCGTTGTACCCCTACAACATACAATTATTCATTCATAAATATTTATTTATTTACGAACACTTCGCGCAACTCGTTGTACCCCTACAACACACAATTATTAATGCATAAATATAATTACATATAATAATAAATAATGCTGGACAATCCACACAACATCATCTAGCCCCAAGCTAAGCAGAGCTTGTGTTATGGGTACTAGAAGACTGACATACATAATACAATACATTACATAGATAGATATTTTTATTATACATACAAATACCCAGAGCACCCCGGAATAAATATTTGCAGATCGTACAAACATTTATTCCAAGGCGGGAAACGAACCCGCAACCTTCCGCGTCGCAGACGGACCTTCGCCCGCCGCGCCACATCGGTCGTTTATATATTATGTTCGCAAATACTCACACATCTATCTCGTAAACTAAGCAAAGCTTGTAATATAGGAACTAGATTGCTGATTTATGTGGGAATCAAACCCATGACCCAAAGGAAGTTAGAGCTACTAACAACTGAGCTGTGACGCCTGTCAACAATCGATCTCAATACTGTCACCAATACTTACAAGAAATGTTTATCACTGTCCATATGAGTGTCACACTCTCTGCAGATCATTCCGTCTGGCAAAACCAGGGTTAGATTCTCAAATGTTTCCTTTATGTCGTGGTTGGCCGAGTCTTTAACAGGCGGGCGGGCTTTGTTCTGAGAAATTTGATAATAAATAAGTAAATAAATAATGCTGGACAATCCACACAACATCATCTAGCCTAGCAGACTGACATACTTAATAAGTACAATACTTTACATAGATTTTATATTATACATATCAAATACCCAGAACACCCGGAATAAATTTTTGCAGATCGCATTTATCCCAAAGTGGGAATCGAACTCGCAACCTCCGCGCCGCGCCACATCGGTCGTATTCTTAGTATTTTTTCAAGAGAATTAGCTTAGCATTAAGAGGTGGGATATCTTATTTTCCCACTCTTACAAAGAGGCCTCTCCCCAAAATATATATTTAAGTATTTAAAGATTATATTTAGCAGGTATTTTATAACAACATAATTGCAATTGAGTTTCAATTGATACTTACTTTGAATACAGATTTCATTAAATCGATTTTAACAAAACAAATATGATCTAATTATAAATGGTTTATACAAACTATTCTATATTGAATTCTGCTTATACTACAGTCAAATAAAATGTGTATGAATGAATAATAAATAAATATATTTTTCATGGATGTGACGCAACGTAATCTCAAACTAAGTAAACTTTGTACTATAGAAACTAGATTGCTGATAGAATACTTGTAAATCTACTTTTAGTAAATATGTAAAAATTTTATTCATAAAAAAACTTTACCACTAAACCATAACATATTTTACTCAAATGATTACTTTTCAATGTGTAATAGTCAAAATGATTTTCTTAGATTTACATTTTGATATAAAATGGTGGTTCAAGAAGTACCTCAATGATCCTTTTATCTTCATAAACACCGTCATTAATCCAGAGATTTCTTATTTTCTGCATAGATTTAGAATCAGCTAACAAATTATTTCTATATTACATTTTTACTTGGTTATTTAATGCTGGGGTTAAGCTACTGATATTTTTTCGTTATCAAGTGCGACTATTGGTTTGATCAAAGCTGGTTTTGGTTTTAATGCCTGTAATGAAATGATGCGAAAATATTTGAAATGTTTTTATCATAAAAAGATTGAAGTGTGATAAAAAAATTACAGATAGAAAAGAGAAGTTTTTTAGTTCATTGTAATTCCCAAGTTTAGTAGAAGCAACTATCATTTTTATTTTACAACTTTTTAGACCCTGCAAGCTAGTATAATCCATTACCACCTTTTTATACTCCATACTTTAATTAAGAGTTGTTATTGCATCTTGTATAATGTATTTCCACCATTATCGACACCACTCTTTACTTTTAGAATTGTTTATGTAAAATGAAGTTAGTGTGAAGTATATGTATATGTACTACTTACCCGAGGTTTAGCAATAAGATGTTCTTCAGCGCAGAGCGGAAGTGCATTCTCCACAGTAACATGATCGCGAATCTGGTGCTCTTTCAATTGCCCTGATATGAACCAACATTGTTATGTTAAGTTATTTTCATCAATTTATTGTGTATTTTTATCCTAACTCAAAAAGCAGCACTAAGATTCCATAAACAAATATATAAAGTTAATTTAAAAAAACAAAATAATACAAATTATTAAGTTGAATGATATTTTATGAAATAATATTTGTATCATTGTCATTCGTCAAATTTATTTATCATGAGCGTGGTTGTAAGTGCTGTCTTATTTCATGAATTGGTGAATTCGAATTATTAACATAACTATGAATAGTCTCAATAGTCTTAGAATAAAATAGTACAGCAGGTAAATAAGACTACATAAAATAAATAACAATTAGGATAAGGTACAATGGGTGGTCTTATCGCTATAAGCGATATTTTCTAGACAACTTTTGGATTTACAGAAGCATTTCGGTTAGGTATGAATGGGGATTTGGGGCGCACACAAAAAACAGAATGGAGTTTAAGACAAGTACTACAATGATTTTGCATTACAAAACTACTGACTTACCAAGATGCACAAATTTAAGAGTGCAGCGAGTGCATTTGACCTCCATATCTTTGTCACGATGCTGCTTGAGATGGTCCATGAAAATGTGTACGTTGGACATCATCTCATTACCGTCCACGTATACCGGTATCACCTGGAAATATTTGTTTAGTTAGTCAACGATTTAACAATTCTATGTACACTAAATACATTTAAAATATGAACGTCACAGCTGATTTAATAGCCAATTTGGAGATGGGTGTGGTATCTCTTACGAAAAAGGAAGATCGTCGAAGATCTTTGGCTTAAGGTTCGAGGACCAGTGGATAGTATTTGATTGTACTACTTATGTTCAAACTCCGTGATAGCTTCGTTTGCGCGATCTAGGATTTATCTCTGCCATCTGTTGGTCTATTGCGTAGACTTCGATGCAGTTTATCACGTAGCGAGATAGATGGCGCTACACCAACATTAATATTGTAGTCAGTTCCTGAAGCGTAGCGTGTTTTTTAGACTTATGTATACCTTAGTACGTCCCTGCCATGACGTATCATTATCTTGCTAAACGTTACAAAGTTGAATTGACACAACATTGGAGCTTCAGCATTAACTTGTAATTTGCTGTAAGAAGGATCATACAAGAAACCGGTATGAACCATATTTCTCTTGCTTTTAAACGTTACTTAGTTGAATGGACACAACATTGGAATTTTCAGCATTTTATTTTAATTCGTTGTAAGAATCAAACAAAAAACGGTAGGAACCAGGCCTTCCATTTCTAGCCCATTCTTTTAGGCTCTGTTGGCAACGATTCTAAGTAAACCTTCTGCACACAAGCAGTGTTTATCTATTATTGGTTTCTCATATAACAAAATATTACTTACAACTAACATGCAATCATTAAGAAGCTGTTGGTACACCTAATAAAGAAGTACTTAAATGACTATTGATTATATATTTACCTTGAGACAATGCACACAAAGTAAATTGCCACCTTTGCCGTGCTGCATTCTGAAATGCCGCACGAGCGCGCGGTGCGACGACACGCGGTAGTCGCACGACGCGGCGCTGCAGCGGTACGGCAACTCCAGCGGCGCGTGGGACTTCTGCATGTGAGATGCGAGAGACATCACGGTTGAGAAACGGACCTGGGAATACAAAATTGTATTAGTTTTGATATGCTACTCTCTATTCTCTATGTAGCGCCATCTATCGCGCTACATGATAAACTGCATCGTACTACGCAAGTTACGCAACAGACCAGCAGAGGACACTTGTTAATCCTAGAAGCGCAAACGAAGTCATCACGAAGTTTGAACATAAGTAACACAACCAATAACTATTTATATCTTAGTGATCATCACGTATCACGCTGTACGTGATACGGCGAATAATTAGGATAGAATAAAACTGGCCCGAGGGCTGGTGAGTATCTGGCCCAGCGTATCAGCATTGCTATTCAGCGCGGCAATGCAGCCAGTATCTTGGGTACGCTTCCGATTGGTACTGATTTGGATCAGTTGAACTATAGATCGTTTGCAACGGTCTGTAGATAGCTCAACTGTTTCTTATGTATTTTGTATTCCAATGTACATTTTGTAAATACTGTATAGTCGTAAGTTTGTTTGTGAATAAAGTTAGATTACCAATCTATATTTTTGTGATCATCACGTATCGACTTAAAATGTCTAGGGTTACTTACATAAGTTTATGAACTTAGTAATTAGGATAGAATAAAAAATATATTTTTTGGTATAATTATATTTCAATGTCACTTACCTCACAAATAAGGCACGCGTAAGTGAACAGATCCGGTGACTTAGTATCAGCTGGATGATGATGCTTGAGATGCAGTTGCAGCTCGCCGTCGGACGCGAACCGCGCGGCGCAGTAGACGCACAGCGCGCCCTCCGAGTCGGGCGCCGCGCCCGCCGCCGGGGGCGTGATGTGGCGGGACAGGTGGTCCAGCAGGGATATGTTCTCGTTGAACTCTTGGTGGCAGTTCGGACACTGGAAATAACGCAGGGCTTATGTAAATCGGGACGGTCTAGCAGGGATATGTGTGACTGTTCAGACACTGGAAGGAACGCAGGGCTTATGTAAGTCAAGTGTTATGTGGCGAGACGGTCTAGCAGGGATATGTGTGACTGTTCAGACACTGGAAGGAACGCAGGGCTTATGTAAGTCAAGTGTTATGTGGCGAGACGGTCTAGCAGGGATATGTGTGACTGTTCAGACACTGGAAGGAACGCAGGGCTTATGTAAGTCAAGTGTTATGTGGCGAGACGGTCTAGCAGGGATATGTGTGACTGTTCAGACACTGGAAGGAACGCAGGGCTTATGTAAGTCAAGTGTTATGTGGCGAGACGGTCTAGCAGGGATATGTGTGACTGTTCAGACACTGGAAGGAACGCAGGGCTTATGTAAGTCAAGTGTTATGTGGCGAGACGGTCTAGCAGGGATATGTGTGACTGTTCAGACACTGGAAGGAACGCAGGGCTTATGTAAGTCAAGTGTTATGTGGTGGGACGGGTGATCCAGCAGGGGTATGTTCTCGTTGAACTCTTGGTGGCAGTTCGGCGGACACTGGAAATAACGCAGGGCTTATGTAATCCAGCTTTGGCGCCAGGGAGGATCACAATCCCGCTTTGGCGCAAGGGGGGGGGGGATCACATAGTCGTGCTCAAGTCAAGAACTTATAATTTAATTTTGATAATGTAATTCCCAAATGTTTGCCATTATACAAAGTTATTATATTAAATTAATTAAACATTGAAGGTATGTAGTTACATTAAATCTGTATGGTGACAAAATATATAAATAAAATGATTATGTTCAATTGGTCCACCTAAGTCCTGGAATCAGCTCAGGGGGGGGGTCATGACCCCCATGACACCCCCCCTGGATCCGCCGTTGTATGTAACTAACCCGAATCACGATTGATCCGAGTTTGACACATAGTAATTGTTTGATTTTATCGTTGATCATCGTTCGAGAAACCGGCCGTAAGTGTTATGTGGCGGGACAGGTGCTCAGTCAGTCGCAGTGTGCAGTGTCACTGCAACGAGAACATATCCAATGTTCTCGTTGAATTCTTGTGGTAGTTCGGACACTGAACGTAACGTAGGGTTCATGTAAATCAGTGTGAGTCGCGAAACCTCTGTAGAGGGTTCGCGAGAGGTCGCATACCTTGTGTATGCGTAAAAAACTGTATGCAAATGCATCTGATAGAATTGGCAATGGAAAAGTGTTTTTATAAATATTGATTTGATTTTTGTGTCTATCATATTTTTCTGTTAGTTAATTTGCTTTTTGTTTATGGTTAGTCTTTTTAAAATAAACAAATTGTTATATGAAAAAGTTGAGTTATTTGCAGACCGATGCATGCATAAAAAAATAATACAGTAATGTTACTCACATCAACAGCGATAGGTGTTTTAACACCCGGCGTTTCGCCTCCAATTTTCCCGAAGTAGAATTTCTCCATAGAGACCATTTCTTCCGGTTCCTTCGGCTTGGCCTCTTTCTTGATGCTCTTGAGTGGTATGTCCAAGTCCGGGTCGTCATCGATGTAAGTGCGCGGCGCTTTGCGACGTCCGCGCTGAGAACTTCCGTCCTTGTCTTTCTTCACTTTAGACTTATCTTTGTCCTGCTCTTGCTTTATTTTTTGCCGGCGGACGGATAATGGAGACTGTAATAATAAGTGATATAACGGTATGTATATTTGTAGAGGGTCTTCTTTGAAAGTAGTAAATCGATTCCTTTAGAGCTATGTTATATTTTGATAAGAAATGGTTTTCACTGCAGATCTTATTTAGATACATTTCATGAATAATATAAGTTTCTTGCCTGTTCTTCTAGGCTCTTGCCGTGGAACTGGCACCTAGAATCACCCAGTATAGAAGACAATTCTAAATTAGCCTTGTGATTTTACTGAATAAAGAATTTTTGATTTTGATGATACCTTTAGAATAAATAAAAAACAGAGGCTCTTTAAAAGACAGATTAAAGATCTAGTCGAAACTACCTCAGTTAATAAATTCGAAACAAAAATACTTCTGAGTCTAAATTATCTTTGACAATAGAGTCCATACCTCTTCCTCATCATCATCATCGATGTAAAGAGTTTTTTCCTTCTTCTTCTTCTTGGCAGGCGGACCTGGCGATGGTTCTTTCTTCTTACGGCCGCGCTTGCCGCGAGATTCAGATTCTTCGTTTTTCTAGAAGTTGAAATGAATTAATAAAAAAATGTCATGTACTTGTCAGTCAGCACTTTCTAGCCCTAAGCATAGATATGAGACCTAGATTGCTGATATGATACTTATGTAAGTACATTTTTTAAATATGTACATAAAAATTGACATCAGACATCAAACATTTTTTTTGGTTGGGATTGTACCCACGATCCACGACATAAAACTCAGTGCTAATACTAACTGCGCTGTGATGGCTGTCACATATAAGATTTATTGTAATTACAGAAAAATCTGTCAATTTATTATTAGAACTTTTATCTGAAAATTATTTAGAAAGACGTCTCACCCCTTTCCCAGAAGAATATTTCCAGTTCTTGAAAGGATTAGCAGCTATTTTGTTGAGACGCACAGTTATGACGTCTTTAGAGTCCAATTTAGTTTGCTCCGCTATGTGAGACACTATGAAATCGAACGCTTGACCTGGTGATACGCCGAACCTAGAAAAAGTCAATATGAATCGATATTTGCTATTGTTTTTGTGTATTGTCTAGAACTGAATTTAATAAGATAAATAAAACCTTTGGAAAAATAATCTAGCATTACGATCTTTGGGGGTGATCTTTGTTATTCCGTTCTAACATAATTATGTAATTAATTTATTTATTTATTTCGTTTTACAAAGATTTGAATTGTAATTGATAATATAGGTCCAGTCATTTTAGCTATTTTAAACCCCAATCTGCGGAATAATTCCTACTCAGAAAACGGTTAATTCTACAGAAAAATGCATAAGACATTTTTTGTAGACAATTTTACAACAAACAATTTGTAAAAGACCTTTATTGACCTCTGAGCAATAGATCGCGAGATATTTGCGAAAAACTGATTTTCGTGATCTTTTGACGTTTATAACTTTTTTAGCCGGCACGATATCAATGTCGATTTTTCACATCTTCATTACAATGCCGCAAATAAAGGTGTATACAAAAATTCAGCCCACTAGGAATTATTCCGCAGATAAAACCTAAAATGACCGGACTATTAACGGCGAAACTATGTAATTTACTTGTGCTAAATAGCCAAAACACGCCAAAAATTTAATAGAAAAAAAAACTACAACTGACTTTTCCCTCCAAACCAGTTCATCCAAGAACTGCTGTATAATCTGCCTGGACAGCAGCGATAGAGTGTTCTGGAACATTCTCGGTACAATTCTTCGCAAGTACTCCATTATGTTTCCGTTGGAATTCTTTCCTTCCGTGTGGGATGACGATTGGTGGACGTTCTTGAAACCCATGTTTATTAGGGTACCTAGAAATATATCATTGATTTGTGAGGCAGTGCGATTATTGGTGAAGCTAGTGCTGAGATATGGCGTTTTACACTTTATAAAGAAAACTATGTTCATAACCATGTTAGTTTCCAATATTATATATTCTACTCTAATCTCAAACTAAGCCAAACTTCTTCATATCATGTTTACTTAGTTAAATCTGCTACAAACAATATTGTATATATATACTAAAGAAACTTGTTACCTTTATCAACCGTCAGATCGGTGAGGATGGTAGATGCAGGGTTCACCCATGCATGGAGTGGTTCTAGAATCTTCTGGAAACGCTTTTTATAGTTCTTTTCGTGCTCTGCTAGGGGCTCCACTGCGCGTAGACGAATCTAGGAACAACAAATTGTATTTGACATATATTTTTAAACAAGATAATTGTAAAATATTATTAAAGACAGAGCTTTATTTCCAACAAAAGCATGTTACAATATGGGATGTTTTTACCTATAATTAGCATAATTTTATAACGAATGATAATTTTACTAGCCAGCTATAGCTACAAAAATCTTTATGCCACACTGAGGTAGCCACATACAACTAAGTATTTTGTTAGTATTTGCCTGTACAAAGCACAACTTACACATTTCTCCGAAGTATCCAAAACGCCCAACACTTCGACCTTCACTTGTCTCTGCGTGCCATCATGGCTGGTCGTGCCCAACGAGATCACTCCAACTTCCACTTTCTTCCCGGACCCACCCATCAGCCCCAAATGTTGATGAATAGCTGACGTACAAACCGCCCGAAGCCAGGTGAATAACCCCTTGACGTATAGATTGTCAACTTTAACCCATTGGACTACGTTTTGCACGTTTGTCTGACACGCCCAATGGTAGACAAGTTTGAGAAGCACGCTCGGAGGGAAAGTCGCGCCTTCGAAGATGGAGCTCGAGAATACGGAGACGAAACGGGTCGGGCAGCACTCGGATATCCACACGTAGCCTCCGGAGTACGGGAACTTTGTGACGTCCGAATACATTCCTGTGTATGAGAGATTAGAGATTATTTGTGTGTTTTGTGTGTCGGATTGGGTGAAATATGATAAAGGTGTGAAAGGAGTGAATGCCAAGATGACGGATGATAGAAACAGTGGAGAAAGAAAACGTATTGTACCGCCTTTAGTCCACCTAGTGATAAAGACCAGAGGAAGTAAGATTTGAAGGGTACATTCTTTGATGGTGAAACAATGTATTGTCACAGGCAATGGCTACTTGAAACTTGAAACATCACGTGGCTATCTAGACAACTTAAAAAGAAAAGGCACCAGTATCTATGTTCATATAACATCGTACCGAGCTTCAACTTATTCCCGGGATGTATAAGGCACCACTGCTCAGAGCGCACTAATCCATTCTGTATGAGCCACTCGGTGAACTTCATGGGAGTATGCATGAGCACCGACTTCACTTTGCTGTCCAGAGCCGAACGGTCTGACGGGGGCGAGGAGTCCTTTGAACGGAGGTACGGACGAGCGACGACCACTAGAGACGGGAATGTTTTGCCTGGAATGGAATGAAAAAGCTTTATAAATATCTATCAAAAGTATAAAAATCTGTTATAAAAAAAAATTAAGCAACTATTGAATCCCCAGGCACGGTTGGTAGTTTCAGTTATAATAACAAATAAGGCATTTATATCTATTTGTTCAAAATTTCTAAAAACCAACAGAATTTGATGGTGCTAATGTCACTCTCACGTAAATATGATGCGTCTCGCTCGCACAGATCCAATGACCGCGGCACTCAGCGAGCGAGACGCGTCATATTTACGCGAGAGTGACAGGGACAGGTAATAACAGGCTAATGTACGAATTTCTTCCTGCTCCGCAACCAGACTATAGTAGTAAAAAATGCACACATTATCAATGAGTGACCAACCTTGTAGTTTGTTGAATGACACCTCTCTGGAATCAGCGAGGTTCTTATTAGTGGCACTCGAAGCATCCTCCTTGGTGAGATCGACGGTGGCGATGGTCTTAGCGGCGGATCCGGTGAGCAAGCCACCAATAGCCGTGGCCTCGGATGGACGCACGTTTGTGACCACGCTGTGCACATCTGTAGGTATGAAAAAATGATTATATTAGAAATTTTACATTAATTTAAATCTAAATATAAGATAGATAGATAGATAAACTCTTAATTGTACACAAAAAACATTACAAAAATGATTATTATAATGATATATAATGATTATTTATTTAAGTGCCTTCAACACAATTTACACCAATGGTGTCACCTATATACAAGCAGCTTTCACACATATCTACCTATCTCTCACAATATTGAAACCTATACTTAGTTATTTAATAAAGTTACCATTCTTTTTGAGTTACTTTTACTTGTTTATAGCCAGTTGTCAAGCTTATTTTTCTAGGTATTAACAGACGCCGGTCACATCCTCAGGCAACATTTTTGTTTTTTTTTTTTTATTCTAATTTTTTAGGAACTTTAGTCGGTGGCCGACTATGCCAGTTCCATCGTGCCCTCACGGTATTTGCCGCCTAAACAGTATTGCTAAAAAGCCCATATATGGAGCGGTAGATCATGTTAGCCGCATCCGTGTTGGGTGCCGCTAACACGCTCTATGATAATCAGATACATAATATGATAATTAGAGTTTTATACAACTTACTAGAAGGAGCCAAAGTTTTGTCCTTGGTCTTGCCATCTTTGCTCTCTTTATCCTTGTTCTTGTCTTTGTCCTTCTTCTTCTTTTTGCTGTGACGAGCTTCAGGTGAATAGGATCTGTCAGGTGACGGAGAATACTCTCTGTCTTCTTCACGGTTCTTTTTACGTCCTAGAATAATGTTTGATTAGTATTTTATTTAGCATAAAATACATAAGCTTTCTACATTGCCATGTCATAACAAGATGCTATAAAAAACAGAGCTAAAATTGAGATTTACATTGAAATCTATCAATTCAGATTATATTTTGTCAGAATAATGCTAGACTTTTTTATATTTTAGTATTATACAGTACTTTATTTAAGATGACATTTCAGTAGGGTACAAACTAAAGTCAGGAGTAGCTTCATAAGACAAAGATAGATAAAACAGTAAATTAGCTGTACATACCTTTCTTACTAGACGGTTTTTCTTTAGTAACAGACATTGAGCGGGATCTTGATCTGATAATTTCTGCACTCTGTCGCTCAAGATCTTTCAGTACTGGTTGTCTGTAAATAAATAAATAATGCTGGACAATCCACACAACATCATCTAGCCCCAAGCTAAGCAGAGCTTGTATTATGGGTACTAGAAGACTGACATACTTAATACAACACAATACATAGATAGATATTTTTATTATACATATAATACCCAAAACACCCAGAATAAATATTTGCAGAACATACAAACATTTATCCCGAGGCGGGAATCGAACCCGCAACCTTTCGTGTCGTAGGCGGACCATCGCCCACCGCGCCACATCGGTCGTCAAATATGCATTATTGTAAGATAATGATCATTATGTTTAAAAAATGGAATGTTTTTTGAGTTGGGTGTAAATAAATCCATTAGCAGGGAAAAAAATTCAACTTACTTTCCGAGCAACTGGTATGCTGTGAACTGATCGCCGTTGTACACAATTTGGCCTCCTGTGTCTTTCACCATCTCGTCCAGCTTGTTTTGAATACTCTTGTATTCCTCGTCTGCATACTTGTAAGCGGCTAGCTGAGCTTCTGATAACTCTTCTTCCCAACATTCTAACGTTAGTGTGGGGACATCGGGACCGAAGTATGATCGCTTGTATAGATCTGCCTCTATAATCTCCGCCTGAGGAGCTATAGGAGCAGCATCGTCTAGCACAGCAACCTAAAGGTAATGGATAGGTTAACGATATGACTGACGGGCTAAGCTTAGAAGGTAAACAAACCATACTTTACTTTTGTACTTACGTCGGTGTCCTCCTTAGGTTTTTTCAACTTCATTTTTATGGGTTTAGAAACAACTTAACATGAATTGGTCTATGTAAGATATAACTTTAAGCCTTAAATCAAAATTACAATACAAATTACAAAGCAGTTAGTGAATTATTGCGAAAGAACAACGCCGACCGAGTTTAAGCTACAGATTAAAAAAAAAACTCGCCGTTGCAGTAGCTTGATCATTTGAATACCACTGAAGATGTTGTTACGCCGACCGAGTTTAAGCTACAGATTAAAAAAAAAACTCGCCGTTGCAGTAGCTTGATCATTTGAATACCACTGAAGATGTTGTTTGCTGGATTGGCTTGACACTATGAATATCGGATTGATTGACATTTGATAAAAAAAAATAAATAACAAAATGTCAGGTCAGTTCAACAAATACGCTAAATTGTGATGAAATTGTACTAGCGATTTTTACTAAGTTTTTCTTCTGACTGCTGCACGGCCAGGATGGAAGCCGTTCCCAAATTGCCATTGCTTGATTTTGAGCTGAAAACAAGTCCAGAAAACACTCATTTCGGGCCCAAATTGAAACAGGTAAGTAGGTCTTGTAATCTCTCTGATAGATGTCTTTCACCATTTCTTTGTCTACATTTCGGACTTGTTGTTTTTATAGTATATCGCGGAGGCTTACAGAGAAGACCCTGAAAGCTATGCCAATGAGATACATCAGATGGAATGCCTGCGGTCGGTCGCCGTTCGAGCGACCATGGATGAAGCGGGGCTTAGTGCCATAAACAAGTATTTTTGCCAGTTGCGCTCTCTCCAAAGCCGATTTCCTATGGCGAAAGGTCAGCCGGCGGCCTGCGCGTTCTCTTGGTAACATAATCTCATTAGCCTGGTATTGATTTACAATAAAATATTTGTACCTATTGATTTGTGAAACTATGAATGATTCATTGCAATGTCATGTTTGGTTGTTGACACCAATTGTTGATTTTATCTACCTATCACTTATTAGGCTTCATTGCTTGCAAATATTATTTTGTACAGCATTTTAAACACAAATGTAAATCTTAATACTATACAATTGTATCTATTAGTACTTTCAAATCTTAAATAGCCATTGTCTATAATCATCCTTTGTTCCCAGGAAAGACCTGTACGCAAATGTGAGCTGTACCCTCACTGATATAAGATTCGAGATGGCTTGCATAGTTTACAACATGGGTGCTTTACATTCCTTCCTCGGCGCTACCGAGCCAAGAACAACAGCTGACAGTTTAAAAGCTGCATGTACTCATTATCAGAATGCTGCTTGGGCCTTCCAGTACATAAAAGAGCAGTACCCTCAACCACCAGGAGTTGATGTCTCGACGGAGATTATGAGATTTTTTCAGAAGATATGCTTTGCACAGGCCCAGGAGTGTATCTTGGAGAAGAGTATCCAGGATACACGGAAGCCTAGTGTTATAGGTTTGTATAATTATATGAAATACACATATTCCAAAAACTTACCTATATTGATAGAATAGGATTGCTTAAGCTACATGCAGCATACTTATGTTTGAATCAACATTTGAAAATGGTATTTTTACCAGATATTTAAAGTTATGCTCAAGTATATATTTTTAACACTTCATATACATCATAATAGTCATAATGTCACTTTTTAAATTCTTTAGTGAAAATTGTATTAAGAATCATATAAAAACCGCTAGGAACCAGACCTGGTTTCTTGGCTGTTCTTCCAAACCCTGATTGCAACAAGTTGGCACCTAGAATCACCTAGTGTGTAAAACATTTCAAAGTGATCTTTGTGATTTTATTAAATAAAGTTTTTGATTTTATTTACTTAGGTGCTGTAGCTACCCAAGTATTGTTGTTCTACAAAAATGCCTTGGCAGTGCTTGGACCATCAGCGGGAACTGACAACATCCACGAAATTATCGGCACCAAATTGTACAATATCTGGCACAAATACCTTTCATTCAAGTCCTCGTATATCGGCTGCATTGTCTCTTTGTACCAGGGTGAGTGTTTCTTTATAAATATGTTCAGTCAGAGATAATAAAATAATAGAATAAATGATGACATACAAATTATATCTTTATCTTAAACAGGTTTAGTCCAAAATAATAACGATAAGAGATTAAATGTTATAAATGAAATATACTCTACTATTGATAGGTAGGTTGACAACCTTTTATTTTTTGAAGGATCATTTTCTATCAATACTAGTACACACAGAACAGTGGGTGATAAGTGGCTTAGATTATGAAGGGGTTAGTTTGACTACAGTGCAAAATGGCTAAATTATTTTAAAAATGTCATGAATTTTATCCATTGTACACATAAATTTGAATTACACTCATAAACTTGCAAAGACAGAATTCATTGATTGTTCTGTTCATATGAGTAAAAACAGCTTAAAACTATTTATAGATGGTTAAATAATTCCCATTCCAGTTCAATTCAGGTGAGATCGTGGTCAAACGCTTGCCTATAACTTGTAAAATTATAATTAATACTTACTTAAAACTGTTTACTTCAAATTACTTACTGGACTACTTAAATAGTAGCAATCAAGAACAATTTCTTTTTGCATCATTTAGGCATGAATGCTGAAGAACAGCAGAAAATGGGTGAACGGGTTGCATTCTACCAACAAGCAGTTGAACGTCTAGCGGACGCAAGAAAGCTAGCAAAGTACATTGAACCCGTGCAAGTGACCCAGGAGGCAATAACCTTCACAAATGACGTGGTGGAAGGGAAAAGAAAGGCAGCTAAGAACGAGAATGAGTTTATATACCATGAAGAGGTGCCTGAAAAGGATCAGCTGGTGGAAATGAAGCCGGTTTGTCTGGTGAAAGCTTTGCCGATCAACTTCAATGATCCCGAGGTACGCTTCTTAAAAATGCTTAAAATATGAACTAATACATTCTTGTCAGATTTATGATTGAATTGTGAGTTTTTATGACATATTTTATTATTTACTTCAATGAAAGCTTCATGTCGATTTAAGTTTCAGCCACTAGTTTTAGCTTTACATTAGATGTATCAAAGAATAAAAAAAATAATGGCTCTAAATCTACACTTTTTGATTGAATTATGAACCTACACAGTACATTTATTATTTATTTATTTTATTTGATCATTTCTTCAGGTGTCAGGTCCAGATGTATTCGCTCGTCTCGTGCCAATCTGCGCTCATGAAGCTTCCTCCATGTATTCTGAGGAGAAAGCCAAGATCCTCAGACATATCGTCACTCAAGCTGAGTCCAAGAATACGGAGCTCACTGAGTTCATGTCTTCTCTTCAGTTGGATCAGTTGGAGGTTATTGATTCGGATCAAAAGTAAGCTTTTTTTAACAACTTTTAGTTTTTTATTCTCGCTTTTTATTTTTCAAAGTATTTGAATCCAATGATTATATCGACCTACTCTCAATTCACTAAAAATTGTTGTTCAGACTGTATTTCATTGTCTCAATGTGTCTTGTTTCTAATTATTTGAAAAAGTTAAATTATATAAATTGCGTTGTTTATATATTTGGGACTAGAATGTGATGTGTGAAATGTCCATGAATATTATTTATTTGTTTATATTTTTACAATTCAGGTGTTATGTCAATGTTTTTAAATATTAATACATCTCTTGTTTTTATAGAATCCCGCAAGAGATTGTCGATAGATGCGCGGCAATGAACGCTAAATCGGAGATAATACAATCACTGGTGGACTCCATGAACAGTCTAGCTGAGATTATCAGTGACGTGGAACATTCCCTTTCAGAAGTCAAAACTCTTATTCAGGTACATACACAACATTTATCTTAAACTTTGTTGAAATGGACATCTTTTAATTACGGACAGGCGTCACAGGTCAGCTGGTCTGCCTTCCATGCTGTGGTTCGTGGGTTCGATCCCTACCTAGAACAAAAGTTTATGTGATGAACACTGATGTATGTATTTATTTACAAAAAAAATATCAGCATTCTAGTTTCCATAGTTCCATAGCTTTGATTAGTTAGGGGCTAGAGTGTGATGTGTAAAATGTCTTTGAGTTTTTATTTACATTGCTTGTTCTTTATCTACACCTTTATCAAGATACAGTAAGTTAGGTTCAAAATAATTTATATTACAGGAAGAAACAATGAAAGAAAAGGAATACCAGAAATCAATGGGTCCCCGTCCCCCATCGATTGTCCAAACAGAGTTATCCCGGGAATACCATAAGTACCATGAGGCCCATACCCGGACCAACGAGAGTAACCAAGTACTCCATAAAGCTATGACACTTCATATCGCTAACTTGAAGCTATTGTCGCAACCGTTGGAAGATCTACAGAGCAAGATACCGAGCATTGACAATATTGGTAAATAAATAAACTTTTTAAAAGACTTACAAGTTTGGAACGAACTAGCTTCAACTTCTTTAATTACTCACATATACTCGTGCTAAAACTTCAAAACTCTTTGTAATGAGAAACAGTGTAAATTAAAATTACATAAGTTAAATCCACATTTTAGAAGGACTAGACCGAGAGACGATGGCTGAAATGCGCCGCGTGGTCGGCAAAGCGCGTGAAATGCAAGTCCAGCGAGATTATCTCATTCAAAACCTACGCGAGGACATAACGAACGATGACATAACATCGCAGCTACTCGCGCGCAGTTCTGAACCGGCTGAGGATATATTCAAGCAGGAACTTGAGAAACACACTCCTAAGGTATGTTTATTAGAGATTTCTAGGTTTATTTCCACTAAAATAGGCTGTCAAAACAAACAAATTTTTAACCGTAATTTCGTTCCTAAACCATAGATCATCTCATAGGCTCTCGGATTATTAATGCATGTAGAACAGGACTTTTCCTAAAACTATGCCTTAGATAACTGTCTTATCTAATTTCCAATTAAAACCTTTGAAATCCATATTATGTTTTTGTTTTTTGTAACGTTCGTAACACTACTACATACATTTGCGTTTTGCGATACCTGGAAAAGGTGAATAAGTTTTTAAGTGCCTCCCTAATTTTAAGACCTTTGTAACACTTATTTTGGCAAAATAAATATCTTGTATTTTTGTGTATCTAAATCTCCAAAGAATGTGAAAAATCTTATTTACCATTTTTTTCTGTTTTAATATTTTTTTTTCAAGTACATTAATTATTACAGGTGAAAATAATCGAGCAAAATTTAGTAGCGCAAGAGAATATAATAAACAAACTAACATCGCTTTACGCTGCGTACGGAGAATCGCGACGATTGCTCACTGACGTTTTGAGAAAGAGAGAAGGACTTATCAATGGTAAGTCTCACTACTAGTTCATTCAAATTCAAATTTTGATTCAATTCAATTCAATTCAATTCAAAAAATACATGCTTAATGTTGTGTACTGTAGATACATTTTACATTGTAGCATTATAATCTTAGCATAAGTAAAAGTGATATTAGGAATCTTTGCTTGTCATTTACTCATATTTAGTAAGTTTTCCAAACAAAAATTGATTTTATTCCTCTGTTTAATATAGACTATGTAGATTTTAAATGCTAAGTTTCGAGCGTATAAAATTGTTTTATAGCAACTAATTTTCTTAAAACTTTTTAGCTCTTATAACGTCATACGACGCATATGCAGAGTTGCTTGCCAAATCTCAAAAAGGGCTGGAATTTTACAAGAAATTGTCTCACAATGTGAACCAACTGCTCACTCGTCTGAAAGGAACTTGCCAGGTGCAAGAAGAAGAGAGGTCGCAATTACTTGCTAAGAATACCAAGCGTGAGTATAATCATAATACTAGTCTATTAACATTGTAAATGTGAAAAAAACCTGTAAGTAAAACATAGGTCACTCTTAACTCAAAAAATCGCCGTAAAGATGCGGATGAAGTCGCAGAAAAACGCTAGTCTACTAATTAAGCAATCACAACAAACAGGCTGCAGAACAATATTTGGATGACATTAAGATTTTAGCTATTAGAGAAAAATGACAAACTATGTTAAGACATAATCACAAATATTGAACTCTTCAACAGCTTTCGATCACACATTTTGTTGTATAATACTCACTTTTCACATTTTCCTTTCAGCATCAACGCCCACGCCATCTATAACTCCAAAACCGAGTGACATGACAGCGCCACCTGGCGGCGCGCCGCTTAAACTGAAAGATTACCTGCCTTACATGAAGAATAGAAGAGGCGCTCCACAAGGTATGATCCTTTGACCCTTTTTGTTCATCATTTACAAGTTTACTTGCCAATAATCATCATAACAGTATTTCAACACAATAGTATTTTATGTATTTGATAGATAAGTATTCATAGTGTATTTGAATTATTGTATTTTAGCAATGGAACCTATGCCAGCGGATGCTTACTACCCCGAATCGATCTACCCCACATCTGTTAGACCCGCTCCGGTTGGCTCTGAAGGTAACTCTTTAAATCCTTTTTCACTTGCTGATATGTACCATTAAAGAAAAACTATGTTCAGAGAAATGCTTGCCCTTATGTATTCAATGACCTATTTCAATTTCAATTAGTTGTATATTTATATCAGTGGCGTGCCTAGTAAAAACAGGGCAAGCCCGACATACGTTTCATGTTTATGATTAGATTTGACATTGATAATCCCTTAAAATCCTCCTCTTCAGTAATTACATGCGGCGAGTTTTAACAGATATTTTGAAGGGGCACTTTTACTAGACTCAAAGTTATTCGAATGTTATTATTTGACTGAATACAACCACCAATCCATCCTAGCCAATTAGTATCTACACTGATTTATTAACTCTTCAAATAGATTGTTAACATAACAGCAAGTAATAAGCTTTGCTTCTCTACCTATCGCTTTCTGACCTCAAACCCTTTTTTCAGCCACAGACCAACAAATGCAACTACCCGACGGAGTCATACCTCATATGCAACAAAATTACGATCGCTACTCAACTCCCTACGCACCCGATAATGATCCTTACGCTGCACAAAATAACTACGCTTATCCTGCGACAAGCAAGTTCGAGAAACCAGACGAGAATTATGGATATTCATCATCGTATACTCCCCAACAGTTCTCTACGCATATGCCCGATCCATCGCAGCAAAGTTACTCGAATCCATACTACGCAGCGACCCCAAATAACACCACTATTGTAACCGATTCCCAATCTATGCAATATTCCCAAACTTCGAACCAATTCCCAAATAACTCCCAGTCAAATCAGACTTCTAATCAGTATGCCAGCCAACCGAATATGAATCCTAATCAGTACCAATACGATCCGTATTCGCAAAGCCAGACTCACTCGGCCACTCCGATCCCGGACGTCGTTCCGCCTTATAACCAAACAGATTTGAACTCTAGTTTCTCCCAAATGCATGTTACTGCACCGAAATCGGAAACTGCAGCTAACTTCGGACAGGACTACACTCAAACGTACTTCAATGTTCAGTACCCACAAGCTACCACTCCTAACTACGCCACGTATACGCCTTCTATGAATACTTCTTCGAATACTAATATGGTTTCATCCCAGACGCCATCAGATTATAACTCGTTGAACTATCCTTACAGTAGTGATTCTGCTTCGAACGGGCAGAACCCTAACGTAAGTAACCCTAGCACGGGTACTTCTAATATGGGCAACCAGAACAACCCTAATATGGGTACTCACATGAGTAATCCTCATGTGGTTAATCCTAACGCGAGTAATCATTCTTACAGCACTGATTCTAACCAATACGGACAGATGATCAACCCTAACATGGCAAATCCGAATATGATCAATCAAAATATGACTAATCCCAATATGATGAATCCAAACATATCTAACCCCAACATGAGTAATCTGAATATGCCTAATCCGAACATGGCCAATCCAAATATGCCTAATCCAAACATGGCCAATCCAAATATGCCTAATCCAAACATGGCCAATCCGAACATAGCCAATCCAAACATGGCCAATCCAAATATGCCTAGTCCGAACATGGCCAATCCAAATATGCCTAATCCAAACATAGCTAATCCGAATATGCCTAATCCAAACATGACCAATCCGAATATGCCCAGTCAAAACATGGACAATCCGATCTTGAGCAATCCAAACATAGTAAATCCTTACAGTGATTCATCTCAATACGGGCAGACCAACATTCCCAATGTACCAAATCCTAACCCGTACTCATCGGAGGCTCAGTACATAGCGAGCAGCTCATTCAGTAACCTCTCCCAAGGATACGCTACGTACACTAACGCAGAGAGCACTGTCACATCAACAACGAATATATCAGCTCCACAGCCCAATTACCCGGAAGATACATTTTCCAACCAATCTCTATCAAACATAGACGACTTCGACCAGCCAATAAAATCTCACGTGACCGGACAAGCCCTATCCACACAGTACAAAGGCTACAAAAACTATGGTGTGCAAAATATACCCATCTCACAAACCCCGAATACTAGCAAAGAAAGCTATCAACCGACCAATGTGTATGGTTACCCAGATCAATCGAACGCCAGCTACAGTCGAGGCTATCAAAATCATCCGGGTTATACTTTCAATAGCACTTCGGGAGGTTACGATTACAGTTACGGATCGCAAAACGCGTATACGACTAATACCTACGATGCAAATCAAGGAAATACCAACCTTCAGCAGACAGATAAAGGCTCAAATATGCCTGGAGTTTACACCAATGCTGGCTCGCATGGAACTTTACAATCACCCTCTGAAACCCCACAAGGCCAAGATCAAAGTCATGCAGGCAATAATCAGATCTATTACAATACGCCGTATGGCTATATTACGAACACAAATCAGTCTCAAGAAATGGTGCAAAGTCCTCAATCTATGTCGACGAACTACGGGGCAAATGTGAACCAATCTACTTACATGCAGTCCGGAAAAGTGGATAATACTAATACTACAAATACTAGTTATCAAGGTGAGGTGGATTTGTTATCATAATTATAAATAATACATCTAATACAATATTATTGTGATCAATTTAGTAGAATAAAGTAGTTTGAACTGACACCATCTTTTATTATCTTTTCCGTTTCAGTGCCGTCACCAACAGAAAATGTTGGAGAGCCAAGTTTTGAGCAAAACGCCACAAACACTGGTTACAACCAAACGCAAAATCCATTGAATAATCAACCTTCGGATGCTGGTCTTAGTGTTCAAAATCCCGAACCTGCAAACTCGTATTCAAATAATACTTACAATGAAAGCGTTGGGCAAACTGAAATACCGGTGAACCAATCATACAGCGCCGGTCAATCTCAAAACCCTGAGTCGACCAATCAGAACACGACTTCTGCTGTGAGCCAAAATTCTCATCCTATAGAAGATCAAACTAACAAACCAGCTCTAGAAAACCCAATTAAATCAGAAACAAAATCAGAACTATCAGCTTTCGATCTCCTATCAGACATAGACTTCACAGTCGAAACCAAAACCCTGATGCCAGAGATCAAAGTCCCTCAAATATCTGAAAGCGCTATCAAAAAACAAGTGATTCGGCAAGAATCAGTTAAAAAAGTTATCAAAGAAGAGATTATAGAACGACCTGCAAAAAGAGACCTATTCACAGATCCTAGTTTGTTGAATCAGTTTACACAGGAAGTTAAGAGTTTGCAAAGATTGACTGAGACATTGACGAGCAAAGTCGGGGCGGGGTTGACGGTTTTAGATTCTAAATGGAAGACATTTCAGGATTTACAAGTGAGTATAATATATAATCTACGATCTAAAATTTACTTGAGTTTAACTTACATTTTATACACAAACAAAGTTACGACTATTAGTCTATTACAGTTTTTACATAATATACTTAGGCATATAAAACACATAAGAAACAGTTGAGCTACTAAGAATTATTAGTACGCTTCCGATTGATACTGATTTGGATCAGTTGAGATATCTATAGATCGTTTGCAACGGTCTGTAGGTAGCTCAACTGTTTTTTATGTATTTAATATGCCTTATACATTTTGTGAATAATGTAACATAACATATTAAGGACTATAAGATACAAATTGTGTACTATTTTCAGTGCAAAGAAAACATGACGAGATCTAAAACTATTGCCATGCAGCACACTACTGGTAATATCGTGATGGAGGTCGTACCGTACGACGATTCCCGACTCACATTGAAATCGGATCCGGACGCTTACATCAATGCTTCGTACTATAAGGTTTGTTTACAAAGGTGTTTTTTAAGGTTTGCTATGTAAAAGCTTGTAAACTACACTTTATACTGAGGCTTTTTCAATATCTTTGATTAGACCTTATTAGTGGATCTTAACTAGACAATTACAGAATAGCAACTCGATGTAAATATTCAATTAAATGTTAATTAATTATATTACAAAAAAAAATAATTCAATGGCAGAAACAGCAAATTTCTTATGATAATATCTTTATGTAAGTAGATAATATTTTCATGTTATCCTACTGGAAATACAGTTAGTTTTTGAACAAATCTGTAAAACATGAACATTTTATTTAAAATATCTAGTTATAATGTTTATGTACATTTCAGCAACTGGCTCCATGGTGCATTCCACTAGTGATCTCAAAAACTCCATCTGAAGATGAATACAGTATTTTTTGGAAAGCAGTATTAGAAAACAAAATAAGCTGTATCGTCTGTCTTCTCAGTGAAATTGAGGTACCTTATCTACTATTCATTTTACTCTTTATCGTAGAATTAAACCATTCATACTCGCGCCCTGCCGCGTCTTGTAGCGCCATCTATCTCGCTAAATAATGAACTACATCGAAGTCTACGCAACAGACAAACAGATGGCAGAAACAAATCCTAGATCGCGCAAACGAAGTTATCACGCAGTTTGAACATAAGTAATACGACCGAATACTATCCATCGGTCCTCGGACCCCGAGCCAAAGGTTGTTCGGCGTGAAAGATCTTGCCTTTTCGTAGGAGATGCCACACCTATCTCTTAACACTCCCACGCAAAAGTTGTGTACAGATACAAAATAAATTGGTGTTTAACATTAGTTGTTACTATTCATAAAGACTCACAGGATCTGTTGGCCAACTAATAATGAGTTGAACGCGCGTACATTTTTGAAGTGGTTTATCGCTACTAATATAATAAAATGTTGTAACTTTATTATTTTGTGCCAATTCTTATATTATTAACTCTTTTATCAGATGCAAGGCAAGTCATACTGGCCAACCGCTAAAGGGCAGTCTCTTGAGTTATCCAACTTAAAAGTGACATTGGATGAAGTGAACTGCACAGTTCATTGGACTGAGAGGAAACTCACTATATCGAGCGGGAAAACTGTGCAAAATGTCACTCATTATCAGATCAACGTGTTTCCAGCTAAGTAAGTTTTAAATATATGTATTTATTTAGTCCCTTTATTTGGAGTAAGTAAATAAATGTAAGTTTCTTAAATAATGGGAAGAAAAATTCTAGTAAAAGAATTCTACTTAAGAATGAATGTCTTTCCGTTGGCTATTTAGTTGGCAGAGAGAAACAAGATGATTGTATTAACTTTTTTGTCGCCCCCTTTAGGGGAGAGATGCATTAGATCCAATACTTTTGCCTTTTTGGCATAGACTTTCCCTCTATGAGGTTTAAAAGAATTTTTGCCTTTTTCGAATAATGTTTTTATTATATTTATTGAAATTTTATTAAAATATCACTATGTAAAAAGTGGTAACAAAAAATAACAACATGTATTTTTTTCAGAATCGTCTGTTCGCCCCTAGTATTATTAGTGGACAAAATCCTAACACTTACGTATGAGAATCGTCTCAGCAACCAACTAACCGGAGCGTGGGTTCAGTGCAGTGTGGGAGCGGGACGGAGTGCGGTTCTCGCTCTACTTTGTATGGTGATGTGCCAAGTGCGAGCGGGACAGCTGCGACTATGCGGTAAGAACGTAATATCTTACTAGTATCGTGTAAAGTAAACGACTTTCAGTGGATTCAGTGTGATGTGCGAGCGAGATAGAGCTATACTTCGTATAGACGACGACCGATGACCGATGTGGCGCGGGCGATGGTCCGCCTGCGACGCGGAGGTTGCGGGTTCGATTCCCGCCTTGGGATAAATGTTTGTACGATCTGCAAATATTTATTCCGGGTGTTCTGGGTGTTTATATGTATAATAAAAAATATCTATCTATGTAATGTATTGTATTAAGTATGTCAGTCTTCTAGTACCCATAACACAAGCTCTGCTTAGCTTGGGGCTAGATGATGTTGTGTGGATTGTCCATCATTATTTATTTATTTATAGTGTGCCGAGTGCGAGCGGCAATGCGAATAACGTTGCAGGCAGAATTAAGTCATTTTTAATTACTTGTACTTTTTTATATTCTATAATAAAAATATTGTTCTCAGACATGTTGGATGAAGGCTGCAAAAATCTATGTATGCATCGAAGCAATGTATTAGAAGACACAAAATATTTGGCGGACGCGTACAGAACTGCATTGTTCTACGTACAAGGCGTGCTTTGTTCAGGTACGATACTTTTAATTACTTATCTATTAAACCGGAAATGTACGGAACAGCATTATTTACCGATCGGTTAAACCAATTTTGCAGGAAACTTTAAATTATAATTTATTTGCATTACAAACATTGATAGATAAATTAGGTCGCATACCTTTTTTTTTTTTTCGTCAATTGAGCTACGTTAAAATACCCTCAATCACGATGAGGCTGTATCCAAAACCCGTGTTATTTAACTCTTTACTCTTTAATTCGGAAATAAACCAAAAAATAATAAATATGCTGTTCATCTTTGTTTTTCATGACAGGTACAACAAGTTTCAACGGTGAAGCTGTGTCCTCAGCATCCGGTGCATCAGTCCTCCCCCCAGTAACAAACAATCCCCCTAACCCCTCTTTACCTAAACAAAAGTTCTCCCGAGAATCATTTGAGGAGATGAAACAATCGCCAGGACTGAAAAGTGGGGATATGAAAGACCCTCTGAACTTTTTAGACCCTCTTTGGAGTTTGAAGAAAAAATGAGGGTACTTCAGAATTTTTGGATATTTGTATAGACTATCTCGGGTGCAATGCTCCGGTTGGTTGATTTAAATAGGTAAGCTGAGGATAGATTATGATTATGACTGCGTATTTTAGTTGCATTCGATTTGATCAATGATATTATCGTTTGGGCTAATGCAAAAGGGTTTGTGGTAATTGCCTACTTAGCTATACATGTCAGTGTAAAACCTCGTCGCCAATAGAACGCGAAAGTATTGCCACTGCAAAAACAGCATTGTACTACGAAGCTTGTTTTATAGCCGCGATTACTGCAACATAAGTTATTGATTGCCATATTTTCTTTGTACCTATATTTAAACTGTATAATTTGTACTATTACCCAAGTGACTTCAGAATAGCTAAGTCTTCGTGATTTGGCATACATTGTAATACAAAAAATGAGTAAATTTTAGGCGTTTCAACAAAGTATAGGTTTTCATGTTTAATTTTACCGCAGTAATTTATATTCGCGTGTTGAAATGACCTTATGTTGTGGATCAATTTTATTATAAGTACCTACTTTAATAACGGCCGGTTTCTGGAAACCCAAATCACGATTGATCAGAGTTTGACACATAGTAATTATGTATTTGATTTTTTCGTTGATCATCGTTCGAGAAACCGGCCGTAAGAGTTGATGTCAGTATTTATGAAAAAGTATTTCATTTTTTCATATTAAACCACACAATTAAAAAATAAGATAACGCCTTGATACATGGTTGTAGGTTTGAATCCCGGTCTTGCACTGAACAATCTTTATTAAAATCTGTAAGTAATAATCTTCGCTAGCTTATCTAACTCAGACAACTATCCATTACATAGAGATATCGGCGAGATTGTGTGAAACCGCACTTAAGTACAGTCAACGTCAAAATGTGATAACAATCACATTTTGTCACAATTATCACAAATATGAAATTACTACTAACTGTTTTAACTTGCTCTCATTCATGACATTATGACTGAATAACAACGCTGGTTAGGTTAACTGTAACCTTAACAGTAAACTATGGAAATATAATTCCATCATTTTTGAATATAAAAACAGATTATCTTTTTTTGAAACCGCGAATAGGTCACCTACGACTTTTTGTACAAATCTAAAATTGTCTATCAATTAGTGGTGCTGAGTGTACAGATATAGGTTATCAAATGCGACCTTGTACGCGGTTAGAAGTGATACATTCTGGAATAAACGAATGTGGGGAATAACACAAATCATTAAAGTTTTTTTTAAATGAAGTACCTTTAATAAACAGTCTCTTATAAAAAGTTAGCGCAGACTTGAAGTATTGATTACCATACGTTATTATGACTTAAAGTCTACGCTAACTTTTTATAAGATAGGGGGAAAGAGTGTTGGCAAATAGTTTTTAAATACATGCTATTATCTTGAAAAACAATAGCCTATATACAATGCATTGTGCGTCCACTAAGGACGTGCTCTGTGATAACTACATCACGTCCATCATTCTGAGACAGTTGCACCGGCATCATTACCTTTCAAGCCGGAAAATTAAAATGCGAGCAAAATACACCACTTTGTAACACTTATTTTGGCAAAATAATTTATAGTAGGTACTAACAATGGGCGGCTCTTAAATAAAATGCATTTTTTTGATAATTCTTAGTGAAAGCGCACACCGACGACAAAACGTCTTTTAAAGTCACGTGACTTAACGTTTCAAAAAGAGAAGAATTTACCAATTTAGCACTCTCTTTCCGATACTTATATTGAGATATAGAGAAATAAAATGGTTACTCTCTCTCCGAAATCCAGAATTACTACTGTTTTATACGCAGCCTTGTCGTCGGTGTGCGTACAACCTTACTGTCCCACTGTTGGTCAAAGATATCCCTCCACTCCAAATGCAAAATAACATTCCACAAAAAGACGCAGCATTCAACCAATAGGTGCTAAAATTATGTTCTAAACCAATCATAATCATCTTGATTAATGATTTGATGATAGCCGGTTGTAAAAATAATTAGGTCACAAAATCGGTTTTATTTATCGAGGCAAAATAACGGCTATTATGATAATTTTCGCATCTTGTTGCTAGATTTGATAAGTTAGATTACGTTTTACTGAAGGATGACCGCCTTTTTATTAGACTGGACCACCACCAAACCACCATACATTAAAACCTATAAATTGATCTGTGATTAAACTCAAAGGCCCAAGTAACGTTCCCTGGGGTACTCTTGTACGAAGGATTTCTTGAAAATGGTATGTTTTAAAATCTATGTAAAGGAATGCCTCAGGGAACTTCGGGCCTATAGGTTAAATCACATACCAATATATCAATGTTTTTTAATATATTTTGGTTTCGTGTGATCCAAATTCAAACATCACCTTATTGTGTATTATTATTATACTTATGTTATGCAATTATGATAATTATTTTAGATCTCAATGTAAGTTAGATAGGTGCATTTTCTTTTATTTAATTCGAAAATATTATTAATCTTAACTACGTCACACATTCCTTCTACTTTTCAATAGTATTTATGATCGAGTTGCAAGAATGTGGTCCTAAGTTCACGCGAAGTAGGTTGAAAGTGAATTTTAAGAATAATATTCTAGTTCTTTGGGTCGCCAGAAAATTATTGGTCACTCTCACCTCACCATTAGACTTTGAAACTTTTGGAATTGGTTGTTATTATTATTAGAGACTGCCGCGCTTACTCAGCGATTGTTTTAAGACCGTATTAGTTTGGAATTCGTTAGCCGTCACAAAATAAAATATGCTTGTAAACTAGTTTATAGTAATAATATTCAAATTAGGTTCAGTATTGTAAAGTCACGTCATAGTTAAATTTGGCCCCGAAAAAGATGTTAGAGCTACAACATGTAACTCGATACTCGATGTTTAAGAGACAACTCCAATTTTAAAACCATTTCACGAAAACAATGTGTATTATTTGTATTATTTTTAATGAGCTATTAAATGTATTGGAAATTATAAGTAAGTATAAAATAACAATGTAACGAATAACCATGAATTTAATTTGTAGTTACTGTATTTATAACTTGAATTAAATAATTGGACTGATATCGGCGTTTCATTACCGCTAGATAACCCAGAGTACCTACATTAATTTTCCAATCTTATCGGACCAATGACAATGAGAGTGATAAAGCTGTATAACAGCGAGTTTTTATAATATTGTGAAAGACGGGATCTAAAGGTTAGGGATCACCCATGAAAAGCTAGTTCCGGGGAGGCTGTAGTGGGTTTCGGAGTTCGGACTTGGGAGTTAGTTCGTCGCTCGGAGCACCAGGCCGCCGCCCGCCGGGTCCGCCAGTCAGGCCGGAACCGTTGCCGCGGCTACACGTCGCTCGTCCGTCCCGAGACGCTCGCGCACGCGCACCAACAACCCACCCGCTTGACAAAAGTGACAGTGACGTTTTCGGGGGTCGTCGGAACAATAACAATTTTGCTTATTTTTATTTGTGATAAATTTTAGTGCGTGTACATTTTGTGGTTTAAAATGGATTGTGAACCGTGATAGCGCGATGATGCGCAAGGATTCGCCCGCTGCCGGGGGAGCGGAGTTTACCCTCGATGGCGCCGAATGCATCAACCTTCAGCAGATTCTCCAGGCCTTCAACTCCACGATCAGTGAGGAGCATGCTTGGGCGCTGTTCTACCAGGCCGCGCGATGCTTCCAGAAGTGCTTGGCTGAAGGGAACACTTGCTATTTAATATCGGAGCCGAGACATGTGCTGCTGCATAAAGATGGGAGCGTTCATCCTAGGACACTCCAGCATCCAGGCGGTAAGTTATATCAAAACTTTGAAAACAATATGTCCATGGGGGACTTAACCTACTTTATTCCGTTAAAACATTAAACACTATCAATTTGTTTGATGAATTATGTTACCAAGCTACGTATAATCAGGCTGTTAGTATCGCTCACGTTGTAGCCGTGTGAGCATGTTATCAAAGGTGGATAGCTACATGATAGACCGCTAAGTATAAATTGCTAATACCTAGGTATACCTGCAATCAATTGAAAACAACTTTTTTATTTTCGTGGAATACTTTGGATATACAATCATTAATTATCTAGTTAATTAAACTGTTATTTTACCAAATTTGTCATGCCAGATTGGCAGATAGTTAGTTTTGTGAGAGAACACTAATAAAATAAACCTAGATTAATTATCAATTAAGGTAAGTAGGTAGCTAATGACACTTGACTTGATATTACAAAAAACAAGTAAGTAGGTATATCCGGCGTCAAAAACATAAACAATTAGAAAGTAAGAGGATCATCTTCAAAAACATTAAATAAAAATGCGAAACGATCGTTTTCGCTAACTGCGTTCTTTCGTTTTATGGGTATTATACGTATATGATGTAAGAAGCGGGCGCCAACGCGAAACCTCATAAGAACCTTATCTTCAATCTTAGGTTCAATCTGTTCGCGACAGTCAGAGGCTAGGTCAAGTCGCTACGAATATCTACATTCAACTAACTTCATGAAATAGAAGAGGTTCTAAATTCGACTATATTTTTTTATCCTCTTAACTTTTTTCCAAGAAATCGCATTTTTTACTTCTAGTCTAAATCGATAGCTGTTCTGGAAAATGACTAAACAAAGTTGACTGATACTGTAGTTACAATAATATCTTGTTCTGCAGAATTGTGAATCAAATGTAGATACCATATCATCATCATCCACCACATAACGTCTATTGGACTCTGTCAATGTGCAAGATGTTTAATGTAAATATTATTGGCGACCTACTTCGAACTGTGCCAGAGCCAGACACTGGACTTTATTCAGGCCTGAATTATACTTCTGCATTATGTATTGTGTCTATACCGAGTTACAAAACTATATGTTTCGTTGTATCTACTTCTTTTTACAAGCTATAGAAAGATATTTCGTATTTGTTTGCTACCCATTTCCGGTTAATATAATCCACAACGTTAGCCTCTTCCATTTGCAACCCAGCAAACTAGCTTGCCGAACAACAGAATTCATTAAAAAAATGTGAGCCATGGAAATGATAATAAATTAAAGTTAGGATAACAAAAGCATTTGCTTAGATGAACAAATGATTTAACGCAGTTTTTTATGGTTTGATTTAGTAAGCAAAAAACTATTTTTGAAATTCTGAATGCACTGTGGGTGGACACCTCATGGTCTATGCATAACCACAGTCCATATACTGAGCTTTGAGTAAACAAAGTCAAGTCAAGGTTGATTTGTTGCTTAGACAAAGCTGAAGTGGTCGCCGAAGTTTAGATCATTCATTGTAATCACCAATGTCACTTCCTATTGATGCGATGTTTATCTTCTTGGGAACTAGCGCCGACTTCTTTATTAAACAACAGTAAGAAGGATCATATAAAAAAACGCTAGGATCCAGGTCTAGTTTCTTGCCAGTTTTTTCTAGACTCTGGTCGCGACGTTGAAATGTAAGACGTTTCAAAGTGATTATTTTTAATTTTATTGAATAAACATATTTTGGCTATTGACTCTAACTGAAACATTGTGCTCGGAGCTTCTTAAAGATGACTTCATAACTGAATCCTCCATACATATTGACTTACTTTCAGAATTTAAACCCAATCTCGAACTATTTATCTGTAGACTTTAGTGTATAGTGCATAGACTGAGTAGGACAGAAAAAACTGTGACGAAGAAAGAAGCCATATTCCGTGAACTGTTTTCTAGGCAAAACAAGGAAGTAGCTTTTGCATTTATAATAACATCGCTATCTTGCTTCATTGATGTAAGGTTGATAAGAATCTAGACCAGAAATTATGTCTGTGTAAACATAGACATGTGCTCAAGCATGAGTATCTTTAAGTAAGTATAAAGTAAGTATAAATGGCACAAACAACTTAATACCGTGATATGTCGTGAGATTTTATCAAAAAAACGTGAATCTAGCAGCTAAGTGTAAAATAATTATTCGTACTACAATTTGTATGTAAAAAACAATTGAATGTTCGCAAAAAATAAATGATTATGTGTGGTCGAACAAAACAAGAGAACAGATCTTAAAAAGAGCAAGTTGAGACTTTTATTTGCTACAATGTTGCATCGAGTCGGACGGAATCCGATCGTGCGCCCGGAGAAACACCACTTAGCCTTACATGTTTTTCAAAGCTGTTAAAGGCTGTAGCTAGCATAGTAGTGGTTCGAAGGCAGTAGCTACATATCGATTCAATCGTCCAGAGTTCCAGGTCACTCCATTGAGTGTTGTGGAAGTCAATGTCTTCTACTTTCGTCGAATTTTGTTAGGGCTAGTTTCTATATTTAACTATACCTAGGACGTTATTAGTAAATAAAAAAAGAATATCAACATTATAAACTTAAATGTATGTTACATGCCTTATTAAAATTATATGAGCCCTAGTCAACATAATGCATATTTTTTTCTAGGTCAAACAGTTCACGGATTACAATTTTGCATAAAAACCTAAAAACATTGTTTTAAACCCCCCAGAGCGTCATTTCCAAAAAAAAAACTATTCCAAATAGTTTCCGGCCCTGCGTTGATAAGTGTGTCAGTGGATTTCCTTTATATGACCTTACTTTAGTCCCAAGAGTGATTTTTATCTGCACCTACATTTTAAATTGAACTAAAAAGTTCATCTAAAATGTAAGAAGCAGAGGATAATTTACGCCTAGATTGTAAATAATAGACTAGGGCTTGTTTGCAGTAGCGGTTCGTCGATCGATCGGTGGTTTTATCATACCATCGTCATGCAATTTCCTTTTGCTTCAGCCTCAATTTTATGTTTGATCTAAGTGTATCTTACGATAAACTGTAAAAGCATCTGGGGATATAAAATAAGGTATATTTAACCATGATTTAATTTGACGCCCGTAACGTATGTCGTTATACGTCCCGTTAATACCGAAAAGTTCTCAGCAGGTCATTGCAGGACTCATTTAAAAAATGATAGTAGGTAGGTATTGACAGTGCGCCTTACTAGTAGATTTTGTAATTCTTAAATTTTTGATCATAAAACACAACTTAACACTAGGTATACGTATTTTTTCCACAAATATTTAATTAAAGAAGATAGTTATATTTCAATTTGGTGTAGAAAATAAATCGATAATAATGTTGAAGGCCAACGTAGGCACCGTAGCGTAGCGTAACGTAACCACGTAACCCGTCATTGACCTAATAATGTCTCTTCAATGTTGAGAGCTTGTTTTTTCTGTGGTTCTTGCTGAGCCATAATTTAATGATATTCCTGATTGTTCTGTCCGTGTTTCTCTGCCTATGTGCTCGTGGGAAAGGGGCCTCGGTCCCGGAAGATCTAATAAATCGCTTTATGAAAGTGCGTGGAGAGATTCATATTGTTTAATTTACAATGGTGATACCGATTTTGCGAGTAACTTGTAAAAGTACCGAATAGAAACTGATTAAAGTAACTTGTATGTGCTCCCATCGTTGATCTAAAGTTATAGATAGTATTTTTAGGTCAGATAAGTCAGTCACTTGAATGAATGAAGTGAGGTTACCTTTTTAAAATCTATTATGAGCACGTGTTCATTATTTCTAGACACGTTTAACTGATTTATTGACCAGTTAACAGAAGGATGTAAGGAAGTACTTATTTATTAATTTGAGCTATAAAGTCTTAAATGATCTAAAACCTGCGGCGAAAATTGTAATCGGCTATAAACAGAGCTGTCCTAAACGATCCAATAACTGTATTTATCGGTAGTTATAGTATTGGACTAGATATTTTAATTTACAAACCGGTCTTTTATTTTAACGAAAACACCAGTTAAAAAGCCTGACCCTAAAATAATTCTCAGTAGGTTAATTTAATTTAGTAGTAAAATGGAATTATTCAACAATAGACGTGCCCATTTTTGTTAATTTATTTCCTGTTCAATATCATTCTTCTTATTTTATTGGCGATAAATCATAGCATTCCGATCAGAAAAAAAATTGAGCGGTTTCTTTGACGTAAGCGAATGAAACCAATTTACATAGGAATCCTTTTTAACGTCAGTATAAAGATATATTTGCCTTCACGCAGCTTCCGAACACAAAAAATGCTACTACAATGGGATTGCTTTAAAGACTAGGGTATAAAATGGATCATTTTGAGCCTTGATCCTATAGAAGAAGTGCTATGGTTTCATCTACCTGGTAAATTTTCTTAGAAGCAGTGGGTTCCACTTCGCCCTACAGGTAGTTTATCTAAACGAGTGAATGACACCTCGTTGTTTACTTTAACTGAGTATTTACAAAGTTACCAAGCACTGCAATGGGCTGAAATTACTTGTGTAAATATTACAACATGAACTTGCTCGAGCGATATGGAAGACACGATGGTGGAGTGTTTTGTTTGATGGCATTGTAAATATAGATTCATGAATGAGAATTTGCTGGTAAGTATACTATACAATACACCTTATGTAGGTAATAGTAGATATGAAACAGTTTATAGTATGTAAGTCTACACTTATAACCATGCAAATACATTATTCACGGTCTCGGTGCTTGCCGGTAAAATTGCTCTTGGATCAATCCTTTGATTAGTTATGGGCACCTAGTACTTAGGTATATATGTTTTGTTGGTTGATATGATTACTTTTTCGGTAATTTATACTGCCAATCAGTAAACGTGATGAGTAGGTATATGTAATGAAAAACTAAACTATTTACCTGTGTTGAATAGTAGGTATAATAGAAAATTTAATGATAGACACGTAAACTTTAGTGTGGTATTATGACCTATCACTAGATCATTACCTATTCTGCGTCGCTGTTTCTGACCATGAATTTCTTCTGCTCATGTACCTTTTTAAATTACTATCTTCTATAGAAAGCATGCATATGCCCAGTTCATTGTAATAAAGACATTATTCATAGTTCTTTGTGAGACGAACGTGGACGCACGATTTTCGTGACTCGACCTCACACGAGCACTTCACCCTCATATTGACTTTACCTACTAGAGGATATCAATATCTATGTTTTTTTTAGCTGGAACAATGTAGATTTGAACCGGTTAGGTGAGATTATTGGTAGAACAATAGCTGAGATTCTCCGGACTTGATACGGCTATGAATTGAGGTAACAAGCTTGAAGTTATAGCTCTTTTCAGACATGCTGTTGGTTAGACTATGGAAAGATTATATTCTAGTATTGTGCCACTGGTAGAACTGATGCGGTCTACTTCCTAAATATCAATCTATGCTAATAGTATTACACAACACTCTCTCATCACAATGACATTTGTTTTTATAATACAAGCGTGAGTTAAAATGTATCGATGTGTGTTTCACAGTCACTTCGCAAATAGTAAACCGATCAAGTTTGTTGTTATTTGTCTAACAAAAACAACATATTTTATTATTTACAGAGTAGATAAGACGAATAAGATAATGAAGACGGGCAGATACTGCTGAAATTTTTCAAAGAAAGAAAAATCTCGCTCTTTGAATTTTCCGTAAGCTTTAAAAAATTTGCTTGTTTTGGTATGAACTATATTACAACACATGTTTACTGAAAGCCATCGTTTTTAAATCAATAGAAAACAAACACACATCGTCGGTGGCTCAGATCAGTGATGATGATGATAGTGAAACTAAATTGCGCGAACGATATTTCTCGCGCAAATTTTCATGTCAAAAACTGCAGACAAGGTGATTTACTTCACCTGATTTCACTGCATCTGCCAACTAAGCCGTGAAGATGCAATTTTACTAAGACAATGCAAATGCTTCGGGGATGCGATTGTTTTGAATGGGGCTTTGTCTGAGTTAAGTAATAACAACTTGTTGCTTTTGTTTGTAATCGTGGGATCGCGCTTCGTATCCTCAAATGGTCAGGAAGAGTTTATGAGCATTTAAGTTCACTGAGTTGAGTCTGAGTGACTTTTGACTTTGACGCATGACTGTGCCAGTTCACACTGCACTTATTTGCAATTTCTATAATTTATTATACCTCTTGAGTTCACTCTTATTTATTTATTTCCTCATCTTATCTTCATCGTATTTAGCCATATCTATAAAATGTATATCGTCTATAATATTTGACCTAGCTGCCTGCTGTGTCACTAAGATTTTTATTGAGGCCTAACAGATACAAAACTGGAACGAAAATAATACAAAGTCGTAAACAAACGTGAGCTATTGAATGACATCGCTCGCATTGATAAAATGGAGGTCTTTCGTTTATTTATTCGTTGAATACTGGTTGTTCAGGCTCTGTCAGTTCCATGCCAGCGCTATTATGATGGTAAATATAGGTTATCTTCCGTTTCAATTACAATATAGAACACAGGAAAGATAGAACAGTAGAATACAAATAGCGTCTCCGTGGGTGGTTGTGGGGTGTAGGTCCTTGCCTGCCAAGGTCGATCGATAGGGAGTGCTACGCGTCATTCTCAGCTGTGACGTGACTGTTGTACGCTAGATATAACCAGTGTTTGGCAGCTTTTATTTATAGTTAAACATTTAAATATCACCGATAATTTAAGATTTTGTGAATGACAAAAGGATGGTAAGGCCTGTAAATAGTTAGATGCATTATGTATTTTAAAGAAGTGAATTAGTTAAGTAATTAAAAAAAATTATATGTATAATATTCATACTCAACATCTAAATTATACCTACATCTATTGATGAATATGCAGAAGTTTATGTTAGCATTGTTTTATCAAATTGCAGTATTTGCAGTATACCTACATGTACCTAGTTGAATTTTTCTGACAAATACAACAATATTGAATAAATTTCGCAGCAGTAGCTGTATTTGCGTCACAATCCTCTGATACCGATACGATACGACCTTTGATTATATGATAAGTTGACTGTATGATTTGTCACAATGTCGAAAAGAAAATCTGATGTAAATAAAGGACACGCGTTTTTTGATAAATAAGATTAAAATTGATTTTTTTGAGGGTAAATTCTCTAAGGTCAGACCAAGACCTTAGTCTGGGCGCCAGTCGGCAATTATCACGCAGATTATATTGTAATAAGTTATTTTTGTGTACATTTTCGTACTTTTACGAATGTACGTCTAATAATGTCTTATTTTGTTGTAATTAATCGTTAAATGTTTCAATGCACGATCATTTCTAGCGCGAAAAGATTAGTCTTTTACTTGTTATGTTTCAGTCATAATTCGATACGTTTACAAAAGTGTTCGGCGCTTTCAAATCGATATAGAGTATTGTGTCTCTGGTTTCACTTTCTTTTACAATCATACTTATTTAAATCCCTAACTTTTACTTTCCGTTGCGTTCATATCAATTTTTGAGAGCGAGCAGCGCAATGGACCGTAGACTTCAGCATTCTTTACTCGGCGTATAAAGTCCTTTTTTTTATCATCACATCGATTCATAAACCTTGGGAAAACCTTACCTTTAGGTAGGTCATTAAAAACTAGATATTCTTCTTCTTCTTCTTCTAGCGTGTCAATGCACAACAACAATAATTTTAAACGGAGTTCAAGTAGAATTCCACCACTAGAATCCCACTATCTGTGGCGTTGATAAGGTCATCCCTTGTGCAGGTGGTAGGGCACAAGGGGCAAACGAGCATGTGGGACATGGATTGTATGGGAGCCCCACACCCACAGTCACAATGGCTTAGAGAGGAATCACGGTATTACCTAGATATTGGTGGGGATATATAGACTATTAATTCATTAATTACAGTTAAGAGTAAGAATGTTGATAAAAAAAACCATTGTAGCTGTTGGTCGCTTCAATAAATAAAACTCGAAAAATCTGGAATTTCGGTTCCAAGTTCATAGTGGTTGTAATCTAAGACCTCAAGTGTAGGTCACTGACCTTGTTCTAACCTAAAATAATATGCAATGCCGATAAAGTAATCCATCAATCAGAATCATTATAAATCGTTAATGATTCTTGATGCGTTTTAAATGAGCAAGTATGTTTTAGGACATTTTTAGATGATAAAGCCAGCACTTGGACCATCTTATAAATCTAGGTATTTTTTTTAAAGTGAAGGATGGGCAAGACTACTTCAACTGAATAAATGTCACTACAATTTTCCGTATATCCATTTTTTTCATGGGCATGACTAAAGTGGCTTACGACGTTAATAAGTAATTATGATCTAGTTTAGGCGCAAAGGCAATTACATCAGTTCTTACTATTTAGAGGTTGTATATCTAACTGACAACCTTTTTTAAGTGTGGGTTGTCCAAGTAAAATCGTGGTATCGACGTAAACGTGGAATTGAGAACACTGTACACAATAACATCCCTGAGTAACACAACAGTAGGACCTTTGGGAAATCTAACAAATGGTTGTTCCTACCTATGTAATATACTATAACGCTTCTGCGTTGTTGGTTTGACTACATTTACTTGTAATACTTAGGTACTCAATGATATTACACATAGCGTTATTTATTTACATACATGTCAAAATAATTATGTTAACTGACAGCTGAGTTGCATTTACCTTCTGTTTTCTATGCTGTTGGTTGCGGGTTCGATCCCCACCAAGAACAAAAAAAATGTAAAATGGTGAAAAAGGTTTACTCTGTGCCTACGTAGGTAATTATGTAGGTATGTATTAGGTGAAGAGTTTCTATATCAAAAGCTCATTTCGGTCGGGACTAGATGGCGTTATGTAAAAAAAAAGAATATAAGTATTTTACTTTATTACAAAGTCAACTAAATATTCATTTAAGCAGGTAAATTAAAAACATATTTTTACAAAATATGAATTTGTAAAATGATCGTTTTTGTGTCTGTTACTACCAATTTGGATGCAAACAAACTTCTGTTTCTAAATACATTCCATTTAGCAATGATTACAGGGCTTAATATAAATATGCATATTTAAAAAAAGATTAAGTTCCTACGTATAATTTTACGATGATTTATACTGATCATCTATTCATCTATTTGGTCAACTGATTGAGAAATGACTTACATATATGCATATGTTTAAAATGCATATTATTATGTAAAACAAACTGTTAGATCATACATTGTTTCATATGACGAATTGGGCATAAATGGACCGAACTTTCACAACAAAACTATTTTGTATTGACACACATTATCAAAAAGGTTGAGCAACAAACGATTATCTTAATCATGATCTTCAAAGCGTTATTATAAAATTCATTCGTGATGCGTTCCACGTGGATCGAAATTAAAAAAAACTCTGCACTTGATATTTTGAAATAGTTCATTGAACAGGCTGTAACTATTACGTGTATTTGTGTACGTTTGTAATGAGGTATTTATATAAATTGATGAGCCACGAGCGTGCTTTCTTAATATCCGAATTAAAATGACTGATGCTTTGAATAACAATGACATTTTTATTCAGTCGCTCAGTCGTACGAGAGTAATGAGCGAGTTTCCCATACATAACTACCTACCGCGTTTTTACCTGGAATAAACCACAGTTACTACTAAGCATAGTAATGATTGCTACTTTTGAATCATTATCATAGTGAAATGATTTTTTAGAACTGCGATTTATTTCGTTTGGCTTAGTAACTGAACTATGTCCGATTTTGTCAATCGCTATAGTAAGTGGTAGTTTATCAGTGGAATAACAGTATCATCTGTGAGGTATGATTACCTAAATCATATGATTCACCTGCTACCAATCATATGTTACATGCCTAGTAAGTACATTACCAATATTACGTTGGCAAATGACATTTTCATTTTGAATTATCAGATTTGATTCGTTGCGGTTGTTTGGAGCGTTTAGAGATCCGTATTAAAATGCCTGACTATTATTGTTTAGCCTTTCTTTGGGTTTTGCGGTGCGAAGAATGCTTTTCGTTTCTCATTGTGTTTCACTTCTCACTTAGAATATTTACCCACAGAATATCTAGGTGCGTAATTATAAATATTAGCATTTGGCAAGATTTGAATCAGTTTTAATAAAGTTGGCTTTCTTTTTACTGCACTACAGTCTTGATTTATTCTAATCAGTAAATTATAATATCGAATCAGCCTCAAGCGTAGGTAGTTATAAATTTTGGGAACCCGTTCTGAATCTCTGGCGAACATAATAATTTAATGAAATTGTATAGTTTCGTAAGAACTTTGTAAGTAATTGTTCTGGGTCTAGGCGAAGCGTGTGTACCTTCGATCTGCTGGTCATGGGAACTTGACGGTCACTGAGCCCTAGAGAAGGGAGTGTGGGTAAAATAAGTTAAATGCTTTTTGAAATCGTGGGATTATCTTGTAAGTAACAAAACTTAGTTTGATAAAAAAAACAAGCATTTTGGAGATTAAATTGGTATATAATTTGTACAGTTAGGTACTGAGTCACAGACTTAAAAGACATAATCAAACGCGTTTGTAAAACCAGACAGAATGACCTAAGAGCTAACAACTTTGTAAATTGACCAGACATTATTCAATTCAAAATCTATTTTCGCAATTTAGCCCGAAATTGAGATGGGTAGATAAAAAATCGGCCACAATCATTGATCGAGCCGATCATTTGCCGAGTCGACCGACCATGCTCCATTGCCCATCACTAATTCAGCGGTTACTTTACCATCATTGTAGTGGCGTGGCGTGATTTCAAAATCTTTTATTTTCCTCGTAACGAGACATAACAAGAGAATTCCCAGTCGTGGGAACGCGATGATAGGTGCAAATTTGAGCCACGACGAATCGCGCACAGATCTCAGATAACTATATAAACTGTAGTTTAAGTTAAGTTTAAGCATTTGAAATAGTGTGGAGTGCGGGAGATTTGAATCAGCAACGGTCCACTTCCTTTTGCGAAACGTACAATGTACTCATTCACCCTTTTACGTAATCATGAGTCTAAAACCTCCAAAAGTTGGCAAGTGGGCGAAACTATAACCGCTTTATGGGTTCTTCTCCTTTTGTTCTGTGTTTATTATTCAACTCTATTGTGAGATGAATAATATGCCAAATCTGTGGACTGCGAGTAGGTGTTTGTGACAGTATGGATTTAAGTGAGCGGTTAAAAGGACGTAAATGTCTATGTAATTTATTGTGGGAAGGTCCGAGACGGTGGGGATCGACAGTGAAATATTAACAACTGTCAATGATAATGAATGCGAATCTCATGCGATTTTGTGAGATAGTGTGAAAGCTTGTCACGTTTATCTTATTTTAGGCTATAAAAATAACAAAATGAGATAATTTATGTACTTACTTAGGTATCTTTTCCAGTTTTTGCCCACTAGAAACACTTAAACCAGTCGTCGTGCGGTAATCCACAGGTTTTGGATGCATGTTTGTTGGAATATACGGTAAAGCAGTGTCTAGTCTGGCTAATCTTTCCAACACGATGCTACAACAGAATACAGTTGTAGCATCGACACGATAAGAAGAAGAAGAAGAAGTTCCAAATCAAATACAATGTTCGGTTTGATTTGAATACAGTCCAAAGCATGTATGTCATAAGCGCACGCGCAACATTCGCCGCTCAAGGCTGCTTTGTCATTGAATATGATACAAGCGCATTGGTGTCAAGGACATTCCGTTATGATACAAATGATGTTTGCAAATAAAATGCAAATGTGTTTGAAATTCAGCAAATATTACCAATTGATGTTATGTTTAGGTACAATACAAAGCTGACTACAAAAATATTTTGTTTAATTTACAGAATTGGTCAGAAACTAGACAAAAACTAGCATTCTAATGGGGTTATTTATTTAGTACCTTCCTACTTTTATTATGGAAATATTTGAATTAATTTGTAGTTATATGATAGCGCTATTATCGTGTTCTGTGGGAAAATAAAGTAGGTACCCTCCTACTTACACATCAGTTAAAACATCACATTAGCATGAGTAATTAGTGCAAGCTTTTGGATTTTAATAATCCAATTAAATATAGGTAACTTTCATGTTAAAATGAGATGTTTTTACAATATTCAATGTCACTGTAAACACGGAATCTGGAACGAAGAAAGACGATATCATCGTGCGTCCGAACATGATTTTGCAAAACTCAATAGCTGATAGAAAATGCTTTCGCCGACGTGATCAGCTCTTTTCACCAGTTCCGTCGTTTTATAAAACTTGGAAAGGTATTTTTACAAATTACTGTACTTACTAGGTACATGTTGAAGAGAGAACTATCGGTAGATAATTAGTTCGCTCTTCTGACAGCGTTGCTTTTCTAATATGCTAGGTAGGTACTTCTTATTGGGTTAGCGGTAGACGTCGACTATACACACACAAGCTTACTCAAATAATATTTTAATCGACCAATGAAATATATCGACGTGAAATCATAGAATTTTCCGAGTAACACAAGAGCGACTTCCAAAAGTAGTAGTCGGGTATTTACTAACATAATCTAAACTTACCGGCCTAAAACGTATTCACAATTGTAAACTTTTTTTTTATCAGCCATTGTCGTCCCACTGCACGTCCCTTCCTTCCACTCTTCGCGATTTAACGCAGTGACAGGCCACGTGCTTAGATGCGAGTCCAGCTCGTTCCACCATCTCATCCTGGGTCTTCCACGCCGTCGCTTTGCATGTCGAGGGATCCACTCTGTGGTTTGCTTAGCCCACAAGTCATCGGGCATGCGACAGATGTGTCCGGCCCAGTTCCACGCTGGCGGATTTATACTGATATATACATAAAACGTAACTTGCTATTCATCTGCAGATTACCTCACCGATCTATTATAGTGCAACACAATCAAACAACACTACAATGGCTAGGTTCACTTGACAATGCAAATCGGTAATAATGCTCCTAATGGCAGTCGCGGCAGAGACGTCACAGAGAGCTCCTTTCTCCTAACTAGAGCGTAGGTGTACGAACGGCCTTGATAGCCTAGACTAGAAGATTGTGTGTACTGTAGGCTATAATATAGAAACGTAGACGAAAGTCCTGTTGTGAATTTAGTTGTAGTCTATTTTGCTTTAGGAAAATAGGATGGGAAAAAGTGGAAACATGAGGAGGCCTTCGCGATAATATAGAAACGTAGACGAAAGTCTTGTAGTGAATTTAGTACTAGTATATTTTGCTTTAGGCAAATAGAAAAAACTGGAAAAATATGGAGGAGGCCTACATCCGACGATTGATGGACCCCAAAGATTAAATAGATATAGGAACAGATTGCGCTTTAATAGGAGAAATAAAGGCTATTTTTATTTTGCTTTAGCCTAGTATTTGGTTACGAGCAAAAGTTGGCAGTTTCAGTAATAACCACAAAAATAACGTAAATACAAGTTCGTAAACTACAAGTCCGCTCCGCTATCCTTTCGATGTACTAGTAGATACTTACAGATGAATACTTAAAGAGCTGAGTGGTATTACCTTTTTCAATGACTTTGATTAGATAAGTCAACTTCAAGCACCGGCAATAATAAATAAATATTGTAGTAAACGTAAAACACCATTAACTCCGACATTGGCAAAATCGTGGCAACCCTAGCCTGCGAAAAGCCACTAAGAAATAAATATTCACGGACATTTCACTTAACGCTCCTTAGTCTCAAACCAACCAAAGCTTTTATTATGGTAACTAGATTGCTATAATACTTCTTTGCTAGTGATTTACAAAACACAAAATAATATTATAGCTTCATCTATCTGTAGCACCGACCTATTCGTAGGCGGACAGTTGACATTTTGATGTGTTGCACATTCTGAATGCGATATTATGCACTTAGCTTTTGTACGCATGCACTGATAGCATTTTAGACCTCAATTGTCCTACTTGAATACTTGTCATATAACCGAACCCACACTAGCCTAAGCTTAAATGTCTTTGTAGAAAATACAAAATAAATAAGCTTTCAAGTAAATAAACAGACTGCACTGCGATCATAGATGTGTCGATACATAATTGAATTACCTGAATATAACATGATTTAATTACCTGATTCTCGAACGAAAGTCTATCAAGTCTTAGGTAATAGACTTCCGTCCGGTCCTTCAGAAATTTTGTCTTGATTCAAGACAAAATTCCACTTTATAGTGAAGTTATGTCAAATCATATCTATCGATACATGATTCTCAGGTTATTACAATGTTTTCTATGTACTTAGTATTTATAAAGAAAGTAGGTATATTATTATTCTTTCAAGAATTTAGTTCCTATAAAACTTTGCATGTCACTTTCGTAGATATCTTTGCAAAGCTGACTAAGCTGTAGGTTTCTATTAAAACTATACTCAATTAAAATTAATTTATATTATGTACCTACTAGATATAAGACTAAAATTTTTGCACACCATTTTAAGTTGGTAAAAATATGTGAACTTACATACCCACTATGACATCTTGTACCAAAATCTACCATGTATTTTTGCAAATAAATAAATGAATGAATAAATTTCTTTTGTTTACATCGAGCGCGTATATTTTCGGAGTTGAAAAATTTATGAATGTACGCACGGATTATAATCTAAAGCTGAGCGTAGCTGTCCAGTAACATTATAACCAAATCTATCTTATAAAAATTATAAGAGCTTTATACCATATCTATCTTCTCATTACATAACATATTCTATATTAGTACTCAACACATTTTTATTAGTTTTTAATAGCAATATATTTTAACGATGTTTTTACAGTTATTTAAACAGTGAAAGATTAGTATTACAGTCCAATTTACCGTTTTTAAGAGCTTTAATTATTTCCGTGAGTTAGAAGTACATAATTAGTAAAATAGACAGTAGATAAACACTTAATTACGACCAATATTTTCTTTAACTTAATTTGGAAAGGCGGTGATTTTATGAATTACTAAAATTATACAATTAACGTTTACTAAATATCATGTAACCAGTTTAATAATGTTTAGTATCAGACAATTGTGAGTACCAAACACGAATCTTAATGTTTTACATACTTACCTACTTCAAGACATTTTAGATAGTTATAGTCATTCATTTTTTTTATAATAATATCCTGTTTTACGCTGTTGCGTTTTAAATGGCTGACATTAATCTGTGGTCCCGATGCAATAGTCAGGTTCCTGTTACTAATGTCATTTAAGCTACAACTTTCTTAATAACCGCTTCAATACGTCTACATATTTTTTTACCCCCTCAATCTATATTTCTAAGCGTATTTTGGAAGTTCAACAATTGATAACACTATCAGCTTATCAGCGCGAATGATAGCCAGTTGTTTTATGGCGCGAAAGAAATGTATTCTTGGCCAACGAAACACGGGACATTATATCTTAAAGATAATTCAGATATAAATATCTCAAAGATAAATAGAAAATAATTATTCAATGCAGCAAACAAAGTTATCGCAGTAAAATTTATATGCAACAAGTAATTATTGCCTTTAGTTAGCATTTATTTCACCACAGCAATACTTAGATGAATGGACGTGTAATGAAACTATTTACCTAGTACTAAATTCAATTCAAATATTTTTTATTCCGTGAAATGATCATTTAGAATCGTCATATATATATACCTGAAAACACCTATGTAAGGAGTTTTTCAGGTGCCAGTTCCACGACAAAAAACAATTTAGTACCTAGGTAGTCTGAACAGAAATATTTATATAGGTAGGTATATATATGTTCTTATACATGAAAGCTTTTATACACGTGCCAGTACCTACCCATAACTAGGTACGTTTTATAGATTCCAATCACTCAGTCACCTATCTATACAAGTATACCTTTGCGGCAAAATCACACTACAAAATTATCTTCTTTCAATTCCTCGGGTTTATAATAGAGAAGCAAAAACTCACCGGACGTGTCTCATACACCATGCCACAGAACATGTAACAGCTGATTCATAAACACCACAAGATCGATCGCTATCTATGATCTTTGGATCGGGAGACCGAGGTGTTTTTCTTACGTCAACTGCTTGTAGTCATTACACTTACATGAGCGCACGCAGGACAATGCTGATTCAAGATGTCAGCACAAAAGTCCTATTGTTTAAACACGAGATAAATGTTTATAAAATTAGCAATTTTTAATTCGTTTTTTACTTTACGTAGGTACTTTATTACGTAATATTTATCAGTTACGCTTTATATGCAAATCGTTACGTCGGAAACATCAGTGGTTACATTATTTCTTATGTTACCTATTTTTAAATTGCTATACTTTGTTTCCTTACTAAAAAAAACCCAAGGTAGGCTTATATGCTTTCTATAGCTGAAATAACGCGCTTAAAGTAATATGACGTAATATAATAGTCATTGACTTTCATGCTACAAGACCTGAAGCAGGGAATATACTAAGACCGGCGTCCTCTATAAAATTGATATGTAGCGAGCCGGCAAACCGCACAACGTATGCCGACACTTGATATCATACCACAAGGACGGGAAAATACGCATCACACGATTCCGATATCGAAAAGGATGAATGCGTATAGATACTTAGATAAAGATGAATGGGCGTATTTTCTACGTATTTTAGCGTCTATCTCAAAACTGGGTCTATAATGTTCTCCTAGTAAAATATGCCATATATTCGAACCAGTTGGGGCTCCAACAAAGGCACAGTTCATGAAAGAAATAATTTGATTGCATTTATATAACAAGGGTAGAAAATAAAATCAATCGATGCCTGCACCGATACTACCATTCAACCCTCGACCTGACCTTTATCTGAACTTTGGTTTAAGTTATTTAATTTGAATGCTCATTGGTTTTTCAATATAAAACAAGATCTAACTAAACCTTACTCACTGGATTCATTATATAATTTCCGGTAGCTATATTTGATTACACGTAAGAATTATATTCGAGATCGTAGTAAAATTTTACACGGCAAATTCATTAATTTAATGAGATAGCAATAAAAACTCCATAAAAAGTTATAATAATGTGCACGTTTACGAGAATAGTCAAAAGTCAAAGTCAAAACTATTCAACATTTTGTTAGTGACTCAACTGACAGTTCATATCTCCAAGTGTCAATGTCACATTAAAGCTACGGGCAAGTACGTTATTATGTGGGTAGAAGAAGACCTTGGAGGGTAGCAAGTAGCAATAAACTTGCGTAATCTTTCAACAAGATTATCCAATTATTGACGCAGCTGCCTCGGGCTGAGCCCATAGCCTGTTTGAGATGAATATGTGCTGTGTTCTTGTATTATTATCTGGAGCATTTTTATTCTTCTAATATGACGTAATTTTTTGTAATTCTCTATGTCGTAATAAAGTTGGTTCAAGTTCATTAAAATTTGACGTATCGCTGCAATCTTTCCGTGTTTTCGACCTTCGGAGACTGTTTATTATCAAATGACAGTGACGTACTGTTACCTGATAACTTTCTTACCTTTTCTTTATCAGTTTCTTTTTGCTTTTACATTTTATTGAAACATATTACATACTGCGTATATTATTTTGGGTTTGGTGAGTGATACGATATTTCAAAATCACTTTCTTTTTATATCTTAATGTCTACAGCTAATTTTGTTTCATTATGAAGATATTCTATAAAGACATCAGTTAGTGATCGTGTTTTTGCATGAGTTATTACATAAAGGCTTACGACCACTGTACCGTCAAATTCAAAATCAATGTCAACTTGGTTTGTTTTTGTGTCCACTGACCGTTACGTCATTGTAGCCGTGTCGTCCGACTTGCACCGTCTTGCGTGACGTTAACCTTTCACAGACCACTTGTGGATACTTTGCTTGTGGTCATCGTAGCCTAATCCCTATCCTATTGTGTAGTACATCTTAGCAACAATAAATTTGATAGCAGTGTTTTGTTTTTGGCTTAAATCGATCGTCAAATTTTAGAGATGTCAAACTTGTTAACTGAACCAAAAGTTTAATGATCTTTTAAATAGTAACGTATTACTATTTTAAACATCATTAGCACTAACAAGAAGTTTATTTCCTACCGTAATTATAATCGTTGCGTTACTAATCAGCTGTATAAATAAATGGTATCTTACTAGCGGTTAATGTCTAACAGTGACAAACAATTTTTTATCAGGTCAGCTTATGCAACTATAGTTTTACTTCCTTAAAGTAATTATACTTAAACACGCAATTATATTTAGACCCTTTAATACTGTGATGACAATGGTCAATTATAAAATGGTTGACTGCAATGTTTTTTAAGCCAAATACGAGGCTCACTACATCAATGGAGCACCGACATTGGTTTTTATGAACTCAAATCAACTGTATTGTTCTGAGACTGAGTTGAGGCGTATCATATTTGGAATATTTATCAGTGAATTTGTTAGATTAAATGAAGATAATTACAAAACTAGAATATTTCGTTTAAATGTTTGTGTCTAGGAATCAGGATTTTGTTTTTGCTAAAATGCTCTGTAATGTGTTTCGTTGTTTTTGATTAGCCTTAAAACGTACTATCTACCTTACTTGATATTTTGCATTTGAAGATCTATCTGTATGAGCTTTGTTAGTGCTGTATTTTTGTTATTAATCTATTGTAAATAAATCATTATCTTTCTATCTGTGTGGTAAGTATGAGCAGGTACTCTACCATTTTCTTTCTCACTACTTTCACCATTATCTACGTGCTCTCCTTGTAGGTAACTGACATCTGAATTTATGTAAGCAATTTCACGTTATGTAATATGATTTTTTGACCGAAGCGTGTCGCTTATGATTGATTGCAAAATAAATAGAAAGATTATTGTTATGAAAGTCGCAGACGTCAGTTGAAATGAGATTAACAGCATGTGCTGTGCAGGCATTGATTGATCCACAGATAGCTTAGCTACACGAAGCAAAGATAAAACTATTTGCGTATTGACGTAGATTATGATAATCCGCTATATCCTGGCGATAACGAAAACTACTTTAAAAGGCACACAAATAGATAATCCAACAAAATGAAATGAACTAAATATGCTATTTTTTTCCATTTTGCATCATTTAATAAAGGAAAAAATGGCGTGACTTGCATTAATTACGCAGACAAGAGCGTAGCTCTTTAATAAGAAGAAGAAGATCATTTAATTGTATAATTAAGAGCTGCAAAGTATTTTCGTGTAACTTTTAATCGTCGGTTGAGTGAGACGGGTAAAGGTGCTTTTGCACATTGACTCAATGGACGCAGTCAAATGCATCACCGGGCACGTCCTAGATAGAAGTTATCGGTAAGGAAATTGAGATTTCAATGTCTACTTGTTAATATTGGCTTGTTTCGTAAATTCTATCGAATTTATCTCAGCAATTAACACCTCGTTCCAACACGTCACCAAATAATAAAGTCTCCATCCGAGGCCTCAATTAACTGATAATTCTCGTTCCACTTGTGTTACTTTCCACAAGTAACGGTACACATCTTTGTCTCAGCCTCAGGTGGACCGTGTGTTCGGCCCTTAGTAAACTATGTTGTATTCTGTGCAGCCAGAAACTTAACGGTATGGAGACATCTTCACCGAATTTTAGCGCGCGCAAGCTTCGCGCGATTCGACGCAGCACTCGATTCGATACATGAAAGTGATATAACGGACAAACAGAGGTGCTATTGCTGTGATGTTCAATATTTTGAAATAAAATTTAAGTTTTCGGAACTGGCTTCTTTTCTGTAGAAATAAAGCTTTTAGCTTAAATACGGTAAGTACATAGGTATATAATAAAAATCATGAAGATTTACTATAACCATAAGCTAAGTAGTTACCTATATGTACATAAAAAAATGTTCGGACCATATAACTTCGGAAAATTTCCTTTCCTACTACCAATCAGAATGAGATAAAAATATTCAATGTTTCCCTTTGAAGCCTCTAACGGTAAAAGATTAGATAATAAAATTTTAACGTTACCAACGCCCTCTTTGGAAAAGCGGATTCCTTCCGAATGCGGACTTGTACGGATTTATCACTGTGTATACCAGCCCTTAGATGGTGAACGTATTAGACTGCTATCTCGTTAGATGTTGTCTTTCCTTTAAAGTAGTTTATTTTAGGCCTAAGACATGCCGGATTATTAGATAGATACCAAATACATAGTTTAATTTTTTTATTACAGTTAAGTAAATATATTACCTTCTATTTTCTTACAAACCTAGAAAAAAACAATCATACTTATCTATAAGTATCTAAATTTCGATAAAAATATGGAATAGTTGATATACAAGACAAATTCTTGAATGTAAAACGCTTAAAACAAATCTAAAGCAAACGGTTACTTATAATAGATCGTATCTACCGAGATATTTATCCCGAATTGGTACAAAACTACATTTGCACCAAACTCTATTAATTTTATCTGTGCTCTCTATAAAGCTGTCAAAGTAACTGTTGCACGAAGACAGGTGGTAATTACTAAACTCTCGCTTCGTATCTGTATTTTTCAATGTCATTCGTGTTTTGATTTTAACCAAAATGAATAACGTGATATAGAATTTGTTATGAGATTAATAGACTGAAACTTATGCTTCCCGCTGCAAAATAGGTAAGTACCTAAAAATTTAACCTGTGCCGACTGTCATAAAAGTTTTGGCATATGCTAAACGTTTCTGAGTAAGATTGTCTATGGGTGCACCTGAAGTTTTGGCAGTGGTCGTACCATTTGACTTTATCAAAACTTGAGGATTTCCTGAAATCAGACTTAATAACGCTCCTGTCACTAATGAACAGACAATATAATTTTTAGCAAATATGTGAATACTGCTGTACCTACCTACATTGCAGTTCCTTAGTGTACTGTTACTGCACGAAGTCTTTATACGGTTCAATTCACACAAAAAGAACGGTAGACATTTAATGATGATAGATTGATGCTATGTGATGTATGACACGGCATTTGCGCTCCCAGACTACGCGTCTTGATATTGATACACGATTCTCACGCCATGCGCCATGGCGTCACATCCACAATAGGTCCATTAGACTTACTTTTAAACCACGGATGTGTATTTTCTTCTTGTTTTAATAATAGGTTCCGATAAAACTTGTGCGTGTCAAATAGTGAGTTGTTTTTAACCTATTTATCACTGTCGACGAAATTAAGCAAAACTGTGCAGCTACTTAACCCAGATGGTATCAAAAGATAGGTATTATATTCCGTAAAACTTTCACTAATCAAGGACCGTTGTTTTCGGCATATTTTTTGTCGATTGAATGTCAGATTCTTGCAATGGTTCTTGCGTTTTAATTGTTAGTTTCATTCTAAACGAAAGATAATGATATATTATTCTGAGCACTTTTCGACAGAAAAGGAAAGTTTCTCTTCACCTTTCACCTTTATTTTTACAAGAATTTAAATAAATACAAGCATTATCTTTGTTATAATCGTGTTGTACTAGCCACCCACATGACAGTAGGAAGAAACATCGGTCGCCAATGAAGCTCTCACGCTCATTCACACTTGACCACGGTTTGTGCTCCGTGCACTTGACACTGTTCGGAATCTCGAAGTTATGCGACCGATTTACAGCAAACCCTTGAGTTTTAGTTTCTTCCGATGTTACTGCCTTTTGAATCTGTCTGTTTTATACTGCAGTCTTGTGTGCGGTCAACTGTTCGCTTACGTCGGTAAGTAGGCATCCCAAATACCAGTTATGAAGTGAATTTATAGCATTGACCGCCCTCAAACTGCTATAAATCACGAGAACATGCTCACCACCACTCGCTGCCTAGTAATCTGTGACTGTGGTATTCTGCGCAATTTTTTTTATCGAATCTATCATACTTTACTGTGCGACATGCGCCGCTAGTTTTCAATACGAATAAAGTTAATCAACATTTTGTGCATCCATAGATTCTTGGCGACTACGTACCATTACGACTGGGATATGGTTCATAAAGCTGATCTGCAAATATTAATCTCACATATAGGTACTTATATTATATCTATGTATATCGCCAACCGTAGCATTATGAGTATTTGCTTACTTCTAAAGAAATATATTGATAAGCAACTCTTCAGGTATGTCAGCAAAAATGCTATAGACTAGTAATTGCTGGTAACTTTTATTCTTGTTTGGTTCAGAGAATCAAAATGACTTAGGTATATAATGAACATGGTTTTATAATGATTTGTGAGTTTGATTATTTCCCGATATTTCGGCACAGTTGCATGCGCCATGATCACGGGTCGAACTGAAGTCTTTGCAAGTACATAGATATAAAAGTTATTGGCAGACATACGGATCTACCCTCTTTCGCACTCTCATATCGGAAAATAATCAAGCTCACAAATCATGGTAAATATCCCGTTTATAATGAAAACTATGTTCAAAACCATGATAAGTTTCAAATATTATATGGTTTTATAACTTAGTAAACTACATATAATTAAAAATGACCCTGGTCGGTCAGATAGGCAGGGTGCTTGGTGCGGAACGCCCCTGGGAACGTTCCCATGACGCCATCGGCATCGCCATGGGAGCAGGTGCCATTGTCCCGACTCCTGCATTATTCATACCATTGTCTGGGTTTACGGTCAATGGGGTACAAATGATGGGTCTTAATAGCCGAACATCCCACTGAAAACTAATCTTACAATTAAAATCCAATAAAACGGAGCAAGACTTGGGTGTAAATCAGTCTTTCGTATTCGCTGTTTTTTTAGTGCAGCCGAATACTATTCTGCCATTTTTCGTCGTCATGTATGAAAATGACAGAGCGAAAAACATGAAAAACGTGCTTTTTTTGCTCTCTAGTTTGTATTTTACTATAATTCCCTCAAATCTCGATATAATCTACGTATATACTCAACTATGTACATATTTACCTTGTTATAAAAACTAGTCTTGTTATAAAAATAAAAAACTTTTTTTTTTTTTTTGATAATCAGACTAGTAAGGTGGTGTGGATCTTTAAGTCCTATAGGCTTCTTTATTTATACCACTAATAAAATAGAAGCTGCGAGTATTTGATTGGTGGTTATTCTCGCACGGTGGTATGGTAATACTGTATTCTGCATGATCATAGTATTATTACCACGGCTTTTGTTTGCAAGACTATTGGTGCCTCGTTAGCGATGTCAGTTATTGGTAATTTACCCTTGTGTTAATGCCATTTACCGCTTAAACCCCGTAAGCAATATAATTTTATTGTTGAGCTGAGCTGCGAAACTAAACAAAGGATTAGAGTGGGTGAGCATAGCTTTTAGTGTGTCGCTTTTGAGTTACGATCTATATTTGTCACGCACTTTCGTGTTGAAAGCTCTAGAAAATGCTACTTTTCATGGTAAATGATATTAGCGAGGCGCGTATACGTATTATACTGTACCTTTCTGTACTATATTGTAGCTATTGTAAACATGTTTGAACTTTTGATACACTTACTCAGTAAGGATTAGGGATCTGCGTTAACAAATAGTCAACATTCTGTTGAATGTTCGAAATGGACTGGCTGTAAGATGAAATATATTGTTATATGCAAAGTCCAAATTTTTTTTTTAGTAGTTACAATACCCACCTGCATTAGGTACACTACTAATGTAGATGTGTTTTAATTGGAATAGATGCACCACCTTTATCTTATTCAATTTGCCCTAGCAAATTAGCTGCCACCACAAATCAAGAAGCTAGTTTACGCTTTATTCCAATACTTTAAGATTCTAAATTCCATGTCTCGAAAGCCTTTTGATTCATTTAGCAGATGCTCAGTCCCTACGTAGTATGATAAATCCTGGTTGTTGATCAAGTCTTTGAGGCTAGAGCTATCATTATAAAGCATTCAGAAACGGTATCCTATTCAGTTATAACATCTGTATTCGTTACGATCAATATAAATATGCATAGACCTCCTTGGAAGTTGAGGTTCTGTCACAGATATCTTCTGAATAGCCACCAATGTAATGCAAACACGTAAAGAAGGCTCCGTAAAATTGTTCAATCGAACATGTACTCTCACAATGTGTCTACTTACCTACATAGTGCTTCTCGTTCTATCACGTAACTCTTATCTGTTCTGTTGCGGATATAGAACTCCGCCCGGTGGACCCTTGTTATGTACTTGCAGGACGAAATAAGATGTAATTGAAAAATGTAGGAGAAAGAGATGGTGTGAATCGTCATAATACTATTCAGTTAACCAAATGGGACTATGTAATGTAGTGATTATGGTGTAGGAATTTGTAATTTGTGGTGAAAAAGTTTTCATTTTATTCATATAATCTCAACTATCGTTAGTTCTATTGGGAATAGTAAAGTCTCAAGACATTTTCTATAGAAAAGTCGTAAATAAAGTTTCCTTCTCTCAAATGTGCAGATATTTGACTTGCGTACCATCCTCAGTACAATATTAAATTATGAACAAAATGATAGATATTGAATTAGACAGCATCGCGCCACGGAGCCGCAAATGGCCCTCTGCATCAAAATTACAAGCAGTTTCGACCATTATGAGGCATTGTTCAACGGAATATTTTGACTTATCGTAACGTAAATTACGATCTTTGATACTTGGTTTGGACTAGTCCATTCTGCTTACAATGTTGGAAAGTTGTGTCTTTTGACAGCTGGTATTGTTTACAAAGAATGAGCAACTTTTTTTTGTAAAATACAGGTTTGTGAGTATTCATTTTTTATAAATAGAATAATTATGTACCTACTTATAACTATTTTTTTTAGCATTAGACTAAAAGTGTTGAGAACGTTTTTTTGTTATTTTATTGTTTAATTAAACTATCGCGATCTAAACTTGTAGTATAAAGAGTCAGCCTACGATTGGCTATTGTGACTTAGCCGAAACATCGGGAAAAATAAAATTACTATGTTGTTATATTTATTTATAGAAACCTCTCTTCTTCTTTCTCTTTTATTTATTTTTCTAAGGATTTTATGAAATTTTGATGTGCATCTGTCAAAAATAACTTCCTACGACCCAGCAGTGTAATAGGTGAAATTGTATGGAGAACAAAATTGTAGTGATTAACTATAATGTAACTTTCTTTGTTGTAACGTATGGTTAGTGACTAAATCGTTTGAACTGATAGTTTTGGAGTGGACAACTATTAAGTTTGATGGATCGTGTTGCTTGACAATAACATGATCTTTCTGATAGTAATGTGAGTCACTTAAATATAACACGAATGAGGTACCCACTAGTTGGTTCTCATAAAGAGTGGTAAAAAAGTCTTTAATCATAATATTATGTGAAAAATATAATAAAAAATCTTTATTAATAGTGGTATACATTCGAAAATCAATTAACTTAGAAAATATAAGTGACCCATAAAGAGACAAACGTACTTACCTATAAGTATATTGTTCTTTCACTTCCTAAAGCCTAAAAAAGAATAGATTAAATATTGGCATCAATATTACAGATTACAAACAGGTTTGGAAGGTCCCTTTATAAAATGTAATAAATTAATATCAAATAAATTGATTCAGAACGTTTATATTTCAGTCTGTCAGTTGGTACTGTCATTTGATATCGCAAATTGACGTGAGCATTTTCCGATCCCATATGTGTGCTGAGACCTTAAAGGTCTCAGCACACATATGGGATCGGAAAGGGATCGTAACCGTAACGCCTTTCGCCTCGCTGTCAACCGAGGCGAGGCGATTACGTTATTATTCCGATTAGTGTGCGTTGCAGTAGGGAGTTTAATACAAACCATTCTGAACGGCTCGAGGCGATACGGTGACGATCCCTTTCCGATCCCATATGTGTGCTGAGACCCTAACACGAATGTGCAACATTATACGCGCAGTTTTGAGAACATCACATAGAAAGCAGGAAATAAGCGTCATCTCCTTCTCTCTCTACTACTTCCCCACTTCTTCGTGCTGTTGTGTTATGTTTCTATCTCTTTTACTCTTCTGTTTTTTTCGCTTTATCGCTTTATGACCAATTTATTTTTTCAAGATAACAGTTATTACATAAATAAACAATGGTAATTCATAATATTAAAAAATAAGTAAAAAAATGGTAGGTAATACTTTTGGATATAGGTATTGCCAAATAAGAAATCTATAGGTTATGTTTACCTTCATCAATATCTGCATCTAGCATGCTAGACGTAGATATTGGGGTATGCTGAATGAGATAGCTTGCTGGTTTAGTGTGGTTTGATAAGCCACTACAGCACACTGAACCAGCAAGGTGACTGCATCTATCATAGATCATGCTAGGTGTACGATGCTGCATAGTGTAAGCGCATATTGAAACCTGTTTGTTTTGTTGTGACTGCAGCCTAACAGTCTTCTCATTGCGTGTGCGCAGGTTTGCGCAGCAGTTTGAGTAGCACATTAATGGCGCTTGTACACGGAAGTCTCAGAAGTGAACCTTTCGACCTCACTGGCCCAAAATTATTGCTCTTAATCGTAATAACGTAACTTTGCAACTTTCTATACACTTTAGATTGTTTAGGACTTATGCACCAATAAAGACGATAAATTGGTAGACTAACGAAGGTATAGCAGTAATTTTGATTTCGACAATAAAATGATACTAAGCATAATATCTTCAATAGGTGCCTATATACCTATTGCTAACCCAACCCGTATGGTTCAGAAAATTGCACAACGCTTTGTATTGAATTCGGTAGCAGAGATTTAAGAGATGAGTTTGAGAATTGCAACATTTTATTGTGTCACCGAATTGGGAACAGAAAGAATATGAACGCCATGTAGAGCTAAGATATTGATGCAGCTTTTTTGATTGCAACACACTCACCAAATTGGTAGCAAAGAATACTGATGGTATTATGATTGCTGTTGTAATTGCGATAGTTTGTCATTGTCCTTATCCTGTCCATTGTCCTGAGATACCTTTTTTAGACAGTCGACCTTGATGAGGCTGATACTAACAAAAGACATACGCAAGCGTAAGTCACGTTTCTTCTTCTTTTTGTGTGGCTTCTGCCCGTCAGTACGACAGGCAATTCTGCCAATGTCAGTCAATCGTCAAGTCGACGCTTAGTATCTTCTCGGTGTTTCAGCTTATGAATCCTGATCAAAGTCGTTATTGTCAAATCACGCCGATCCGTCTTATATAGGTACTAGGTGATATCTAGGTGCTAGTTTAAAGTCAACGGGATTTTCTAACATTTTTTAGGTAGGTTAATTTAAACCATCACAATTTGCTTTTGGTTCTAATAAAGATTGAGTATTATTGAGGCTACTGCCGCTATAACTAGGTGTGAAAATTCCACAAACAAATCGATTTTCTGGTAACTAAGATGCCTTTGCTCACTCAAACAGCTATTCAGTTCCGCTTTGAGTAGCGACAGTAAACTGTAGTTCTTAGAATTTCAGGTTTCAAGCTCAATGATCTTAGCTGTTACCATACTGTTAAACTCAGAGACAGCACTTAAAAATAAGTATAGGTTAACCATTTTAAAAAATACACGCAGCTCCACCGCTGTTATACGCAATATATAGTGTACTAAAACGAAAGAATACAAATTGGTTTTTTCACTGGTCGTTCAGTCACCGTTTTGACACGTTACCATTAATAAAGAATGGCTGGACTTGTAAGCCAACTAGAGCATTAAAGAGCCCACTAAAGAGTGTTATGAGCTTGTGTGAGAGCTTTCCAGGAGGAGCATTGTGACGCAGTCTCTTCAGCTGTGCAGACACATTTTTTTATACATAGTCTAGACTACTTACTACTAGTTTAGACATCTGTCTAATCGTACAAACTGTTCTCATAGTGTTCTAACATATTCAATTTGACCATATCATGTTTGTACACTTTCACTTCATATCCTTATTATAAATAATGGTCAGATATTGTTTAGCGTTCGTTTTCGTTGGTCGCCTCGGGCTAGCGTGGGATGAACTCGAGCATAACCTTTACTTTTTGTTTATATCAATTTAGTAATATTTACTACACAGGTTTTTTAATACTAAGTAGATATATGGGGACGGATAAAGAGGAAGTAGGCCTAAAAACGATGGATTGGTTGTACATTACTACATACTTATTATACATCATTCTTAAACTTAAACTTAGACTTAGTAAATACTTGTCAAAATGAACAAAATCTTGTCAAAATCATTCAAGGTCCGTCTAATTATCAAGTTGTTTTTCAAAAGCTTGCGAACAGGAAACAGGAAGTGCCTTTAAATCTATTAACAATGTTTTTTTACGTTTTACGTTTTATTACGGTATCTGTCTGTCAAATTGATAAAAAAAATGTTAGTGATAGATGCTAGTATAACAAAAAAACAGAAAATTACATGTTATACATATTAGCAATTTATAGTATTAATTAAAAATAAAAACTTGCTCAGAACTGCCAAACAACTGTCAAGATTTATGACTGTCAAAGCAAGTTTGACAGATATGTTTTAAATGACATAATAATATGTTTTTCTATGTTTTCTTTCTTGTTTTTCATAACTATAATTTTCACATCGAATAAGATAGATCGATGTTTATATGATTTATAATGGAATCTTTAGAAAATGCTCCAATACGTGCGAACACGGGAGTCTGCGATATCATAGTTTCTAATGCAATAAGCAGAAGCTTTGAAAGCTAATTTGTAAAGTGACAGACAAGATACATTTAAAGTCTGTGGTAGTCTACATTGCAGTAGCTAAGCTTTATAAAACTTTATTAACGTAAGCTTTCGTTCGTTTGAATTGTTTTTTTTTTCAAATTCAAAAAGTAGTTTTAAATTAAAATTTTGAACCATTAAGGAGTTATGCTGACCGACTTTCGGCAGATCTTAATCTATCACTTATTTGCTTGTAAGTATATTATATTCTTTCATTTTAATTGTGAAAATATTGCAACTTGGAGACCGAGGTGAACGTGGACTAGGACTCAAGCTAAAGAAATATCGAAAAAATATATACATCAGTGTAACTCCTATTACAGTCTTATGTTTTCATAACGTAATATTATCATTTGCTTATAAATGCTAATGGGCTTTGTTGTGGGCGTTTTGTGAGTCTAGATACTGAACCCCCTATAGTCTCGTGTGCCTGCAGGCTTAGGGGCGAGGCTTTCCCTGTCACGGGAAAGCGCGCTTTCAGAACATGATTATAGACTCTCTTCTTGATTAGCACATTTAGTCGGGTTGTGTGACGTTGATGTGCAGTGTAATTTGTGGATTAATGCGGGTAGTCCGATGATAATTACAAGGGAAATGGGTGATTGTAGACGGCTCTTTGAAAGGATTTATTTCCTGCGTCAATGTAAGAATTACATTGCATTTTGTTCGCATTTGAAAGCTTACTTTTCGCCCTGTTTGCTTAATAACTATAAACACAACACTTTTGAAAAACAAAAAATTAAAGGGACATTTCACACATCGCATTCTAGTCCCAAACTAAACTATGGGAACTAGACTGCTGATATAGTTTCTTAGTACTTACTCCATTTTACCAAATCCCTTCAATTTTGATTGCTTAATATTCAATCTAGCTTCTCAATTACTAATTTCACAAATAAACTTCCTCAATACAGTGGAAGCTTCCTTATAATGTTTGAGCAACGAAATCATTTGCAAATCTTATGGGCCGGTCCAATATTGCTTCATTTGAAACTAGATTGAAGTCACGAAGATCTACGCCTAGGACCTAGGCCCTAGGTAATTGTGTGGACTGATTATAAATATGATTTTTTTTAACTTCATCAATGGATGGTACACGAGATAGGAATGCGTAAATAACTATTTGTAGCGCAAAGATGGTACCTACTGATAAATAATATATTTGTGAAATAAATGTGCTCATGCTCTGCATCATCTTTACAGTCGGTACAGCTACGGGTGATTTTGATTTGGTGTAGTATTTCTATAGCTGGGTCTAACTGCTATCACTACCAATCCTTACATCTGCCTATATGTCTTGCTATATGTCATCCATATACCTGATCTATGCTTAGAACGGAAGAGTATTTTAACGGTCTATCTTATAAAAAGTTAGCGCATACATGAGGTCTTGATTACCATACGTAATGTCGACATAATGTCCACGCTTTTTACACTTTTTACAAGATAGGGGGTAAGTATCTCAGATTTGGGTAAGCTATGTACGGATAATGGATATCTGTACATAGCTAATTCAACCCATCTTTAATGAGCTTTGAGAACGTATAAGAACTTTACAACGTTTGACCCTGAAACAACAGTCCAAAAAAAACTACTAGAATTATTCATGCTCTTACAGACCATGGGTTTATGATACCCTGCTTTTGTACATTATTATCTTTTTATCAGAAACAATATGAGCCTTCGCTTACGCCGTCGAGTGCCGAACTCAATTGGAGCACTTTGATTAGAGGCGCATGCTTGTGCAGTAATTATACCTATCACGATAAAGGGATATCAGCTGTGATAAGCCTTAAACATTGTTTTAAATATAAAATTAGCAATGTATTGAAGTGCACTTTCACGAGGAACCGAGTGGTTTTTTTATCTAAGTATAAGATATTTTTAATAATGCGTAATTCATAAAGTTGAGGTCTTTATGAGTTTTTTATGAATCTGTAAAAGAAATGGAATATAGTTACGAGAAAATAATCAACATTCTTTCTTTCTTTTATGCTGGGGCCACATTAGCGGGCTACGGCGAATATTCGTGTTAACGCGATGTATGTGGCCGGGTACATCGTGTCATCGCGTAGTATTCGGGCGAAGACGCGAATCAATTTGTCGCGCCAATATTCGCTTAGGTGGCTACATCTACGTCAATTTATTTAGGCTAAGTTCAGATGACCGCGCGTAACCGCGCGTCGCCGCGCGTTTTGAGCATTCACATGACGATATTTGTATGGGAGCGCGACGCACGTTGGCGCACGGTACCGCGCGGAAATGTAGACGATAATTACCGTTTATATTGATCTTGTACCGCGCGGTTGGTAGTTCCGCGCGTTACCGCGCGGCCATATGAAAATAAATAAATAAATAAATAATGCTGGACAATCCACACAACATCATCTAGCCCCAAGCTAAGCAGAGCTTGTGTTATGGGTACTAGAAGACTGACATACTTAATAAGTATAATACATTACATAGATAGATATTTTTTATTATACATATAATACCCAGAACACCCGGAATAAATATTTGCAGAACATACAAACATTTATCCCGGGGCGGGAATCGAACCCGCAACCTTCCGCGTCGCAGGCGGACCATCGCCCACCGCGCCACATCGGTCGTCAAAATATGAACTTAGCCCTAGGCTAAGTTCAGATGATCCGCGGCGTGCGGTACCGCGCGATAATGTAGACGCTAATTACCGTTTATATTGATCTTATACCGCGCGGTTCGTAGTTCCACGCGGTACCGCGCGGCCATATGAACTTAGCCTTAGGCTAAGTTCTAGGCATGAGACAGATATATCAAAACGAAACTGAAATCCGTTTGCAGTCAGAAATCGTATCGCATCGATATTCCAATATGAGAAAACCGTTTTTAGAAAACGCACGATGATAACGCAAACTGCAAACAATCTTATCCGAACGAAACCAAATCGAACCGACGTGAGTTTAGTTTTGCACCGAAAACGAAAACCAAACACAAACTGCAAACGAACGAAATCTAAATCTACCTAAAGTTTAAGTTTTCTATAGTTTTGATACGCATTCGTTCTCTATCACTCCACCGTACGACTACTTTAGTTAGAATAAGACAGAGCTAATTTCATTTCCTTTTTTTTCTAACTCAGTGAACCGTCGTAAGAGCAAGAGAAATGAAGCGAATCGTTATGGATTTTGAGTTTTTGACGGTTTTATGAATTGTCCGGTTTTATGATTTCTGACTGCAATCCGATATTCCATTCCAATATGAGAAAACTGTTTTTAGAAAACGCATTAATGCTGGGGCCACATTAGCGGGCTACGGCGAATATTCGTGTTAACGCGATGTATGTGGCCGGGTACATCGTGTCATCGCGTAGTATTTAGACAAGAAGATCGCCTGTACCCGAACACGATGTTTTTGTCGCGCCAACACGATACGAATATTCGCCCGCTAATGTAGCCGAAGCATAACAATACAACCTAACAACCTAATCCGAATGAAACCGAACCGTGAGTTTAGTTTTGCATCGAAAACCAAACTTAAAATACATAAAAATATACAATATTTTTTTTAATTCAAATACCCAATTGCACATTACGAAAAACCGAAAGAATTCAATTTTGCGTTTGTCGTAATAACTAGTAAATACGCTCCGATATTCGCTACTGAAATCCATTTCAAAAAACGGTTTTTGAAATCGGTTTCAAAATCTGAAATCGGTTTCGTATCGGTTTGTGAAAAAATCCAAAAACGCCCATGCCTAGAACAACACCATCCGGCACAGGGTTACCAGATGCAAATTTCAAAAGTCCTGACAAAATTCCAGACATGAGCTCAATTGGGTTTTTTAATATATATATTTTTTGTGATAAATGGATAAGTTTTATAACACAACTAATTTTATTCTATTTTTCCGTAATAATTCAGAAGTTATTTCAAAATAAAAAATATTTTTTGAATCTAGTACGTTTAATATTATAAGTCAATGTTGATTGTTTGATGTCAAAATCGTAAAAAGCTAATTACTATTAATGACAATTTCCTTTTTGTTATTGTGACCAAAAATAAAATTATAGTGTAAAAAAAAATTGTTCCATTTATTTGCCGAGAAATTCCTGACATTTCCCTTTTCCGGCCGCATTCCTGACATATGTCTAAAATTCCTGAAATGTCAGGAAAATTCCTGACATCTGGTCACCCTATCGGCACGATACATCGCGTCAACTCGACACAAATCTTCGCCCGTCTAATGTAGACAAGAACATCGCCTATACCCGAACACGATGATTTTATCGCGCCAACACGATACGAATATTCGCCCGCTAATGTGGCCCCAGCATTATAAATATTCACGGACATTTGACACATGACACTCTAGTCTCAAACTTGTATTACCTATGGGAACTAGACTGCTGATGGAATACAGCAGGCAGGTTTATGGTGATAGTTACGAGATCCTACTGTTTTTTTTCCAATGATTCTTATTACAATTGTTAATTATAGTTGCACCTATTTAACTCCAAGTTTGTTTATCTTCTAAATAATCAGAATAAAAATTTAAAAACACATTGCAGACTTAATTGTTAGCATAACAAGTGCACAATAGTCACTTACTACACAATGATATTAAAAACTCAAGATGATAAGATTATCACAGTATTGCCGATAACAGTACATCGATTGTAACTGGATGTAACAGCGGGAAATAGTTAACTGTTACTATTGTCTCTGTGGAGCGGATGGTGGGATTTTTTGCCGGCAATTTTGCCAGCGTATGACACGCTTCTTAGAACTTATGTTGGCATGCGTCAAATTGAATTATTATTGTGATTGTTTTTAGACACTTTCTTTGATATCTTTTATTTCTTCGTTTTATGTACTCGTTAGTTTATGACAATAAACACATCATCTTCCTACCCTTCGAATTCTGGTGTAATGAGATCTGTACTGACGTCCCGCAATGGGGTGTATTGTGCATTGTCCCCCTGTTAACCTCACCTCAGCCAGCCCAACTCCATACGTAATAAGTAACGGAGAAGGACTTTGGGTTGGTGGCAGCAGTGTTCTAGCATGCCGAACACATATCCCATGCTATGTGTTCGGCACATGTCTTCTTCTTTCCTCTATCATCCGTCATCTCGGTGCTTACTCATTCTTCACTTTTTTACGATAAAAACGCAAAAAATCCATATTAATTTGCTTTTGTTATCCTCTGTTTCGGTATAGGGTATAGGGTATAGCCTATACCCAAAAAGGGGTCCTCATCTCATAAACTACCCATTACATAATAATAAACCTAGAATACTAACCCATACTATAAGCTAGCATTTACTAACACTATTGTAATTACATAGACTTAAGAGTTGTGGAAATAAAAGGCTATATTATTATATTATTATTATTATCCTCTGTTTCTTGCGTATACAAGCCAACTATTTCAAAGCTAGTTTCTGTAGAACTTTGCTACTAAATGCACATTCCTGAAATGCTTCGAAGGTATTTTTAAAAGCTGGTTAAGTTAATTAGGTCGTTTATTTAGTCAACAAGGTGCAACATATCTCTCGTCCCAACATCTTGCTTCTTACTTCTACGAAATTATTTATCATCTACAAAGTAATTTCAAACCGTAAATGGTCAGTGTCATATCGTTTATAAAGTAAGTTGGAATTAACTAATAGCTCCGAAAGGTCAAGTTCAAGTGCAACCAAAGGCCAATGTTACAAAGGTCATTTCTACCTAATTAGAGAAATTGTAACGTGATATCAAAACGTTATCGTTTGGTATAACAGTGGGAGCGTAAACATGAAAGTTTATGGCTTATTTATCGCAGTTTATTAGTACCCCAATGAGTAGGTTGATAGCCACCTCTAATGGATAATAGCGCCTGTTCAATACGCATAATTAAATTAAAGAATTATTAAATTGGTACTAAAAATGTACTTATTTATAAACTTGCATAAATATTTACAGTTAGCGTAATAGTCGCATTCTCACAGCTAACTAGCAAAAACTTTACGCCGACAAAAAAACGGATTTTACTAGCTAATCACAGTTTTAACATATTTTAAATTAAAAGGTTTAATATAAAACAAACGCTATCTTGAGTCTACATCAAAGTGAGTTGAGAACATTGCACAAACTTACCTAGATAAGTATTTTCATAGTAATCGTCTGCACGCATTATTATGTGCCTTTGCGCACAATTTTGTTATTACATAATGTGATAGAGGAACTGTAGAGGAATGCTATGATATAAAATCATTAATTTGAATACCTAACTTTAACTTTGTAACATTCAGGTTATTTTATAATGTTGTTCGAGATATTCGTTGAGGAATTGGGCTTAGAAACTCTGCATCGTAGTTAATGCTCAGTCCCTTTTTTATAGATTGATGTAGAGGAGCTGATGTTCTGTATGACAGTAAAAACGAAAACTTATCTTGAGGACGCTGATTAGAGCCCAAGATCAGACATAAAAGTTCTATCATGAAATAGACAAGGGCATTTTCTACTCCAATCATCGATTCCTATCTACGAACATAATAGTTTCCCACACCCCTGTTTGCTAATCGCAAAGTTTGTGTAGCCTTGTGTAAAAGTAAAAAGGTAGGGCAAATGTTTACGCAAATCAATTTGCTAAAGTATGAATTTTTGGGTCGTTTTGTTTACCAAATGTATGCTTGGAATTTTAAAACAAAGAAAGATAATGAGGAGAAACTATTTATTGTTTACAAATTGTGTACCCAACTAACATGAGCTTGGGTTATGAAGACATCTTTCCCGTCTACTAATCTGTCTGTATTTAGTACCGTGAATTACTTTGATGAAATTTTCGAAGGAGGCTTTGATCGGCATTTACGCTTTCATAACCGTAGTAAACCAAAGTTATTTTTAGACAATTATATTTAGGGCAAGTCAAGTCGAACAACATCGGTAAAAAAGACTGACTAAATGACTTACGGCCGGTTTCTGGAAATCCAAATCACGATTGATCCGAGTTCAACACAGTAATTATTTGATTTTTTCGTTGATCATCGTGTTAGAATTATAACTTATTTTGTAGTGATAAATCATGATTGTCATTTAATTACAGTTTGCTGCTTGCTATCATAATTTTATAAACATAGTTTTATTTTAAAAGTATTGAAACATAAGTCGTTTTATCATTTTTAGTTCACGGAAGGAAATACTTGTTTATTTTTAAATAATATATTATATACATGTTAAAATTACTAATTTATTTTTAATACTGTATTACATAATTAATATTATTTTTAATATTTAATTTAAGATCTAGAAATATTATCATTTTTGTAAAGAGAAAGGCAAGATGGCGAGCGAATGGACGGGCAGTCTGGATCGAGCCATAGTGTAGATAGGTTGTTCAATTTGTTAAATACAAGTGTGAAAAGTTATTATCCTCGAGTTTTACATTTCATCACCTGATTCCCTACATCAGAAGTGGCAAAAGGACCATGGTATGGTGCACGAAGATGAAGAAGAGCGTGAGGGTATGAGCTCTCGATCTCGACACCGAAAGAAACGCCGATATCGTAGCACCAGTTTGGAGAACAGTTTTTCAGATTCAAAAAAAACTCTTCTAAGAACAGAAGAAAAAGACGTCGTCGCCAACGCCACGAACACGAGTCGCATCGGCAGCAAAGTTCGAGACATCGGAGAAGTGCATTAGTACGTGTGTGAGCCCCTTGAGGGTGCTTACTTATTGGACAACTACCACTGAACGCCTCATTGTAGTGATGAGCGCGTTATGCAAGGTCAGATCCAATCATTTACTTTGATTCTGTACATCAATTCTAGTTCGCAAGATATCGATTTCTTTAGTGTGGGTAGTAGGTAAAACGAACGCGTTAAAGTAAATGCTGGTCTAAGACAAGCAAATGCTGGTCCCGGACAGTTCGATTCTTGAAGGGCGATGCTTGTAGTCGACTTCGAGCGAGTAGTCAATGACCCACACTAGTTCAAAATGAGTTGAGCACATGTTATACGGTAGTAACATAATCGATTTCGTAAACTTTCAGTAAAATATGCATTTATAGCCATACCACATATGTAGATTGTGCTAGGTGTTTTAATTTGCGCCTTTGTTGAGTTTAGTAGACTATTGGTGTGGTTTAGTGTGTGATAAAGGTAACTCATTAGTATGAGCCCCTGTCATTTGCAGCCCGATAGATTTTTTTTTTTTTTTTTTTTTGAACTTTTTGTTAGTAAAATGCAAAAAGAAATAACGACTATCGCTTCAAGTCGTTTCTATAAGATCTTTTTAGATTATTTTGTCCGATCGAAAACTACCCGTTATCCGTTAAGTGTGATAAAGTTTTGCGCTAAAGGCTAAGTGTATGTTCATTTCTAGCAATGTGCAATGAGACAGATTTAGGTTTCGTTAGTTCTGCTTGTGATAACATCGAAAGAACATTTTTTTTTTCTGTCTAAAACAAGTGACGTCATTTTCGTTAAGAGATAAGAGAACTGCGTCGAATCTCGCATTCTTTTCGTTGAGGGTACCTATCTTAAAATGGTGAAACGTGCAATATTCTTTTTGTAGAAAAATGTCGAAAATATATTTGATGGCGAAGTAATCGTTTTATCTCTTTAGAGCATACTTCCAATCTATCCGGTAGGGTAGACAGCGGACGTAATTAGTTATTCTAAGTCTAGTAAACATTTCGTTAGCAAGAAATGTTCTTATCAAGTTTAGCGAGGTTGTTGATACCTAGGTAACTAAATCATCGAGTGAGACCGTTAGTTACAGTTTTTAAAGGTGTTGAATTATTTATCGTCCGTCAAAAAGTATTTAAGTTACAGTTTTTAAAGGTGTTGAAGTATTTGTCGTCCGTCAAAAGTATTTAAGTGTCCAAGAGTGTGTGTAAGAGGTTTGCAATCCGCATATTCGACGTACCTGGATAATTGTTAGTTAATTTAGTCCAGATATCCGTTTGTTTTTAGATCCAAAAATTTTAGACCTGGATACATAAGGTAGACTAGCTGGTACATACATACAGTTGTGTGTTTATTAATGCAAAGAGTGAACAGTACATAGCTTCTAGATAACGGTATGATCAACAGCGTGTTGTGGTGCTGGTCAACCCAATCATACCGCTTAGAAATCAAGAATTCAATTCAATTCAATTTATTTTTGTTCCACAAAGATACAATTATATGTACACTTGGAAAAGTCAAAAAATGTTACAATTTATTTCCTATATTATTTCTACATATCACTATGTAATTTATCTTATATATTAGATTAGAATAATAACGTTAATGAACAAAATAAATCAATTAATGACATTATAAACTATTAAATTCGTCAGCAAAAGCTTCGTCAAGATTGTAGTATGATTTGTTTGTCAAAAAGTTTCTCACTGTGCTACTAAAGTGATTATTGTTTGAGTTTTGTAAACCTTGAGGGAGCTTATTGAACAATTTAATGCCTATGTATAGAACGCTTCTACCTACTTTAGCAAGTCTATGTTTAGGGTTCGATATTTTATTTTTATTTCTCGTATCATAAGAGTGAGAGTCACCAATTAATTTGAACTTTCCATAATTCAATTTTACATACATTAAATTCTGATAAATATACTCGCCTACTATTGTCATTATTCCTAGCTGCTTAAACTTATCTCTACAAGATTCTATGTTCTTCATAAATAAAATAGAACGTATTGCATTCTTTTGGAGTATGAATATCCTAGATGAGTCAGAGGCGTTTCCCCAAGCTAGAATACCTTAAGTCATGATTGAGTGAAAATACGCATGATAAACAGAGACTTGTAATTTTCGTTTTAGTTTTTGTTGGTACTTTGCAAAAATTCATATTGTGTTGACGAGTTAAAAAAAAATATATTTCATGTTAGCCAGTGTTGGTTACGAGTCTGTGAGGTTGTGTGTCAAGAGTCTGAAGTATCTTTGGTCTATTGTTATTGTGTTGGCGTTAGCGTTTTTTTTTAGACAAAGCACTAGTTAACGTGCGTGACGTTTTACTTAGGTTTACAATACCAGGTTACAGATAAAAGTAACTTCACAACTAATTGACGTTGAAACCAAATATTTTGTTTTGATTTGGATATACAATCGTGGAAATTGTTTACTTCGAATGTGTAAGTTTACGTATTGAGGTCGCATAATAAGCTGGTCGAATAATATTTTTACCATGAGATATGATAGACGAAAGCGTTAATTTAATTTCCTACTACATGAGTTTCGAGTTTTATAAGTTGAAAGGAGAAAGAATGGTTTTATGATTTAACCGCTGATAGTCATTTGATTTTATGTATCGGTCATACATAGGAGTTCTATGACAACTGTACTTATGCCATGTGCCTTATTGAAATAATTCTCAAGTCACGTCAGTCAATCGTAAAGTGTGGACTTGACGATGTTTGTTTTGAACATAAAGGTGTGTGTGTGGTTTCACTTATAACAAATTCAAAGTTGTATACTTTATGTCCGAATTTTGTTGTAAGAAAAAGTGACATCACGATGTTCCAACTCTCTTTGTATTCGAGTTTTTACGGTTTACTAAAGTTTTGTTTTTAACTTCAACGTTGTTTAGTAGAGTGTAGTGTTTGCAGTGAAGCAGTCGTGCATTGCAGTGAGACACTCCCACTCTGCTAGTGTTTTCATAAGGTTTTATGATCGAACAGTTGTAGGTACAACTAAAAGGTGTGATTGAGCTTTGTTTTGCCGTTCCCGTTTCGAAATGTGAAAGAAAGTTCTTTCGAGTCAAATGTTGTTGACAATTTTTGACATCGAGTCTGACAATAGTTTCTTAGTAAAGAAAGTATTTGAGTACATGTAAAATATTCGAAATGTTGACAAGATTTTGTATGTTTTGCAGGTTAGACCGAGCGAGAGTAGTGTCAAAGATTTTACTGGCTTTTTGAGTCAACAATCGTAAATAGATCTGACAGTGGTTTTGGCGAATACCTTTGTTAACGGATACTTTTATTATTATTTGAACAAACTACATGGTTTGAGTGTAGTCAAATACTTACGAGCCAGCGCTTGTTATTTTGACGCTCTGTTACTAGCGGACTAGTAAACTAATCTGGTATGATGAAATAAATGAAACTAATTATTATTACAATTTTGTACAGGTTTTCAATGGAGATGTTAGATGTAAAGGATTTGACATTGCATAATGAAGTACACAATGGTAATTGGCTCTACTGTCTTTGCGACTGAACAATGGTTGCTTGGTGCGGAGACTGGTCATTCACTTGCACCCTTGATGAGAGGTGCCTCAGTCAACCGCGTGATGTAGCCGTCCCTGCAGTTCGTGCCTGCAGTTCGTGCCTACAGTTCGTGCCTGCTGCCTTCAGCTGGAGCAGTAGTAGATTAAGTCTGGTAGAGGCTACCAGATCAGCAGTATGGCCGGATCAGCAAAAATAACCTCGGTTGACTTTTTAAAAACGAAAAGAGTATAAATAGGACCTCTCCAGTATTGTCCAACGAGTAAAAATAGGCTGTTACTATGCCCAAATGGGTTTAGAGTTGTTAATCCTGACATTCATGGTTTTTGTTATAATGAATTTCTTATTGAGATAATCAATTTATGACGGTTGAATGTACATTTTGTAAATAATGTAAAGTCGTTAGTTTGTTTGTGAATAAAGTTATTTACTTGTATTTTATTTCAAAGTAAAAAAAAAAAAAAAAAAATATATATATATATATATATTGTTATTTGGCTGGCAGTCTAATGTTGATAGATCCATTGACTGAATTTATGTTTTATTTATTTGGATGGCAGTCTAATGTTGATAGATCCATTGACTGAATTTATGTTGTATTTATTTGGATGGCAGTCTAATGTTGATAGATCCATTGACTGAATTTATGTTTTATTTATTTATTTATAAAAAAAAAAATAAGAAAAAAAAGGATGGCAGTCTAATGTTGATAGATCCATTGACTGAATTTATGATTTATTTATTTATTTATTTGGATGGCAGTCTAATGTTGATAGATCCATTGACTGAATTTATGTTGTATTTATTTGGATGGCAGTCTAATGTTGATAGATCCATTGACTGAATTTATGTTTTATTTATTTATTTATAAAAAAAAAAAAATAAGAAAAAAAAGGATGGCAGTCTAATGTTGATAGATCCATTGACTGAATTTATGATTTATTTATTTATTATTTGGATGGCAGTCTAATGTTGATAGATCCATTGACTGAATTTATGTTGTATTTATTTGGATGGCAGTCTAATGTTGATAGATCCATTGACTGAATTTATGATTTATTTATTTATTTATTTGGATGGCAGTCTAATGTTGATAGATCCATTGACTGAATTTATGATTTATTTATTTATTTATTTGGATGGCAGTCTAATGTTGATAGATCCATTGACTGAATTTATGTTGTATTTATTTGGATGGCAGTCTAATGTTGATAGATCCATTGACTGAATTTATGTTTTATCTATTTATTTATTTGAATGGCAGTCTAATGTTGATAGATCCATTGACTGAATTTATGATTTATTTATTTGGATGGCAGTCTAATGTTGATAGATCCATTGACTGAATTTATGTTGTATTTATTTGGATGGCAGTCTAATATTGATAGATCCATTGACTGAACTTATGTTTTATTTATTTATTTGGATGGCAGCCTAATGTTGATGCCTCTGTCTGTTGTCAAACGATATGCAGGTTGTCTGTATATCTTGGTTAGGATAATGGAATAGTCCTAACTGTATTTTCTGTTTCAGTTGAGGAACATCCTGTTTGTTCATCCCAGTTTGTTCCAGTCACCCTTGATGAAAGGTGCCTCAGTCAACCGCGTGATGGAGCCATCCCTGCAGTTCGTGCCTGCAGTTCGTGCCTACAGTTCGTGCCTGCTGCCTTCAGCTGGAGCAGTAGTAGATTAAGTTGTATTTATTTGGATGACAGTCTAATTTTGAAAGATCCATTGACTGAAGTTTTATTGTAATTGTTTGGTGGGCAGTGTAATGTTGATAGATCCATTGACTGAATTTATATCTTAGATTATTTTACTATCAAAGCATCGCTAAGTTTGAGGACAAACTTAAGGTCAGGAAAGGCCGAATGTTAGAATTATAACTTATTTTGTAGTGATAAATCATGATTGTCATTTAATTACAGTTTGCTGCTTGCTATCATAATTTTATAAACATAGTTTTATTTTAAAAGTATTGAAACATAAGTCGTTTTATCATTTTTAGTTCACGGAAGGAAATACTTGTTTATTTTTAAATAATATATTATATACATGTTAAAATTACTAATTTATTTTTAATACTGTATTACATAATTAATATTATTTTTAATATTTAATTTAAGATCTAGAAATATTATCATTTTTGTAAAGAGAAAGGCAAGATGGCGAGCGAATGGACGGGCAGTCTGGATCGAGCCATAGTGTAGATAGGTTGTTCAATTTGTTAAATACAAGTGTGAAAAGTTATTATCCTCGAGTTTTACATTTCATCACCTGATTCCCTACAATCGTTTGAGAAACCGGCCGTTAGCCTACAACATCAAGGATCGATTTTTCAAGCTTAGAACAAACAACATTACATACAGCGGAAAACTTTTATAGAAAATCAATACAGGGTGTTACGGAACGACCTTGGAGCCACTATCAATACAAACAAACAGTGTTGCCAGTTCGCACTATCTTATCAGCATCGCTGCATGTGGGTCAGGTGACGAAACTCCATAGAGTTGGTGTGCCTTCAACTGGATCGTTGCAGGGTTAATGATTTCGATAACCCAGTTATAGGGATTTTGGTTATTGACATCAGTGCAATCAACTCGCTAATCCTGCAACATACTTAATCATAAATCTTAAGCTAAAGGCAAAGTGAACCATGGTCTAAATCTCTATCCGAGCAAAGAGAAGTTGCGTAGATAGATTAAGGGCCATGAAAAATTGTCTAACTGTTTGTTACCTTTGACAAAAAGTACCTTCCAATTTCCATCTTCAAAGTGTCTGTACCTTTCATGATAATCGGTTAGGCCGTGGAAACATAGCATAATTCGTCACACTTTCGCGTGATATACCAGAGTATACCGATGGATTGAAACACCGACTTTGATGCCCAGAACAAAACATTCGTATATTTTCCTAGATACGCGTGACAAATGTGGGAACCAATTGATTCAGCGTGAAGCTGTTGTAGAGTTATTTGAATTACAAGAGCGTACTTAGGCAAATAATATGCTTGGCTACTGTAGGCAGAGTATCGACGTGGGTGTTTTCAAATAATATGACCCGATCAGTTTTCATGTTTTCAATGGTTATTAGGATGTAGGTTTAGATAATGCTTAGTACCGCCGGACTAAGTAGACGACTAGCACTCAACATTGCTACGGACTTCCGGTGAGCCGTAGTTTTAGGTAGATTGAACCTTGAATCCGGACAGTCATCACAGCTCTACAACTTACCTGTCAAAACTTCATCTACAATAGCCTAAGTAATTCTGTTTACTTTGAAATTCGTTCCACGTGACGACAAAATACCTAATCTCCATAACAATACGCTTGTTGACAAGTTTGCGAACTTACAATATTTGTCGTCTAGTCGAAACATTTGCCTTTGTTTTTAATCACTTACCGGTGTTATGTGAGCATTACTGTTTTGAGAACGATAAAGATTTTCAGAAAGTGTAATTGGAGCTGAAAAAAATGCAACTTTGATCAACATTGTATTTTTTATAACAAGCCTATGACTTAGTTCCAAAACTGGACAAGTAAGCATTCTACTTATGGTAGGAAACGAGTGTATAAACAAAATTTAAATATAAACAAAGTTTATATAAATATGGCACCTACTTTTTGCAATGTAGTTTCTTTAGTCTTGAGGTCGAGGTTTTAAACTACGTTTGGAGATCTAGTTGATGCATCTCGTTCAGTCATTTCGTCTTTTAACTCCGACTTTATAGAAACATAAATGTACCAGTAAGAGATAAGATATCTCAAAACAAATAGAATGCAGTTAAAACAGTATAATTTAGAACACTGATGAAGAAACTCACTTTTACACGCTTATTTTAGTTTGGCAAATGCAAAAATGCTGACACAATGACACACTTAGAAGTCTTGGTGTATTTGAACATCTTGATAAGTGCGCCCTAGAAAATGAATTCTGTGAAAGTTGCGTTTTTTAATATTATTGTGGATATTACTTCTGTGATAATAGTAACATTACTTACATAAATTGGGACAAAAGACCAAATATTCATTGACATTTCACACATCACGCTCTAATCCTAAACTTAGTAAAGCTGTATTATGGGTATTCGATTGCTTATAGAATTTCTAAGTTCTTTTGCGTAAAACGTAGTAGTAGGGGAGCCCACGATGCTAAGTGTGGATTTACTCGAGCGTCATAGAGACCTATTGGGTTGCAAAGCTTAGATGATAAGAAGAAAAAAATGTTATATAACATATATCTTTCATCGGTGGGGGAAGCGGCTATAGATTTATAAATATGTAAAAAAAAACTGCCGCATGGACATTCTCGAGCGCGTCAGATTAAGATAGGGTAGGTTAATTACATGCTAAATAGTGTATATTCCACTAATCTGACAATTTGAGAGAGACGAAAAGAAAGGGGAGTGCAGCAAAGTTACAAAAAAACACAAAAATTTCATCGAGCTCGTCAGATTTTCTAAGGGAGTGTTAAGTGCACCAAAAACAGCTCTAGTTCACTAATCTGACGATTTCGATGTGACGCAAACTCGCGGCCATTATTATAATGTACAAATAAAATTCGCCGATTTGACATACTCGAGATACATATGGTTCATCTTTACGTTCTAAATGTGCTGTCTCTTAATCTGACGATTATCTAGAAGGATTCGCCTAAACTGACATAAACAAATTTTTTTTTTTTGATTTCTTTATAAATTATTCACGGACATTTCACACACCACACTCTAGTCCCAAACTAAGCAAAGCTTGTACTATGGAAACTAGATTGCTGATAGAATACTTATATACATTTTTTTTGTAAATACATATTTACATAGTAAAACCCATATATGAAGTGCTCATATATGGGTTTATATCACAAGACAACGTGACGCAAAAAAACTCTATCATTTCAAACGCGAGGGTCTTATGGTCTTTATCGATGAATTTTTCTTACTTCGGCTTGCGGAAATCGCCAAAATATATATTTTTCGTTATCCTTGAATTGTATCCTACAATATAAAAAAAAATCAGCTACGCTCGAGAATGTCGAGATTTTTTTTACAACTTTGCTGCGCTCCTCTTTTTTTTCGTCACTCTCAAATTGTCAGATTAGTGGAATATACACTATTCAGCATGTAATTAACCTACCCTAACTTAATCTGACGCGCTCGAGAATGTCAGATGATCAATTTTTTTTTACAAATCTGATCCTTTTTAATTCACGCGCGGCCATACATAGGAAGCTCATATTTGGTGGAGGTACTTAACTGGGTACAAGGTACCCCCTGTATGTTTATCAACCGCGCTCGAGTAAATCCCGAAATCCCCTCTTGGGCTCCCCTACTATAGAGTATGAGCTTGTATACATACAGCCTGTATGCAGCTACTGACAGTAAATATGTCGGCACTAGATGAGAAGTGAGGAGCAATTTCCATAACTTCCTTTCCGGGAAACCGGCAGATGGTTTATAAGGATTATAAAGTACATACAGTTCTGTTAAAGTGCATGAGTACACGGAATTTTGTACTTGATAATATCATAACGTGACTGGTGTACTCTAGATTAGGAGTAAAGCTTTCTACATACAACTTTTGAGATGAGTCATCAGATAAGGATCTCTAAACGAAATATCTAAACGAAAAGTTTCAGAGCCTTTCCTCTCGCTCACACTTATCAACATCTGGAAGTCTTAGCTGTCCACCGCTTTCGATTGGTTTGGAAGCCGAAACCGTGCGAATAGCATATTGATTGAAGCAAATTGATTCTCCATTTAGTTCATTAGCTCTGAATAAGTTATAGGGTAGCATATCACTTTATTGATACTCTAGTTTATTAGCTGTTGGCCAGTTTGTCGATTAGAATAAAACTAGTTAGACCAATTGAGATTTTGCGAGTGGTTTTATTATACCTATCAACTTACTGTCTGTTTTATATGATTCAAAAATTATAGTCGCTATAAATATTACAATTCGCCGAACAGATAAGCTGGACCCGATATTTTTCATAAGCTGATTATGTATAGGCGTAAATGATGTCATGGTTTATTCGAATCTGGAAAGATCACGGTCGTAAAACACTTGTCTGATTGCAAAACTTTGAGTCGAAAGTGCGCATTCGAGATTTATTACATTTCGACTGATTTACGACTGAAGTACTGAAATGACTTTCCGTTATGCGAAATGACGAGCTTTAAATTTCTCTATAACTCTAGAGCGACACATACCTAAATTGAGGGTAGGTAGTTGTTATTTAGTTGATATTTAATCTTGTGTGCAAAATAAACAGATTGAGACATTTTGACCGGAATGCCTCTAATAGTAGTAATTTCGGCTGTTCACGCTGCTACCTCTGTAAGTTTGGATGCCAAATTAACAGTCACAAAAAGTATAAAATAACGAGAAGGCATTGGACTATAAATTGGTGAAACGGTTTTCATACGTGGCTAAACACTTTTTTGCATAATCAAGGAAGAACATTTTTATTAAAAATAACTAAACTGGTATTTACTTTACGATTTTGTACTTTATGCCGTTGTGATTGGTGTTCCGGATGTGTTCAGTCTAGCATATTTGTGATAGTTTTGCAGATATAGCTGTGTCACGAGCGGGGGTGAATGCACTGAGCAAATATTTTGTTTGCTTAGATGAATGCGTCTCTTAGAAGTTGCGTTTCATTATCCAACAAAGTAAAATTCGTAAGCGCTTCCTTGCTTCGGTAGGCATCAAATTGTCGGCGAAATATAAGTGTTCTTATATTCGTGCAATATTTTCTGTCACAAATACGGGAAAATCTGCAAAGCTACGTATGGTAACCCTAAGAATAACGTATGCTGATGTAATGGTTGATACAAACAAAGTGATGTATTTTACACATTTTTATTGAACTTATGGAGCGACGATCTGCGTAGTGTAGCTGGCAAACACTGGATGAGAAGAGCCGAAGACCGGGCTCAGTGGCGGGTCTTGGGAGAGACCTACGTCCAGCAGTGGACTGATATAGGTTGATGATGATGATGATTGAACTTATGTGAATCATTTATGCAATTTGTATCTTGTTTATGAATATCAGCTCGCTTTAACCCTTTTTATAATCGCAACAAATCACAAGTGAATGTAAAGTATTGTTATTAAAAAAAACAAAAACGAATGGACCACTCTCACTCATTCTTTTTCAATTGCTTTTGTGAAATGGAAAGTAAAGCGCAGAAAATTAAGGAGTAGGTTAACCCACGTCACTTTTAATTGCCGTTTGGCTAAATGGATAAAAACACATTAATTTTGAAGCTTTTACTTTATTTTTAAAGTTTGCTTTCGGATAATATTTAGCAGAATAGATCTAAAAAAAGTAAAGGAGTATAGGGTAAACACCCAATTAATAAAAAAACATGAACATGATAAGGTTTTATAAACAAGAAAGTTTCTAAGATCACCTATTTCTTAAAATGTCTAGTTGAATATGAAAATCCTAATCTTCATTTTATCTTAATCCTTAGTGACGGATCATTTAACTGTTTACCATTTCTCGATTTGCATCACAGCCACTGCTGCTAAAGTGATTGTTTGATGCGTGAAGTGGAGATGTGAAATTAGAACCTCTTTGCGTCTATTCTCCTTTCGTTCTTGACCTATTCACATCGACACAATCTCTAGCACATGGAAGATTAGCATAAAAAAGTTTTCTGAAAATTAATTGATTTTTGATGATAACGTAAGACTAGGCGGTATGGGTCTAAACTATAGCCTGCTCCGAGGAGCAAATCTATACTTATAATAAAACTGTAGAGAGGTCAATTCTGTACATGAAATATATTAAAAAAAAAACTATCAGGGGGTGATTAGTGATCGATACTGATGCCAAAAATGCAATCAGTAAAATTTTTGTCTGTCTGTCTGTCTGTCTGTCTGTCTGTATGTTCCTTATAGAAACAAAAACTACTCGACGGATTTTAACGAAACTTGGTACAATTATTCTTCATACTTCTGGGCAGGTTATAGGATACTTTTCATCACGCTACAATCAATAGGAGCTGAGTAGTGAAGAGAAATGTCGGGAAGTTACTCCGTTTTTTATGCTTCCGTCGCGTTTGCAGCCTTAATGGTTAAAGTTACATAGAAATCATGTATGACGGAAATATTCTACATTAAATTGTCTAAAAAATATTCAACATCAGCATATGTCTATCTTATATGGTTGACTCACAATAACACGTGTAACTCCTGATAGCTTAGCAGTTCGGAGCATTCTGATTATATTGGTTTACTCTTACATTTATAAGAATCTCAGTCATCCCAAATCTAAAAAAGTTAACATTATTACCTATTCAATAAAAAAAGAATCATAGAAATCAGTATAGAAACACCAAACTTATACATGAAATAAGCCATCGCGCCGTCGCACTTGAATACTCAAATCGAGTAAAGTTTGAAATTTGTTGTGTTTACCACTAGATGGCGCTACTGTGCACAAATCCTAGATCGCGCTATCGGTGCGTTTTGGCAATGTGTTATAAGTCGGTCGGTATTTAGCAAGAGTTTCGTTAAATTGAGTTATCTTGATAAGTTATTTAGGGTTGCGTATCCGATTACCGCTTGAATGAAGAATAAATATTTAAAAACAAAATATTAAATATTCAAGGGGGTGCTCATAATCTCATACAAAAACATAATTTACTTAGATGGGTTGTTTTTTTTATATATAATATTTTATAAAAAATATATTGTTGTTGATGAGTACATTTACTTGGGCCAGTTAGCGAGCTTCGAAAACAGGCAGGATAAGGAGATCGATCGCCGCATCGAGAACTCCTGGAAGAGCTACTGGTCCATGAAGCAACACATTAAAGGCGACCTTCCACTTACGCTTAAACGCCAACTCATCGACATGTGCATCCTGCACGTCCTAACATACGGTGCGCAGACATGGTCACCGACTGAAGCACAGAAATCCAGACTCAAGATTTGCCAAAGAGCAATGGAACGTAGCATCTTTGGTTTCAAGCGCATCGATCGAGTGCGAAACACTACGCTGCGTTCGCTCACTGGTATTGCAGATGTAGGCAATAAAACCGCGAGGCTTAAGTGGGACTGGGCAGGTCATATTAGCCGGATGGACCCAAAGAAATGGTCCAAAATCGTGACACCGTGGCTGCCTGAAGACGGAAGACGTAAAGGCCGACCAAAGAGGCGATGGCGGGACGACCTCGATGCTTTCGAGAGGGATTGGTGGACGAAAGCGGAAAGCAGAGAGTAGGATTTGGGGGAGACCTTTGCCCAGCAGTGGGACGAGATAGGTTAGGAAAAAAAAATATATATAATATACTTACTTAATCTATACTAATATTATAAAGAGGTAAAGTTTGTGTAGGTATTTGTTAAATTGTAAGGGGTAATCTCGGGATCTACTGAATCGATTTTAAAAATTCTTTCACCAATAGAAAGTTACATTATTGCTAAAAAATAAAAAGGCTTTTACGTGGTAGTCCGTTTTGCAAAATGAATCGGAGAAAAAACGGTCGAATGAAAGCGTTTCTTACGAAAAGATGTGGAGCTTGATAATGCCTACAAAAAAGCCACAAGTCAACGACAGCATATGTCTTACTTTTTTATTTAATAAAAATTATCCCCAACGAAGTGGGCACGTGTCAGCTAGTAAATAAATAAAATGAAAAAAAAAAAAAAAAAAACTAGCACATGGAAGTGCCAGGATAAAATATAATGTAAAGTCTACCCCCCTATCTTATAAAAAGTTAGCGTTGACTTTAAGTCGTCATTACGTATGGTAATCAATACTTCAAGTCTTGTAACTAACTTTTTATAACATAGACCGTTCTCATGTTATATCTGGCTAGTGTCATATCAGCTTTTATCAGTAGATAACTATTATTAACCTTAAATATTATTCCGATGGCAGTTCCCGTGACCTTTACTGTTTGTAATTGTTAAATAAATTGTGAGATATTTTGTCGATCGTTTCGCCTAAACGCTAGATTATTTCGGTTTTATCTTATCGTATTTTTATAGTATAGAATAGGCCTATGGCCCACCTGATTTATTATCTTACTGAGGAAGTGTTTTATAATTATAGAATAGAAATTTATTTGCAACACAAAAGTAAACAGAACGGTACAGTGAACAAAACAGAGGTTACATAAAATATAAAATTGTTTTTATGAATTTATCTTTAACATTAATTACCTATGTGGGTACATAGGTAATTCGCTTACTCACAATTATTATTCCATTATTAAAGAGAATAGAGCTTTTAATATTAGTGTTTTGTTGAATCATCAAACTATTTTCAGATAATCTTATTATTTTTGTGTCAACTCTATTTCGCATACCGTGTGTACACAACCGTGCAAAATATGAGCAACGCGAAATTGGGCTGCAAACAGGTCAACGACCGGCGCGTTGACATCTCACTGACAGTGACAGGTGACATTCGAAGTGTCTCGTCTTCTAGTTACTAGACTGTGTCGCTATTGGTGTGCAACGTACCAAAGTGTAATCGAGATGAGTTTTAGTGCAGAAAATAAACAAACTACTTAGGTCAAATCATAAGCATTTTTTATAAATATGTTCTTTTTGTTTCAGATGACAGCAGTAGAGAGGAGGTTACGTCAGAACAACAGGTATGCTGTAATTTTAATCCATATTAAGAAATGTGAATACATACCTACTTAGTATTATCTGTTTGGCACAGTATGTGAAAATATCTTGGTGACCGAAAACTTGCATCAGAATCGATGGATTATTTTTTCGAATTAAATGATTGGCTCTTGGGGCTGACAGTCAACATGACAACATGACTATAAATATAATGTGGTTAAAAAAATGTATAATTATCAGATACTTAATAGAAATACTTTGTTCGCCAACACGTTCGGGATTTGCATAATAATCGCTCATTTATAATAAAAGAAAAAATATTCCAAGTTTTTTAATTAGTAAGCTGGTACATAAGTGTTGATGAATTTTACACTCAAGGATTGTACTGTATTAGTTAAATAATTAAAAAAAATGAGTAACTTCGAAACAAAAATATTGGAAAAACTCGATGAGAAATCCAGATTTAGTCATGACCTACAAAGTTTCAACGCACTGAGAGAAAGGTGGCCCACTTACGACAAACATATTGGACTCATTGATTTTACTACGTAATTAAAATAATTACGTTCGGCGGTACGTGTTGTGTTACACTCAAAAAGGCCTAAATTATCCGAAATAACTCATCATCATCATCGTCGTAGGAAGCCCTAAATAGCCCACTGTTGGGTATAAGCCTCCTCTCTTAAAAGCTACAAATAGCTCATGCAGAAAACAAATAATAGCATTTAAACGAAATAAAATTATAAATTAAAAGTGAATTAGGTATGTAGGTTATTAGGTATGTAGGTAGTTTATTAGATAGCGTTATGGTGTACCTTCACTTAAAGGAATGAATGAGTGTGTACACTAGAATACATATCGCAGAAATAAATTGTTAAACAAAATCTGTAGTCGTAATATTTATTTATTTATGTTTTTGATTTTCTTGAAACACATAGCTTAGACTACAGATTTACTATGTAGAGTAATTTAAATTAAAATGATAAATGTCGCATTAAAATCTTTACATAAGTTATTTATATATGGTCGTTGGATACCCATGTAAATAACCATGTTTGTTGCCAATAAAAATATCTTTATCTTATGTAAATCAATTACTAAATTTTACTTTAAAATTGTAAATTTTGGAGTAAAACTGGCCCTGAAGCGTAAAGAAGCGTATCCAACAACTGTTTAGTTGTTAATTACTTTTACGCTTGCGGTTTAGCACCTTCTTGCATAACGTCGTCCAATCGCTCACTTCCAGTTCTCAAGGATACATAAGTTACTCGCATTGCGATCAATGAAAGGCTTTTTCCTTTGAAATAAGTGTGAAGTTATTTACAGAAAACGAGACCAAACGAATTACAAGTTTATTTTACTCTATTTAATAAAAGACGTGTGGCACTCGGGGACTGCCGCGGTAAAGCTATTGCATAGCATTTTTTGCCGATTCGGAGTGTTAGGTTATTTCGTCACGGAATTTCTGGATTCGGTCTCCACGCTCAAGGCCCGCGATAGAAGCTATGCAAAAGCTTAATAATACATATTCGGACATTTTACACAACGCACTCTGGCCCTAAACTAAGCTTGTACTATTGAAACTTGATTGCTGATAGAATATATTCATATCATTTGTAAATAAATGCATTTACATAACAAATAACTACTTCATTACAATGTCAACAAAACAAATTGTTGAACAAAGCTAATAAATCCAAGATTCTCTCACATATTGCTTCGCTTATCTCTAAAGGTCTGTACCCATTACACCGTATCATACCATGACCGTGCTATGAACGTGTCAGGACCGGCAAAATATTCTCCTCGAGAAACGCGACGTTGTTGGTTAGTGATGGAACGGTCTAGTGAGCATAGTCCCATACTTTTCAATACAAAGAATACTTTTTTGCCTGACACGTTCATAGCACGGTCATGGTATGATACGTTGTAATGGGTAGATACCTTTAAACGTTTTCTTGTTTAGCCAGTTAATAAGACTTCTGTGTCAAAGCACAGAATAGTAATAAGGTGCGGGTTAGCTAATGTGCAAACAAGTCGCAGATAGCTTCACAAGCTATAGAATTACTATAGGCACAGTAAAAAAAGTCAAAACAGTAAATCAACTTCTACAGCTATCGTATTCGTATGAAGTTTTGATTTTTTGACGTGACAACGTCTTATAATTCGATAGAGCCGGCTGCACGCACGAAAAAACATGACTCATGAGGCGTTCTGAGGCGTTCCATGAAGTGACGTTGTCACGTTCAACTATCGTCAGTAAACCGACTTTACAGACAACCATTTTTTTTGTCAGGATATACCTATACAAATCAAATCAAATATTTCGTTATTCAATAAAATCACAAGGATCAAATGATCCTTGCAAGATACGTGCAGCTAAAGCTAGTTCAGGAGCTAGAACTTCAACTTAATTGTACATCATAAAAATAAGGAAATCAAATATGTTATTGAGTTACAAAGTGCGTGTTTATGAGTATCTCTACTGTTTGTGATAATATACTGTGACGGAACTGATAATTTCCACGGTAAAAGCCTATTTAATAATAACGGCGTTCGGCTTAAGATAGCATTCAATGGTTTATGCTGATATTTTCTTAGATGAATGGTGATTTTACATTCCATTAATTTAGCTAAATGAAGTAGTTTTGTGTAGAATAAACTAGTTTCTCATTGGCTCACATATACAGTGCATGGTAATGATATTAAGCGGTACTTGTTTTTTGTTGTATAATTGCGATATAAATGGCATGTAAAACACATAATAAATAGTTTTTATAACTAGTTTATACATATAAAAAGTATATTTTAATTTTATGAAAAGAGCAAGATATTTCTGAACGCCTTTTCCGTATACGTTTGATGAAAATCCATCAAACGGATACGGAAACGGCTCCGTCGAATCCGTCTTCAGAGGTTGCGTTTTATTAGAAATGATTCTCGAAAACTGATACGCAAATGTAAAAATAAATATTTATTTACGCCTCGGTAAGGTAGGAAAGAATGTGTAAAAATTGAGGTTACTCAGCGGGTACCGGCATTATAATGTCAAAGGGTAAACGATATCTGAGAAGCATAGGTACTAAAGACGCATTGAAAGACATTTTCATGATAACATCATTATGGATTCATAGGTATATCCAAGATTCCATTAACATATCTAATATGCTCCTATCATACGTTCATCTCACAGCTTGTGCATATTAATATTTATCCTGCAAGATCTTTTATATACATATTTATACTCTTTTATTATTTAGCTAGGACATTTAGCTATGCAGTAGGTTTAAAACACTGCAAAATAGACTAAGTTAAGCAATACAAAACAAAATTGCATATTTGATAAAACAACAAAAATAATCAATGAAACCCACATAGATTTAAAAATAAACCAAAAAACCTTGAAAATACTCAAAAAACCTTGAGAGTTTAAATTTTTAAGACCACTTATGTAAATTAATTACCTCTAAAGCAGTTATCACACTAATCTAAGCCCGAATATCTTCCTAAAAGTCAACAACTTAATGTAGAACAGGGTCAAGAATTTGAAACTATGGTACGGACAATAAGTACTCCATATTCAGAACTGTGAGAACAATCTTTGGGAACTACGAATTCACGAGACAATAGATAAAGTATATCACGACAGTCGGCAGAATTCTAATTGCTTTATGAATAACTAGTTGTCTGTTCGAACTTTGTACGCGTTCAAGTTATTATTCACCTTTAAAGTTTACTCCCTGCAAAACATAGACTATCATTTAAAAATGTATGAACAAAAACTAATAAAAACACAGAGAACCAACAAGCTGAAGTGACTGTGGCCGGGCCATTTTTGCCGAAGAACCGACAATAGTTGGAGCAAACGGATACTGGACTGCAGACAATCGTAGGCAAGCGTAGTGTAGGAGGCCCTCCGGCGAGATGGAGCGATGATCTGCGGAGTGTAGCTGGCAAACACTAGATGAGAAGAGCCGAGGAGGCTTTGTGGCGCGTTGAATGCTGATGTGCTGAAAGAATAATGATGATAGATAGGAGAGTGCGAAGACCCATCGACTATGAGTCATGAACTGAAAGCTATATCTCATTACTTGCTAATGGATGGTCGAACGAACGATTAACCTACATTTATTTTGATGTATTGCATTGCAATATCTCGAAAGTCACATCTCGTAATTTAATGGCAATAACAATTATCTATATTTTTAAATTTAAATACAGAGGAAGCAGTTACAGTAACTTCTAGCTAATGGGATATAGTAGAGATAAAGATTATAAGGTTTTATAGTATAAGTATGATACGTAATAGGTATTCACATATTCTATGAAAGTATTTACAAAATAAAATTAGGTTTGCTTTGCTTAGTTTGTGACTAGAGCGTGTTGTGTCAAATGTCATGAATTTTATTTATTGTTTTCATAGGTGCACAAAATTGAATACTTATACCAATAAATACATCTGAAGAAAAGTGATGTTACAGACTTTTTTACACATTTGACACAAAAAAGCTCATTGTGATCTTACATTCCGATGTAAGATCACAATGAGATTACTTTTACAATATAAGTATATATTTTTAATTTATTTTAAATTCAAACGTCATCACACCTAGTATAGTAGGTACCTATAAAATAATGATACATATAACAAACCGCGCGCTCGTTTGTCATTTGCCAGCTAGGAAATGAAAAAAACTTAATTTTTATAATTTATACTACAAAATCTTAGCTCCGTTATCAGAGCAGACTTCTTCCTCAAATGAGCTCATTTAAAGTCAATAAATATACACTTTAAGCATTGATTACCTCTAGTGATAACGGAGCTTTTTCATTCAATATCGAATCAATATCATGATTACTCTCACAAAAAATATTTTATTACTCAGTATGTAAGTAATTGCATTGGCTACTGAAGTTCCCATTAAGGTTGTATCACTTTTATTAAAATGCAGTGGAAAATAAACCTTAAAGTCGCTGCTGAAGGTTCGATATTAGATAGTCTCTTTTCTATTAGCAATGATTTTACAGTAAAGACCATTTTCAATATCATGATTACTCTCACAAAAAATATTTTATTACTCAGTATGTAAGTAATTGCATTGGCTACTGAAGTTCCCATTAAGGTTGTATCACTTTTATTAAAATGCAGTGGAAAATAAACCTTAAAGTCGCTGCTGAAGGTTCGATATTAGATAGTCTCTTTTCTATTAGCAATGATTTTACAGTAAAGACCATTTTACTGTAAAATCATTGCTGGGACCACCACATTCTATGAATGAGACCATTGCTTGTGGCCTGGAGCTTGGTACTAGATTTACAGCTACAGATATTAAAAAAGTTATAACTTCGATGTCACGTGGTAAATCTCCAGGTCATGATGGGCTTAGCATTGAACATCTACAGCACGCAGGTGTCCACTTACCTAGAGTGCTGGCTATGTTTTATACCCTTTGTATGGGACATTCATATATGCCCAAAGAAATGTTAAAAACTGTTGTGGTCCCGGTAGTGAAAAATAAAACTGGTGACCTATGTGATAGCTCTAATTACAGACCCATTTCATTAGCCACCGTTATTGGTAAAGTATTTGACAGCTTGCTGAATGCTCAACTAGATGAATATATTAGTTTACATGATAATCAATTTGGTTTTAGAGCGGGATTATCTACAGAAATGGCAATCTTAAGCTTAAAGCAAACTGTCAGATATTATACCAATAGAAAAACACCCATCTTTGCCTGTTTCCTTGACCTATCCAAGGCATTTGATTTGGTTTGCTATGACATCTTATGGCTAAAGTTGGAAACAATGAAAATACCAAAGGAAGTTATAAATATCTTTAAATTCTGGTATCAGCACCAAATCAATGTCGTGAGATGGTCGGGGGCACACTCTGATCCGTACAGGCTGGAGTGCGGGGTGAGGCAGGGGGGGTTGACCTCTCCCAAGCTCTTCAACCTGTACATCAATGCACTCATAGAGGAACTGAGTGCTGCTCGTGTTGGATGTCACATTGACGGAGTGGCGGTTAACAATATCAGTTATGCAGATGACATGGCATTGCTGAGTGCATCTGTATGTGGGCTGTCTAAGTTGCTAGGTATTTGTGAAAGATATGCTCTCAGTCATGGATTGAAATATAATGTCAAAAAAAGTGAATGTATGGTCTTTCAGGCCAGGAGTCGCCATTGTCCATCTATACCATCTGTAAAACTAAATGGAGTACCACTGAAACAAGTAGAACAGTTTAAATACCTGGGGCATTGGTTGACTGCTGACCTGAAGGATGATACAGATATTGAGAGAGAGCGTAGGGCGTTGTCTGTGAGAGCGAATATGATGGCCCGTAGGTTTGCTCGTTGTTCCATCGAGGTAAAAATCAGCCTCTTCAGAGCATTTTGTACTAGCTTTTACACAAGTAGCCTGTGGGTCACCTTTACGCAAAAGCAATATAGCGCCCTACGTGTACAATATAATAATGCGTTCAGAGTGCTGGTGGGGCTGCCTCGGTTCTGTAGCGCATCGGGGATGTTTGCTGAAGCATGTGTAGACTGTTTCTACACTACTATGCGAAAACGGTGCTCATCCTTGATGTGCAGAGTCAGGGCCAGCTCAAACGGTATTCTGAGCATGTTTCGAAATCGTTTTGACTGTGAATATCTTAACTATTGCTGTATGATTCATAGGCAGTACTTAAAGTAGCTGACTATTTTAAGTACTGCATGTGAAAATAGATGTTAATTTTTGTGTTGTAATTATAATAGTAAGATAATGGTATAATTTAATTTAATTTTAATATAAATATGTAATGTAATATGATCCTAAGTTGGTTGACATAAATAAATAAATAAAAAAAAAATAAAATAAACATACCATATTTTTTGTGTATTCAGCTACAAGTCGTCTGCTGTACACAGGAAACATAAGTATTCAGTAAACATTTTAAACTACAGATTTCATTTACTACCTATTTCTTGGTTTCGTAATCATCCAGTGGCGGATTTACCAATAGGCTAAGTAGGCTGGAGCCTAGGGCGGCAGATTTAGAGGGGCGGCAAATTTAGCCCAATTTTTTTTTATCTTACAGAAATAAAAAAAAATATAATTATATGTATACACATTACGTCCGTAATCCATAAAAGATTACTAAACGCACTGTAAAATATAGGTACTTATGCGATCATGAATTTTAAAAATATTCCAATAGCGTGTCAATCTTAATTTCAATTTAAATTTAGTAACTTTTACCCTAATTATAAAAATCTAATAATCACGATAAAACACAAATCTTAAGGTTGCAATTTCAGAATAAATGTAAGGTCAGTGTGGGTAAGTCCGTCTATGTCCTAAGTCCGTCTAGTAGCAATAACTTCCGTTTTTGAATAGCTAGAGCCATATAACTCGGTTGGTAAAACAGTATCATTGAGTTAGTTTGAACTAGGGATAATAGATGTCGCTAACATCTTTATGTTGGAAAAAACTTGACAACCAATTTTTCCGCGAATTTAACTTGAAGTGTGACGTCTCGTCGGAAAATGAAAAAAACGGTGTGAAATCTAAGGAGTTTTCTGAGTATCTGTGATAACGTAGACCAGGGGTTACCAAATGGCGGACCGCGGTCCGCATGCGGACCACCGAACCATTGTATGCGGACCGAAAAATATATCCCACGCAGTATTTTTGTTGATGTTAATTCGAAAAATTCCGGCGAAGTAACAATTAATGTCAATAGTTTGCACCAGTTCCATTCTAAATTTCAGACAGATAAATCAACAATAAAAAATGACACTTTTCTCATTCATATGTAAATAGAAATACCTTTGTTATTTCCGTATTTAATTAACTTAGTTCAAAAAAATTTTTTTGCATGTAATGTGCATTTAATTCTTTGGTCATTTCATTTCTTAAAACGGACCCCGAGCGAAACTAATTGGTGACCCCTGACGTAGACCATTTACAGAGTCAGGAATGTATAACTGGTGTCCGATTCAAAAATAACGCATTAGTTTCGTAATTATAACAAACTAGCTGACCCGTGCCCACTTCGTTGGGCATATTTCGACCGTTTTTTCTCCGATTTGCTTTGCAAAACGGACTACCACGTAAAAGCCTTTTTATTTTTCGGTTTTGTATATAGCCTATGACACTCAGCAATAATGTGGCTTTCTAATGGTGAAAGAATTTTTAACATCGGTTCAGTAGATCCCGAGATTACCCTTACAATTTAACAAATAAACAAACTTTACTTCTTTAAGTATAGATTTTACTAATAATGAGTTTAACATATATGTATACTGTTAAACTCATAACTCTTCTTTTGAATCCACGTAACTAAACAATAGAACCCGCATATTATACTCCCGTGACCGGCACCTGCATTATTCCGCTTGACATTTTTCTAATACTTACATTTTTAAACTCGTAATATCTTTTGAATGAAATGTCCAAATTGAAGGATTTAAAAGTCATATAAAGGTATTGAAACAAACTTAATTATGAATAAATTTATTTAGATAAGGATTAATACCAAAGCACAAATAAAGAACGTTTTCTAGCGGCGTCATTTTAATTATATTTTTTCGTAATTAAACACTTATAGAGACATATCTGTAATAGTTAGACATATGCTGTTGCTGACTTTTTTGTGGATGATGATGTGTTCTACAAAATTGTAATACATGATTTCTTTCTATCATCAATAGTTTTCGCAGCGCACGCGATGTAAGGAATGTCTTAGGTATTTTTTTTACACCTTGGGTTACATAATTGCAGTTTTAGTAAGGATCCCTAACATTTTTGAAAATATAATATAGCCTATGACACTCAACAATAATGTGGCTTTCTATTGGTGAAACAATTTTTAAAATCGGTTCAGTAGATCCCGAGATTACCCCTTACAATTTAACAAATATACAAACACACAAACTTTACCTCTTTATAATATACTAGCTGACCCGTGCCCACTTCGTTGGGCATAATTCGACCGTTTTTTCTCCGATTCGCTTTGCAAAACGGACTACCACGTAAAAGCCTTTTTATTTTTCGATTTTGTATATAGCCTATGACACTCAGCAATAATGTGGCTTTCTAATGGTGAAAGAATTTTTAAAATCGGTTCAGTAGATCCCGAGATTACCCCTTACAATTGAACAAATATACAAACATACAAACTTTACCTCTTTATAATATTATTATTAGTATAGATAATATATATTATAATAATATATATTATATAATAATATATATTATATTAGTATAGAAGTATAGATAGATAAAATTCAAGCTGCGAATGTTATAGTTGGGAAGTCCGTCTACTATACATAAGGCAAGTCTGTCATATGCCGGTCTTGCTTTAATTTCGGACTTCAGATATTATCAACCTTTTTAGTAGTTCATATTTTATAATTATTTTATACTGTTTATTCAACTTGTAAGTATTATTCGCCTGTCTACCATACATAACTCTTTTCAGGGTTAAGCTAGCCTGTGTAAATCTAATCTATTTAAGTTTGTTTTTCTGTATTAACTTTGTGTACAATATAGAATAAAGTGAAAAATGCATTGGTATGTTTGCAAGAGGACTAGCTTTACCTATAAGTATTAAAAAAAAGTAAAAAGTAAAAATATGTTTTATTGACACAAATAAATGTTAATACAGAAAGAGTTGAATCCATAGGCTCCTGTGCTAGTTAAAAAACTGTGTTACAGGAGCCAAGATATATTCTTTAAAAGTTTACAAATTGTGAATACATATTTTGAAAGCATGGAACTATCCAACCTTTTTTTTTAGTTTCTGATTTTTTTGTAAGTACCTGACTCATGTAGCATGGCACATCATGCCGGACTTTGTGAACATTTATCGTTTTAACAAAGATCTAATTTAGAAAGTTATCCCATACTCATTTATTTCGTACTCGCAGAAACTGTTATATAAATGTAGCTACAGATCCGGCAATAGTTTGCGACACCATTTTAAAATTCATACATTACATTATTAACGATTACTTGTTTACAAATAAAGATTCTTGTGTATTGATTTGTATTTTATTGACAAAATCGTAAGTGGGTACTTTGTGAAAATGTTTACAACCACTGAAAGTACATCATCAGAAAAGATATGCCGGTCTTGCCCTTGATTTAAACAATTTTATTTTTCTTTAAAAGTATACCTTATAGTCACACGTTTAAAACACGTATTTCAACGGCAGCTTTTCATCTTTTATCGATAAGGTTTTTATACATATTGGCTCACAAGTTACGATTTTATTGCTACTTGACGGACTTACCTCAAACTGGACGGACTTTCCGTCTAAATTCCTACTTCAAAAAAATGCTATAAATCTTAAGACAATTACAATTTACCCTATTTTTAGATAGATATAGAAAGATAAATGTAATAACAATATTTTCCGACTTCTTAAAGTAAATAATAAAGTTTATTTCGATTTTTAAAATTAAATTGAAATTAAATTTAAGAAAACTATGCCGGACTTGCCCACACTGACCTTAATTAAAATGATTGTTTTCTAAACTAACGTATTGAATTTCAAGGGTTGATAGGCGGCAAAAATTAAATAGCCTACTAGCGGCAAATTTGTAAATCCGCCACTGTAATCATCCTCTACGAAAGTATTCATCAAGAATTTGGCACAGGTTAAACATAATTGCCAGTTTCTATTAAAGTGAGAATTCAGTGGTTAGTAAGTACAATATTGATGGCCCCGACTGATGGACTTGATGGATAGTTTGATGGAAACAATCTAACTGTGCTCGTGATTAGCTGCCCTGGGAGCCGAGGGTCCTATCATGGGGTAACGGTAGTAACACCATCAAGTTTTACTCTAATAGAGGTTCTTATCAGAAAATACTAATGGTTCTCGATTGATGTTTCTAAGTTTGAATCAAGAAACAGTCTAGGTGCATTTTAAAATCTAGAATTTGTATAGGTACATTGGATTTAAAATTCTTACGTAGGTACAGGCTGTAGCTGGAAAACACTGGATGAGAAGAGCCTAAGAGCGGGCTCAGTGGCGTGTTTTGACAGACATACGTCAAGCAATGGACTGATATAGCTTGATGATGATGACGTCTAAGTGTTATGGACGCAATGTGATGCAAGGAACGTTCTATGAACAAATAATGTTTGAAGAGTCAATGCATTATTATAGTCAGACAGAATTACCAAATACAATTGTGGAAATGAGTTAGATTAGTTTGTGGTTCTTAAACAAATTTTGCGCCATACCTACTGCTAAGCTTTAAATGATCTTTTAAAACCAAATTGGACCATGCAAGCTTTTATATATGAAAACAAACAACTGTCACTAAAATTATATTATTATTTTTTTAAATTTTTCAGCGCGTTAAGTTATATTGACAAGTTAGCTAATGTCCATTGTAGGGTCCATACTTTATTAGTGCATTTTAGGGGGGAGCGCAGATGCCTATCATACAGGCTTTTTAGTCTAGTTTAGGCATTTGAGGCTTCATTTGTTTATATACAACATACTTACCACATTTAAATTTAACATCTTAATTGTAATCACTGTAGATATATTTTGTAATTTTATGTGTGCCCAAATAAATTATATTAAATAGTAGGGGCTTAGAAATTCAAGTCAAGTTCGCAATACTCACCTGTACCCCGAGGCGTATACCAACAAAGTAGGCAATAGCATTATCAGCTTCGTAACTGTTAACCAGACTAGTCTGCCGATCTGATGGTAAAAAGTTTAGAGTAAGGAGTTCCGTGTACTTGTAGCTTGGAACTCCTTGGTTTTGATATCGTATTGAGCATCTGTAGCACCTAAATGGAATACAAGACCTTTTTTCAAGAAGTTCAGTTTCGGTGTTGCTTTATTAAAAAGTGTTGCCAGATATTAGTTTGAATTTTACGAACATTGAATTTTATTAGGAATTCGTATCTTCTTTCATGGTGATTTTTTAATACTTATAGTGTTTTTGAAGGAACTTTCAAAAAAAGATGTTTTCTGGAATATTCCACAAAAATAAGCACCAATTTTTGATCTTGATAATATTTTATGAAGTCTCATAACATTATAAATATGGATTCCGTAATATTACCAAATATAATAATGGCCACATAATAGCCACAGAAATCTAGATTCAAGAATTTGAGCTGAATTTATCGATTCTAGATTTCAACAAACGATAAAATAAGGATAAAAATCACATTCGCGATATAAAATAAAAACAAAATACGATTATTTATGTGAAAATACTTTTAAAATTTAAATAAGTCGAAACTTTATAAGATTATTATCAAGAGTTCTTTTAAAATAGCATGGACTGGGACACTATATTTTCAAGGTCTTCTGTTCTTTTTTGTGTATGACTTGTTAGACAAGAAAACCTTTAATATTCTGTGTCAACAAACAATTTAGACAAAAAGCAATGGTCATTGAGTACCTTAAATAAAGCAGTTGAAATCTCATTCGGGCCAACAATGTGAGCCGTGGGAGGTGTCCCAACTAGGCAGGTAACCATTGTCAAATTTGAATTTAAAAGCGGGCAATTGTAGGCATTTTAAATGGCACTGTGCTGTTGGAATCTCACACGCTAATTGTTCTATAGGGTAATTATAATTACATGGTGGAGCAATTATATCAAGTCTTAATAGGTTTATATTTAGTAATAAAACATTTTGAACCATATGAAAAAGATAGATGGAAAACTTTGGGAGAGATCTTTGCCCAGCAGTGAGATATTAACCTAGTGTGGTTATATAGAACAATAATATATAATAATGAAATAGAATATTTTATACAGAATTATTGTACTTAAATGTCGACTGTACTATAGTAAAATAATGAGAAATAGCAAACATTTTTTGCTCATTTGCTATTATTACCAGAACGTGGAAGGTTTCAGAAAACATTGTTTAATGTAGCGGGAAGCAATTAGGACCAGGAAATGACCACCGTGACGGCGCTTAATAATTACGTCACGATGACACCGTCATTAAATATAAAACAATGTCATTAACATTTTTAAATATTTGCGAAGAAAAAAAATACATAGCCTCCTTGTGCCTTTTACCTAATACACTCGAGAGCAATGAATCCGGGTCACTTAAAGAATCCTAAAAATCTCGGAAACTAAAAATGCTAGGTTAATGCAATAAATTGTATTTAATAGACAATGTAATACTCCTTAAATGAAGGTATTAAAACTTCTTAGTTATTGTAAAGTTATATCATAAAAAAATCAAATTTGAAAAAGGGCCACTTTCGAAGATGGAACTACGAAATTACAGCATTTGGTTTTGCTTTTGTTTGTAATCTGTCATTTATGTGGGTACATAAACCATGTTGATAGTGCTCTATATTCATTATTCAAGCTGAAATTATGTCGCTTACGCCTGAAGAATGCACCAGAATACTTACAATGCTGGAAACCGGCCGGAGTCAGCGCGATACAGCCAGGACTGTCGGTGTGTCGCTGTCAACAGTACAAAGAGTTCTCCGACGTTACGAAGAAACTGGTTCTAACCTACGCAGACCAGGAACGGGCAGAACCAGGTGTACCACAGCACGAGAAGACCGATACTTGGTGAACACCATGCTTCGAAATCGCTTTCTCACAGGAACTGAACTCACCAATCAGTTTCGACGCCTCGGAGGAAGTAACCCAAGTGCATGGACAGTAAGACGTCGGCTTGCTGAATCTAACTTAAAACCCCTTAGACCTGCAAACGGCCCTAAACTGGAGCGTGGGCATCGTATTTCGAGACTAAGATATGCCCAGAGCCACGTAAATTGGAGTATTGAAGATTGGTCAAAAGTTATGTTCTCCGACGAATCAAAATTTATGCTCTACAAGCACGATGGAAGACACAGAGTGTATCGAAGACCAGGGGAAAGATTCAAGCAAGCATGCATCGAAGAAAAAGTAGCCTACGGTGGTGGGTCTGTACTTGTGTGGGCCGGAATTTCTTCTGAAAGTCGCACAGAGCTGGTGATCATAGAAAACGGCTCTTTAACTAGCGTAAGAAATCCTCAATGATCACGTTGGTCCATTTATGGTCAATTTAGGTGAGGATGCTATATTTATGCATGACAATGCCCGACCTCATACAGGTAGGATTGTGAATGACTACCTTCAAGAGATGAACATTACTCGTATGGAGTGGCCAGCGCGCAGCCCGGATATCAACCCGATCGAGCATGCTTGGGACGAGCTAGGCAGATGCGTAAAACAACGAAACCCTCCCCCAATCACGTTTCGTGAGCTCAAAATTGCTCTCACAGAGGAATGGGAGAATATTCCCCAAAATCGTATAAGGAACTTGGTGTACAGCATGCCAAACCGCGTAAACGCAGTAATGGAAGCACGAGGAGGCAATACGAAGTATTAAAATTCAAGAAAATCGTAATAAAGTTCAAAAATTTCATGTTTCCTATTTTTGTTTTAAGGAGAGATCAGCAGTTTTTTTCTTTATGTAATTTTGTGTTAATAAAATGTATGGTGACTCATATTTTTTTTACTTTCATTTAAGGAGTATTACATTGTCTATTAAATACAATTTATTGCATTAACCTATCATTTTTAGTTTCCGAGATTTTTAACATTCTTTAAGTGACCCGGATTCATTGCTCTCGAGTGTAGTTTGGCTCGTCTATTTTCTCTTTTCTATTTATACTTACAGAAACTTCATGAAATAAATGATCACGTGACTTACCGTGAAGTACTAACGGCCGGTTTCTGGAAACCCACATCACGATTGATCCGAGTTTGACACATAGTAATTATTTGATTTTTTCGTTGATCATCGTTCGAGAAACCGGCCGTAAGACTTATTATTTATAAACATAATAGCATACATAACGCCATCTATCTTCAAAGCTTGAAAACCTTAAAAAAAGAAGAAGAATTTATTAAGCCTCGAATCAGATTCGTCAAAAAATACTTTGTTAAAAAAAATATTTTAAACATAAATTTTAATAGTGAAAATTCAATCTAATAAAGAAATTATTTAAATGATAAGTTATATATTTTTGGTAATATTTTATAAGTTCATATTTATTGTGATACTAAGTTGTCTCACTCATAACTTACGGCCGGTTTCTCGAACGATGATCAACGAAAAAATCAAACAATTACTATGTGTCAAACTCGGTTCAATCGTGATTTGGGTTTCCAGAAACCGGCCGTAAGTCAGGATGTTTATGGTGATCACTAAGCCCAATAGAGAATCCTAACCAACTTATGAGCGAGCGAAGCCGTCGGCTAACCTTGTTAATTAGTACTGACAACTTTATCGGGGAGATAAAGCAGTAATTACCTATCCTATCCCGCTTTCACGATAAACTCGAGTTAAACAAGAACTCGAGTTAGTTGCGACACTTGCGACTCGAATGATATTAATATTTTTATTTTTTATTTAGCCACTGTCGTCCCACTGCAGGGCAAAGGCCTCCATTCCCTCCTTCCACTCTTTGCGAGTTAACGCAGTAACAGGCCATGTGCTTATATGCGAGTCCAGCTCGTCCCGCCATCTCATCCTGGGTCTTCCACGCCTTCGCCTTGCATCTCGAGGGATCCACTCTGTGGTTTGCTTAGCCCATAAATCACCGGACATGCGTATCTTAAGCCATCGCATTAATACTACTAAAAGAATAAACTCTAAAACAAAGGTTTTAAGCCTCATGTGCATATTATTGAATTCATGAATGATAATTCACTTTACTCCAGAACATAGCAATGCGAGCAACACGGCTTTTTTTATTTAACCCACTGTGTCCCACTGCAGGCCAAAGGTCTCCCCCAAACTCTTCCATTCATCTCGATCTCCTGCATCCATCCACCACTCCGTCGCGTATGAGTCGAGATCGTCTCTCTAACGTCTTCTCGGCCGGCCTGGTCGTCTCCTCATATTTTCGGACACCCAAGAAGTCGCTATTCTTGCCCACTACTTAGGGTGCATCCTACTAACGTGCCCTGCCCACTCCCACTTGAGTTTGGCTGATTTGCTGTCTACGTCGGCAATGGCAATGCCAGTCATCGAACGCAGCATTGTATTTCGCAACAAAACAAAAAAAAAGATATAACATACCAATAGATTCATATTCACATTTCGTAAATAGTTACTTTAATAAGTAGACCTTTATAACGATGATGAATAGATAAATCCATCTACTATAGTAGAAGACGTTTATCTAACCATAGATAGCTATCTATGGTTAGATAAACGTCTTCTCGTAGGATTTCCAAGAACTTGGCGTTCTGTGTCCGCTGAGGTATTTTATCAGCTGGTCTGTCTATATTTTCCGACTATCTCTAAAATCTTATTAATTAGAAAGATGTCCTGCCTAATGGGCTTCATGTATGCTTCGTTATCTATCCGATGGGCTTTAGACTTAACTTTTAACTTATCTAATTAACGTTTACAAGGACAACCATTGGTCTCTGTTCTGTTGACATTTTTCGATACCATATGACAACAATTCGTAAAGAGACAGCAAGGAAATGGTAGCTGTCTTAGTTATTTTAAGTGGGAAAAATTATCTATCTAAACTAATATTATAAAGAGGAAAGATTTGTTTGTTTGTTTGTTTGTTTGTTTGTTTGTTTGTTTGCATCGAATAGGCTCCGAAACTACTGGACCGATTTCAAAAATTCTTTCACTGTTGTGAAGCTACATTATCTGTGCTGAACATAGGCTATATTATATTTTCAAAAAAATTAGGGATCCTTACTAAAACTTCAATTATGTAACCCAAGGTGTAAAAGAAATTCCTTACATCGCGTGCGCTGCGGAAACTATTGATGATAAAAAGAAATTATGTACTACAATTTTGTAGAACACATCATCATCCACAAAAAAGTCAGCGACATCATATGTCTAACTATTATAGATATGTCATAATAAGTGTTTTAATATCAAAAAAATATAATTAAAATGACGACGCCAGAAAACGTTCTATATTTGTACTTAGGAATTAATCCTTATCTAAATAAATTACTTTAAAATTAAGACTGCTTCAATACCTTTCTATTACTTTTAAAATTATTGAATTCGGACATTCCATTCGAAAGATAACACGAGTTCAAAAATGTAAGTACTTATTAGAAAAAAGTCAGCGGGCGCCGCGCCGCTGCCGGTCACGGGAGTATATGCGGGGGGGTTACATACTATAGGGTCTATATTTTTTATCATTTCGAAAATACATTTATACTGATATCATAATTAGCTATATTATAATGATATTTATTTATATAGGCTACCCGTGCGAAGCCGGGGCGTACTACTAGTTATTTATGAAAATGAAAATATTTATTTGTGTAACATATAGGTACATACATAATAACAAGGTAACCTTCTTTTAAGTATAAGTACTTGTGTTAGAAGGCCCTGCTCTTCCATATCCATGGAATGTTACAATAAAGTACGTTCGTTTACTTATTTATAAACTAGGTACAATTATAAAATTGGACAAAAAATACCATACATCTGTAAGTAAAGTAAAAACACTAACTACTTAGTTCAAGAAGAAAAAAATGGCTCTGTATCTGATTTGAAGGAACATCTTAAAAAATTACTAAAATCAATGCTTTTGAAAAACTATCTTACAAACTCGATTAAAACAACTTATCCAACAGATTAAATAATAACGTACGTGCTTGGAATACCAAGACGAAGTTATCGTGCGTTGAACTCTTGCGAATAAAAAGCGAACGGTTAGCCTTGACCGTGTACACTTAGCGAGCGAAGCTGCGCGTGCGCCGATGCAATCGTACCGCGGCTGGATTCTTGCTTTTTGCGAGCTATTCATGCATACCTGGTACCATTGGTTTACTGTGGTCTATTGTTTTGTACTAAACTGTACCTCTACCATGAATTGTCACAGTAAAATCGCCTGACTTTACTACAGTAGTTACGTAAATATTAGTATTACGAATTTTAGTACCCAACTTTCAGCTAGAGGCGCTGTACAAATCTTTATACATTTTTTTAATTACAGACGCTAGCGAGTATAATAAATATAGTAGGTATAGTAAAAACTCATGGTAGAGCTACTGTTCGAATCTGTTATTGGTTTTTACGCTTTTTGTGTCACTGTTAGGCGAAGGCTACAAGATCCATATTGTGATCCGTCAATACTATCGGATTACGATATTTATTGACGTGTAGGGTAATGTATTGACGGATCACAATATACATAACATACAAAACCCAAGATACGTAAGTAAATATCATGATAATTATCACAATATTTATTGACGTGTAGCGTTCGCCTTAGACACTGAAGATATAATATTCTATCAGCAATCTAGTTCCCATAGTACAAGCTTTGCTTAGTTTGGGACTAGAGTGTGATGTGTCAATAGTTCGTTAATATTTATTTATATAATACAAAATAAATTATAAAAAATAGAACCTGCAAGTAACTTCAATAATACTTAGTATAATACAGTTACCTAAAATTCTAGTAGTGCTATTGTTGATGAAAATTTATTTTAATAAAATATTTAGTAGGTAAATGACGCAAAGCGATGATTAAGTCGGGGGCGGAAACATTTGTAGATAAGAATGTTTTGTTTCAATAAAAAAATATTCATTTTATTATTTCAGCAATAGGTAGGTTGCTGAAATAATAAAATGAATATTTTTAAAGTTCACTGAATGAATAGGTAGGTACTAGCGGATGTTGGTACACTCGTATAACAAAAACCTTCATTGTTCTATGTACTTACCAAAAGTTTTTATACTGATACTAAATATTCGCGTTATATACCTATCAAACTTTTGTTTTAATAATACAAATATTTTTTTATTAATTTATTATTCCTGGACATTTCGCACATCGCGCTTTGATCCCAAACTGAGCAAAGCTTGTATTATGGAATCTAGATTACTGATATAATACTTATATATATTTTTGTAAATACATAGATACATCATGAATCTATCTACATAGAAAACATAATAACACCAGGACAAATATGTATGTTCATCACACAAACATTCGCTCGCATCGAACCCACGAACCGAGAACTACTACCAACTGAGTTGTGACGCCTGTAAAATTTATAAGTAAAACTAGTGTATTCTACGAACCCCAAGAGAGGTTCATTCCAAGTCAAGTGTTGCGTGCCAGTAACACCGTGAACTGTAGAGAGAGACCGCAGCTTTCTTGCATTTAGGTCTATGCTGCAGGGCGGAACGGACTCCGAACCGTGGAACTAATTTACCGATATACCTATACGACAACTTGTAAATTAGTACACTTGGAAGCTTGATCAACCATTCTAAAAATGCACGCGTCTTCATCGCGGTCACACTCGCATGTAAAAATGGTAGGTACATACAAAAAATATTGTATAAATACGAATTGGGTGCTCAGTCACTGTCTTGACACGTTACCAAATTATGTAATCTAATATTTTTTTATTCAATAAAATCAAGGATCATTTAGAATCGTCTTGCATACAAGGTGATTCTAGGTGCCAGTTCCACGCGATCAGAGCCTAGAGCCTATCATTTATAAAGAATGGTATCAGCATTAAAAAGCTGAATGCGCGTTCATTTTTCAACATGGATTATCTGCACTCGTTATACAATATTCAATAGTAAAGGTTTTAAACATAATGTCTAGCTTCAGTATTGTTGTTGAAGCTGTCGCAAGCTTTTAAGCGCCCAGCGCCCGTAGTCTGCGCTAAGCTTTGTTTATTATATTGTCCTGAAAAATGGATTAAATTTGGAAGGCTTTTAAAAATATATTATGTGAGTTATTAAACTGAGGATTTAATTTTTTGTTGCACCTGGTATATAATTTAAAAACTGCATTATGAGTGCATTGTAACGAAAACTCTCCATTATTGCATACGAATAACATACAAAGTTGGGACATGGACTCTATACAATTTTGCCCTACACCCTTCTGCCCTTGATATTAATTTGATATCTAAACGAAAGTATAACAGGTACAATCAATACATTTATATTCAAGTACAAGGCTAGTTTTTAGGACGATCCAGTCATTTGATTGGTCATTTGGCTCGCTCGGATGAACCGACTATGACTTTAACACCGTTTCTGATTGAGGCTGCATCTCGAGCACAGTTGGTTAACTCCGCAAACTTAAAATAAGATAAGATAACATAAGGATCCAAAAATATGTAACACAACGTCTTTGTTACAATAATTAGCAACTTAAGTTACATGGTGTGAGGAACGAAGTAAAAAAATAAAATTAGGTTACAAAACCTTACCCTCCGTGGTAGATTTAACTGAGTTACAACAGGGTATTGATTCAACAAAAAATTTTAAACAAATATTAGTTGGAAAAATTGAAAATGTGTTTAGTAGGTCAGTGGCTTGGATTAAGCGATATAGAACAGTTTAGATTTGTAAAATACAATTATCTACTTACTACATTTTCTATTGTACGAAAAAAACAATATTTCCAAAAAAAAAGTGGTAGTATATTTTATTTAGTAGGCTTCAAATGCGTTGAATCAAATACAAATATAATAACTTCCAAATATCACATGTATTATGAGAGTTATCCAAGTGTTCTTCTTCTTTTATTTGGTGGATTTCGGTATGAAAGTGATCAAGCTGTGTTGCCTGAAGCTGCATGATGCTGCATCTCGTTTGTAGTTAACGGTCTCGCCGCGCGCCGCGCCCTGTTGATAAGGTTTTTATGTCATCAGCTGATGGCGCGGCGGCGCGGCGATTCATGTTCGGAAGGTGCTTGCGGGTCATTGATACAGCACTTGATTGCTTTCAAAAGGTTGCGATCGCACGAACTTCTTGCTAAGACTGCATACATCTTCATACTGATTAAGAAGCCGACCAAACTATCGGCCGATAAAAAGTCTGCAGCTTGCGGGCCCTAACGGTCTATCTTATAAAACGTTAGCGCAGACTTGAAGTTTTGATTACCATACGTAATGGTGACATAATGTCAACGCTAACTTTTTATAAGATAGGGGGTGAGAATGTATGTTCTTCGCTCTGCCTATAAAACCTATAAAACTTGCAAAAAACAAATCAATGATGTTCGTTATTCATCGAATGATATTTCGGTCGCAAAGGTCAATTGCAAATTCGTCTTTTGCCTAAACTTAATTTAGATCACGTAATCTGATCTGTGGTTTGATAAATTTGCATATAAGATCTGTTTCTCTTCATCTCTGATAAGAATTAGATTATATTATATTTATACTAGCTGATACCCGCGACTTTTATTACATTTTGGACAATTCATTTAATAAATATGTGTTATTCTGATGTATGAACTACATTATTTCTGGGTATGTTATATGTAATAAAAAATATCTATCGATGTAATTATATAGTATTAAGTATGTCAGTCTTCTAGTACTCATAACACAAGCTCTGCTTAGCTTCGGGCTAGATGATGTTGTGTGGATTGTCCGGCATTATTTATTTATTATTGTAAAGTTTCATTAAAATCTATTCAGAAGCTTTTGCGTGAAAGAATAACAAACATACATCCACACTTCCATCCATCCCTCCATACAAACTTACACGTTTATACATACTATTAGTAGGAAGTAAGATTTGGTGAAATATTTCTAGTATTAGTTTTCTTTATAAACGGGATATTAACTATGATTTGTGAGTTTGTGGGAAAGAATCAAACTCACAAATCATGGTAAATATCCCATTTATAAAGAAAACTATGTTCAAAACCGTGATAGTATCTAATATTATTTCTAGTAATGCAAGGTATTACGTCATAAATTACAATATTTGTTTTTTTAACCAAAGATTACTTATTAGATTGGCAGTTTTTTATAAGGTTTTTTTACCTGATTTAAAATAAGAACAAGTTCTGTGTAACCAGTTTAAAGAGGTCTCATTTGAATTTAAGGTGATAATAATTATTGATTAATTTATTTTGGTCTAAATACGTAGGTATCCAGGTTTTGATAATGTGATATTTGATGTTATGTTGTAAACCGAGAAATATTAACGTAACCGCACAAAAGTCGGTTACGTTCAAACATCAATACCAATAGCAGATCTAAACGACGGTGTATTATTAGTCGTTCAAACATATACCGATAGCAGATCAAAACGACGCGCTACGGTTGATTATTAGTCGTTCAAACATATGCCAATAGCAGATCAAAACGACGGTTGATTATTAGTCGTTCAAACAAATGCCAATAGCAGATCAAAACGACGGTTGATTATTAGTCGTTCAAACATATACCAATAGCAGATCAAAATGACGGTTGATTTTAGTCGTTCAAACATATACCGATAGCAGATCAAAACGACGGTTGATTATTTTGCATAGTTTGTTCAACTCTGGCCTATTGTAAAGCGGTTTACAAAGCTATTGAAATTGAAATTGTTGGATTGTTTTTTAGTAAAAAGAATAAAAATTGGTTACGCGGTAAATAAAAGCATGATGAATCTTTAGAAATTGTATTTGTTGATGCAACGAGTTTTCGTTTTCGTTTGTTATGTAAATATAATTACATGAACACAGAAATGCGTTTGTAAACCACTTTATCAAGAAAAACTAAGGGTTTAAACTGCTGCTGACATTATCACACATCACAATCTAGTCCCAGCAAAGCTTAATATGGAAAGCAGAGCTTCTAGCAACTTGAGCTGTGCCGCCTGTTTAACTGCTATGTTGTCATAGTATATTATAATTAGCTTAGTCGTTATCCTTTTTACTAGTTGGATCATACATAAATGCCATGACCATCTTTATACTCGTATATCATAATCATCATAAATGATTTAAAATTAAATTAAGCTTACCTACTAAAAAACATTTCTAACATTTTTCTAAACTCTAGTTGCGAGAAACTGGTACTTAGAAACGCCTAGATGATGATATAACACAAGTGATTTTACAGAATAAAGTGAATTGCTAGTTTGTTGAAATAAAATTATAATGTCTAGAGATATAACAATTTCCCTTAGATTTCAGGACCACGGAACCAATCGCTGATAGTCAGGAAATAGCAGATCTCGCGTTACATTCCTCGGTAACTGCCGCTGCAGTGACCGCGACACTTTATCTGGTGCCAATGCTGTGGTCATTCGGCACGAGGAGATCTGCGCCGGCGCATCTTGTTTCATCACGTTTTTTGTACTTTTATAGATCAATTCATATTGAATGCCAACACACACAGTTGATATCATGATCGCAGTCCATTTATTTGACCGGTTGTGTAGATCGTAATCATTTATATAATTTATTCACAAAGAAAACGCAATAGAAGTGGCAAAGTTTTTTGAATATAATATAAGAGAGCATCATTGACACGAAGAAGATTTTAAGAAGAGATTTTATTTTAATTAGGAAAACTGTAATTTAAAATTGATTTTTGAAAACAACACTCATTACATCATCAGACTTACAAATGTTAAGTTTTCTATGATTTGAATGTAGGCAACGAAAATATAGCAACTTTTTTGTGCTAATAATATAACTTGTCTTAACTGCTGACTGAGCGTGGTCAGACTCTTATTTGATTTTAATTTGTATCTGCAATCAACAATGTCCACAGAAAGATTGATTTAGTGCCGAACCGGTCCCGCGACCGTTAAAAAGTTCGTTTGCTGTAGAATTATACCTACCAACACAGGTGCTAACGAATCGACGGCATGGTTCTACTGAGCACACCTTTCAACGGCAAAAAAGCACACTTTAAATTAATATATGTATTCTATATAAAATTCTCGTGTCACAATGTTCGTTCCCGTACCTGCTCTTCCTTCTTCTTCTTATCGTGTCGATGCTACAACTGTTTTTTTGTTGTAGCATCGTGTTGGAAAGATTAGCCAGACTAGACACTGCTTTACCTACTCCTCCGAAACGGCTTGACCGATTCTCATGAAATTTTGTGAGCATATTGAGTAGGTCTGCAAATCGGCTAACATCTAGAAATTACTTACTTAAAAAATATTAATATGGCAAAACAACGTTTGCCGGGTCAGCTAGTATGTATTCTAATATATTAAATAAATAAATTATATTAAATAAATATATATACACGCACGTCGCACGCGTTGTGACACTAGTTTTACTAAATAGTACAATTGGTAGTAAAGATGACACACTATTGTGTCATTTTTACTACCAGTAGTTCCACGCTCTAGTGCCAAACTAGGCAAAGCTTACAACTGGATTGCCGACAGAAAATTTAAAAATTTGAGATTTTTACCGGTTTTTAGTAAAAATAAAGAATAATTAGTAAAATTATTTTACTCTACGAGATTGTTGATTTTCATAATTGAATACTATTTACACGTGTAAGTTATACGTGTCCATTTTTCAATGAATTATTTCATGAAATCGGTCGTGTTCCGTATTACTGAAATTTATAAGTGTACCTATTTGGGAACAATGATAAAGATATGGGCTATCACAAAATTTCAAATTAAAATTATAGTTTTAATTTTGATTATAATAAAATTATAGTTTAATTTTAATTTAATTTTGTGACTGGATATCCTGTATCCGGAGTATTGTTCGCAAACTAACAATTATATTTTTGTATGTTTTTACTTTTTATCAATATATTTTTATCAATATATTATATTTTTAAAATTAAATATTATATTCCATAGTTTTGAGCAATACATCTCTGCAGACCTCTTAAAACTTCATTATAAACCTATCTTGTATTACTCTATGTACAGAGAGTGCGTCTAGTTCACATGTATGTGATAATGTTCAAATATTGACTTTCATTGATAGCCAAGTATTTGTACAGCTTATTTGTGTTTATTCAACTTTGTTTGTGGACAATAATGGATAACTGTTACTGTACTTCCGAAATGAGAATCTAACGGTGTAATTTATTATGTATATTAATTATTTATCTGTTTAGTATATTACGGTAATTGAAATTAGCGATAAGACCGTCCATTGTAGGTATGTTTTTTTTGTGATATTTTCATTATTTAAGACATAAGTCTTATGTATCTATTGGAAAAACGCGTCCTTAGCAAACAGATCTGTAATATTTACAAAAAAACATATATCTATACATGCTTTAAAACACTTCAAAAATGTATTATTAAAAAAAAATCTGCTATCTAGTTTGTATCGTACTTACCTACAAGCTTTGCTTCGTTATGAAGTACAAGGCCCATTTATTTTCTCTTCAAATGTAAAAAAAAACATCTATCGACTTTCTATTGAGTATTGGCATGTACATAATCCAAAGAATGTATTGTGGATGCAGTATTACGTGTCGTGTTGCATCCTCATTCGCGCTTAAAAGGTTAACAATAATTTAAATTCAAACTTTCCTTCACTTTGCATTATAAAGGTGAAGTACCTACACACTTTCTAAGATCATTATACAATAAAACAGATGTATGGTTATCGTAACCTTTGATTATTTGACTGTAACGGCCGGTTTCTGGAAACCCAAATCACGATTGATCCGAGTGTGACACATAGTAATTATTTGATTTTTTCATTGATCATCGTTCGAGAAACCGGCCGTAAATCTATTAAATCTATTCACTTGGCTAGACGAGGTGACGACAGATGGTGCAGATCGCTGACAGAGTGGTGGCCGAGGACTGACAAGAGAAACGTCGGGCGCCCAGCGGCACAGTGGACTGACGATATCGTCAATACCGGGCACGGTGGACTGACGATATCGTCAATACCGTGGGCCGCAGATGGTTGAGAGCAGCTCAGAGAGCAGAATGGAAAGAGCAAAGAGAGGCCTATACCCAGCAGTGGGTCAAGTCAGGCTGCGGATGATGATGATGATGAAATCTATTAAAACATGTCTAGAATACCTGAACGGTCGGTTGATGTGTTGGTGTAAACTAGTCTAAGTGCATATTTGCATCTTTACGATTATCTGGTCACAATAAAATGTGAAACAGTATGATTGATTTGAGAAATTATAGTTAAAGTATAAAACCAATAAATTACATATAAATCCAATTTCTTAATACTTAATACGTTATTTTGGTTACATAATTTAGAGTTCATTTAGAGAAGCTAATAGAAACAAAGATTATCCCGTTTTCTTATTATTGTACAAACTGAAACACAGAAAATCTGAGACTAGAAGTTTCCCAAAGTCGCTACGACAAAATCGTTGGCTTTAGAAATCATATGGGGCAGAAACCATATAAAAAAGAAGAAGAAGATACGTTACTTATTTATCACTATTATGCAACATCAAATACATACTGATAGTTTTGTTGATTGTAACATTAGTGATAGTGACTCAGACTTATATTTGATATCTTACTTGCCACTTGTGCCAAGTTATACCCCCTATCTTATAAAAGTTAGCATTGACTTTATGTCATCATTACGTATGGTAATCAATACTTCAAGTCTGCGCTAACTTTTTTACCGATATTATTCATTATTGCGCTAGTAAATAGTATGCTGTTAGTAATTTGTAGTACACGGCTATCGAAGTTTTATGGACCTCTAGACCATTATTTACTGTTCGATGTTTTGCATCACTGTTATTAGCGAGAAAACATGGTGTGTACAGTCATCGGCCGCTGATCTGGCACATTAGCACTTCATTGGTTTAGTTTATTGTAATAGCGTTGGATTAACTGAATTAAATGTCATGAAACTCGTACTGTTTTAGACCTGTATTTTTTTTTTATTAGTGTGAATTTGCCTTTACGGTGCTACTACCAAACTACTTTTAAGTGTAGTCCTTGACCTCATTAAGTTTGTAGCGTTTTGGTTCAAACTTCGTAGGTCGAGGACTCAGAATAGGCTTACTTTAGGCACTTACTTAATAATTAGTAGAAATAAATCGAAAGAAAAGGTCATCCTTTAACCACAAACTCATCTGATGGAAAGTGATGTTGTGACCGACGATGGAGCAGGACGATCTATGAGATACCTATTCACACGTGTCTATAACACTATATGTGCCAGGCTATATGCCGTTAAGCGTTGTGTATCATCGCGATAGGATAGAAAATATGTATTTTATTCAGTTCCAAGGTTCTATTTGTGGTGAAGAAGAAGCAGGTGCTTTTTAATGGTATAATAACTAATAGGCAATAAAGGCAATTACTTTTTGTTACTTTGTATGGAATTTTTGACCTTATGAACAAAGCATGTTAATTTGAAAAGGACCACCTTTGTTATTTATTAAATTTTTGTAAATTTTAGACAATGTGTAGTCCCAAACTAAGCTAAGCTATTCATTATTTTACAACACGAATCTCAATGAAAAATATATTTTTACAAGAATCATCTAAATTTTAATGTATTTTTGTACAAAATTACAGATAAAGTATAAAGTATTTTGAAAAGATTTGAGATTACTTTAAATTTTTATTTTTTGCTGTTTGCGTTAGTTAATAAACAACAGTAAGCGCTAAAAAGGTACAACATTTAAGCAAATACAAGTTACTTTTTGCAGTATAAAAGTTACACAGTAAATAAGCCGCCTTTGTCCTGCATTGATGTATTACATGTCCAACCTTGGGTTAAAACTGCAGTGCAATCTGCAGAGCCTATAATTTACAGAACAATAGCTACTACTTAGTAGCAAAACATAAAATTAAGAAGTACCTACCTGTGTCACAGCAATAAAGTATCTAGCGGACGAAGCGATGGCTGGTTCACTTCTGATCTTTGAAAGTCTTCTGTGATAGCGTTAATAGGGTACGCTTTTTTTAAAGCTTTCTTGCTAACCAAATAATACAATTATAACTTGTTTGTGCTATAGCAGGTATATACATTTTTATTTATTTTGTGCTTTTGCCAATATAACGACTACATTATTTAACGAAAAAGTATCATTTGTGGAAGCCAAGCACTTGAATAAAAATATTATTAAAACACGTAAATAATGAGAATGCCATAATAAATATTTATAAATGTACTGTGTTTAGTAGATATTTATAGTAAAATAACTAGCATAGGAGTTAGGCCTATGACCAGACTGTATAACATAATGGTGACAATAAAAAAAGTACTGAGTACTAAGTCCACCTCCCTTTATGGCGTGACCAAGCTGTTCCTTCCCAGCTGGTTATGCCGCGTGCTACGAAGGTATTCAATTCACGACATTCATTTTTTTAGCGTTTTCGTCGCGCGACAGCTGATTCGCAAGAATGTCGCCCGTCACCTGTCGATGGTAAAAATATCTAAGGAATTTGACTCATCTTGCGTAAGGTGGTCTTGTTTTTGTGGTCATTAAGGCTCTTGCGCGTAGGTCAATGGAAATAGTGAGGAATGATAGTTCATCTTATCATCTGCGTGTTCTTAATTAAAAAGATGAGACTGTCTTTTGTCTGACTTTCGATGGAAATTATTGTGAAAAAAATATAACAATATCAGTCATGAAAATTGTAATTAGATAAAGGATTTTTACTTATTGTTAGTAGTAGTAGCTCTTAGAACGCTAGAAGTAGCATCAGGTTGGTTTATTTATTCATAGTTTCTTTAATGAATAATTTTATTATATGTGTAACAAATGATGTAAACATAACTAGCTACTATCGCTGAAATCGTTGCGCTGTACTTTGATTTAGTAATATATTTTTTTTCAAGTTATTAATTAGTTTAAGAAAGTAATATTAAATAGAATATTCCAAATCAAATAAGTGAATTTCACCAGTTATGGAACCTATCTCTATGCAGGACCTATCCCATTTCCATTTGCAGCGATTTTAATTAAAAGCTTGATTCGACTCCATTGTTATCTGCTATCTGTTACTCGCAGATCCAGGCATCGTCACATCGCCCTTTAAGGAATGCAATTAGTCTGACTCCTTTACCGTTCAACTAAGGCCTATTCACACGATCAGCCCACGCCCACTTTTCAGACAGTGGACTTGGTAATGTTGAAAACCTAACTAGTTGAAAGTAGTAGTTATTAAGTTTAGACAGGTAAATACATTTTAGGAGCGTCAAGAACCGAACTTTGTTGTTCAGTCGTTGTGAATTAAACAACTTAAAAATTGGTAATACAACTAAAACATTTTATCTATATTTTCTAACTTTGTAATTTGATAGTAAATGTTAAATCATATACACAGTAAATGACTTTAGTAACCATCAGTTTTTTAAGTTACATTAAATTTTATTTATAACGTTCTTATATGATCGAAGATAACATAGTAGAAATTTATCAAAATAAACGTTTTATCTGAGTATCCGACAGATTAAAGACAGTCTCAGCGAGCGGATAATATCGTGATCTTATTTATTTAGGTAGAATTTGCAGATTGTTTGCACTTGTTACTTAATTTATTACTTGTTGGATAACATCTGGAATGCCACAATCACGTTATTCATATTGATCAGACATGTGAAAACAGCCTTGTCTCCTTGTCCGTTTAATTGCACTTTCCTTCCGCGAGACGCTTGTCAATTACCAATTACAAGCGGTGCGGTGTGTGGCATTCCTCGACTGTGCTAACCTTACCGTTACCTGTGAACTGAAACACTCATTTGTAACTGTTTAAGTACTTATTTATTTAAATGTACTTAGTTAAAAAAAATATTGATATTTACTGTCCTTCTGTCAATTTCATTCAATTGTACTTCTTTGTAATCAGGAACATACAAAAAAAAGGTAGACGGTCGTAGTTTCTTGCCAGTTCTTCTAGGCGCTGGTTCCTGGTGACACCTAGTAAATACCACGATTCTTAAAGATACTTGGGACTTTACTGAATAAAGAACATTGATTTGGATATATCCTCCTAATTTTTTAAAGCTCTGCTTTTACACAATAAATATTGCGGAATTACTACGCATATAGGCTACTGCACGACTTTAGAAACAGAACCTTGAAAATAATTAAAAAAAAATGAACGAATGAATGATCATTTACACTTCGGATTGATATAATCTGTGGGATGTAGAGTCCTTGGTGGTATGTTAGCTTAAGAACAATTTCTAATAAACGACTTTTCTTATTTCTACTAAAAAAAAGCTTAACAGATCTCTTCTGTAGCTTCGCGGAAGTAGCTTTCCGAGACTTTCTGAAGCTTTCATTGCTATATGAAGATCTCGATCATTAATATGTATATCTGATCTTGTCTGGCCTGGATTGCGAACTGAATTAATATCGAATGTTCTCTTTCCGTTTGAACTCCTTGAAACTTTTTATTCTGTTTGCAAACTTTTTAATTTCAAAAGAACCGTGTTTTTTGACGCAATTTGTGAGAAAAACTTTTTACTTATAGTCTGTAGACATTTTATAGTCTATGGTTTAGTTTACCAACATCAGTCGCAATGTGTCGTTTTTTTTAACACATTGTCTGTACCTGTCATGGTAAACGATTACATCAAATTCATTCTAAACTAAGCGTATTGTAATGTATGGGATGACAGTAAGTGCCACTTCATAGTCATGAGTGTAGTTAGATTCTAATTATAGTCCAAGAGCTAGTGAACCCTGCGAGTAACGGTCTTCCTGTAAGGCTAGAAATTTGTACACTTACGATTTATAGCATGCTAAGAGCACTAGCCATGATCTGGCAGGCTTCAGCCCTGTACTTCATCAGCCACTTAATTTTTTAATTGTAAAATAATTTGAGTTTCAAAACTTGTTTCTGTAAGCTTAAAAATTTAATAGGATAGAGTTTATTTATTGTAAATCTTGAAAAAAAAGTTACAGACGATTACAATCAGCAATAGTATATGCCAGATCAATTAGAAAATGCACAGTTGATGAGGTAAAATAAACTTTATCCTGTATACTTAAAATTTTTATATGTTTTCAAGTAAACGTCTCAGAGTAAATATGTACAATGCCAGACGGTTTTGAACAGCATAAGACCTTGCCAGGCGAGGGGACAGCTGCTAAGCGAGTGCAAATAAGAAATGTTAATGTTTCAATTTTATGAACATATTTATTAGCATACAGTAAATGCAATGTATTTTATTGGGTTTTATGCAAAGAAGATGGAACTTTATTCCTCTCAAACCAATTAAAATCGTAAGAACTATCAATTAAGTTCCAACCGTTATTTTCAGGAATAAGAATGATTCTTTAAAATTACAATTTCGCCATATATTTGTAGGTAATGTAGGCAGTTCTCAATAATTGTTGATGTAGTTCACGTTGGCAGGTTGGTGAATTCGATGAATCATAGCTTACTACTTTTTCATAAGCAATTTAGGATTATTTGTGTTGTAGATAGATAGATAGAAAACACTTTATTGCACACCACTTAATTTATTTTTGTACGTAGTTGTACGTAGTAAGGAACTTAAGGAGCATTATTTAATTTTAAACATTTCAAACCATACATTTGGAGCTTCGACATGGGAGCCTTCAAAAGAAGAGTATATCTTTATCTCAAAGGCCGGTAGTGCACCGACAACGCCTCTGGTGTTCGCAAGTGTCCATGGGCGGCGGTGACCACTTCTCATCAGGTGGCCCGCAAGCTAGCTTGCCAGATATGTCATAAAAAATAAGTAAAATCACTGAAACTGAACTAAAACTGAAAGATAGGCATTCACGCAACACCTCTGACTCGCACGCCTTTAGCAGCTGTCCCCTCGCCTGGCAAGGTCTTATGCTGTTCAAAACCGTCTGGCATTGTACATATTTACTCTGAGACGTTTACTTGAAAACATATAAAAATTTTAAGTATACAGGATAAAGTTTATTTTACCTCATCAACTGTGCATTTTCTAATTGATCTGGCATATACTATTGCTGATTGTAATCGTCTGTAACTTTTTTTTCAAGATTTACAATAAATAAACTCTATCCTATTAAATTTTTAAGCTTACAGAAACAAGTTTTGAAACTCAAATTATTTTACAATTAAAAAATTAAGTGGCTGATGAAGTACAGGGCTGAAGCCTGCCAGATCATGGCTAGTGCTCTTAGCATGCTATAAATCGTAAGTGTACAAATTTCTAGCCTTACAGGAAGACCGTTACTCGCAGGGTTCACTAGCTCTCCAGCTATTACACTTTCCTTCCGCGATTTGCTTGTCAATTAACAATACCAGGAGCACGAGTAAATGCGACAATCGTAAACGTATGAAAACAGTGACGTATTTGAGATACACTGCGCGAAAACATCAGATTTACTGTTGAACGTTGCAGCGTTAGCGCGCAGTGTGTTTTAAATACGTTACGTTTACAATTGTCAAGTTTATTCGTGCTCACTCCCCAGTAGCAGAATCGTGGCGTTTTTGTTCTATGTGTTAAACATACCGTTGCTTGATTTTACTATGCAGTTGGTTAGATGACTTAGCTTGCTGGCTTAGTGTGGTGAAATAGCCACTTCATCACATTAAACCAGCAAGCTAATGCAGCCAGTGTAATGTATGTGTACGGCGCCGGATGATCACATCACGTTTATACAACTTCATGATTATTTTTCAATGGAAGCATTTACTCTTAGGATCAATGTTGTGTAAGTAAGAAATTTTACTTATTGAATATTTTTATTTGTTTCAGGTTGGTATCGAATATAACTGCATCTGTAAGTTATTGAAAAAAAAGCGTTATTGCTAATTATTTTAACTAATTATTCAACGTTTGTAATATGTATTATTGCGAAATAACGAATTACCTCATAGAGTAACAACAATAGGTACAACAATTACAAAAACTATTTCAACAATCTTAAATAGAAAATGTGAATTTGCATATCCACCTAGATAAGCTGTAAAATTATTGGACCACAAAATATTGCGTTTCGTATAATAATCACACGTTTATAATAATTACTACAAGGACGTAATAGTGTAATTATTCCTACACCCCGAGCGACTTAACTGCGGACTCTACGCTGTGTGCGCGCGAGGGCGAGGACAAGGGCGAGCGGGGGCGCATTCCAGTGAGTTACGCAGTTATCTCGCACGTGCTGTTCAAACGCATCACATTATTGATCATCTATGAAAAGTATGAAAACCGTTCCGATGAACAATGTTATTGTATGCTCCCTCAAATTCTGCAAACGGTATCGTATAATGGTATTTATTACGTTTGCAGAAGGAAAAAATAGGTGTGCTACTATTTGCTTTACCTACTATATTTTGAGCATAACTAATTCAAGAACTCTGGGGTTATTTAATGAAACTTACGGATACGGAAAATAACATTCTTTCTGCGCCCAAAAAATAGGAACCTTGATCTCTGACGGCATTAAAAAAAACGCTGACAAAAACTTGGAAATAAATTCCTTTGAAACTACCCGTATCAAATCAAATTATACCTAAGTATACGATAGAAATAACGGCGTGGGAATATATTTTTTCTGAATTAGTGTGCCCATGACCGTATTTTTAATCTTGGTCATTAATAACAGTCTTTTACACTTTTGTTGGATAAAAAAAAACCATGATCGTTTGCAAAATATAACCCAATTGGGGTCTGACATGGCTTTCGTAGTGATTAGCAAAAAATCCGTGAAATATATAAAGTTCGACAAATTCGTTAGACCTAGTTACTTTGACAGCTTTTTATCTGTTATGCTGGGGCCACACTAGCGGGCTACGGCGAATATTCGTGTTAACGCGATGTATGTGGCCGGGTACATAGTGTCATCACTTAGTATTTCGCCTTTATCCGAACACGATGTTTTTGTCGCGCCAACACGATACGAATATTCGCCCGCTAATGTAGCCGAAGCATTAGAGTGAAGAGGGGAAAACTGAACTCAGTCATTTTTAAGATTGATCAATAATTAGATTTGATAAGATCATGATTATGAATCCTAAACTAGCTGATTCAGAACTAATCTACACTAACAAACCTAAGATAGGAAAAAACAACCTATAATTTTTCTGTACGTATTTTTCAAAATACATTTATTGATAAGCCATCACCAACTACTCAGATATGCATAAATAGTAAACAACTTATTACTTACATACATATCTAAACTCTCATATTGAAAGTTCCGGCTAAAAACACTGGCCGAGATAATGTATTTTTTTTTATTTATGACAGATCACGATTTTTGCGCGTTTGGTACGCTTGTGCGCATCGCGTCCGCTAATTTTGATTGACATTTCTAGATGAATGGTGTGTTATTTCAAATGGATTCGTTTTGAATTATTTGTATTTAGTAAATGATTTATGTATGGACATATAACTAGCAGCTTTATGATGTCAGTTTTGAAACAGAGGTCAAGAAATAAGTAAGGTGTTTTGAAGTTACCATAAATGTTTACTGCATATTATAAATAAATGAATGACAGGAAATTATTTAATTTATGCATGAAAATATGCAGATAACCATTTATACTGATTGGGTCAATACCTGCCCTAAAAACCTTTCAATGACTTGCATCTTCACTCAAAAGATCGTTTATTACAAGAATATCTTCACGTCCACCAAGTATCGCATCATCAGGTATTTTAATTAAAATAAATATTTTAGTTTTCTTTTATAAGGAAGACTTCCAATCGTCTGTCAAGCGCCTGTGAGATTGCTTTCCATAATAAGGCTCTCTACGCACGATCAAGCTTTTACCCACACGTTCCCATACTGAAGCATACTGATCGGCGACTTGAGTGATTTTAAATAAACCCTGTAAAGTATTTGTAGAACAATGCGGATGCAATTGCAGTTTATTTTGCTGCTTTGAATATGTAAACCTCAAAGTGGTATTTGGCGCCATTTTGCTGGCTATACTCCAGCTGTCCGTCACTATAATGCAAACTGATTGCTGCGACGTGACTATAGTTTGAATCTGCGGTTTGCTCTACTGCATTGAAACAAGTATACTTAAACAATGTCGATTTTGCTCTATCGTTTATTGCTGTATACATAATCGATGACCGTTTTCAAACAAAATATTCACGAATGCTAAGCTTAGGTAGTATATTATTTTTCTTCAAATTGTCCCAAGACAATGCGTCTTGTGTTATCTTCTATTTCATCGACAGATAATTGTACCAATAAAAAGCGCTGTTATTTTAAATAGTTACAGTTAGTAAAGTCAGTTAGATATGAGTTAGCTGTCTTTTATTTACTTACGCGCTTGTTTACGTAAGTAAAACATAACTAGTTAATTATGTACAATTATCCTGCCTCATGACATATCATGCAAAGGTTCACACTGACAGTGCGACCGGCTTAAAGTCTTGACTGATGGTCTGACGGGCCCTTACGAAGGGAGTCGCGTGCTCTCACCTCTGGCATCCACGAGGTATCTGCGAGAGGCAAGGTGATCTAGGTCAGTCGGTCAAGCTTGTTGTCCATTTAATTCGCTAATCGCACCGACTCAGGAATCAGGAAAGAAATTGGAAAACAGGAATGGCAAGTGCGCGTACATTTTTTCACTGTTTTCTCCTGGCATTAGAAATACGTTGTTTTTTTTTGCTGAGGTCTGACTTTCAAAGTATATATGTATGGAGATAGTTTTACTATATCCATACATATAATTTTAGTTTTCTTGAATTTATTTATTGCTTTACCTGACTTAGTTTATTACCACTCCTGCAGTCGTCAGATTTATAAATTACACATTGCTTCAACAGTTAATTTTCCTTTACCTTCGAAGATCATTATCATTATGACAATTAATATGTTTTACAACTTTTATAACACACACTATTTTAACGATATCCAATCTTGTTGGTCGTTCATTTTTAGCTGTTAATCTTCTTCATGTATTTGTTTAGCAAGTTCATTCCGGTCATGTGACATGTTGCGTTAAATTGTGAGTACCGTTTGCGATCTCCGAGACACGTGCACTCTCAGGAAACAACAGTACAGATGTATGGTATGCTGTAATGTGTGCTGTTATATCACTTTTAGATTTGTGACTGTGATTCCGGTTTGTAATCTGATGGTTTTTATACATTATGCACTTGTTTAACGTACCCTTATCTTGCAAAAATGTTGGGTTGATGTAGTTTTACAGTTGTCTTTGGTACTTTTAAAGTCCAATGAAAAATATAAGAATTCTGCTAATCATATTCAAGCATAGCCAAAATTTAAGTTTTAAAAACCCATTGTGGTGTCTAAATATTACATTTACAGCAAAATTTAACTGCTGCAGTATACATAAATATTTCTCTATGCTTTGATAGATAAAAAATTCTTTGCTACACAACTTAAAATTGGTGTATCGATGAACTTGATGCTAAAAGCATTACGAGCTAACCTTTAGAATGTAGGAATAATAAATGTGAGGATGTACTGTCGAATTGCAATGGATGTACCAGCTGTAATTGAATTCACAATCAATTCATTCAGTCTGTACGAGAGAATCACAGGCCCCATAGTGTGTCACGGCGCGGAAACAATGTCAATACCCTATGACACCGTGCATGCTTCGCCACTATTACCATGGTTTCGTTTTCACTATCGATTCCAACAAAATTTGCATGTTTTTGAACGATTTTGATAATATTTTTTTCTTTCATTATTTATGTCAATCACATAAAATTGTAAAGAATCAAATATCAATAGGTACAAACTTAAGTTTGGGGTTCGATGTTGTTGTGTGTTCATGTATACATATCAGATCCCCCTTCTGGGCAAAAGTTGCAGTTGATTTTACTGCCAGCTAATTAGTTATTTACACTATCTTTGTCTTATTTTTATCTCTAATTTGATCTAAATGTAGTATGGTTTTTTAATTCTTTGATATTTAACTTTATAAGCCTTGGTAGTAGTTTTAGCTTCAATGATCCCGAAGTCTGTTTTTAGATAGATAACAACAATATATGTATTCTTCTCTCTTTCTTCTCTCTCGCTAGCTATATCCTCTTACGTTCATCCTGATTTAATATACCTACTGGTTCTTAGGATATACTCATACTCTGCCCATGATGTACCTAAATGTGAGTTTGGTTTCCATGGTACCGTGCAGTCACAATCCGGTGCATCACCAAGCCTTGCGCATTTCCTCTGTCCCGCACGCGATGAGCTCAATATTTTGTTTGCCTACTTTTCAATGTAGGTAAATTGGTATTCCATTTTTACCTACTTAGCAACGTAATAGCTGGAAATTATAGGTTTATATAGGTTCAATCAAAGAACATGTGATTTGATCTGCTTAGTCTCGAGGTTCATGCAAATATGAGACGTATTTAGTATAAAATATTTTTTACAGTATTAAACCTGATACTAATAAAGAAATATATTAGATAATGCAATAGTTATAGTAAATTATATATTTTTAAATTTATTGCTGTTTTAAACTGAAGAATGGCACGACTTTGTTTTCGAACAACTATCTCATTAATAAGAATCAAAGTCCTGACTGACTGACGGCTGACGTACACGCCACAGCCCAAACCGCTGGTCCTAGAGACTTGAAATTTGGAAGGCGTGTTCCTGGAATGACTGTGTGGCGTACTAAGGCAGGAATTTTGGAAATAACGCTCCGGAGCCCTAAAATAAGGCTTTGAAGTTTGTATGCAGAATCTTATCCCGTGAACCGATTGACTTGAAACTTGGTACGCATAATGTTGACGCGAAATAAAATGGATCTGCATTTTTAGATTTTGCAAAATCATCCCCATTTCCCTAAAATTGAGTAAAGTTTGAAATTTCGAGTATACCAATAGATGGCGCTGTCTCACTTGCGTAATCCTAGAACGCGCTATCGGTGCGTTTTGGCAATGCGTTATAAGTCGGTCGGTATTCAGCATTAGATTCCTAAAATTGAGTTATTTTGATAAGTTCTTTAGGGTTGCGTACCCGATTACCGCTTTGATGACGAATAAATATTTAAAAACAAAATGTTAATAAATAATCAAGGGGCTCATACAAAAACATAATCTACTTAGATGGTTTGTTTTTAATATAAATAATATTTTATAAAAAAAAAAAACTTACGACTATACAGTATTTACAAAATGTACATTGTCATATAAAATACATAAGAATCAGTTGAGCTATCTACAGATCGTAGCAAACGATCTATAGATAGTTCAACTGATCCAAATCAGTACCAATCGGAAGCGTGCCCAAGATACCTACTGGCTGCATTGCCGCGCTGAATCGCAATGCTGATACGCTGGGCCAGATACTCACCAGCCCTCGGGTCGCGTCGCTTCGACTCCCAGAAAAAAAACCCGGTGGGCCTCGGTACCCCACGGACCTAGAGTCTCGACCCCAAGAGGAGCAAATATGTATGCCCTGTCGAGACCTGCATATTTGCGTCTCTTGAGATCCTCGGCCGAAAAAATATATAAATACTTACTTAATAATATTATGAAATTCTTCCGTGGGAAAGGGGGCAAGTATTTTGACACGTTGTTAATCGACGAACTTTAATGAAATTATTAAGAGGCGCTCTATGACTTAATTTACTCTAATGAACGCAATAAAAAAGGGAAGTTTTCTGTAACGTTATTTATCGACGAAATTCAATGAAAATTAAGACACACATTAAAGACTTGAATTTACACCAAATATTGCAATTAAAACCAAAAAGAAGGTGTGGGGAAAAAAAAGAAGTTTGTAGTAGCGTTATTTATCGACGATTTCAATCAAGTTTGAGAGTCACTCTAAGGGCACCCCGCAAACTGCAAGACTTTTTATCGGCCGATAGTTTAGTCGGGTTGGGCTGAAAGTGCACACACCGAGCCAACTAAACAGTTCGGTTGGTGAACAGGGCGCCAACTATCAACAGCCGGCCGACTAAGTATTCTCGAACTGACTGTTTCAAAATACACGCACACGACGCCAAATCATATGAACTATCGGCCGACTAAACAATCGTCAAGTATGCGCAGGCGTGTATGCGCCAATACTGATTAACAGTCGGCCGATAGTTGGCCGACAGATTAGTTTGAATGTAAGCGGGTAGCCCATCAAACTTTTTTATCAGCCGATGCTGAATCGCTGTAGTGTGCGCATATTATGCATTCCTCTCCATACTGATTAAGAAGCCGACCAAACTATCGGCCGATAAAAAGTCTGCAGTTTGCGGGGGCTCTAAGAACTTCATTTTACACAAGATGTTGCAAAATGATCGGCTGTAGCATAGTTATCAAATACTTAAAAACAGAACATGCTTAGAGGGTTCGCATAAAAAGATGTTTTTTTTTGTTAATCGTTTACATAGGTATGGTAAGGAACTTATCGCGGGCGAGTCCGAGTTGCACTTGGCCTGATTTATTTACTTACGGTAACGGTAATTTAGTGAGTTTTGATTAGGTACTTATGTTTTAGTAGTTTACGTTATTGGGTTTTTAGGGTTCGGTAACCAAAGGGTAAAACTAGGCCGTATTACTGAGTGTTTGATTTCTGTCTAATTTAAATTCGCTAACTATCACGAATAATCAATATTAAAGGGGGCTTATACATTAAACATGAATTTTATTCATTCGATATTGATAAGGGCAACGGGACATATGTAGATACCTACGGTACGAAACTCTTCGTGCGCACTTGCCCGGTTTTATTAATAAGTATAGGTACTAAGTTTTCCTTCTAAGACTGCACTTACCATCAATTTCTTTCATAAGAAGATAATAATGGGTTATCGCAAAATCTCTTAAAACGGCACGCGGACGAAGTCGCGGCGGGAACAGCTAGTTTATCATAAAGGGCAATATGCCTTATTATTTTGCTTCCATTGTGTCGCGAGAAAGAACATTCACTTTCTATTTATATCGCATCAAACAATCTTCAAAAGAGAATTCGCGCATAATCAAATAAATGTTCGAATCAATCAGATATCGACAGCGGGGCATGACCGAGCAAATACAAAACCCGAACCTGACATTGAAACAAGTGAAATCCTAGCCTCTTCACGAAGCGGCAATAACAAGAGGAGCTTTGCACAATACGGCACGTTCGTTTTATAGTTGTTTTATCTCAAAATATAGGATGAATTGCCGACCAACTTTACGACCAGCAAACACAGGTTTGTACTGATAAAAATTACCAAGAGCTATGCTGCTCTACTTACATACTCATCGGAATATTGATCAGAAACAGTTCGTTGGGTGTTTTTATTTTTGGTCATTTAACTTGCTCTAGAACGTCAAAATTGAAGCTGTTATGTAAAATTTACCTGTATATCATGTCTGTCTACGCATTAAGACACATTATCTAAGGTATAATAATATATCATAATGTAATTAATGATAATATATCACACCTCAGAAGTCCATTTTAGCCACACTTCCCCTTTAAGCATCGACATCGACCGTCCGTCCGAAAGCGAACTCAATCACTTTCATCTGCGAGTTTTTTGCGTGTATCGTAATGAACAACATAAAAAGATATTTGCATCTATGTGGCACATCTTTTTTGTGCTGTCACAATTTGGGCACCTTGAAAAGTACTAAAACCTGTGCGGTAGTGAAAGCTACAATGTTTAATTACCAAGATTTATGTAACATCAGACAAACAACAACTGTTAAGAGAAAAACAGTTGACTGTCGGCGCTTGAATATACTAGTAATAAATGAGACATCAAGACTAGACTTTATGACGCGCCTTGAGGACAATCTATATCTAGGTAACGGTGAACTAATCAATTTGAACTATTTACAATGCACGATTAATTATTTTTTTGTCACAATTTGTTAAGCTAAGAATGCGCCCAAATTGCGATTTTTGAAAATAAAGAGAACTGATATTTTTCTTCTCAAAAGATAAAAGAAATAGAAACCCATAGCACCAAACTTCTTCTTCTTTATTTTGTGGTTTTTGCTCATCAATACGACAGGCAATTCTACCAATCTCAAGTGTATACATTTTTGAAATACAAGTAGTCAAGTCAGTTAATCGAGTCGGCTGTCATTTCTTTTAAACAAAAGCTTTTGTCTAAGCGTCCTAACTTAAGAATGGGTCCATATCATCAGCTCAGTATATCTTGCTCGGACAGTGGACAACAAGCATACCACAGAACCTGTTCTCTCGTCATTCGTCTCGGCTTCATCAATCATGTGTTGAATACATCTGATTACTCATCGCTTTTCGAGCCCATTTGTTGGTGCGGGTTTTTAGCACGATACTTATGAATTAATTGCATTGACTACTGTGCAGGGATCGAAACTGATTTCAGTTGCGTAGAAATTATGTGTTGGATACATTGACCTTTTTACATTGATAGGTTAATCTGTTCATAGAATCCTATAATTACTCATTTAATAAGTTAAATGAGTTAAATTTAGTTAAAGTAAAAAAAAAGTTAAATTAATAATTGTTTATTTTCAAACAATGGTGGCTGGTACAAGTGCGTATAAAATAAATTATATACCACTTTATAGGTACAGTAATTAAATAGTATCGCTCAGTGTCTCTGTTCTCCGCACTACAAAAACCGAGAAGCGGAGTTAGATTTATTCTGAATAGTAACTCTGAATAGGAACAATACATGTTCCAATTATGCAGTTATAATAGTCATTCTGAGACCAATAGCATATTTAAATGTACCAGACTTTATGACCTCATAGCTCCATTATCATCTATCTAGACCTATCTTATCATGGTATTTGAACCCACACTTTCGCACTTGAATGAAGTGGTTGACAGTCACGCCACAGATTACAAAAAGCTATAATGTAATATTCTAGTACTCTTTAATCTAACAAATAGTTTTATGACGTCACATCTGCATACGGTTGTTGACGTTAATCTTTTAATTCCAGCTCACCTGTCTTAGCACATGTCGTATTAAAAATAAAGTGTCTCTTTAGGTAATTGTTTTGTAAAGTTAACCACTTCTTCGACTTAATCTACGGCATGTATGAATACTTAAAGGCGTTTAAAGTAGTGTTTGAAGTATAGAGTTGCTTTTTGAAGTTGCCTCTTGTATAGCCTGATGATACGCAAGAAGAAGTAGGTATAGCTAGTAGTCAGGATGGTTCAATTATTACTTTTAATACTTGTCTGGTTCGGACTAGCATATTTCTATGTCCTGTATATTTTCTTTTTTCAGACTTTTGGTAGCAAAAGCTGGGGTTCGCCGGGGAAATATTCACGAGGCTATTTTATTCCACATTGCATTAAGCTCTCAGTACTGTTCGAGGAAATGGTAAACACCAGTAGCCTGATGGGAAATCAAACGGCCGCCATTAAGCCGTAGCACCTGACAGAGAACGATAAACGCCCGGACACTCCCGGAAGTAGAGACCTTACGCAATAGTCCTATTACAAACATGACTATTCGGTTCCCACAGCTGGCGTTCTGTTGATACTCCGATAACAACCATTGTACCGACAGATCTTATTATAAAACGCTTCGAAAGTTTTAATTATCACTGCCAATTTATTTTGCATACCATAACTGCTTAGAAATACGGTTTAGAATCGCTCAAACTACGATTGATACAGAAGAAAGCACCAAACGTAACATTACGAATTTGCTTTGTAAGTGTACTTTCTTCGTGCTATTGTGGCTAAATCATGAGGTAATTAATGTAGACTCGCCTTGGGTGATAGTGACGGTGAATGTACCGGGTGCTGACGGATTAGAATGAACTTTTTTTGTGCCTGAAGCTTTTGTTAGTGAACCGGACATATAGCGTCCGGTTTGCTCTAAAGACCTGGTAGGTACAGGAGTATTAATGAAGTAGCTAAATACCTAACGTTAAAATATTTTATACACTTGCAATTTATTTGAGATTACCTCTTTATAATATAATATAGATTATAATTATTATTCGTGCTTAAAAAATCAAATACAATTATCTCATACCTAATTGTTTCTGAATATATTGAATTAATTTACGACGCTTTTTATCTAAATTAAAAATATTCAAATGTCCTGTCTATTAAGAACAAAGCCAATAGAAGTGGCTAATTCCTAATTAGAATCGAAAGTGTTGCGATGTCGATTAATCGATAGCAAAGGTTACTCGATGCCAATTGTTGTGTACTGCGGGCAAAGACCTCGCCGGCTACAGTGCGGGCGTTTGATGATGGCGCTTGTAGAGCATGCGGATTTTGGAATCTGTAGCGTTGTTGTTAGCATTGGGGATGAAAGTGAAGTGGATAGGGTCAAAATAATGTGATTAAATTTATTTATTTCAGAAAAATATATAACATAAGGCCTTTGTAACCATAATCACTTAGTACCTACTAAATTACATAGTGTGAGTAAAATTAATTGTTTGTAGAAGACATTAATTTAAGTACCTATTTGTAAACCATGTAGGCAAGCAACTTGGCGCAGAAGCCATTTGATTTAAACGATCTACCTATAATCATCTACAATGTGTGTTTTTTTCAGTAATTGGATCAAATAAAATGATATTTATGACATTTAAAGCAGGTTTTTCAATCTAGTGCCTGTGTTTGCGATAATCCTACTATCCTACTACTATTTATAAACGAAAAAATATATGAATAGATGTGTGAATGTATGTATTTTTTTTACTTTTTCACGCAAAAACTACTGAATGAATTTGAATGAAACTTTACAATAATATAGCTTTATACATCAGAATAACACATTGGCTATAATTTTTAATGATATTGTGTGAATTATCTAAATGATAACGATAATAAGAGGAAGTCTCGGACATCAGCCAGTATAAGATATTTTCTTCTCAATCGAAAATAAGGAATTAATATTTAATGCGCATACAAACAGGCCGTGTACTGTACTCGCCAATTAAAATAGTTGCCCCTGGACATAAAATTCATATTAGATTGCATCTGCGAGACAAGTGAATATAAAGTTATGTAATGAACGTTTGTGTTAGATAATAAATTCCTTGTTCGGCTAGGATGGTAAGTAATTAGTACTGACATGGTACTATTATGTGTTTTGAGTATCGTGTTGGGCTTGGGTTCAAGCAATTATAAGTTTCTAGCGAGTTTACCCAGAACTTTTAATTGCTGACATGCGTTTTTTTGTGGTAAGGCTTAAGTACTCAACTCAGGATAAGATCCCAAAAGATATTATAAAGCTTTTGTTTCAGATATTCCAGATTATATGATGAACGATTTAGGTACAGCAAATATTACTACTAGTATCTGTTTGCTCTTTTTTCGCAAAGGCATCACGATACACTTATTAACTTATAGTAGAGTACACACAAAAGCTACTTAAAGTTGAAACTTTTGACAAAAACGATTGTCTTTTTCAACCAGAATTGCATAAAGATCATCTATTTTGTAGCGTTGAATCGTGATTTCGACCGAACTTGACCACATGGAATCTGCAAACTCAAACGAGGCAATCGAAAGCATACACACACATACTCTTATTTTTATTACTTTTTTCATTGTTATGCCATTGACGACTTCAAAGTTCAAACTCAATCAATTGTCAGCTTCGTTTTGCTTTCCCATTTATTTGCTTTTCCTCCTGTGAATGTCGAATACGGACTAGTCTGGTACCACCAGAACCCAGAACTGAATAATGGCTTAAGTTCGCACAATGGCCTAGCAACAGCCAGTAGCTCTACCATGAGTTTTTACTGTACTATATTTACTATACTTGTTAACGTCTGTAGTTAAAAAAATGTATGAAGATTTGTACAGCGCCTCTAGCGGATAGTTGGGTACTAAAATTCGTCATACTAATATTGACGTAACTACTGTAGTAAAGTCAGGCGATTTTACTGTGACAACTTATGGTAGAGCTACAGCAATTTTCTTGTTTACTCATAAAAGCTGAGGTGTGGGCTCGCGGCTCCGATTAGCAACTCGTTTTTTGAGCTTGGTTTTATCGGTTTATGTGAAGTAGTGATCGTTAAGACGTTTGTGTTTTTTATAAACTCTAACGGCCGGTTTCTGGAAACCCAAATCACGATTGATCCGAGTTTGACACATAGTAATTGTTTGATTTTTTCGTTGATCATCGTTCGAGAAACCGGCCGTTAGTTTTACTTCAGATTTTAGAGCGCCGTTCTGTTTCCTAAAGAAATTATAAATAAAAAAATAATGTTCACGAACAATTCACACATCCGCTCTCTAGTCCCAAACTAAGCAAAGCTTGTACTATGGGAATTAGATTGCTGATACAATACTTATACCTATACTTACATAAGGTCAGTGTGGGTAAGTCCGTCTAGGCCCTAAGTCCGTCTAGTGGCAATAACTTCTGTTTTTGAATAGCTAGAGCCATATAAATCGGTTGGTAAAACAGTATCATTGAGTTTGTTCGAACTAGTGATAATAGATGTCGCTAACATCTTAATGTTGGAAAAAATTTGACAACCAATTTTTTCCGCGAATTTAACTTGAAGTTGAAGTTTGACGTCTCGTCGAAAAATGAAAAAAAAGGTGTGAAATCTAAGGAGTTTTCTGAGTATCTGTGATAACGTAGGCCATTTACAGATTCGGGAATGTATATCTGGTGTCCGATTCAAAAATAACGCATTAGTTTCGTAATTATAACAAATAGAAAAAATCCAAGCTTCGAATGTTATAGTTGGGAAGTCCGTCTACTATACATAAGGCAAGTCCGTCATATGCCGGTCTTGCCTTAATTCGAGATATTGTCAACCTTTTTAGTAGTTTAAATTTTATAATTATTTTATACTGTTTATTCAACTTGTAAGTATTATTCGCCTGTCTACGAAAGTGAACTCTTTTCAGGGTTAAGCTTGCCTCTGTAAATCTAATCTATTTACGTTTATTTTTCTGTATTTACTTTGTGTATAATAAATAATTAAGTGAAAGATGCACTGGTATGTTTGCATCACCTATAAGTATTCTTTAAAAGTTTATAAATTGTGAATACATATTTTGAAAGCATGGAACTATCCAACCTTTTTTTTTAGTTTCTGTTTTTTTATACCTGACTCATGTAGCATGGCACATCATGTCGGACTTTGAGAACATTTATCGTTTTAACAAAGATCTGGTTTAGAAAATTATCCCATACTCATTTATTTCGTACTGGCAGAAAGTGTTACAAATGTAGCTACAGATCCGGCATTAGTTTGCCACACCATTTCTAAATTCATTAATTACATTATTAACGATTACTTGTTTACAAATAAAGATTCTTGTGTATTGATTTGTATGTTATTGACAAAAAAATCGTAAGTGGGTACTTTGTGAAAATGTTTACAACCACTGAAAGTACATCATCAGCAAAGATATGCCGGACTTGCCCTTGATTTTAATAATTTTATTTTTCTTTAAAAGTATACCTTATAGTCACACGTTTAAAACACTTATTTCAACGGCAGCTTTTCATCATTTATCGATAAGGATTTCATACATATTGGCTCACTAGTTACGATTTTATTGCTACTAGACGGACTTGCCTCAAACTGGTTGGGAAGTCCGTCTAAATGCCTACTTTACAAAAAAAATTTATAAATCTGAAGACAATTACAATTAACCCTACTTTTAGATAGATATAGAAAGATAAATGTAATACCAATATTTTCCGACTACTTAAAGTAACTAATAAATTTTATTTCGATTTTTAAAGTTAAATTGAAATTCAATTTAAGAAAACTATGCCGGACTTGCCCACACTGACCTTAATATTTTTTTGAAAATACATACATAGAATACATAGAAAAAAAAACCCATAAGAAACTAGTAGTCATCATCATTCCCCTGCCCTTATCCCGCGTTACGTGGGGTCGGCACAACATGTTTTTTTCTTCCACTCACTCCTATCATTCGTCAACTCTGAGTCTACTCCTTTCACATTCATATCCTCTTTCACACATATTTCCATAAGAAACTAGTAGCTATTTGCTATTATAACTGGATGGAGTCAGAGTTAGTAGTCATTAACTAAAAGGTCAGGTTATCGAATTTTGGGATAGAAAGTCCACTTTCGCTAACAAAAATTAACAAATTTTAGCATTAAGCATGTTGATTTCTCATAGATTTAGTAACTATTGTGTGATGTAAATATTATGCAAAATTATGAAATGAAAGCGAAATCAAAACAATAATATTAAACATCTTCTCTGTTATATTCAAATTTATTATATCAGCTAGTCTAATAATGTTGCATATTTTTAATTTGACTGCGTTAATGTTATAGCTTTGTTCTTTGGTTCGGGGTCCGAGGACCAATGGATTTATTTATTTTATTTATTAATTAGGTATAAGTACCTAGGTACCATTAAGTATTTATTTTATTTATGAATTAGGTTTACCAACAGTTTCTTCAAGATTACATGCTAGTTTACATATGTACAGAGTATTTTTCTACATAAGAAACCAATAACAGGTAAACAACTTGCATGGATGATGTATAAATAAATTTTCATGGACATTTCACACATCACACGAAGCAAAGTTAAGGAAACTAGGTTGCTGATAGAATACTTATTAATTTTTCTTGTAAATACATACCTACATAGTAACACGTAGACACAGGACACAGAACAAATATGAATGTTCATCACACAAACATTTGCTCTGGGTGGAAATCGAAACCACGACCCATGGAAGGCAGAGCTACTACCAACTGAGCTGTGGCGGCTGTATTAGTAGTATCGCATTATGTTCAAACTCCGTGATGAACTTTGCTTGCACGATCTAGCACTAGCCTGTTTAGAAAAAGCGCCATCTGTTGTGCAGTTTTTCAATTGTATCTACCTACCACTATATATTAAAATGATTTTGTATGACACAATCGAATTTTACTTTCAAATTCATAAGTAACCGTCAAAGCAATTACAATTACCTACGCCGATTATTTTCGCTGACCTGGTATGAAATTGAGATCACCCGCGGCGCCTGCGCATTGTCATCTGACCTCTCGCCACAGAATAAAACAACACTAACAGCTTGAGGAAGTTTCACTCCAATAAAATAAGTTTAAGTATTTTTTTATTTACAAAAGAGATTTTACTAGATTGCTGTTAACTAATAAATATCGACTATACTTTGAAAGTGAGTTTTCGTAAATTATTTGGTTTGGTTTATAAACATTTTGCTAGACTTATTAATAGAAGCTTTAATACTTACCCGTATACGTACTTATACGTGTAAAATTAAAATGTTTTTATAAACGTTTACTAATAAGTAATATCAAAACATTGACAGGTGTCGCTAGCTTATTTTAGCATTCCTCCAAGCTGAGATTTATTATTGCGGTAACTTAATTTATAATTTGTTTACTCTAACATAAGATAAGTGGTCTAATTTTATTTATATGTGTCATACGTAATATGATGAATGTCTATGATGTCTATGATGAAGACACCAATATAACAATGGATAGCGTATTGTAGTGACACAGAGTAGTATTGCGACAACCAGACCGACAGGCCAGCGGTTATTTGCATAACGATGTGCACCTTTGTATTGTGAAATGCAATCGGGCTATTTTTCGTGCTTTTTGTTCCGTAAGTTGCCACATTGGAATTCGCAAGTTGTAACCTCTTTTGAAACTCAATGACATTGGATTAAAGAAGATTACGGTTTGACTTAAAAACTGATTAATACAAACCTTTTTCTAAATTTTAAATATGGAATGTTTTCTTTTTTTTTTCTTGCTCGCACACTGACCATTTGCCATTTTGCAAGTTTGTTTGTTTTGTTTTTTTTTATTTATAATTAGGGCAACATTTTATTTTATTTATAAAACGAATATTTTTGAAAACTTTTTCTTAATATTTATAAATTGCGTTCCATTTTTTTAAATGTTTGGTGCAGAGTGCGTGAATTCATTTTAATACGTTAATGGTTTCTATTCGCGACAACGTCAGCATCCTGTTATAAAAAAGTTTGATTTAACGCTATAACTAACTACTTTCTCTGTGACATGAGAAGTAAAATTCTGGATTATTTTACAAGCAAAGTTATAAAATTGGTTAGATCTTGTTAAAGATTCCGAGAAAGTGCGAGTACGTGAAACCGGATTTACATAAAAACGTAAAGTAAACGTATCGCGATCATCTTCCAGATAATTTGTTTAAACATAGTCTTGATAATCAGCGAGTATTTGCAAATTTATATTAATTTCAACCTTTCACCTCTCAAAACTCCCAAGAACTTGGATCGTGAGAAAAAACTGTCATGGTTAGAAACAATCACTGTCAAATGATAATGTTAAAAATAATACATGGTCGTTTTAATACAGATTGCGCGCAAAGAACATGTTTCACTGCGTTTTGACTTTTTTTTCAATTTTCTAAAAAATAAAACATAATTATGTAGTGTTTTGTATGAAACTTATTTACAACCCGTTTCAATCATAGTTAATTTTGGGAAATTCTCCGACTGACTTGCACAAATAAAATACAGCCAATACAATTGCCAAATACTGTTAAAATCACAATGTCACAAATGAAATAATTTGACAGATATAATAACTGTAACTATGTCCGAAGCTCAGTAGCTCTACCATGAGTTTTTACTATACTATATTTACTATACTCGCTAGCGTCTGTAGTTAAAAAAATGTATGAAAATTTGTACAGCGCCTCTAGCGGATAGTTGGGTACTAAAATTCGTAATACTAATATTGACGTAACTACTGTAGTAAAGTCAGGCGATTTTACTGTGACAACTCATGGTAGAGGTACTGGTCGGCTCTCACGCCAGGAATTCAATTACTCGCTTGTCGCTCGTCTGCAGCTTCATATCTTCGGATTTCATTCCGGAAAGTTCTGCGCTGACATTTTGAAAGAATTTAATGGATTTTTAGTTTGACTTTGATGTGAAACTATGTCATCGGGGGAGGCAAAGATTGTAAAAAGTACACATTGGAAATTTCGTTTTAGAATAGGTACAAATAAAAAGTCTGATGTTCTTACAAACTTTGTTTATGAACGCAATTATTTTATTTATTTATCTATTTAGTTTTACATAGGTACATATATTTGTTAAATTAGTGCCTGGAAATCCCGTTTTAGAATAGGTACAAATAACGTGCAGTCTGATTTCTTTATAAACTTTGTACTTATGTGAATGCATTTATTTTATTTATTTATTTATCTATTTAGTTTTACATACCTACATATATTTGTTAAATTAGTGCCTATGTTAAGTTTGTCTACGCATTAGGTTCTCATACAAAAAGAAGCCTATTTCCAATTTATAATTCCGATTTATAGATAGCAGTTCGTACCTCCAGTTTCAATATAGAATTCTATTTATAAGTTTTATAAGAACACTTTTTATGATCATTCTCAACCTTTCTTAATGGCCAGCATTGTCATTATGAAAAAAAAAACAGGCTACTAAGTAAAGAAGTCTATAGCGATCGTCACAGCTTCTGTCAACAATTTTCTGGTTGACAACTTTTTCGTCACAAATACTTTTTGCTTTATTTTCTTATAATTACCATTGTTCTATTTAACTCTGTTTACTTTGCCTTTGTTTATATTATAAAAAGTATAACTTCTTTAAACCTTTTTATATTAAAACGAAAATACCGTCTATTGAACCGCAATATGACAGAAAAAAAAGATGGCGACTACAAAAAAGTTTATAAAAAACAATAACAATTCCTAAAGACTACCGATCTAGCGTAGGTATAATTATCTTTGACGGTTAGTCAGTGGATAGAGTTTTTCTTCTGTGGATCGGAAGCAGGTGATTGGGTTTCAGCTGTTTGATAGATTAATTATAGTCACATCCAGCTTCTGCCTTATCATAGATCAATAATGGCCTGTACTCGTTCATTCATCTCAAGTATTTACACTTCTTTGTATTCTATTTGTGTCCATTCCGGGTAATAAATAGATAACATAGTATTTCATACAGGAAAAAAGGCGTGCCAAACGGTGTGACACACCATCTACCGTGAGCCTCCTGACATTCACATATGGAGCTTGTGGGTTGGTATACACGTCAACATTTTGTGCGAAAAAGTAAGCTTATTTTATTAATAAACCAATAATACCCTGAGCGTAAGGGATCATGCACTCTGATCCGGATCAACCAACATCGAGCAGTCATTTCAAACTTTGCATGACATCTTTGATGGCAATATATCAATACTTCAAACTCGAACCTCCTTCGAGTTGCATTCGTAGTACAGTAGTATAGCTTTACCAAAAAGGTTTAAAGATCATCACCACATTTATTTATCTTCATTTAAATATGCGTAGTAACTCTTATTTACTCCAGAAACGGATACTTCGAGTCAGTTATAATAATAATACGTTTGAATAACTGAATACTAAGTACAGTCGACAAAGAAAATGCTTGAAAAGAAGGGCATATGTCAGTAGCATCTGTCGTACACTGTTGCAATATTCAGTAGCGGTAATGCGATCTTCCTGACGCTCCTGTCAAATATGACGTGACAAGCATGACATAAACCAATGATCGTCAGTCACGGGAAGACTAAAGGCTTGACGAAGGTTCTATTTGTCATATATCTGGTCCAAAAAAGTCAACTTGTTTACAAAAGACAATTTTGAAAATTAATGTTTCTGTTAAGTGTAGTTTTAAGTTACATGAACGCTTTTTGAACATGGTTCAATAACACTTTAAGGACATTTAACGACCAGTTTTGTTTCAAAAAGGTAGATTTCAGAATGCGATTTTGTAGATTTCATGATCAGACACAATTAAGTAATGAAGAATGATAAAATTATCTAATTGTAAATTGATATAATTTGTCTTAAAAATCTTATATTTTCATGGACACAAAAATGCCCTAAAAAGGCTAAAGCTTTTTGTCGGGAATACACATAGAACTGTCAGTTATATTGTAATTTTATTTGTCTGACTGTATCTGAGTTTTCACAATATGTTTCCGAAGTTCCACGCACCGCTGTCGTAGCCTGTCTTGTTTTGTTGAGTTCCAGTCACTTGGTCCAAGTTACAAAACTACAATATTAATATTTCTCGATTTTGATAGATCTTGACATCTTTTGCTCACAAATGTTTAATTTCAATCAGTTCTTAAATGACAAAAATATAATGACTAGAACTGAATAGAATTATGAATTATTTTAATTTAACTGCTATAAACGCAGCTGAGACAAGGTATGTAGTCTCATCATTATGTTCCTGTAACACCATAGGCATCCATACCTTTTCAACTGGAATACAACATGACTGCTTGGCAGCTGAAATAATTAAACAATATACGTTGGAACACTTGGAACATAATACGGATGGATGTTGAAGTAGAGGGAGGTCAAAGAAAAGATGGATGGACTGTGTGAATGATGACATGTGTAAGAAAGGTGTGTTCATTGAGATGACGTCTGATCTCTATCAGACGTCACTCTCCTCTGAGAGTGGAAGAAGAGGGCGTGTTGTACCGACCCCACATAATGTGGGACAAGGGTAGGAAGATGATGATGACGTTGGAACATAATAAATCGTTAAAAGCTCATGACTCGCTCCTTACCGATAGGACAGAAGCTGTATCACAATTTGCATCAGGAAACTTCTGCCGACACCGGCGTCCATTCTGCCGTCTGCTCATTCAAATGACACTTTCCATTTCCGCTAGGTGGCGCTGCTTATGCAACTCTGAATATATTTAGTACGAAGTTGCAAACAAATATTTCGTCGGGATATATGAAAGGATATCAGATAGAGCACGAAACTTGTGTGCGTGATTATACTTTTTTAAAAGCGAACGTATTTGAAATAGAGTACAGAGGAGCACAACGAGTCAAAATTAGATTTAACGATTTTGAGGAAATGTTTTTTTTTCGTTTGAATCGACGGGACTTTCTTGCATGATTGTACTTTTCAAACAGCAAACGCATTTAGTATGAAGTACAGGAAAGCACAACAGGTCACAACTAGGTTTATTTTACTATGCTTATTAGTTATTACCTACTTAGCGAATGTTTTATTAAAATGTACTTGCTTCAATCTGTAAAATCGCAAAAATATTTTTTACCGACAAAAATACGGAGGAGGTTCTCAAATCAACGTGTATATTTTATTTTTGTTTCCCAAATAGATTACAATGATTTAACTAATTTGAATGAAATTTAGCTTATCACAAGCGAAATCCGTAAAATCAACACAGACGGACGAGTCTCAAACTAAATGTGAACTAAAACCAATTGTTTTACAACATGAATGGGACGGCTTCAAAGCGCAATGATGCATGCGACGATATGTGGTTGAACCCTTATTGTTTACAAAACAAATCATTACGATGTTTGTAGAGGGAATCAAATACTTCGTAGATGGCTGAATGGCGGTTGCATAATCGTAATTCGTATAATTGATAGGCTATTGTTCCACTGCGGCGTATGTAGGTTTAGGTCAATTCGATTATTGAACAAAAACAAGCATGTACAGGGTGTGGATTGAAATTAACGGATCAATGAAATTCATTGACTGAACATTTAGAATTATGAACTTAATAATTATACGATATTGTAAGAATGAAATAATTCTTCTTTTTTTTTTAAACTCATTAGTGTATCATTACTAAGTTAAATTGACACCGCACTGAAACTTCAGTACTTAATTTAGTTTAATTGTAATTCTTTGTAAGAAGGATCATATAAAAAAACGGTAGGAACCAGGCCGTAAGTTTCTTGCCCGTTCTTCTAGGCTCTGGTCGCGTGGAACTGGCACCTAGAATCACCTAGTATGTAAGACGATTCTAAATGATCCTTGTGATTTTACTGAATAAAGTAATTTTTGACTTTGACTTTGACTTTGAAATGTATTAAAAAAAAGAAAGATGATGTGCTAAAAAAAGATGTACAAACTTACTTACGTAGCTGCTATTTATATGTTTTACCACTTTGATTTTATTTATGTACTTAAGTAAATACACTTTTTAATCTCTATTATTTCAGAGTTAAAGAGATATTGAAAAAAATATACATATAAATTAAAATATTTTTTCAAACCTCATCATATTATTATCTACTGACTCTATTGTATCTATCACATGTTTAATTAATGTAAGTTTCAATTATAAAGTCAATTAAATCCACACCCTGTATCATTAAATTTGAGAATCAATTGAATCGAGTCACAAATCAAATTAATTAGCCACGTCAAGTGACACGGGTTTCTCCATTTAATAGCCAAGTAGGTCTTTGATATTTTTTATTGATTGGTAGGACATACTTCAGAGGTGATTCCATATAAATTTCATAAAGATCGGACAAGTATATAGCTTCGATAGTGCGATCTAGGAATCGATTAAATGGTGCAGCGACATCTAGTTGTGAAATTGGAACTAAATATAACTGGTCTTACGATTGAAGTTGGTTTTGTTCATAATTGCAAAATAATATAATTATTGACCTACAATAATGATAATGTGGAGGTCGGAAGGCGACGGCGGGATCAGCCGAAAAGGCGTTGGAAGGATGACCTTGACGCCCAAAAACAAGATTGGTGGAACGTCGCTAAAGACCGGGATTAATGGAAGGCTTTGGGGGAGACCTTTGCCCAGCAGTAGGACACTTTTGCGTTTGCGTTTGCGTTTATTAGAAACCATAACTTAAGGTAAAACAAAAACATCATGGAAAACGATGACATCCGCAGAAGTTAAAATACCTGTGTGACACTAAAGGTAAAAAAATATGGTAGGTAAAAATGACCTACAGTTGTACAGGGAAGTAAAACCAATAAGTCTTGTTAGACAATGTTTTATGCTTTACCGATAGCAAAATTTCAAGGAAGTTATTGACAACGCAGGATATCCTGTGTAGATAATTATAGTTTCTTTTAATATCTATTTTAGTTCTAGATAAAGAATCTAGTTTACTCATGTACAATCAGTAAGTAAAAGTAGGTTTAAATCACAAAAATCAATCTACCTACAACTACATGATGCTCTCCACGCTGCCATAAATTGAAATGGTTGGTCTGAACTCTGAAGGAAGATTCTATGGAGGATTCCTAACGATATTTAGTCTAAATTCAGTAAAGTTTTAAAAATAATTTAGATAGCCAGAGTGATCTTCATCAAACTGTCAATGTTGTCAAGAGGCTGACCACTAACTTGAGGGTCTGCGAAAAGCCTCTAAGAAAAGAAGAAGAAGAAGAACTTGAGGGTCCAAAGTAGACCAGCCAGTAAACCAGTCCAGCATAGAACGAGCCGGGAATCACCGGAAAGAGACGCAAGGGATCGAAAAGAATGGCGTTGTAATGAAGAGGCCTACACTGGGTACCAATGGGGTGAAATGATGATGAAAATAAGTGTTTTATAATGATGCAATAAATTACTGAGTATTGATGACATGTTGTCCAACTTTTATCACAAGGGTCGAAATCCCTGCTACGAAAAGCGAATTATTTCATACTAGGTGGCGCAAAAGTAAATACTACTAAAGTATTAATATTTGGTTCAGCTATAACATTTTTTCTAAATTAGAAAACTAGATTTAGTTTTTTTAAATGTATATTGCCATTAAATTTCGTACCATTAGGATTTAAAGATGATGTCTTTTATATGGTGACCTCCAGAGTTGATGCACATTTGAGCCCTATTTATGACATTTTGCATAACCTTTAGTCTGCGAATCGTCTGCGCCGAAACATTTCCTGCGATATGTTCCTTATTTCTTGATGTTCCACCCAGTATAACGTATTTGTTATCACAGGATTTGATACAATAAATTGAATTTCACTATTTCTCATGAACTCCTAATAACTCAACTTCACAAAATGCACTTTCTCCGCTCCGTATAAGGGTCAGAAAGACCAGCGATCTCCTTGTAAAGACTGACCCAGTGAACTGTGCTTGAATAGCACAATCTGGGGTTATCGAGTGGTCATCTCACTACTTTACTTGTATTAGAAATTAGAATACAGTTTACACCTGTTTTTCTTATAATTAGGGCATTTGTTGGCACCTAGAATGAATTTAAGGGAAAAATGTGAGACGTTTTAAAATGATCCTTGCGAATTGAATATAGTATTTAGTATTAAACTTTTGAGTTTGTGGCTATTCTTCTTCTTCGTGTGAACAGTTCCCCTTTATCAATTTTGTTTTGTCCAAAACGGGCTACATCAGTGGCAGTCTCTTCGCAGGCCTCCGCGAATAATGGCATCTTTAGGAAAACTTTACGAAATAGATTATTAAGTACCGTAATGATCGTAACACAGATACGGTGTAATCTATCCTTTATATCTATCTTATCTATAGATATATCTATCTATCCTTATTAAACGATACCACCAAGAAAGCCTTATACTAATGTATAAGGCTTTCTTGGTGGTAATACAATGTGTCAATTGTGTTGTGTTAATACACAACAGGTTCCCACGATTACCTTTTTACATCAGATTGATACATCAACATAAATTACTTCTAGCTAAGTTCAGGACCAAAGGCCCACACAAGGAGGGACCTACGGCCTAGAGTACCTAGCTATCTATCTACTTGTATCATTACCTACTGCATATAAGTCTAGCACCTAGTATTCTATCTACTTGTATCAGTACTTACTGCATAATGCTTTGTGCTTTAACACATACTTGGAATATTAAAAAGAGTGGAGGGATTTGGGGGAGACCTTTGTCCAGTGGGACGAGATAGGTTAGGGAAAAAAATGTGAATTTTATTGTTCATGTCTACTGCAAAATGTGAGCGAGGTTTTTTCTGCCCCCTTTAACACTTTACAAAGTATCTTAAGCACGATACTAGGTATCAAACCAAGATTTTATTTTGTTTAAGAATATTTGTACTGATTAAGATTTAAATTTCATGCCTGAAGAGTCGTGACTCTATTTAAAAAAAATATTTCACGTTATTGTATACGAAATTTAAAGCAAAATATGTCTAGTGTAAAGTGTTTAACTAAAATTCTTCTAGAGCAATGCTTGAATCCATATTAATAGGATCCTTTACGCTTATGACGATCGACAATAAGGCTAGGTTCAGATGATCGCGCGGGTCCGCGCGGGTCTACGAACCGCGCGGTACAAGATCAATATAAACGGTAACTATCGTCTACATGATCGCGCGGTACCGCGCGGCAACGCGCGGAGCGCTCCCATACAAATTCCGTCATGTGAACGCTCCAACCGCGCGGCGACGCGCGGCTACGCGCGATCATCTGTTCCTGGCCTTAGAATACTTTCGAATGTACCTATGTATCATTAAGAAATTAATTAAATAAAATTACTAACCAGATAACGTTATACTAATAATTATACAAAAACGTATCTAAGGTGCCGACTGCAATGTAAGTTAATAAAAAAACCTACTTCACTACTTACGTTCTATCGCGCTTATAAGCAAATACCTACAACTTTTTGCTGTCATCAACGTCACGTATGTCACTGCAAAGTGGTTCCAATAAAAAGTCACTTAGAGAGATGCCACACGGGAGTTGCGGGTGCGCTGCGTCAGCGTGGCGTCAACGCATTTATTTCCGACGACGTTTCTCTTGCCGCTGCGTTTCCTTCCCTCCACCTTGTATTCCTCCTATCCTCCTCCACACGTTGCCTGTACGTTGTGTTAGCGCTGCGTCGACTCTGCGGTGATGACGCTCCGTCGACGCAACGCACACGCACACTTGACGCGCAATCAACGCCCGTGTGTCACCACTCTTACTCGAATGTAGCGAAGCGAGATGGGAAAACTAATGTTCTGTGTCCGACGCATCCGCTTCTGATTGAATTTCAATATAGTCTCGCGTCAGTGACGCCGCTGTTCACCAACTTTTAATCAAAACGTCTTATTTACTAGAGATTAGGTATCTATAACATAAAGAATGAAGCTTAAGTTTAACCAAAAGGAAATGTGAAAATATTACAAGCTAAAATTTCGAAAAAGAGGCAGAAGATCAACAATCAGAGCCCTTAGTCCGAAGACGCATTTTAAAACTCCCTACTCTCGAGCCGAGAGTCGTCTCTCGGATCTCTCTCTCTACTTCTTACAAAAATATAAGGACATCCGAGAGACGACTCTCGGCTCGAGAGTAAGGAGTTCTAAAATGCACCTTCAGACTACGGGCTCAGCTTTTAAAAACTAAAGCTTTTACTCAAAACGAACAAATTAAATATTTCAGAAACGGATTAGATTTTTCACAGATTCAAATTGTTTTGTAACAACTCAAACTTACACTTTTTGGTAGGTTTGCCTAGTTAAAAGCTTTGCGTTGAAAGCTCCGAAAAAGCTTTTTACATAGTGAAGTACTATGAAACTGATAAACCACTTTTATAGCTCATTATAATGCTATAAAAGTAGTTCAGAAAATTACCAAAATCAATTAAATAAAAAAAAAAACAAAATCATCGGTTAGAGAAATCAACCGTTTATCTGATTATTAGTTAATGAGTAGGTGAATGTGACTTGAGAGTTCTGTTTAGATCACATTAGATATATACTTTACGAGTATGTTTGCAAGTGTAATGTGAGTACACAGTGTACCGTGATGGGGTGTTTAGATGAATAATTTATGATAATTAAGTAGAATAAATCTTGAATTGATACCATTTCAAAAGGCTTATTCAAGCTTATTAACGATAAACTAAACCCATATTTAATGCACTATAAGTTTGTAGGTCTTTCTGTTTGGTTTTGATCTGGTTCTATAATAAAATCTACACATATATTATTTACTAGATACTCTTAATCGACTCTTCCCAAGCCTAGAGTTTAGTCTAGAACCAAAACCAGAAGTAACTTAGAGGCGTTAAGTGATTAATTGTGCTCCACACTTTAAAGTTATTCGTTATGATAGTTAAATCCAATGCGCTTGTGTATTTTATTCACTACTAGCTGACACGTGCCCACTTCGTTGGGTATAATTTTTATTAAATACAAAAGTAAGACATAATGCTGTCGTTGACTTTTTTGTAGGCATTCTCAAGCTCCACATTTTTTCTCTAGAACTCAAAAATATAGAGTTCGTAAAAAACGCTTTCATTCGACCGTCTTTTCTCCGATTCACTTTGCAAAACGGACTACCTACCACGTAAATGCCTTTTTATTTTTCGGTTTTTTATATAGCCTATGACATTCAGCAATAATGTAACTTTCTATTGGTGAAAGAATTTTTAAAATCGGTTCAGTAGATCCCGAGATTACCTCTTACAATTTAACAAATACACAAACTTTTCCTCTTTATAATATTAGTATAGATTATTATAAGTATAGATTAGCCCCCTATCTTATAAAAAGTTAGCGTTGACTTTAAGTCATCATTACGTATGGTAATTAGTACTTCAAGTCTGCGCTAACTTTTTATAAGATAGACCGTAAGTATATATTTTTTACAAATTATTATTCAAAACAAACCATCTAAGAAAATTATGTTTTTGTATAAGACTATGAGCGCCCCCTTGATTATTTAACATTTTGTTTTTAAATATCTATTCGTCATTTAGGCGGTAATCGGGTACGCAACCCTAAATAACTTAAAAAGATAACTCAATTTAACGAAACTAATGCTATGTACCGACCGACTTATAACACATTGCCAAAACGCACCGATAGCGCGATCTAGGATTTGTGCACAGTAACGCCATCTAGTGGTAAACACAACAAATTTCGAACTTTACTCGATTTGAGTTTTCACGTACGACGCGCGACGGCGCGATGGCTTATTTCATGTATAAGTTTGGTGTTTCTATACCGATTTCTATGATTCTTTTGTTATTGAATAGGTAATTATGTAAACTTTTTTAAATTAGGGATGAGTGAGAGTATTATAAACATATTAACTCTTAGTAAACAAATATAAGTAATCAGAATGCTCCGAACTGCTAAGCTATCAGGAGTTACACGTGTTATTGTGAGTCAACCATAAAAGATAGACATATGCTGTAGAGGAATATTTTTTAGACAATTTTATGTAGAATATTTCCGTCATACATGATTTCTATGTAACTTTAACCATTAAGGCTGCACACGCGACGGAAGCTTAAAAAACGGAGTAACTTCTCCCGTTTTCCCGACATTTCCCTTCACTACTCTGCTCCTATTGATCGTAGCGTGATGAAAAGTATCCTATAACCTGCCCAGAAGTATGAAGAATAATTGAACCAAGTTTCGTTAAAATCCGTCGAGTAGTTTTTGTTTCTATAAGGAACATACAGACAGACAGACAGACAGACAGACAGACAGACAGACAAAAATTTTACTGATTGCATTTTTGGCATCAGTATCGATCACTAATCACCCCCTGATAGTTTTTTTTTAAATATATTTCATGTACAGAATTGACCTCTCTACAGTTTTATTATAAGTATAGAATAGATAAGCTGAATTGTAATAAAGAGCGACACATATGATATGACGACAGATGTGGCGCGGTGAGCGATGGTCCGCCTGCGACGCGGAAGGTTGCGGGTTCGATTCCCGCCTTGGGATAAATGTTTGTACGATCTGCAAATATTTATTCCGGGTGCTCTGGGTATTTTATATGTGTAATAAAAAAAATATCTAAGTACATATCTATGTAATGTATTGTATTAAGTATGTCAGTCGTCTAGTACCCATAACAAAAACAATAACAAAGCTCGGCTTAGCTTGGGGCTAGATGATGTTGTGTGGATTGTCCAGCATTATTTATTTATTTATACAAATGACATGTAAGTAGGATGCAGACCCTCCAATGATCCTAGTCCCGGTTGCATGCGTGTGCGCAACAGTCCGAGCTGTTTTGCATACAATGCTGATAAGATGATGCGTTTGTCTGTCTGGCGAAATACTACAGCCGTATGATTCGTATTGTTTTTCATAGAAAAGGTACTTAAAAGGATCAGATTGCTGCTTTATGGAGCTGACATCCGACGAGATGGAGTATTGCTATTGTATTGGATTAAGCAATGATATAGCGATAGTTTTGGATGCTGTTGTTAGTTAACCAAGAAACGATGGATATATACAGAACCGACTAAAATAAAACTTTATTCTGAGCATCGCGATAAATGTATGTCAAGGATTTAAATTTGAACTTCCATCCCACGTTGAGCTTGTATGCTATTTTTTGGAGTCACAAACTAAAAACTTTGGTTGTATGTTTCTTGAAGTAGATAATATTAAAACGAACTTTGTTTATGAAAACAAGAATAAAATGAACTTTGTTTTAATTTGATTCCACGAGGAAAGTACTCGTAAATCTTTCGTCTAATAGTGTTAAAGACCACCACACCATCGGGGATAGAAACGCATAGAAACACTGCTGCCACCAACCCAAAGTCCTTTTCCGTTACTTTAAGGAGTTGGGCTGGCTGGGGTGAGGTTAGCAGGGGGACAATGCACAATACACCTCATTGCGGGACGTCAGTGCAGATCTTCTTATTCCCCCAATCAGAATTAGATTTGTGTTAAAGACTGAAATCTATGATGAAACGTCATGCTTCTTGCCTAAGTTCCTTGCACCGTCCTCACATGACTGCTCCCATTAATCTTGTTTCCAAACATCGGCAGTGTGCGCAGGAGTGGTAGTTCAGTTAGCCAACGATCACAATAGCGTCACGGTGCCTGCCCAATCTGGGTGATAGTCACGGTGGCTGGATGTGTGGTGCTGGCGAGAGGATGCTGCTTCTATGGGGCTTCTCATGGTATTCTCAATATGTTTATACTTCATTGGCATTACTTATTCGGAAGGATAATCTCCTGCGAAATGTCTTCTCAACAGCTACCAAACAAAAAACTTAAACAGCAAAAAAAAAACATTTTTTAATCGCAATTATTAAAGTTTTTTTTACTATTGTCAAAATATACGCGTTGACTTGAGAACCACCTTCGTTTTTTCGTCAGTTAAAAAGAAGAGGCTATTTTTGTCTTATATTTATTATAAGTCTGTTCTAGTCACTATTATAATCTGCCTTTATGACTTCACTACTGGTGGTAAGTCTCCTACAAGACGCACCACTAATTGTAATCTTTGGTTCTTCTTACCCGTTTACTGTCTTTCTCGAGTCAAGTACACAAATACGAGTACTGTAACATGTATTAGCAATTTTAATTAGAAAGTATGTTACGAATATTTAATTCGTAAAATTATGTTACGTATCTATGAGTGATCGATCGCTTTTTATTTGTACCATGAAACAACTAATATTATCTACTACTAATATTGATAGGGCGTGACGCGTTACGCAAGAGTAGGCCTAGTAGGGTAATGTCCGATGACTTATATCCATTTAGATCGAAGGCAGTCCATTGACTGAGCGTAAAACAACGTGCACAGTCATCGTCTTTTGTTTTTAAACATGTAATTTGAAGATGAGGAAAAAATAAGAGCAATGAGGCTCGTGCATCTAAAACGAGGGCGGAATCGGACTCAAATTTGGAAAAGCATTTCGTTATGAACATCGATCACAAATAAATAACAGTCGTATCGAAACAGTAGCGTATTCAATTCACAATGCGCGTCAACGTCACCTTGACTGTTGAACGTTGGAACATCACTGCGCAGTGTATCTCAGATACGATACAGTTACATTTTTGGTCATTTCTTTATAAAGAAAACTAATAAGAATATAACTTGGTAAAAGGGCGCAACAAATTATTTTCCAAACCGGTCTCTTAGAAACAACTTTATTTTCCTGATTCCTAAACTGAATTATAATGAGAATTGTTTATGTAATGCCTTCCTATAAATTGCACTACACCTTACACAGGTTTCCTTAAACGTAGCAATAACATTTTTGTTATATCTATCACTTTTTTAATGCATATCATCATATTATTCACTTCTAAATACAGGCTTTTATAATCTTCTATCTTAGTGCAATCCAAATGTGACCTGCACTCGACGACTATTGTTAATTTTACAGGTTATATATAACTAGTAGTACGCCCCGGCTTCGCACGGGTAGCCTAAATAAATAAATATCATTATAATATAGCTAATTATGTTACTCAGTATAAATGTATTTTCGAAATGATAAAAAATATAGACCCTATAGTATGTAACCCCCCCGCATATACTCCCGTGACCGGCAGCGGCGCGGCGCCCGCTGACTTTTTTCTAATAAGTACTTTCATTTTTGAACTCGTGATATCTTTCGAATGGAATGTCCGAATTCAATAATTTAAAAAGTAATAGAAAGGTATTGAAGCAGTCTTAATTTTAAAGTAATTTATTTAGATAAGGATTAATACCTAAGTACAAATATAGAACGTTTTCTGGCGTCGTCATTTTAATTATATTTTTTTGATATTAAAACACTTATTATGACATATCTATAATAGTTAGACATATGCTGTCGCTGACTTTTTTGTGGATGATGATGTGTTCTACAAAATTGTAGTACATAATTTCTTTCTATCATCAATAGTTTCCGCAGCGCACGCGATGTAAGGAATTTCTTTTACACCTTGGGTTACATAATTGAAGTTTTAGTAAGGATCCCTAATTTTTTTGAAAATATAATATAGCCTATGTTCAGCACAGATAATGTAGCTTCACAACAGTGAAATAATTTTTGAAATCGGTCCAGTAGTTTCGGAGCCTATTCGATGCAAACAAACAAACAAACAAACAAACAAACAATCAAATCTTTCCTCTTTATAATATTAGTTTAGATAAGATGACATTCTTATGTATGTTTAAAATTCGTGCCAAATATAGCGTGGCGTGTTTCAAACAGGGAGATCCCTTAGGGTTTCCCTAAAGAGGGATAAAGTCACGCACGTCTCATGAATAATATTCGATCGGCAGGTATTTGTCATGGGAAATAATTCTACTTCTAGAGATAGCAAAAGTATTAGTCACGTAGGAATACTGAATCAATTTGTTAGGCAGTATAATATAAAACGTAAATATATTTTCTTCAAGTTTGAGGGAAATAACTTGAAAGAAATCGCAAACCTGATGAAGGAATCTTATCTGCGGTTTCATAAATCTAAAAACTTCTTTCATTTGAAAAGGCAACGTGAGTTCCAAAAGTCATTAAGTTAAAAAAAAAGATTTACGAATAGATTTCAAAAGTCTTGGATCTTTGAAGACCCATAGAGTAACGTTGAAATAAAAGATCTTTTCTTTCAACGTTACTCTATGGGTCTTCAAAAGTCCAAGACATTTATCGACTTAAGACTTTGGTCGTAAACATTGAGTTTGAAAAATAGAGTAATGTTGAATTAAAAGATCTTGTCTTTTGTTACCAGATGGTCGTAAACCTGGCCCTGGTGATCTACCACGCGCTGGACTACACGCATTCAGAGGATGAGGAGCGGCTCATCTCGCCTGACTTGGAGGGACTCATCACAGAGATGACGTCGTGTGACATTGCATCAGGTATGTCCTAAGTCCTATTGATTATTTATTTTAATAGTAACAGACTAATTTGTGAAACTCCTACGGATATATTGGTTTGGTTTTCATATGACATTGTTACTTTTTAGGATGACTGAAAATCGACTCACAACCAAAGTAACAAAAGAAACACCCGTCAAGGATTATAATAAAAAAGACGTGTGGCACTGCTGCTGTAAAGTTATTGCATAGCATTTTTTGATGGATTACGCATGCGCAGTGTTAGGTTAGGTTATTTTCATTCGGTATTTTCGTTACGGAATTTCTGGATTCGGTCTCCACGCTCAAGGCCCGCGATAGAAGCTATGCAATAGCTTAAAGAAATATAAGAAATTATCAACATTTTTCTCACCATTTTGTTGTGGTTTCATTGAATGTTAGTTTCCATAATGCATTATTTCAAAGATCAAGAACTCTAGAGGACAATACGTCAGAACTTTCTTCAGTGCAACAGCGCTCACCTAGGTTTATTCAACGGGTGATTACAATGCGATTAGCTCAGAGCTCGACTCCCAACAATGGTTTTCGCGACAAAGCTCGACTACCATTCAGTGGAATGGTAGCTCACTCTACGGTTCGGTTTCTCCAGTAGCCGAACTTTCACCCTGTCGACCTTATTGTAGTCACGTAGCAGATTATGAGATCTATTTACTAAATAGACGGTAAATTGGACGGGTTTATTGTCAATTTCGTTTGAAGATTACTATTTGTACGTTTTTGTTATAAACTGTATTGACAAATCTGTTGGGTTGCAATACTTTTATTGTAAATTTAGACGACTATATTAACAGCCTGGGTATAATAATAATAAAAACTTTTCATACAGCCCCATTTAGTCGCAAAGCAAATTAACTAATTACTAATTGTAGCAGTTTTACTGATTGTACTAGATTATTGAAAATATTAATAGTAAAAATTTTGTTAGTAAAAATATATCTAAATATTGACCAACTACTAGTGTTTGCAATCACCCAAAATGTATTTTTATTTTTACTGATAAGTACTTCTCTTTCAATATACCTACATCTAAATAAATAAAGTAACCTCAAGCAAACGCATACAAAATGTAGTTCGAATAAAATATTTTTCTCAGAAGTTGATAGTTTGCGTCAAATTGAAACCTGTAAACTTCCTCCATCTCACGCTGGACCGCAGATTGGAGTCGTGCGTGCAAACTTAAACGCGTTTAGGCAAGCAAAGTGTAAGACGCCCTCTACCAAGATAGAGTTACGATCTACGGAATGTAGCTGGCAAACACTGGATGACAAGAGCCGAAGAACTGGCTTAGTGGCGCGGCGCGGGAGAGACATACGTCACGTCCAGCAGTGGACTGATATAAGTTGATGATGTGCAAACGTGGAGCAAACACGTTTTACGTAAATAAAGCTGTTCAAATCTGTGGTATCAAAATTATAATATTTACTAAAGCGATGCTATGCTGTGAAATAGTCAAACTGTGAAGTTAAAATTGCTTAGCTATTCGTTTTTAGGGACAATTCTTGAGCATCTCGCAAAGTTACTAGAATAAAAGCTAAACAGTCTTAACTATAACTATCGAGAGTCAGTGGTATGCTTTAAAAAAAACCGGTTCTGACAATTTTGCGAATATGAATACAAAAAAAGCGCTAATTGACAGGCATCAGAGAAAAGCAATCAAAAAACACGACTTGAAGACTCTTTTGAAGAATAAGAAAGTGCTAAGTATGATACTCGCAATAACCTCAAAGGTAATGTTACTCATCTACTGATGCGAATTACAATGTCAGTAAACCCAGAACTTAATTATACCCGACCTGGATTCGAACCCGCACAAAGACGTACACGCGTTAGATAATCTGATGGAAGAAAGTTCTCTTTCCGTTCCCACAAGAGTTAATGATGACAACATTAACAACGAGTCTGATCGTGCTAGAATTAGTTTAATTAAAATTGAAATGGTGTGGAAAATTGTTAAACTAATATACTTACCTTCTAGTGTTTATTACTTCCTAGAGCTATTTACATACAAGTGGTATATAAACTACTGTGCATTTGACAAAATTGTGTATTCGAATACAGAACTGGAGATGGTTCAACGCTTCAAGACTATTCTTAAATATATGTAATACACATAATACACATCTCTTGAACTTAACAAATTAAAAAAAACATTGCAACTATCACGCCGAATGCTGTGTGTCAAATGCGATTCGGCAGTTTCAAGACACCATTTTTTTTACTAGCAATGATCATCATCATCTTCCTTTATTCTACGCTACGTGGGGTCGGTTTGGAAATGACAAAACACGTATTTAATAGTGATTTGGAAACATCGGAAACTGCTGCTAAAGGTTATCGACTCTGGAAACAAAACATCACCGTTTCCTTTCCTCAGCACGAGAATGCGATGGGAAATATACTGTTCTAGACTTTTCCCGCAATTGTGTTCGTATCTTAACGAATTTTTCCATCTCAACTCACTTAAATGACTAAACGAAGCTTTGAGTTGACAGTTGGTTATAGTGAATTTGATTAACACTTACTAGAGTAACATTATTTCCTTAACTTTTGTTTCTTAATGAGGTCTCTTCGAAAAGAGAAGACGCTTCAACAATAAGTCTTAGTTTAAGAGATAATTAGCGTAGTACGTGAATGCAACTCTTGTCAGATCATTCTTTCAAAGGCAGTACCTACCTTATATTTGCTTTTGTTGCTACAACAAAGTACAGTTGTAGCATCGACACGATAAGAAGAAGAAGAAGATTTGCTTTTGTAGCTTAACCTAGATCTTACTTTTCCTCGCAATTCTTCTATCTTTCACTCGTTGAAATATCTTCTAAAAAATACAAAGATACTGCTCGAATCCTTATAGTTAGGTCATTAATCCTTAATCTTTATATTTGCTCATGTGGCTTAATCTACATTATAGATCTACATATGTAGATCTTCCCTTTCCTGTAATTTCTTCTATCTTTCGTTCACTGACATTTATGGGCCGGAAAATACATAGGTACTGTATGGTTATTAATCTGTCTCAGTAATATTGTTCTGATATTTTATTGCAAGGGAAATAATATAAGTCATAAGATATCTTACCATGTTATTGGTAATTTATTCAGACTTTCTACAAAGTTATCGTCAGTCCTTTTACTTCCAATATGGCGTTCCTAGACATGATGTCTACTGAAACTGACCGTCCTTTGAGTGAGATCATTTAGTTACAGAATAAATCAGCTATCATTATGAATCTAACGCTGTAGCCTCTTCACATGTTATCTGTCTCTAAAAGTAATTTCTTGAATACATTATATTCGCCCAATCTGTGTCTATTCTAGATCAAAAATGATCTAAATGATCCTTGTGATTTTTTTGAATAAAGAAATATTTGATTTGATTTGATCAGGGATACAGTACCTGACTTCCTTATCATCTAAGCTAAGCAACCGTCAATGGCAGGCAAGTTCAAAAGTTTATTTTTTAAACCAAACCATATATCTAGTATTCTTTGGTGGACTAGTCATTTTGAGCTTTCCGAAGAAGACTTGAAGAAGTCTCCAAGTCTTCTTCGGAAAGCTCAAAATGTTTCAAGATATTGCATTTGTTCCGTCTGTCTCTTGCCTCTCGCGAACTCGTTCAATCTAAATTAACTTGTCATATTTTCTGCTTTTCCCTCGAGAACTTTTTGCACCTGCGTTTGTTACAACATAATCGCATGGAACCACCCTTAGGTGCATTTTAATTAACAATAAGACTTCGTTATTATTGGTGGTTATCGCTTGATATCGCTGTTTTTTTGGTTTCGATGATAACCTAGTCTTATCTTAATTTTGTAGATAAAAATATCATAACAAAACATAATAATTATAATATTAACAGAGTGAAAGATAAATTTTTGAATGCATTTGCGCGAAAAATGTAGTCACATACTATTGATCAGAAACCCTTTCTAGTATTATAATTGCCATATCATTCTTTTGACGTTTTACGTGAAAACAAAAGAAAATATTTGTTTTAATGCTGTTACAATTACGACGATTGTATGCAGCCATGTATAGTCGAAGCCACCGGTTATACATAAGCTTCCTCGACACGGAGAGTTTCCTTCAAAGCACGCACCGGCTTGTGCTGCTGAAGAATTTATTGCTTTTTAATCGCTCACAGCGGAAAACATTGGTACCCCGCTGTTTTACATATCTAGTGATATAATCACCATGCGATTTTTCCTTAGTTTTTGCTATTTTTAGGTAGATGTAAGTTGTTCTCTCTGTCTTATTCTGCGGTAGCACTATAAGAGTTCAAAAAAGATTCCCCCTATCTTATAAAAAGTTAGCGTTGGCTTTAAGTCATCATTACGTATGATAATCAGTACTTCAAGTCTGCGCTAACTTTTTATAAGATAGACCATAATTGATTCGTGTCGAGTGAGAGTCCTGGCTCCATAGATCATCATCTTTCTACCCTTGTCTCAGTCTCACATTATGTGGGGTCGGTAAACACGTCTTCTTCTTCCACTCTTCTCTATCAGACGTCATCTCAGTGCTCACTCTTTTCTTACACATGTCATCATTCACACAGTCCATCCATCTTTTCTTTTGCCTTCTTCTGCTTCTACATCCATCTATGTTTATTCATATTTAACACTCTGCTGGATCCATAGATCTTATATGATGATCTAAAATGTCAACCAGTGACAGATAAGTCAGAACAGCGTCGTAAGTTATATAAAGTTCTATCCGCCCTACTTAGAGCGTTTTCACATTATCCGATCCGATATCGGTGTCGGACGCCGATCCGATATCGGGGTAAGTAAAATGTTCGAAATATGTACTTCCGATATCCGATATCGGGCCGGACAATATGAAAGACAGATACTTATATTATTTCATACATTTTACTTACCCCGATATCGGATCGGCGTCCGACACCGATATCGAATCGGATAATGTGAAAACGCTCTTACGAACATTAATTTATGTATATAATTTACCTATTTACCCAACAATTTAGCATAGTTTTTGATAACGTTAAATTGATTATTCCATATCTTGAAAATTAGCTTAATATGCTCATTATTAAAAGTATACACAATTTAGAACTTTAACTACTAGTAATAAGGTCAAAAGTCAAGTGGTCTCACTTTACCAAAGGGCCACTATCTTAAATCTCGGACAAGCGATTCCGATCATGAAGTTCAGGGCCATTTCGTTTCGTTTGACATGTGCCCTTAGCATGACGATAAATCATTTAGCTTAACCAATAACGGCTACTAAATGAATTAATGTTCTTTTTAAATACGTCAGTACCTACACACACTCTTGCTAAACCTGCCCTTAATAAAATGTTGTAAGTATATAAACTTAATATAAGTTTAAAAAACCTTCAGTGCTGAAACTGCTGAAAGTTATGCATCGTTCAAACAAGATTTTATATAAAAACATACCATCACTTTTAGCTCATTTTTTTATCAACAATTACTGGAACGTATTCGAACAAAACTGGTGCTGATACCCTGTTGTGGCCGCAAGACCCGTGGGCTATCGATTGGGATCCATCAAAAGTATCGATCACAATATATCGGTCAGTGGGTCGCATCACTCGCATCCGACGTGCATCCGACAGGTGTATAATGCGAGAGTACAATGGATATTAGGCTGTGGTACGCTAATAGTTCGCGGCTAACTGTTGACTCAAATTCAATCAGTCAAATTATTGTATCAGTCTACCACGCTTTTTTTTTTACAATGAATAGGTCGTCCTTTGGCCACAAACTCACGCTTGCAGTCATTCGGCTTATGTAGCTTCATAATATGGAGCGTAACTCATATTTACTAAAAATCCATAACTATCGTGCTTATTGGAGTTTTAATGTTTACTTTAATTAACTAACTTTAATTGCCTTATTAAATACAGGTAAATTCACTTTGCTAATGTTAAACGAATAAGAACCATTAATAAATTAATAATTATAATTGTAAAAAAATAACTAAGTATGTACATCGAAATACGAAACAATGCTTTCGTTAATAAAAAATAAATAAATCAGCCGCGTATAACAAGACTTAACGGGACCGCAGCCTTATGTCGTACTGACAGGTGCCATTGTTTGGAGATTTCCGTTTATTTTGGGCGGAATAAGATAACACTATCATCTTCATCTGACGTTTGCTGATCAGTCCGTTTGAAAAGATGATTTCTAGGTCATTTCTAGATCGGATCACTTAATTGTTTATGTTTTACTTGTATCCGCTTACTTTTTTGCTCTTCTTGTTAGGGATTATGTCTTTGGTTTATTTCGCTAGTTTTCTAGTACTCCAAGAGAGATAATCCAAACATAGAAATTATATCAAGACTAACATTATTTTATTTTGTTCGGTTACTTTTTCAGTGCACTTTCTTTTTCATGTCACCGTTTTATTCTTGCACTTTTTAACTCAAACTACAGAGTTCATGATCAGTAGAAAGGAGAGGTCGTGTCGTGTCGGTCACGATCTGTTCACATCGCCACTGATTTTTATTACTTTTCTATTTCGTGAATACTTTCAGCCGTATTGTTTTTTTTTAAGTAAAATATTGAAGATTTTTAGTAAAAATTAATCTGTATCCTATTTTTTAAGTTTGTGTGGTTTGACTAAATGTTTAATTAAATTTTAAAATTTAGGTTTTTTTAAATCCGATCTTCTGATCAAATTTGATGAATAGTCTCCTAAACATCAAACAAATAGTTTTAAGATTTCATTGTAATCTCATTATAAATGAACTAAGTATCTATGTGTTTTATGAGAAAATAAATGTCTTTAAACCTAACATAGAAATAAACCAATATTTAAATAAAATTCACTTATTTTACCAATTTAAACTAGTTCCCTACTTTGGAGGCCTCATAATTTTCTCCAAAATTTATTGGTTCACCACAAAATGTCAAACGACCCACATTCATAGTGCACTGAACAATTTACTAGTCGTATTTGAGTTACATTGCGCGATTGCTTGAAGCTTTGTGCTCGGTCACTTGCAGATTCGGAAGAACAGCGCGTAGTGTAACACAAAATGTTGAAACAAACCTAAGTTTATCTTGTGGTTTAGGAATGTGTCACAGTTTGTAGGTGCATCGTGGGTGGACTAGTCCTATCAAAACACGAATACACCCAAAAAGCAAAGTCGGTTATTTATGACTTATTGTCTAGTAACAAACTGACAAACTACACTCGAGAGCAATGAATCCCGGTCACTTAAAGAATGTTAAAAATCTCGGAAACTAAAAATGATAGGTTAATGCAATAAATTGTATTTAATAGACAATGTAATACTCCTTAAATGAAAGTAAAAAAAATATGAGTCACCATACATTTTATTAACACAAAATTACATAAAGAAAAAAACTGCTGATCTCTCCTTAAAACAAAAATAGGAAACATGAAATTTTTGAACTTTATTACGATTTTCTTGAATTTTAATACTTCGTATTGCCTCCTCGTGCTTCCATTACTGCGTTTACGCGGTTTGGCATGCTGTACACCAAGTTCCTTATACGATTTTGGGGAATATTCTCCCATTCCTCTGTGAGAGCAATTTTGAGCTCACGAAGCGTGATTGGGGGAGGGTTTCGTTGTTTTACGCATCTGCCTAGCTCGTCCCAAGCATGCTCGATCGGGTTGATATCCGGGCTGCGCGCTGGCCACTCCATACGAGTAATGTTCATCTCTTGAAGGTAGTCATTCACAATCCTACCTGTATGAGGTCGGGCATTGTCATGCATAAATATAGCATCCTCACCTAAATTGACCATAAATGGACCAACGTGATCATTGAGGATTTCTTCCACATATCTTACGCTAGTTAAAGAGCCGTTTTCTATGATCACCAGCTCTGTGCGACTTTCAGAAGAAATTCCGGCCCACACAAGTACAGACCCACCACCGTAGGCTACTTTTTCTTCGATGCATGCTTGCTTGAATCTTTCCCCTGGTCTTCGATACACTCTGTGTCTTCCATCGTGCTTGTAGAGCATAAATTTTGATTCGTCGGAGAACATAACTTTTGACCAATCTTCAATACTCCAATTTACGTGGCTCTGGGCATATCTTAGTCTCGAAATACGATGCCCACGCTCCAGTTTAGGGCCGTTTGCCGTTAGGTCTAAGGGGTTTTAAGTTAGATTCAGCAAGCCGACGTCTTACTGTCCATGCACTTGGGTTACTTCCTCCGAGGCGTCGAAACTGATTGGTGAGTTCAGTTCCTGTGAGAAAGCGATTTCGAAGCATGGTGTTCACCAAGTATCGGTCTTCTCGTGCTGTGGTACACCTGGTTCTGCCCGTTCCTGGTCTGCGTAGGTTAGAACCAGTTTCTTCGTAACGTCGGAGAACTCTTTGTACTGTTGACAGCGACACACCGACAGTCCTGGCTGTATCGCGCTGACTCCGGCCGGTTTCCAGCATTGTAAGTATTCTGGTGCATTCTTCAGGCGTAAGCGACATAATTTCAGCTTGAATAATGAATATAGAGCACTATCAACATGGTTTATGTACCCACATAAATGACAGATTACAAACAAAAGCAAAACCAAATGCTGTAATTTCGTAGTTCCATCTTCGAAAGTGGCCCTTTTTCAAATTTGATTTTTTTATGATATAACTTTACAATAACTAAGAAGTTTTAATACCTTTATTTAAGGAGTATTACATTGTCTATTAAATACAATTTATTGCATTAACCTAGCATTTTTAGTTTCCGAGATTTTTAGGATTCTTTAAGTGACCCGGATTCATTGCTCTCGAGTGTAGTTTTGTCAATGTGATCATTATTGCTAACTAGCATTACTGCCTCCTACTTTGTTATATAGGTTATGTGTTTTCCGGTGCAATTCCAGCTTTATTTATATAAAATTAAACGTATGCTTATGCCATTTTTGAACTTGTAAGTTACTGTTAGTCCCGCACTGGCCCGATGTATCGAATCAAATAAATAATAAAAAAATCAGCTCACATAAAATACTGACTGGGATGACTTTTCTAAGTACTTATGTAAATGAACGTGACGTAATTTAATTTAATCGAAAACTTAGTATGACATGTTTTACTAACAAACAAAACGAGTATTACAGTACTACTAACTATTTAAAAAATACATAGGAAACAGTTGAGCTATCTGCAGACCGTTGCAAACGATCTTTATTTGACTCTCTTAGTTTTAGATTTTTGCCACACTTCTTACTAAAATAACTTAAATAACAAAATTAAGTAAAAGGTGTGGTATAAAATACTTACTATAACGATACCCAATCAAGATTTTATTTTAAGAGTAGCAAGTGGACTATCAAAATTCCCTGGAATTGGATCTTAACTGGGTGGCACTTGCTCCAAGCCAAGCGATCGTACTTTATCGGGTTTCTTAAAAACAGACGCCGTTATTATAGGTACCTACTTCCTTAATCAAATTATTTTTCGCTGCAGTTCAATAGTATGAGTTAATAAAAATATTCAGGCGTTTTCAAACTTATTTCAATATTTTGAAAATGCGGTTAAAAATTGAAAAAAATATTGTTGGTAGCGAAAAGGTAAATAAAAACTAGACTTTTGAGAGTAAATTCAAATTGACGCAAGTTGGTACAGATTCTCATAGAAAAATGGGCATTGCCCTTTACAATTATCATCCTATTTTAATAATGAGATTTAACTTTATTGGTACAGAGGAATGAGCACGAATAAATGTGACAATCAATCATATCGTTACGTAAATTCAAGTCACACTGCGCGGTGACGCTGTAAAGTTCAGCAGTCGAGTTAGCGTCACCGCGTAGTGTCACTCGAATACAATACCGTTTCGATTCGTTGGCGATCGTTACATTGATTTATACTCCTCTGTAACATTACGGTCGTTAGATAACGCAGGCCGTTTTTTAAAAGCATTTTTATCGGAATTTATAAAAATGTAATTGTAGAATAATTCTCGTAACTTTGATATAATTACAATAAATAATTACAAGCCAATTTATTACAAGAATAAGTCAACATTCATACGTACTGACCCGTATTTTTGACAACAATAAGTTCCAGCGACTTGGTTTCATATGATTTACATTTAAGAATGTAAATCGTAATAATAATCGTATAAACGTTGATATAAGGTTCAAATTAGCAACGATAGTAGATTATAAAATAACTGATCTTCAAAGTTGTTTTTGATCTCATACAAAAGTATGTATTTACAAAAATACTAGTAATTTTTATCAGCAATCTACATAGTTCCGATAGTACAAGCTTTGCTTTGAGACTTTAAGAAACAAACTTTGAGACTAGATGGCGTTGTATTATATGAATATTTATTTAAATACGACAGCAGAGACATGTTGTTTAGACAAAGTTACATAACTAACTAAAATCCTATTAAAGTTATAAGGAAACTATCTTAGTAACGACTTTTATGCGTAATACCCATTTATTCTAGATTTATAGTTATATCTAGGTAAATAGTGTTTGTTTATCATAAGCTACTGGTCTTTTAGTTAACTAATAGGTTTTTTGAAGTTACTTTTGACAGTGTTTTTTTGTATTTATTTTTACAGATTGAACTACTTGTAACTACTAGTAGAAATAGTAGTAACGAATACTGTTAGATTACTAACTGTTATTGTGGGATATTTTAATGAAATAAATTTTTCGCTTTCTTTTCAAAATGGAACAAGAGTCTTTTTTTTTCTTTTTTGTCCCGAAAAAACTTATTAATATAATATGGTGTTTTATTCAACTAATTTATTCACATGTCAAAAGCAACTTCTTATTACCATTAGACCACCACGTCATTCCATAACACTTACAATTTCCTTGCAAGCTCGAGTCTCACGCAAAAGGACACACGTTCGTTTAGCTATTTACAGTTACATTGCGCTGTCGCTTTATGCATCCTACAAAGATGGTAAACTCACTACGCAGTGTAAATCAAATATACAAAACGATCGGTTAACTGAGATTGGAGAAAGTCCCGCGTTAAGCTATTTAAAGTTACATTGCACGGTCGCCTTATGCGTTGCGCGCTTCCTACAAAGATGGTTAACTCACTACGCAGTGTAAATCAAAATGACAAAACGATCGGTTGACTTGGAGAAAGTCCCGTGCTAAGCAGTGGACAAGTAGACAATATGCTAGACAATGCAATAAATTGTTATTAATGGCGAATGCGTTTTGTATGCTTGACTTATAAGTCTTTGTGTCATTTGATATAGTCGTAGTAAAGTCATGATATCTTTCTTGTGGAAAGTTTGGTGAGATTTGTAACAATGACAAGATTCATCTGTGAAACGTTGTATTTTCTGTGCATCTGACTACCCCTCTTAAAAGTAAGAAAATGCCTACCGTAACTTTGGATAAAGTTTTCCTTTTCAGTTTGTGTTCATGTCATAAGTTTTAAAATGTGGTACTTATTTGATTTTTACGAAAACAATAACAAGAAAAAATAGACTGTCTCTACTTAGCTGCTTGCTACGAGTAAGTAGTTCATAAAAGAAACAACAATAATAAACTAAAAAAGAAATAAGTAAAATAAAACTAAATAAGCGGAAAGTAGAGATTGGTGAAAGGGTTTGGGGGAGACCTTTGCCCAGCTGTGGGACGAGATAGGATAGATAGGAAAAAAAAAATTAAAAGTAAAATACCTACGGTCCATCTTATAAAAAATTACCACAGACTTGAAGTATTGTTTACCATACGTAATGATAACATAAAGCCAACGCTAACTTTTTATAAGAAACGGTGTTAATATTTAGGTAAATTACGTCATTGTAAAAAAAATGATGGCTACAGGTACAGACAAACAATACGAAAAAAAAAATAAGTAACAGTCTAATCGTTTATTCAGAACACATTAAAATAAGTAGGTTGTCAAAAGAAAGTAGGGATGGTGTGGGTTTCTTCCTCTGCATCGAATTGTGTTGTTTAACTATGATTTTCACTATTTTAACGACCCGTTTACACCTACGTTTTGAAAATCAGAGCATTTATAAGCAATAGTGCAAGTTGCTCTATTACCAGACGTGGTTATAAACAGTTGTGCAGCATGGTTTAGTTTGACGAGAATTTTAATAAATGTCAAAAATTAAACTTGTATATTTGAATGAAGTTCTGGCTAAACTAATAGTAAAATTGTAGTGGGTTTAAAATGACTTTCTTTTACAAAAACTAAAAAAACATTTTATTTTCTTTATGAAGAAAATGTCTATAATATTTCACGAATCAACTAATAAAAACTCTCATCAGTCACATTTTATATGAAAAATATTTTGATAGACAAAGATTTAAACATTTCAACACTTAGCTAAAAATATCGAATAAATTTCTATATTAATATAGTACAAGAAAATCTTATAGAATACCTAGCTATGTTAAATGTCTAGATATAAGTATCTTAAATCTTGCTTACGTATACATCATGTTTGCCGTTAATGAAGTTATCAAAACACGACATGAAATTAAAGATACGAAGTACAATATATTTTTCCAAATTTCTAATTAATTAACATTCACGCGCGACTTTGCACGCAACGCACGCCATGGGAAACAGCATACAAAGTAATGTCATGGTCGTATTGTCTCCCATGAGAGTTTTCTACTAATTTAAATATATGTACTTCCTTCCGTTTTGTTTTAATTAGAAATAATTAATATATTAAGAACGTCGTTGGTGTCATCACTCTCAATGTCATCAATCAAAAATCTCAAAAACACAGCTTAATCTGCTTATGAATAAGAGCTTGGTTATCGATCTCACAAACTCAAAAATTGAATAATTAATGTAAATAAAAGCGGTTCAAAATAAAGACACTTCAATTAAACTCATATTTTAATATTATTTAATTCTTTGTGGCACAGTTGTACAACTGAGAATAACTGGCAAACGGGTAGTTTATTTGTAGAAACAATATGTATACACCTCAGGACAGGACATGACGTTCAAAAGTAATGAATTAATTAAGTACTTAGAATTATGAATTTTACTTATCTTGTTTACTCGCACTAGCACCATTTACTACCATATTTTGTGTTAAAAATAACAAGATACATGTTCTTAAAGTTGTGATATAAATAAAATAAATTAATATTTGATATAATTTGTTTATTTCATAATAGTATAGACACGCAAAATTATGATACTTCATAAACAAGTACCAGGGTAACATAACTGAGTCACAGTAATCCAGGCGTCGGTGTCGCAACAGTTCACGATGCTTTGTCGTCGGCAGCGCCTGCGATCGGATTTATCTGATGCGAAAGCGCCTGGCGCCAACGTCCCGTCGACTTAATCCTATTAGGAACTTGTGACATCACAATAGGCTTTCATTTTGAGAATGAGATATCAGTAGTCTAGTGAGTGCTAAATCAGGGTTGTTTTCCTTATAAGCTATTTATTGTTGACTATTGAGCATTAGTTTAGGGCTGTAGTATAAGGTTCATATTTTGTAAACAAAAGCCTGAGACAAAATCAAACATCACATTGTAGTTGTTAACTTTTATCGTTATAATTTTGATATATAAGAGTGAAATTTTATAATGAAAAAACTTATCACCTCATAAAATGGTAGATAGATAGATCTATTGCGGTCATAGTTTTCTTAAAAACCAACGTATAAATCCAAAAAAAAAAACAGATTTTTCTTGACTACCGACTACCGACAAAAGCAAAGCTATATAACACATAGGTTTGAGTTTGTGGCTCTCTGAAACTTAAGTAGCACTAAAATCAGATCTGTATCACGAACTATTTTGTCATTTAAAAATGTTGATGTATCGACAGCTCTACAAACCTAGATTCTGCATGAACAACCATCTAACTCTGTGCTAAATTAAAACCTTTTTCTAATATTTATTTGTATCACGCCCTCTTAAGCTTAATATTAAATTGGTTTAATTAAAGTTGGAAAAACATACGATGATACTGAAGAGAGCTAATGAAATGATAGAGATTATAAAAACAAGAGAGATATCACTCCCATTTCTGGACCCTAATTGATGACATAGTTATGGTTGAGACGGCCTGGGGGCGTCCCCAATGGAGCATGTTACTGAAATATTATTAATGGCTTTTTGAACAAAGCCCCTTTCATAAATAAATGTTTTATACAGTCTTGGGACCAGATGGTTGTACAAATGGTACAGTCAAACTAAGTAGTTTGAGTATAAGTAAACAGTGGATGGAACTCAAAATTATCACCACTACTATTGAACTGCAAAGTTTTTGATAATTGGTTGAATTTTTATGTAAAAAATAAACAATTAGGTAATAATGAAAACATTAGACTGTTAAATAAAAGATATAAGAATTTAATTATTTCATGTTGACTTAATCTTATGAAAAATCTTATGAAAAGTTAGCGTTGACTTTATGTAACCATTAGGTACGTATGGTTATCAATACTTCAAATCTGCGCTAACTTTTTATAAGCTAGGCTAGACCATTAACATTTCCACTCTATTAAAAGTAGAATTAGGTTTCCTGTTTGTTATTGAGGATGTGTTTGCTCAGCATTGGTATTTTTAATTCTAGAAGATGAAGAATGCGGGGCGCTATCAGAAGACTCCGTGTCTTCGGAAGGAGGGAGAGCAGACACAGACGACGAGGGCATCGAGAGGGACTCGGAGCCGGCGCCGAGGAGGCGGCGGAGGCGGCGGCGGTTCATGCTCAGAGATGTTGTTGAGGTAACATCCATTAACTATTAGAATTAAAGTGTCTTAAACACATACGATCTTTGACACATATGATCGATGAAATGGGACTGGGCGGGGCACGTCAGCTGCATGCCAACAGGTGGGCCAACATCACCACACCCTGGGTCCCTAATGAGCGTCGATCTCGTGGTCGGCCTAAGAAGCGTTGGCGAGATGATCTAGACGGCTTTGAAAAGAGATTGTGGGAAGAAGCAAAAAAAGAGAGAAATGGAGGAATTTGGGGGAGACCTTTGCCCAGCAGTGGGAAGAAATAGGTTGAAAAAAAAAAAAATGGTAGCACTCCGGGAGTGCCGGCAGAAGTGAAAACTTCAATATTAACGTTGTGTTTTCACTTTTAAGTTTTCACTTCAAAAATATAACCACAGTCGTGATTGTGTCATGTCATTGTGTCACATTCGCGCAAGCGCGAATGTGTCTGTGTCTTCGTTGGCTTCGTCGTCATCGTCACGTCACGTCATGTCGCCACGTCATCGTCACGTCATCGCGCAAGCGCGAATGTGTCTGTGTCTTCGTTGGCTTCGTCGTCATCGTCACGTCACGTCATGTCGCCACGTCATCGTCACGTCATGTCGCCACAACACTATTTAATTGTTTGAGTCATACGTCGCGTGACCGCAAGTGTGTTCTTTTGTCGTCTCTTGTTTTACGAGCAATGTATAAAAATTAAATAAGATCTTACGCTTTTTCGACGTCACGTGACCCTGACGCGAGTTTGAAAGTTTTTACCCACCCAGCGCCGCTAAAGAAGTTTTCACTTCAAAAACACATACGGTCTAACTTATAAAAAGTTAGCGCAGACTTGATGTCGTGATTACCACACGTAATGGTGACATAATGTCAACGCTAACTTTTTATAAGATAGGGGGTTTACGTTTACGATCGTCACATTCGTCACATATATTGGTGCTCAGAACCCTTAGTCCGAAGACGCATTTTAAAACTCCCTACTCTCGAGCCGACAGTCGTCTCTCGGATGTCCATACATTTTTGTATGGCTATCCGAGAGACGACTGTCGGCTCGAGAGTAGGGAGTTCTAAAATGCACCTTCGGACTAAAGGCTCAACCCTCTATACAAAATACCTTACTTAAATATCGATAAGATGGCCATAATTAAAATCCGGAGAGCATACTATGCTCATCTTACTTTTTTTATTGCTTTTCGAGCTCGTAACCGATAAAACTTTCGTCCACCTGTATACCGCTTTCACTTGTAAACGATCCTTGTCCATTCATGGAAGTCGGGTAATTTAGAAGTCCGGTATTTTGGAAGTCACAGGTACTTTTTCTTTCATTATTTTTTGTTATATGTGGTTTGTATTGCTTCTTTCTTGTAAATATGTAGGTAGGTGCTTAAGCTGTTTTTTCTTGTAAAATTAAGTTATTTTTAAGTGTTTTTTTGCTGTTACTCGTTCAAACTCAAACTAAAGCATGCAGTCTTCGCCTATAATTGTGGTGGCATTTGACTTAATTCTTTTTTAACCTATTATTATTATTTTTGTGGCTGTAATGATGTGCACTATGTTGGTGATCTATCTAATAAATTAATAAATTAAATTAGTTATTTTAATTAAGTTTACTAAGAATATTAGCTAAACTACGTTTAGTTAGATATTAATACTAGTAATATTTTTCTTAAAAGACAATTTGTACTGATTGAAATGTAAATAAAATACTCGCAAATATTTATTACAAACTATAATTTTGTTTATAAAAATATCATCGATAAGACTTCAATTAATACTCTCTAGATGTAACATGCTAAGATTTATTTGCGACTAACAAATGAAATAAATATTCTCGGACATAATATAGGTACATATATTTTTGTAAAATTGTGGCCCCTTGTACAAAAGTGCATGATAAATAAAGATAAAAAATCAATAATTAAAGGTAAAATCTTGCTTTCTATATTTCGACATATCCAAATCAGTTCACTTATCAGAACGGGATGGATCCCGGCACTCACCTTTTCTGTTATGACGTTACGACACTTGCACTTCACTACTTTCACTCTATCACTTATTAGGAAGTGATTAGTGACTTGTATGTTAAGTAGGCGTAGCCACTAAAATACCCATCGCAGATGTGACATTTTTTGAATTTAAACATTTTAAATAGGTACGTAAAAGCAATAACATTTAAAATGCTTTTGTATTTTAAAACGCATTTATCAAAAAAAAATATGCGATCTGCAGTTTTCCGGGATTTTAGTTATTTTTACAAAACGTTTAGTTGTGGAATTAAAAAAAAAAATGTTGAGCGATTTGTCAAAGATTTCAAACATTCTCTATTGCTTACAAAATATTGTTAAAATCTACTTGATTATTTTATTTTCTATGTTGCTTGGTAGTGCCAGACAATCTTACTAAACGGTTACTCCAACGATTCCCTCAATTTGATATAACCTGTACTTTTTTTAGTGGAGCGCCCTTTAAAGTGAATCGATATGCATTATAATTTTTACATTATAAGTCGTGGGATGTTTATGGACTTGATAATTATGTAGAATCATCATTTTGTGATGAAATTATAAATAAGTTGTATCTAAACATGTTTTAAACGTGCGTAGTTTAAATTGATGTGATGCAATATAAGTGCTCGTTCTAGTAATGTTTAATAAACAAAAGTTTTATTTATTGTGGAATCCATTAGCTAAAATGGATAATAAATCTATTGCTGATGTGACAATCACATAATGTTTTTTAAAGAATTTAATACAGAGAGCTGATGAATTTTATTAGCTAAGGCAAATTAAGTAAAAACCTTGTTTAGTAAATGAATTTATAAGAATGACTTGTATTTATTTCAGAATACATTTCACGAACACCAAGTTTTAACTGAAAAATAAACGTTTATTAGCAAAGCTACCATTTGTATGACACTTTAATTTGCTAAAGAAAAACATATATCAGTTTCTCTAATAGATACCTTAATTTTCTATTTTTTTGTAGTCGGTAAAATCTTTTTATTTTCACACCAGAATTTGTCAATACTCTTTATATACAACCCTGAAGACGAAGAAAGTGCTATTTCCACAAGTTTCCTCAATGTTATCTTAGGCACGCGAGGGTAACTAGGTCAGCAGAGCGTGTCGCGGTCGGGACCATCAATAATAAAGAGGTGGTGTTTAGGGTTCCGTACCCAAACGGTAGAACGGGACCTTATTACTAAGACTCCACTGTTTGACTGTCCGTTTGTCTGTTCGTCTGTCACCAGAGATCAGTAGCTCTACCATGAGTTTTTACTATACTATATTTACTATACTCGCTAGCGTCTGTAGATAGAAAAATGTATGAAGATTTGTACAGCGCCTCTAGCGGATAGTTGGGTACTAAAATTTGTCATACTAATATTTACGTAACTACTGTAGTAAAGTCAGGCGATTTTACTGTGACATCTCATGGTAGAGGTACTGTTGTAGACTTTAGTTCCAGTGATAGTTAGCGAGTAAATGTTCACAGATTATCAATAATAGACTAAAATAAACTTGAGAGGTGTCAAGGGACACCCGGATGGAAAGAAATTCCTTTCGATTAATTAGTATTAATATTTATTATCTACAAAAAACTCAACAAAAATAATCGTCGCGACACTACACGGTTCAATGCGAAACTGGCTTGCTTTTTATGAGAGAAAGAGACAGACAGTGAAACAAGCCGTACGGGCTTACAACTATAGCAAAAAGTGTCGTCACCACTTTTGGTCTTAATTCTTTCAGTCTAGCCTTTCGCAACGCGCGATAAGGAACTTCGTTCTTATAGTTATTAAATACTCTTATGTACACACGTCTTATGCACTTGATTTTATGGTACGGAACTTTTCGTGCGCTGTCCGAACGACTCGCACTTGGCCGGTTTTATGTTTCCTCGTGTTCTGGGTAAGTGGGGTGTAATCGTCTGTGGTGTACCGACCCAACTATTGTTTGACCAGGACTGGTTTGGGCTTTTGTGGTCAGACATAACATATTATCGTCATAGATGCTCTATACTCGAACCCCCTATTTTTTAAAAAGTTAGCGTTGACATCATGTCACCATTACGTATGATAATCAAGACATCAAGTTTGCGCTAACTTTTTATTAGACCGTATCCCCCTATCTTATAAAAAGTTAGCGTTGACTTTATGTCACCATTACGTATGGTAATCAAAACATCAAGTCTGCGCTAACTTTTTATGAGTATTTACACAGTCCAATTCAAATTTAAATTGGATTTTTGTACTGTTGGTTAGGACATAAGTTGTTCTGTAAAATCTAAAAGATTTTAGTAAAGTCTAATATTATGCACTTAAAGTTATAAACTGTAAAAACAGTTTTACTGCACGTAAAAGTTTGAGGTGACTGTTAGGAAATATGCACTAGTTAAATAAATTATATAATATACATTACCTAATAAATTAAGGTTTGTAAATAATTCAAATAAACCAGATTATAATAATTTGGGGCATATTAAACTGCTGCTAAGTATCTACAATTAAGAATTTGAATATTTAACGCTTCAACGTATAATTATGTTAAGCTTCTTAAATCTTTATAACAAGATAATTTTTTGTCTAGAAAAAGATTCCCTATCTCTCCCTAGCCTCAAAGGTTTGCTGGAAGAGAACTCTTTTTAGGGTTAAGCTCGCCTTTGTAATAATAAATGTACTTATGTATATTTTTGAATGAATAAATGTTTTGTATTTATATTGCATTGTAAATATTCCTGGACATTTCACACATCACACTCTAGTCCCAAACTGAACAAAGCTTGTACTATGGGAATTAGATATAATAATAATAGTATATAATCTATATTCTGTGGCATTTCTTGTAGATTAATGTGACTGTGACGTTATTATTGATAGAATACTATACAGCTCAGTCACATCAGTCAGAAACACCATAGAATACCGATGAATTACTATAGAAACTGACCATGATTGACATGGCAGGTTTTAGGGGCAGGCCCTTTTACCGGCTCTAAGTAGGAAGCTCTGTTGTTGTTTTCTGGAATTCAATTCAACTTATGACTTGCACTCGCCTACGTTTGAACTATACTTATTACTTAACTGACTATTTTTTTAACTCCCTACTTGTACTTGTTGAAATGTAAATCGGGCATAACAGACGCAGTTGCAAAGACCATGTTTACAAAGGATTATTGCGAAATTTGTGCTTGCTACCCTCACCTTGACATGTTGAATCATATCCCAAGTGATTTGGTCAACACAGCTATTCTATTGTTCTTAACTACGCATTTGTTGAGATAAAAATCTGTTTAAAATCTATTATTTGTCCAACATGCAGTTTTATGTCATGGTTTGTGTCATTTTTTTTAATCAATCGAACGAAGCTTACAAAATACACTCGAGAGCAATGAATCCGGGTCACTTAAAGAATGTTAAAAATCTCGGAAACTAAAAATGATAGGTTAATGCAATAAATTGTATTTAATAGACAATGTAATACTCCTTAAATGAAAGTAAAAAAAATATGAGTCACCATACATTTTATTAACACAAAATTACATAAAGAAAAAAACTGCTGATCTCTCCTTAAAACAAAAATAGGAAACATGAAATTTTTGAACTTTATTACGATTTTCTTGAATTTTAATACTTCGTATTGCCTCCTCGTGCTTCCATTACTGCGTTTACGCGGTTTGGCATGCTGTACACCAAGTTCCTTATACGATTTTGGGGAATATTCTCCCATTCCTCTGTGAGAGCAATTTTGAGCTCACGAAGCGTGATTGGGGGAGGGTTTCGTTGTTTTACGCATCTGCCTAGCTCGTCCCAAGCATGCTCGATCGGGTTGAAATCCGGGCTGCGCGCTGGCCACTCCATACGAGTAATGTTCATCTCTTGAAGGTAGTCATTCACAATCCTACCTGTATGAGGTCGGGCATTGTCATGCATAAATATAGCATCCTCACCTAAATTGACCATAAATGGACCAACGTGATCATTGAGGATTTCTTCCACATATCTTACGCTAGTTAAAGAGCCGTTTTCTATGATCACCAGCTCTGTGCGACTTTCAGAAGAAATTCCGGCCCACACAAGTACAGACCCACCACCGTAGGCTACTTTTTCTTCGATGCATGCTTGCTTGAATCTTTCCCCTGGTCTTCGATACACTCTGTGTCTTCCATCGTGCTTGTAGAGCATAAATTTTGATTCGTCGGAGAACATAACTTTTGACCAATCTTCAATACTCCAATTTACGTGGCTCTGGGCATATCTTAGTCTCGAAATACGATGCCCACGCTCCAGTTTAGGGCCGTTTGCAGGTCTAAGGGGTTTTAAGTTAGATTCAGCAAGCCGACGTCTTACTGTCCATGCACTTGGGTTACTTCCTCCGAGGCGTCGAAACTGATTGGTGAGTTCAGTTCCTGTGAGAAAGCGATTTCGAAGCATGGTGTTCACCAAGTATCGGTCTTCTCGTGCTGTGGTACACCTGATTCTGCCCGTTCCTGGTCTGCGTAGGTTAGAACCAGTTTCTTCGTAACGTCGGAGAACTCTTTGTACTGTTGACAGCGACACACCGACAGTCCTGGCTGTATCGCGCTGACTCCGGCCGGTTTCCAGCATTGTAAGTATTCTGGTGCATTCTTCAGGCGTAAGCGACATAATTACAGCTTGAATAATGAATATAGAGCACTATCAACATGGTTTATGTACCCACATAAATGACAGATTACAAACAAAAGCAAAACCAAATGCTGTAATTTCGTAGTTCCATCTTCGAAAGTGGCCCTTTTTCAAAGGACATGTTATAAAATGGGCTTAAAATAATTTTGTTTCTGAACAACTATCATATGCGGTTTTTCTGATAGAGAATATTATCCACTATAGCCTTACAAAAACAAAAATAATATTAGAAACGCCATTTATTTAATAATTAAATATTAAATCCGATTATTTTTTTCATCGTTATATTATTTCTACACAAAAAAACAATGGTTAAATATGGTTTTATAAAGCATATTATGAACCTTAATGTTAATAAAATATTTTAAAACAGTGGCAATAAACAAATAAAACCAACGAATTATTTCTGTTATGTAGGATTGGGATGTATGGTAATGATTCCTTTGCCTCCATAAAAACATTACCTCAGTTACTGTCAGTCATGTTGTCACACTTGTCAGTTGTCATTTCACTTGTCGGTCTTGTCACTGTCAAAAGTGTCAAAGTTACTATTTTCCCGTTTGTTTACGATTGAATAGTTGTTATTTGTGATTATGGATAAATAACATGATAGGGATGAACTATAATTTGTGATTTTATCATCATTAAGTCGGTAAACTGCAGAATGACTACTGATGGCTCAATCATCATCAACATAATTTCAGCCAATATCCATCCACTACTGAACGTAACCAAGAGCAAGGGCAATGATTTCAATATGATTCAATGACTGGTGGTCATATGCGTTTTCCATGGTGGGCCAGTAAACAGAGCAGATTGAAACTGAATAGTTGCTCCAGCGTAGTTACTTTATATAGTTAGAATAGGTGAACATTTATTTTAGGTAGAGAAATAAAAGAATTATTACACGTGTTGGGATGGGAATGTCCAACCACGGAATGTACAGCCTTGGAAAACACGACCATGGAATTGGCGACCATTGCTCCGATTGGTAGAAAGCGTAGCCTATGCTTCCTTTAGATGAAACCACAGATGAATATGTTACTATCCCATTTTGATAAAGATGAACTGCACAGAATATAATATGAAAAGAAAACAATCCAATTCAATAATTGTTGTCTAGCAAATAGTTCAACACATGTAGGTTCTGGCGCGGTTTTCTACATCAAACTAACGCTCGTCGCTTCGCTTCTCGCACCTACTGTCACACATCACACGTAAAACAAAATAAGTTTAAAAATAATATTTTGACAGTGGCATAGTTAGCTACTTTTATGCTGGGGCCACATTAGCGGGCTACGGCGAATATTCGTGTTAACGCGATGTATGTGGCCGGGTACATCGTGTCATCGCGTAGTATTCGGGCGAAGACGCGAATCAATTTGTCGCGCCAATGTTCGCTTAGGTGGCTACATCTACGTCAATTTATTAGGCTAAGTTCAGATGACCGCGCGTAGCCGCGCGTCGCCGCGCGGTTGGAGCATAGCATTCACATGACGATATTTGTATGGGAGCGCGCCGCGCGTTGGCGCGCGGTACCGCGCGGTAATGTAGGTAATAATTACCGTTTATATTGATCTTGTACCGCGCGGTCATCTGAACTTAGCCTAAGTGTCGTCCAGATATTGAAGCGAGACGGACGTGCATTTAATTTTTAACACTATTAGGCTAAGTTCAGAAGACCCCGCGTAGCCGCGCGTCGCCGCGCGTTTGAGCATTCACATGACGATATTTGTATGCGAGCGCGCCGCGCGTTGACGCGCGATACCGCGCGGTAATGTAGACGATAATTACCTACCGTTTATATTAATCTAGTACCGCGCGGTTCGTAGTACCGCGCGAATAGTACCGCGCGTTAGAATTGATTCGTATTATAACAATACTAATTTTATTCTATTTTTCCGCAATAATTCAAATGTTATTTCAAAATAAAAAAATTTTTGTCTGTAAAGTCGGTTTACTGACGATAGTTGAACGTGACAACGAACGCAAATGCCGATTGTGCTTCTTTGTCGCTCTTCATGGAACGCCTCAGAACGCCTCATGAGTCATGTTTTTCGTGCGTGCAGCCGGCTCTATCGAATTATAAGACGTTGTCACGTCAAAAATTATTTTTTGAATCCAGTACGTTTAATATTATACCTATGTAAAAGTTAATTACGATTAATGACAATTTCCTTTTTGTTATTGTGACTAAAAATAATAGTTTATAGTGTGAAAAAAAAATATTGTTTCATTTATTTGTTGCTAAAATTCCTGAAATATCAGGAAAATTCCTGACATCTGGTCACCCTAATTCGGCGCGATAAATCGCGTCAACTCGACACGAATCTTCGCCCGTCTAATGTAGACAAGAACATCGCCTATACCCGAACACGATGTTTTTGTCGCGCCAACACGATACGAATATTCGCCGCTAATGTAGCCAAAGCATTACAAGAGTAAGTGCAAACGAAACATATGCTATGACGTCATTTGGCATCAAATTCCCAACACGTATCGGGAATGTACAACCATAGAAAACACAGCCACGAAATGCACAACTATAGAATTGGATGCCAAAATTGGATTCCAAAATGGTCACCAATTCCGGGCTGTGCATTCCGTGGCTGTGTTTTCCATGGTTGTGTAATCACGGCACCCTTCACAATAATGACATCCAAGAGAATAGTGTTGCCAAAGTAAATAATAACTGTGGGTTGCAATTTTATTTTTTTAAACAATATTTTTTGTAAATGTTATAACTATAGATTGGTGATTCAAAAAAAAATAAAAAAAATATGTAAATTCTCAATATTTTATGTACTTTCATAAAAGTATAATTTCATGTCTGTTCATAGACGTTCCGAATAAAAGCCCAGCCTTCATAGAAAAACCTAACATGTCCTTTGATTTTTTTATGATATAACTTTACAATAACTAAGAAGTTTTAATACCTTCATTTAAGGAGTATTACATTGTCTATTAAATACAATTTATTGCATTAACCTAGCATTTTTAGTTTCCGAGATTTTTAGGATTCTTTAAGTGACCCGGATTCATTGCTCTCGAGTGTATTATGAATAACATTTAATTGCATTTCTCGTTACAAAATAGTCAGTTCATTAGATTTTTGATAATGAAATAACAATAAAGTACTTACGCATTAAAATCTGTTTATATTTCTTTACCATTCAATTCATCCTTTTAAAAGAATCATGCCCAAACCCTGTACCAGATTGCATCAAAAGCTAATTATCATCAAAATTAATATTTTATTTATACGTGTACTTTGTTAATTTTTAACCGTCTTTTTTAACCGGGTTTAGAAAATTAAAATTAATTATACATAACATGATTATCAATTTCCTACTTCCGAGTGCTTAGTCCGAGCTTGCATTTTAAAACTTCCGACTCTCGAGTCGAGAGTCGTTTTTCGGATATCCATACAAAAATACAAGGACATCCGAGAGACGACTGTCGGCTCGAGAGTAGGGAGTTTTAAAATGCAAGCTCGGACTAAGCCTTCCGCACGTCAACTATTTTGTTCCGATCCCAGCTGTCACCTATTTTCGTGAGTGGACATTGAGCATAAAAATCTTGTTTGCCAAGTAAGCTTTAGCTGAGAAGGCCAACATGATATAAAATAAAATACATTTTTAAATATTTTGAAACGCGGTTAAACATTGAAAAATATTGTTGGTAGCGAAAAGGTAAATAAAAATTAGGGCTTTGAGAGTAAATTCAAATTGATGCAAGTTGGTACAGATTCCCATAGCCCATTGGGCATTGTCCTTTAGGTAGGTAAGTATAATTATATTTTTCTTTTCAATCTGTGCTTTTTAGATTCGTTTATAAATCCTTTAACTATTGCAGAGAAAATCATAAAATATTAGTATTTATTTCAATATTTGGCCTGCCCATTATATGAAATGTAGGCCTTGTGACAGACTTGGGTCATTTTTTATATAAAGTATAACCACTAACTATACCAGTTCAAACAACCAACTTTAAAAGAGAAAGAATTGATATAACATCGCACTTGCGGTAACATGTATGCAAATGTATTGCGTGTTTTTGAGTGGTTAATCGCTCAAATTACGTATTAACTGTATACATTTTGGCGCCACTGACTATTTAGAGACGAAAATGGAAAGAGAGTAAATATAAATTAATATTTCCATACTAATACACTCGAGAGCAATGAATCCGGGTCACTTAAAGAATGTTAAAAATCTCGGAAACTAAAAATGATAGGTTAATGCAATAAATTGTATTTAATAGACAATGTAATACTCCTTAAATGAAAGTAAAAAAAATATGAGTCACCATACATTTTATTAACACAAAATTACATAAAGAAAAAAACTGCTGATCTCTCCTTAAAACAAAAATAGGAAACATGAAATTTTTGAACTTTATTACGATTTTCTTGAATTTTAATACTTCGTATTGCCTCCTCGTGCTTCCATTACTGCGTTTACGCGGTTTGGCATGCTGTACACCAAGTTCCTTATACGATTTTGGGGAATATTCTCCCATTCCTCTGTGAGAGCAATTTTGAGCTCACGAAGCGTGATTGGGGGAGGGTTTCGTTGTTTTACGCATCTGCCTAGCTCGTCCCAAGCATGCTCGATCGGGTTGATATCCGGGCTGCGCGCTGGCCACTCCATACGAGTAATGTTCATCTCTTGAAGGTAGTCATTCACAATCCTACCTGTATGAGGTCGGGCATTGTCATGCATAAATATAGCATCCTCACCTAAATTGACCATAAATGGACCAACGTGATCATTGAGGATTTCTTCCACATATCTTACGCTAGTTAAAGAGCCGTTTTCTATGATCACCAGCTCTGTGCGACTTTCAGAAGAAATTCCGGCCCACACAAGTACAGACCCACCACCGTAGGCTACTTTTTCTTCGATGCATGCTTGCTTGAATCTTTCCCCTGGTCTTCGATACACTCTGTGTCTTCCATCGTGCTTGTAGAGCATAAATTTTGATTCGTCGGAGAACATAACTTTTGACCAATCTTCAATACTCCAATTTACGTGGCTCTGGGCATATCTTAGTCTCGAAATACGATGCCCACGCTCCAGTTTAGGGCCGTTTGCAGGTCTAAGGGGTTTTAAGTTAGATTCAGCAAGCCGACGTCTTACTGTCCATGCACTTGGGTTACTTCCTCCGAGGCGTCGAAACTGATTGGTGAGTTCAGTTCCTGTGAGAAAGCGATTTCGAAGCATGGTGTTCACCAAGTATCGGTCTTCTCGTGCTGTGGTACACCTGGTTCTGCCCGTTCCTGGTCTGCGTAGGTTAGAACCAGTTTCTTCGTAACGTCGGAGAACTCTTTGTACTGTTGACAGCGACACACCGACAGTCCTGGCTGTATCGCGCTGACTCCGGCCGGTTTCCAGCATTGTAAGTATTCTGGTGCATTCTTCAGGCGTAAGCGACATAATTTCAGCTTGAATAATGAATATAGAGCACTATCAACATGGTTTATGTACCCACATAAATGACAGATTACAAACAAAAGCAAAACCAAATGCTGTAATTTCGTAGTTCCATCTTCGAAAGTGGCCCTTTTTCAAATTTGATTTTTTTATGATATAACTTTACAATAACTAAGAAGTTTTAATACCTTCATTTAAGGAGTATTACATTGTCTATTAAATACAATTTATTGCATTAACCTAGCATTTTTAGTTTCCGAGATTTTTAGGATTCTTTAAGTGACCCGGATTCATTGCTCTCGAGTGTATTATAAAGAGGTAAAGTTTGTGTACTTGTTAAATTGTATGGGGTAATCTCGGGATCTTCTGAACTGATTTTCAAAATTCTTTCAACAATAGAAAGGCACATTATTGCTGAGTGTCACAAGATACTTATATAAAAAACCGAAAAATAATCGAATCGGAGAAAAAATGGTCGAATTATCGATCCCGAGATTACCCCTTACTATTTAACAAATATACAAACACACAAACTTTACCTCTTCATAATATTAGTATAGATAAATATAAAAAAGAAGACCTGTGGGACAGAATAGGTTGATAAAAAAAATGGTTGTCTGTAAAGTCGGTTTACTGACGATAGTTGAACCTGACAACGAACGCAAAGGCCGATTGTGCTTCTTTGTCGCTCGTTCTGCGCTCTGGCTTGCACTTCAAGCCTTAAATGGAACGCCTCAGAGCGAGGTAACGCCACATGAGTCATGTTTTTTCGTGCGTGCAGCCGGCTCTATCGAATTATAAGACGTTGTCACGTCAAAAAATTGTAGCACGAGCATACTTCATTTGTTTTATTATTTGATGTATTGTTTACAGCGGTGCGTGTGGCACTGCGGCGGCAGCGGGCGCTGCGCGCGCGACGCCGCCGCGGCGCACTACCGCGCCGTGTGCCGCGCGCTGGTCGCCGAGGCGCTGGAGCTGGGCACGTTCCTCGCGCGCGTGCGCGTCGGCGGCGCACGCGACATGGGCGCCGCTGAGGAGTCCGTCACGCATCTAGACACGCTGCAGTTCTCAGACTGGGTATGTGCTTTTGTCAGTCATTATAACGAGATGTAAGGTCCTAAAAGTTCAAAGAAAAAAACGTGTCGTCATCAAAACAGGGGTCCCTGTTGTATCAAAACATCAAAACAGGGACCTCATGCCTATAGGGAATATAATATATTTAACCATAAGTTTTGATGATGACAAATGATAGTTTGATGAAGTGGTAAAAATGAAAGGCAATTTAAAATAGGTTCGGTGATTTTACAATGTTCTGGCGTGCAAATCGACTCGAAAACGATAACTTTAAGTTCGTACCTTTCAGTAATTAAAATATTATATTGGGGGGACGATTATGCTCGCGTCCGCAGGAGTTACCTTCTTACAACCCTGCACGTGTCCCCTGGGTGGTGCTAAACGAGCTCAGAAACTGATCAAAGAGGACCGAAACACAAATATTTATTTTACGCCTCAAAGTGTCATACGATTAAATAAATAAATTAAAATATTGGATGAGGATAGAGCTTTTAAAAATGCACCGCTCAAAAACAAGCGTTCATAAGTAAATCAAATTGTATCGAAACTTTTGTGAAAACAACACCGAATAATTTTACAAGTGGGTACATTACTTAGTCTAAAGTATTACAAAGTGCAATTTGCTGTTACCGTTCGAATGCAGATCGTTGTTACCTAACTGAGAATGTATTATTAATGCCGGCCCACCGCTGAGGTATTTGAATTAATGACTTTGGAGGTATGCGTGTGAATACAGCCTAGTCTGGGTATTTGGCATTTAGCATTTAAGGAGCCTTATTCGTCAACTAATAATCGTATTACTAAGTTAAATTGACACCGCACTGAAACTTCAGTAGATACTTAATTTAGTTTAATTGTAATTCTTTGTAAGAAGGATCATATAAAAAAACGGTAGGAACCGGGCCGTAAGTTTCTTGCCTGTTCTTCTAGGCTCTGGTCGCGTGGAACTGGTATCTAGAATCACCTAGTATGTAAATGATCCTTGTGATTTTATTGAATAAAGAAATATTTGATTTATTGATTTGATTAACTCGCGGATCTGGAACTCGCGTGAACCCGCGAGTGTCATGCGAGTCCTAGAACGGCATTTTTGGAACTGCTTAACGATGGAAGACTACGCATATTGTATAAATTTTTTTCTACAAAGTAATACTACTTTGTAGAGACAGTAGTAGACGTAATTCAATGTATGGTTTTTTCTAATGATAATTTTCAATTTTAGTCTAACCGAAGGATATGGAGAGCTTTACAAGTACGTGAAAATGCCATTTAGGTTTAGACTCTGTAAAATACTGCTTTTAATGTTAATTACGTTTTTAATTAATTAGTATAAATTACACATCAATAAAGTATTGCTAGAATCATTATACTGTATTTGCATGCAAATTGGTTAAAACTCTTTAAAACTCTTTGGAAATAACCGGAATTTACTAATAATTTACAAAATGTATATAATTAAAGTAACTTATATATATAGGTACCTACATTTTGGATTATATATAAATTCTTCTAGAAGTAATGTATAAAGTAGTGTTGGTCAATATTTTAGTTTTTATGAATCCTTCTATATCCTAGAAGGATTCATAAAAACAATTGATTTTATTTCATTAGAATATATAAATATGTGCAAACAGAGAGTAAAAATATGCAGAATTATAGAACGAATTCTTACAAAGGTTCTATGTTGAACTAAAATACTAATAGAAAATTTTAATTTCCAGCGCCTAGCATTTTCCCACAGCAACACAAACTAATTGCTCTTATATTCTTGCAGGCGCGGTTTTGGATGCAAGTGATCGGCGAGCTCCGAATGGGTGTAAAACTCAAGAAAGTTAACTATTCTAGGACGCCTATCGAATACGAACTCACACCGTATGAGATCCTAATGGATGACATTAGATCGAGACGGTACACGTTACGAAAAGTCGACGGCGCGATTCCTCCTAGGTAAAATAAAATAGCAATTCATTTTATTTTCAGCTTGTGGTGTCCCACTGCAGGGCAAAGGCCTCCCTTCCTTTTAAAATAAAATTCCTTAAAAATTAAAATTTGAAAAATAGCAATTATGTGGTAAAAATTTATCTCTCTTTGACAAAATGCACTGAATTTAAATAGCACCGAATACATTATCACATTATGTTTTTGTTCACAGTGTAAAGAAAGACGCACATGCAATGATTCTCGAATTTATTAGAAGTAGACCTCCACTCAGAAAGGTAAGAGTTACTAAAATACAAATAATACATTTATAATTATCTAAATATAATTAACGTAAAATCGGACAAAATTGCTAGTCTTATTTCACAATATATGTAGGTATTTACCTATTTATTATACAATCAGCCGTGTTAATACAAAGGTTGCCTTAGCGATAAAGCCGCTAATTGAAAATACCTACTTGTTTTTTTTGTTATAAGTAGGTAATTATAAGTAGGTACCTACCTATGACCAATGTGCCTCTAAGTGCTACACGCACTAATCGCGCCTTGACAATTCCACTGAGCAATCATTAAAGTGTGTTTGTATTTTTCGCAGGCGTCAGAACGAAAGCTACCTCCCGCGCGAAGAGAAATAACTCCTAGAGAACAGCTCCTCGCTTCCATCCAGATCGGCAGACCGCTGAGGCCGACGCCGTATTCAAGACGATTCTGTAAGTACTTAGTTTAATTTTAGGGTTTCACACTATTGAGAAGGCTTATTTTATTACACAGTTTATTTTTTCAACTGTATTGTTTCTGCCAATAATGCAGCAATTTCAATGAATACTGCTATGTATCAAAATATCAGAGCACATAGTCAGAGTTTTGCTCTAAATACCGTTTTTGTACTTAGGTATAGTTTTCGAGACTAGTTTGACAAAAAGTACGGGGTCAGGCGACAAATTGTTTTATGGTGGAAATGAACGTAAAAAAGATACATTTAAACAAGATCGGGCATTCCTTCTCCATTTACCCCTACCCTAATATTGTTCGTTTTTTCCAGATTTCTAACCCCTTCCTGATCCTACCCCCCAAAACGCAAAAGTGACTACAGATTTTTTTTACTACAGTTTTATTTATAACCAGATTTTGTTATATTTTGGTTTTATTTATTGTACCTACTTTATGTAAGTGTAACTATTAAATTATTTGAATTTAATTACGCATATTCATATTTTATGTAGGTCAAGAAAAAGTTAAGTAACATAAGTATTTAATGCGTTTAATAGTTACAAAAAACTTGAATGACGTACGTAATGCACTAAATATGAGGAATGAAATGGATTCTTATTGCCATCTCTTACTAATGAGTAATGACAAAAAGTGACAGAGCTAGTCCTAAAAGATTTTCGAGTGACGTTTCCAATTTAAACGTCAAATCACTTCAGCCGTTGACTCAGCGGCGTAAATCTTTAGCAAGCTGAATTAGGCCATCTGAAATGTACAAGGACACCGAATATTGCCTGTGACCACTCCGCTGTATTATGAACCTTAGCTTCAAGGAGTTAAAGCTCATTATGGAAAGATAGGCAGTAGGTGCCGAGCAGTCTGCTTCAATAAGATGAGTCTAGGTCACTGGCAGCTCTAGAATATCGACTGGGAATTTTGGATGGTTATGAAACTTAACATATAGGTATTTGAAGTGGGCCTATTGATTTTGGCAAGATTTAACTCTCCTGCTCTTATATCTTTTTGTATCTATAGGTATAAACGTAAGATCAAAAAACCTTAAATAATTATAAAACATCCAAAACTTAATAAAAAAAATTACCTTGATTTTTCCTTTAGTGCAGGAAGCAGTTTAATTTGAAAAGTTAAAAATAGTCATTTTAATATTTTTGATAAACAAACTAATATTTAAATTAATATTTATTACTTATATTAATTTAAATATTGGTTTTGATTACGGCGTAGGATCCCAAGACCATGAAGAAGAGCAGATATTTTTGGCCCTATATCCAGCAGTGGATCAAGAACGGCTAATGATGATGATTTACTTAAATATAGCATTTTCGAGAACATTCTATTACGATACTATTCTTCAATTATTTGAACCAATTACTACAAAAACTAAAACACATAGTTTCGAAGTAAATATTACGTAAACACTTATCTAATATAAATAAACTATAATTATGTTTATTGATTTCTATATTATTCAGCTAATTAAACTAATCATGCTCTAGATTTGTCTAATAGGTCAAACTAGTTACAACGCTGATCATAAAATCTTACAATATGAAATGCAAACCAGCGCTACCCAACATTTTTTTTAATAAAAAATATATTAGAACGAATATATTTACGTTCGAAAATAATGAGAAAACTCAGACCTTCGTGGTCCATAATGGAGTGTTTAATAAAAAAAAAAAGAAGTAGCTTGTTTACATAGAACTGGTCTACGGGCCAGAGGTTCAGCAACTTTTTCAAAATACGATTTGGTTTACATCATACATCATCGCGATATTTAGCACAATACCTTTTTCAATTTTTTTTTTCTTACCTTAGTAAATATATTTTTAAAACAAATATAATTATACAGGCACTAGCAGAATTTAAATTCCTAAAGTACTAATGTAATAATTAGATAATAAGAAGTAAATAAACAAACCCTGTTTTTGTCACTTCTTATTCACAGAGATGTAATGGATATTAAATTTTTAAAGTAGGCACCTTTTACCAAGTTTTAGAAGAATAACAGTATTCCAATAAAATTCTCTTGCAAAAAATCCACAATATACACAGTAAGGTTTTCGTTACAGTATTTACAAATTTAAAAGAAAATCCAGCACAGTTTGAGAAACGTTGTATCAAAGCAAGCGTACAATGGCGTACATTCTCTTGTGCTCGCACTTGCCGCAGTCGCTATCCGATGTTATTGACGGCCGGTCGTTTTTTTCTTTATTCTTATTTTGAAAATTTCAACCAAAAATATTCGTGTTTTTTTCTTTTGTGCCAGGACGATTTTGAACGATAGTACTGCGGAAGGAAAAAGTACTCTAATCAGATTAAAATAAGTGTGTAATTTCTGTGGCTTCGGTCATCCCTTACCATGAGGTTACGAGACAGCTAACAGGATTTTGTTATCTAGTGTATCAGTTTTTACCGGGAAATTCTATAAAGTAGGCCCGTGGATGTGATTAAAATTGACACTTAACGTGCGTTGATAAGAGCTATTTCTGTACAGATAATTTTTGTGTTTTTCTGATAGTGTAAAGTGCCCTAGATCTTAGAATGGGAGTGTTTGTAACAAATATTATGGCGATGGATATCACTCGTAAGTAATTTTTTAAAGTCTTTTAACGTCTGTGTACCTACAAAATATTCTATTATTTTTAGGTTTTGACTTTAATAAGCATGTTGAACATTTTTTGTTTTTAACTAATAGTCCAGTCAAAATAGACATTCCAGCTTGCATTAATTCCCAACAAGCTGGATTTTTGTACAGGCCTTGAATACGTCATTACAAATGATATGTCAAAAGTCCCCATCGATCCCGCTTGTGCGTTGTTTTTTATTCGAGGTCAAAGGTCATGAATTTGCATTTTTTGCGTATATCTCTGAAACAACGAAAGCCATTGAAAAGTGGTTCAGGCAAAGTTTGTACATCGTAAAATTGTCTACAAAAATACCTCAACACTTTTCTTGTACAAAGCATCGCTTTCGAGATATGGTGACTTTAGACCGCAGGAAAATCGACGAAGATGCTGCGTTTTTTTCATTTCAGCCGTTTTATCTGCTTCATTGCCACAGAACAAACAGTATTTCTTGAAATTTACTGAAAGGGGTGATGGGTTCGATGGGTTAGTCCTCCTCCGAGGTAATGAATCGTCTTTTTGTTTCAAGAAATACGGTTCGTTCTATGGCAATGAAGCAGATAAAACGGCTGAAATGAAAAAAACGCAGCATTTTAATAGATTTTTCTGCGGTCTAAAGTCACTATATCTCAAAAGCGATGCTTTGTAGAAGAAAAGTTTTGAGATATTTTTGTAGACAATTTTAGGATCTACAAACTTTGTCGGAACCATTTTTCGATAGCTCTCGTTTATGACTTTTAAACGCAAATTTATGACTTTAACCTGGGTATTTGCGTTTTTTGCGTATATCTCTGAAACAACGAAAGCTATCAAAAAATGGTTCCGACAAAGTTTGTAGATCGTAAAATTGTCTACAAAAATATCCCAACATTTTTCTTCTACAAAGCATCGCTTTCGAGATATAGTGACTTTAGACCGCAGGAAAATCTACTAAAATGCTGCATTTTTTTCATTTCAGCCGTTTTATCTGCTTCATTGCCATAGAACGAACCGTATTTCTTGAAACAAAAAGACGATTCATTACCTCGGAGGAGGACTAACCCATCGAATCCATCACCCCTTTCACTAAATTTCAAGAAATACTGTTTGTTCTGTGGCAATGAGGCAGATAAAACGGCTGAAAAGAAAAAAACGCAGCATCTTCGACGATTTTCCTGCGGTCCAAAGTCACTATATCTCGAAAGCGATGCTTTGTACAAGAAAAGTGTTGAGGTATTTTTGTAGACAATTTTACGATGCACAAACTTTGCCTGAACCACTTTTCAATAGCTTTCGTTGTTTCAGAGATATACGCAAAAAATGCATATTCATCACCTTTGACCTCGAATAAAAAACAACGCACAAGCGGGATCGATGGGGACTTTTGACATATCATTTGTAATGACGTATTCAAGGCCTGCACAAAAATCCAGCTTGTTGGGAATTAATGCAAACTGAAGTCATAATTTTAGTCTATTTTGACTGGACTATAAAGTACATAAATGTTTTCTTTTTGATACCAAAATAATGGAACACTCATCTCTAAATTAATTAGCACAAGCACGTACCGCACTTCTATCTGTTTCAATAACACTTCAGTTTTATCTATAAGAGGTTAATTAAATTAAAATAATGAATCACAACTATGGGAAACCAATCAAAGCTAATCCATTAGCTGGCGCTATATTGGTAGTCTGCAAGCATAGTTCAATTGTGACGCGCATTTTACTGATTTTATTCAAAAATCACCAATTCTGACCTCTATTGAAGAAAATATATAAAGTAATAACTGGAAAAACTAAGCATAGTTCAATTGTGACCCACATTTTACTGATTTTATTCAAAAATCACCAATGATCTGACCTTCACTGAAGAAAATATATAAATTATTGCTTAAAATTTGTCTCAAAATTTTTTATTCATGTTTAAAGTGGCCATGATCAAGATACTGGCGCCACAACAGGATAATTGTTAAATTTTATGTCATTAGTTCTTATGACAGAAATAAAGAAAATAAATAAATAAATAGGATAATTAATAAGCCGTGTGTTCTCAATGATTTGTACCACCATGACATTTAAATTTGACAGATGTCACAGCTCTACCTTCCGTACTTGTAGGTTTGTTCCCCACTAAAAGCAAACATTAAAATTTATGAGCTGACTAAATGCTAGATATCACAATTAAGTCTATAAGCTATCATGCAATTGTGTAAACTTTGTTCATTTATCATCAACAACCTATATCAATCCACTGCTTGACGTAGGTCTCTCCCAAGACGCGCCACTGAGCCTGATCCTCGACTCTTCTCAATATTTTAGTTAGAATAGAACTAAAAAGATTTGTGTGAAATGTTCCTTAATATTTACTACTTTTCACGGCTAAACCTGAAACTTTACTGTTAATTTTGTTTGTATTTTACCTGAGATGCGGTCATTGTTTTTAGATGCTGTTATTGTGTCCTATTGTCTTTTGTTAGCACTCCTTATATGTTTTGACATTCATCTGATAGAATTAGCAATGTTTAGATGAAGACAGAAGTTTTTAGATCATATTGTAAAAACTTTTCTACTAAGATTTTTTTAAATACGTGAATAAATAATAATTCACGGACATTTCACGCATCACGCTCTAGTCTAACCAAAGTTATATGGGAATAATACTAGATTGCTGATAGAATACATATACACAATTATTCTTGTAAATACATAAGTACATAGAATACGCAGTACGATTAACTAAGATTACATAGGGAACAAAATGAAGGAAATGTAATACATCTAAATTTCCCAGGAGTGGTAGACTTATGATAAGGTCAACTTTCTGACACATAATTTTGATGGTAACATTCCTTTTGTTTTTGTTTCAAGTATTTAGATTATTTCCTAAACCTAAGCCTATTTTAGGAATCCAAAATGTTATTTACTTATAAAATTTATCTGATTTGATTTAGCGAGCACAAAATAAATATATACGTACTTACAGATATAATAAAATCTCTAAATGCTTATGTAAATAATAAACTACTACTTACTACATTTCTACTTTATTTTATAGATGGTTCTTTAGGGTGCGATGGGGCATACCATGTTTGGTAAGTCCATAATAAAAGTTAAATAAACTATCTACTATTTCAAAATGTGACTTTATAATCTCAAAAATATTTTCAGATTTCATTGCAAATTCAAATAGTTTTACCCATAAATCTGTTATCAGTGTGTACTTTGTTATGTAATCCACGCTACTAGCATTGAACTGAAAATCTTTCGGAAGATAAGATTCTGCTCAATCTACTAGAACAGAGATAAGAATAGTTTTACACAACAATGTATATACATAGGGCCTATATTATAGGCTATAGTGTTACGTATGCTTTTAAGAAAACTGTGACAGTATACTGAGTAAACGATATATTTATTGATAAAACCAAAAATTCTATATAAATCGTATTTCTACAACGTTTTAGTTATAATGTTTTATAATCTCAATACCCCATTATCTTAAAGTTTTTAGGTCCAAGAGGATCTACAGTGTAAATCCATATTAAATAAAATTCACACTGCAGTTACAATTTATAATATATTTTAATTTTATGTCTAATTGGTTTTTGAATTAAATACCTGCTTTCAATTAATTGCTGTGTTACTGCATTTTAATAATTAAATTCTATTGTAGTTATTTATAAAAGTTGTTATAAAACATCATTCTTAATGGAGATTTTTGCAAAAGTTGAAAAAAAAATTAGAGTTTACTTACATGTTTATTTCTTGTAACATTATGTGACTTGAATGTAGAGCAAATGAAATACGAAAATTGAATGCTAATTTTGTTAACTGTATTGCGAAAAAACGCTTCTTCAGAAAAGCAGGTGAATTGTTGTAATGAAATGAGGTTTCATACCAATTTACAAGAATTGTTAATGTTTGCTAGTAGACAAATTCTGCTATATTATAAGTGTTGCCAACTTAAAATATACTTATCAGAATTTCCAAACCAGTAGTAGAATTTGCTTCTTACTGCTAAACTGAAAATTGCTAAATTGAAAACCATGAGTCACAAAAATTGTATAGATAATAAAATGACTTTGCAAAAACATTAAAGTTACATATTTCATTGCAGATTTAACGTGGTCAAACTCTAGAATATTTGTTATGGAATGGAACTATCGGAATTCAATTCGATGCAAGGTAACGGGTTCATTCGAAGAGCGAATAAAAAAACAAAGGCATTGATTTGTTTCTAACCTCATCATTATTTTTTGTAATATTGTTCGTAGTAGTTTTTCGAGTTGAATCTATAGTTTATTGAAGATCCGTTATTTTGACAATAGTCATTTAACTGTTTATTTGTGATACTTAGCTATCTACTGCGAGATTATTACACTTTATAAATTTTGTACAAAAATATTACAAAAAAATCTTGTACACACATATAGAAAATACTAAAAATATTAATATTTGCAACATTTTTTTTCGTATTTTTATTGTGTGACCTGCATATAACCTCAAAAAATAACCTCTTTCGATAATTCGATATTTGAATTCGTTAAAAAATCAAGACGGTCTTACCGATCAAATTTGGCAACATTGCAAAAAAAACTTAGCAATGCTTATTCAACTCTGAACTATGTTGAAATTGTATCAAAATTATTCGCTTTGTTGTGAAAATAAAGTGTCCAAATTGTATCTATTATGTTAATTTTCTAAAGTGATAAATCTTCGTTGAATGTTTTTTGACAGTCACTCAATTAATCTAATAATATCGGCTGTTTATTGGTCAATATTGTGTTGGCGTTATCTGTGTTCTAAATAACTTGATGGAGTATTAGTAATAACAGTTGAATATGTTATATTCTTAAACATATTTGTGTACCTACTTACGTAAGTAAACATATTTGTTGGAGAATTCCGAGACCTTTATGTCCTACTTATTTATACTTTGTTTTGTTTTCAACAATTAAAAGACCGACATTTTATTGTTGGAATATTGACAGATCAATGACATTTCAACTGCTTGAAAATTTGAAAAATTAAATAAAAACATATGACGATTTTTGTACTTAATTATTTTTTATATTTTTTTTCAGCGTTTTTAATAATCAATGAACTAGATTAATTAGACAATGTATCAATCCTACTAATATATAAAAAGTGAATGTTTAGATATTTCGCTATTTATGCATAAATTAACTAATAAACCGATTAGAATGAAATTTTTAATAATTATAGATTGTTAAGATTAGCATAAAGATTACTCTAATCTTGAATAATTTACGTTAACTGCAGAAAACATACTAATTAGAATTTGAAATACTTATATATTTTTTCATCTTGTGTATAATATATTAAAATAAATAATAATGGTGGATAGAATCGAGGGTAGAATAGTACCTATACATTAGTGAATAATAAAACATAAACACCCAGTTATAAGCCTTTCTACATAGACTTGCAAAAACAAGTAGGTCGCGAAGGTTCAAAGTAGCGAAGCAAAATCGTGAAGCACGCGATGGGTAGGTCACGATGTTTGACAACTCAAGATGAGTTTAATGGTGATGATAGCAATTATGTATCATAATTTTATCAACCTTGACACTTTGAGCAGTCAATTTTATGTGCTAAGTGTACTTTATTAAGCTTGCAATAGTAGATAGAAGCCTTTACAAAACCTTAGCCTATGTATATGGGTGGGTACAGTTAGGATAAGAAGTAGGTTGCTCTCCAGAATCCCAAATTGTTTTGTTTGTGGATTATTGCTGTATTTTTCAAATGATTTTTTGATTATGATACTAAAGTATTTTAAAGCATTCAAAGGGTTTTAATTACTCTAGTAAAGAACGAAAGTTTTTTCACTATTTTGTTTTGACTTTTGACTAAATAATGATTTATTGCTGAATCGCCAAATGAAAATAACAACTATAAATGGGTAAAAGCCGCAATAAAATACTATTGTATCACACTTTATTAATTGCAAAAAGGTATTGAACTGTTATTTCATAACGGTAACTTTGGTGTACATTGCGTAGACTGCGTGGTGTGGCTGCAACGAACACAGAACTTACTATTTAATCTGTAAGTACAAATAAATATTCACGAACATTTGATATGTATGATACGAAAATTTAGGTTTGTACTGTAGAGTAAAAATATGGACATCAGTGATTAGTATTCTGGCAACATTCTTGTGTAAATCCGTGGTGTCTGTGCTGTCCGTGGATGTTCTTCTAAATTCACAAAAACTGATGTCATAGAACGGTTTTTTCGGCTGTCCAGGCGTGGTATAAAATTAACGGTTAATGATTAAAATAAATTGCATGGCTCAAAAACTTGGTTCAAAACTAAGCCAGTGGGCCAATGGTTTACTTGGAAGTGTTGGGCATTTGTTTAATTCGTATTTTATTTATAATCAATGTTGGCGAGTCGGTCTTTGTTTTCCTTAAAATGACAGTCACCGCCGCCATTTTGAAAAAAAAAAAAAAAAACCCGCCATAAAACTGGCGGAAATCAGAATTTGGCTACCATGTGCATTTGAAGCCATAGATTGTAGGTATAGGAATGTAAGTATATTTGTTGACTGACCAAACAGAATCATAAAATTAAAAATTAGCCAAACTTGAACTTAATCTGCTATAATACCTATAAAAAGCTTAAAAGTTTCGATGCATAAAGTGATTGGCTTAAAGCGATGAAAGATATTACCTTGGAAATAATGAAACGACTTCAATTGGCCAGGGTCGCTAGTCTTTATTCAGAACAGGCTTGGTCAAGGAAACGTTGGTGCGCTGCCAATACGGCGCCTGATGTGGCCTTTCGTGAGTGGTTTTAGTGGATATCAATCTTCGATAATGATCTCCAGATCGAATAGATTATACTAGAGGTGAAGTGTGGAGCACTGAAAATAAAATGTTGTAAAACTGTTGACCGCATACTTGCACGCAACGTGAAAGACAAAATAAGATGTATACGTTTGAAAGATTATAATAATTATTTATGAAAGCAGACGACGTTATAAATGAAATAAAAGTTAATAATGAATAGTTTATTATGAAATTAACGATAAATTATTGAATTAATAGTTATGTAAGTAAGTACTTATGGTTTTATTTTCATTTAAAACAAGAAATATTTTAGTAAGTAAAGCTCTCTTTTATAATTTGATAAATCACAATAAAAACCAAATAATAAACAAAAAAGGTTTTATTAAATTTATCCTGTTTTGGTTTCAAGAAATTGTGTCGTTAAGATTGTAAAAGTTACCAATGAAAGATGTCCTTTTATTTGTTTTGATTCATATTTTATATTTTTAAGTACTAACCTGGTAATTTAAAACACAGCAAACATTATTCATCAGGTAAATGACACTTCGTACCAGACTTCGGCACATTAGCACATTTTTGTGCCCAATACTTGGAGATGGTGTACCGTTATAAGCACAATAGCATTTCTGAGTTTCTTACGTCATCACGTTTCATCACTCATTTTGAAAAAAAAAACAACAGAACAACTTTTATATATCGATCAATTTTTTTTCTGGCTCGCACATCTTATGAATTTGCCATCGAACAATTTAAACTGGCTTAAATGTGTTCCAAGCAAGTCAAGCTAATATTCCTGTCCTTATCCCACTTATTGAGATGATGTAAGAATAGAAAGAGTCAGTATACATTGACAAGACGTGTCATCCATAGGTTTTACTGGGTAGTTGCATTAGAGCTTTTTTTTGTTCTCAATCCATGTCCCACATGCTCGTTTGCCCCTTGTGCCCTACCACCTGCACAAGGGATGACCTTATCAACGCCACAGATAATGGGATACTAGTAGCAAAGTTCCACTTGAACTATGTTTAAAACTATTGTTGTTGTGAACAATTGACACGCTAGAAGAAGAAGAAGAAATTTTTTTTGAAGTTAACAAAACCTTTTTGCTCTAAGGCTAGGATATACCTACTGCCTTCTTGTACATTCCTGTTGTTTTAGTTTCACTTTGGTTAATTTATTATACATGTTTTTTTCTTAATTCATCGCATAATTTTCACGTAAAAATATATTTTCTTTTCCTGACATGACAGATTTATTGAAACGAGTTTTGTCTAAAAACATCTCTTTTAACCAAACATTTTTCTCATGCCGATGCTAAAACACACCAGTAAAAGTTGGTGTTTTCTCTATACATTTTATAATCTGATTTCATCGGTAGGTATTGACGTAATCTTGTACGTTTGTTTGAGATTGCGTTCCATTGTTGTGTGATTGTTTAATGGGGTGTTAATTTGCGTCAGCATTGAGCTAATAGACTTGGAACAATTCTTTGATATCGCTATGTGGGTCCCTCGACATGCAATGTAAAGGCTGTAGTGAATAAAGGCAGTGTTGGCAAATGCTTTGTTCGATTTGGAGGTGTTGGGTTTCAGAGAGGCTTTGCGGCTAAACCAATTCATATAGGTTTTATTCCATTTGATTTGATAACAATCAAATTCGCGTTTTATCTAACTTCATAGTTATCTAGGAAAACTACGATTGCTTTAAAATTACTTGTATCCTTAAGATATTTAAGATAATTGAAACAAATAATTGAATTATTGGATATTGATTTCAAATCTATATGATTTTGTAATAATTATAGCAAGGGGAACCTATGTACTTACTTTGTATGGCCCTCAAAAGCGTTTTTTTAAAATACGTAAGTATATCGTAAACGTTCCAACGTCAAAAAAATTATCATACAATTGTACTACTTTATAAATATCATAAATAATTTTAATGAGGCACTGCAAAATGTCGTTGCTAAACAAAGTTCTGTTAAGTTTGGTAATAGCACTTGCGAAAATACTTTCATTGTATCATAAGGTTTATTTACGAGGCTCATTCCGAAACTTATTGCAATCAACGAATAGCGATTCTGAAGGACGGAGAAAGGTAATTGCTATCGTTATTTTATTTTTTATTATCCAGGCATATCATTTTTTATTATAAAGGTCAAGCTGAATCTAAAAACTCAAGTCTTTGATTGCAATAAAACCTAGCCATGTTGTGACATGCAAAACAAGCTTTTAAGTTGTATAACTTTCATTTGAATCTATCAGCAATTTAGTTCCCATAGTACAAGCTTTGCTTAGTTTGGGACTAGAGTGAGATGTATAAAATGTCTTGAATTCAGAATCAATTACGAAGTGAATCTGATAAATTGAGCTTTTTCCATAGATACTACCTACCTTTGTTTTTGATTTTCGTTTTTTTACAGTTAGTAGGTATAGATGGTCTATCATAATATAGGTTTACAATTCTAGTGTAATACTGCATACTTAGCATGGTTAAACTCTAGCAACGATTTCCGTGAGAGCAAGCGGCTAGCCTTGTGCAAGTCGACATTTGCTGACCAAAGCGAACCGGTCCTGCATTCCAAACCAGTTTTATTACAAGAGCCATAAGTGACAGTTTTGAACGATCAATATAAATGTCAGGTAACGTGTGATCATTGAAGATTGTTTTTATTGTATTTGGATTTAAATATACTTAATGATAGAAAGGTAAATAAACGTGTATATAATACATTAATTACTTAAGTATTTATATTAATTTCATAGCAAATATGGTGCATGGAAAGAGCCTCCTCGTGGCGCACGCCGGTAACAGCTAGGCACGGTAAAGCAGTGTCTAGTCTGGCTAATCTTTCAAACACGATGCTACAACAAAATACAGTTGTAGCATCGACACGATAAGAAGAAGATAGCAAATATGTAGGTTCTCAATTTATTTGTATTTTATGTGGTGCAAATGATTAATTTATTTATTTAAAAGCTGTTGTTCGTGTGGTCCTATGTTAATTTGATTAATTTCTGACTTGTAGTTTTTGAGTTATCCATAACAATGCCTTTTACGTAATTATATAATTACACATTCCAAGTAATATACTTGTTATTTAGTTTCATCAAAAAATCATCATCTGTAAAAATTTAAACTCAAAATATCACGGTTCATGAGATACAGCCTAGTGATAGACAGACGGACTGTAAAGTCTTAATAATAGGGTCCCGTTTTACCCTTTGGTTACGGAACCCTACACCACTAAAAAAACATGCTTACCTAATTGAATTTTACTGATATGATATATAACTTACCATGATCATCTGCATATATTACCTTATTACTCATACAACTTTCTCTACCGCCTCTGATAGCACTTGCAAAATCTTTTTTGCAGTGTTCCGTGCAGATTGCTTGTCGGTTTCTCAACCTAATCGTTAGAGTATGGGAAGATAGAACAATGAACAGCGAATCATCATCGATAACAATAAAATTATGTTGTTGCTATGTACATTTGCAGAATTGCAGAATCGCGTGTGGAAAAGTTCTTATTTAACAAGTTTTTTATAAAACTTAGGAGTTTAATTAACATGATCTGATTTGCGGTAGTTTTCCTGATTTGTTTTTTATAAGAATATCTTGAAGTATAGGCGACAATGAAATTGGTTTACCACTCTAAGACTGAATATCATTTGCACGTACAAAACATCAAGGGCTATTTTCGCTTGACAGATTAATAACTGCTACGTCAGAATCTGTCAATCTGTAATCCTTAGCGAATAATTATGTTACTGGGAGATGTCATCAAAAGTGGTAAACCACTTTCCTTGTCGCCTATACATTTCTAGAACATGACTATAGTTTATTATAACTCAGAGAAGAGACTAACATTCGCGTAAAAAATCTGATAGTTCATTTGAAAAAAAAAAGAACAAAATTCAAATCGAATTATGTTCCATAATTAAAACCGCGTTCCTCTCTTCATTCCTCGATTCAATGCAAACGAATACAAAATAAATGGTTTATAAACAAGAATTTCAAATATATATTATTTAAATACAAATTGACTAATTTAACAGTCAAAATGTCGGTCTACTTTACCGAAACTGGTTTTAGCTTACAAGTTAATATGAATTTGAAATTGATAACGTAAGTACATTGATAATCTATTCATATGTACCAGTTTATTTTATAAAACTACTAATAGCCGTTTTTAATATTCATTATACCTTGTTTTTCATTATTGTATATTAAATATTATATAATTATATCATACAGGGTGTCTCATAGTAAATGCTAAATGAAAAACTGAAGTTGGAATATCTCGGAGGAGTATCTGAATCATCAAAAAATTACAAAAAACTTTTCAAAAACAAAAATCGTGATTCCAACAGGCGTCACAGCTCAGTTGGTAGTAGCCTTACATGGTCGTGGGTTTGAACTCCATCGAGAACCAATTATTGCGATGAACACTGATGTTTGTTCTGTGTCTGCGTGTTGCTATGTATTCTGCGTATGTATTCAAAAAGTTTTTATGTATTCTATCAGCACTTCAGTTCTTTAGTACAAGATTTGTTTACGTATATAGGTTTACCTTTACAAAGGAAAGTACCTACATATATTTATGTAAGTAGTTGCCATTATGTAGTTTTGTTTGTATTAGGTATTTTTCTATGTATGTAATTAAATTGTAGTTTGAATTGTACGCTTTATGATTTTGGTGTAATTTAAATCTTTTACTTTCGTATATAGATGAGTAGAAAACGATTGCGTAAGAAGTTTCAATTTATTCTAACAACATAAATTTTAACTGATTTAATAAGTACCTACTTAGGTACACTATTATTGTTTTAAATGTACATCTTATTGAATGAAATTAGCTTGTAGGTACAAAAATTTCAAAAAAAAACGTATAAAAACGTAAAAACTAATGCTACTGATTATTTTAGAATAGTGTCTACCATGAGCGCCCATCATTGTCCACAATAAAAATACCCAAGTTATTCACCAAACATATACTTACCAACTCTTAGTCTTAATGTTAGTCGTAACAATAAATAGGATCTAAGTTTGACCTAGATAAACCTATGTAGATAAACACTATGTTATGCAACCGCGCTAAAATCTAGACAGGTTTGTTGCTCTATTTTCCATTCATTTCTATAAATCAAAACCGCCCAAGGTTCCTACGTTCACGATATCCCAAGGTCGTCCGCTATCTTGGTCCCGTAAGATACAGCCTTCCATTTAAAAAAACTCTTTTTTCATATAAATATTTACTTATAAATTTTATTATAGTTTTTATATAAATTTTATTTATTTTACACACTTAGAATGTGTGAAAAATTACAGAAGATTTTTTTTGTAACTTTAAATCAAGGATTAAAGTCCTTAATTAAATTGTTGTTTTTTTTGTAGTTTTATATACTTAGTAGGTAGTGTAACTGAAGAACTTCTTTGAGTCATAATTCCATATTGATATTTTTTTATAATGTTTTTTTTTTAAATTTTTATAGGCAACGTATCCCATAGTGCATATCAAACACTTTTGAATACAAAGGTACTACTATAAAAATGTATATAGATAATTATGGATAGATAGGATTGAATATGTGCCTATTTCAATCCTATCTTAGCAGCTTAAGCAAATGTTGCATAGGTACTTACCAAATTGTCTAGGGCCCCAGATAGTCGAAAACAATACGGTGCTTTATCATTCCAATCTATTTTGCAACTGGCAAATTGCAAAGTATCGTTACAAGCTTTCGACATGCGTTTTGTTTCTGCTTGTATTGTGAAAGAATACACTGTGCCCTAAAAGCGTTAATCTTTATTTAACGAGATCATGGCTTTGATAGAGCTGTGAGTTCCCACGCAAATACTGCTACTTTAGTTTTGAAAATGTTCAATTATAATTAACAAGTAAACGTAGGAAATTTAATTGATATTTTATATGACTGTAAAAAAGCAGGTCATATCATAAATTCATTATTTTCTCGTTTGACCTATTTAATTGAAATTGTTTGATGGTTTCTTGAACTTTGTACTATTTTAATAATAAATAGAAAGCTTGATTCAAGAGCTTGTTTTTAATTTAAAGTTAGTATAGTACTGCAAGCAGAGCTGAGTATAAGTTCTAAGTTAGTTTGCCGTACTTGAAAATATTGTTTGCTGCCCAGCACAGCTTTTGTTCAACATGTCCATTGTTTTCTCAAAATAAACACGCCTTGGTTTACCTTCAATCATTCTGCTCGTCGCGGCTGGAACGGGGTGACATTCAAGGCACCCTCTCAGGGCTACCGCGCATGCGTGCCCGCGAAGAACCCCTGTTTTCCAATATGGCGACGCCCGCCAGAAGTTAAGCACGCGCTTAATATTTACAGTCGTTCTAAGATTACAAATTCATTTGACAGATACTCAACAGAATTCCTTTTTTGCTATTTTTTTTTCTAGCTTTTGTATTATTTTGCGCGAATTTCCGGGAAGTTATGAGTGCATTTTGTGGCGCATTGCGATCATGTGGTTTATTGATATAAGGTGAAGCACGTTTAGCGGGTCAGTGTTGTACGTGCGTCGTTGCATCGATTAAAACATCTGAATCAGCTGATCGATAATTAGCATACCATTGAGTTACCCCATTCATAACGTGCTGTAGAACATATTAAAAGTGACAGTTCAGTTCTACTAGTTCGCGCGAAATTATTAATTCCAAATTTAAATATTTGATTGAAACCTACACAGATCATAAAAAAAGTTTTGTTTTTAAATATCGAGTTGTGACTTCGGCTGCAAAAAATTTTAGATTATTCAAATTTTCGTCCGCGAAGTTTTGAAGTTTAGTCAAACTGCGGCGCTCGAAGGTATCGCCAGCGGCCCTGCTGCTTGGCCCGAGGCCCGTGTCAGGGCTCGTGGAGCCAGTGAGAAGCCCTGAGGAGCCCGCCTTGGACGTTGCCCAGGATAAGGCGTATTGGGGCAGCGTTACCACTGCTATGACGAGTAAGATTTTTCTGGGTTTTATCAAAGCAGCCTTTCAAAGGTCGAAGCAAACTATTGCGTATTAGAACTTTTTAAATATACATCAACCTCCTCTAAACTTATTTCTTTGTGTAAAATAACAAAAAAATATATTTATCAACAGCTAATTTTGAATTGGCCGACAAAATCTCTGTTGCCAAAGATTTCCCTTTTCTCAATGCATTGCTTTCATTAAAAAGTCTAATTAAATCTGTACAGGTATGGCGGAACATATTACCACACCATGTCATGGTTTCATAATGGCATATGACTCACTCGTTCCCAGGCAACTGCATTCAAAATGAATGCGTGCAATTATATCGAACCTTTTTTCATGGAAAGGCAGAATTATATTTTAAATGAAAGTAAGAAAACTATTTTTTATAGAGAAAAGAAATTCCGGAAACTTCATATAGAATGAGTTAGTGCTTGAAGGTAGAATCGTATAGCTTATAACAATAAATCTGTAAGTAAATGTCTGTCTAAGTCTAAATATAAGAACATAAGATATAATAACAAAAACAGAAAAATATAATAACAATGTAGTAATAACAATTTCTAAGAAACATAAGGTAAGCGCAACTCCAACTAAGAAAACATAAATCTAATTTCGGGAAAATTACGCGGCCATTTAATTTTTCCACGAAATAATAAACGCCCCGGGCACACGCAGATTCAAATTACATTTAAATTGTATCAAAACGAGTTTTTCAGAACGTTTCTCGGCCAGTTTTCGTAATTACTATTTACGACGGAAACCGCAGTAAATTGATATTTTAATAAGTAGAGCGGTTATTGTTTTGATAAAGTTTGACCGAGATTTTAAAGCTAGATCCGTAGAAATCTCTGAAAAGGTCAAGTTTGAGTAGTGACAATTGTGACGAGCGCGTAACTGACCTTTGACACGCAAAGGTCAAAGATGAAACTCGAATTTCAAAGTTAAAGGGTTCGTAACGGATCACGTAATTTTGATCACGTTCTTTACTAACTTTTTCACTTCTATGAAGGAATACTTTGAAACGTGATTTACACTTAAGCAATTTTTTTACAGATCATGTAGCTATAGGTACTATTTCTGATTCTCAATATAAACTTGTTGAAAACCCACGTTTGAGTACCTATAGATATATCATAAATATACATGAACATATCACACATCACGCTGTGATCCCAAACTAAGCAAAACTTGTACAATGGGAACAAGATCCATGCTTGTGCATTTATATTAGCTTGTAAGTAGTTGATTATACCTAATATAGTTAGGTATATAGGTCTATATAACACTTTGTATGAAGAATCACAAAAAGAGCTGAAATCTGGGCGGTAAGTTTCTTACCCGTTTTTCCAAGTCTTCACTCTACTGACGATTCTAAAATAATTTTTGTAATTATCCAAATAAAGTATAGTTTCGTTTGATTGATAGGCAGAATATAGGGATTGAACTGCAGATACATAAATCCTCATTGCAGGATTTTATCGATTAGTAAACATCCCGCACCTCGACGCAGTAAATGTCAGGGGTCAGTTCGCACAGCTTATTGTATACTTTGTATAGGCTATCTACGTCATTCCTCCCGAGAAATACATAGGTACCTAGGTACCTATACATTACAAAAGAAACGCATATTCTAGGAATGCTTTGAAAGTTGTTTAGAAGAAATGATTGCTTGATTCGAAGACGTGAATAAAACATTATTGTGTGAAAATTGACTCCTGTATTGGAATTTTGTTTAGAAGACATTAGTGGTTGAGCCGGAGACACGAATAAAACTAATGATGTGTGAAAATTGGCTCCTGGCGCTGTATTAATTAATAAATATTCATGGAAATTTCAGTCATAAGCTATGAGAACCGAGAGACCTTTCCCCAGCAGTGGGACAGTACCTATAGGTTAATAAAAAAAAACTGTTTACAAAAAAAATACTAATTTGATTATAGTACTTGTTTAACTAAATTCCATTAAATTCAGCCCACCTGATTTGCTTTGAAAATACTTGTTTACGTTCATTTCATACTGCTTACATAAAGACACTACCAGTTGGTAGATACACAAATGAAAGGGCAGTGAAAGCAATAAGTGGACCTCATACGTGATCAGCATCAGAAGCAATCATCAGGTCAGAAAATAAAGTGAACATAATGATTCACTTTCGATTGTAATGACACTTGGAGTATGATTAAACATACTTTGATATTAAAAAACCTACACATTAAAAAAAAAGTTGCTTCCTCTAAGAAACGCAAGGTAAGGCCTAAAAAATGTAACATTTCAATAGACAATAAATATTCAGGAATCGATTAGAATAATGAATGAATGAATGAAAATTCTTCAATAAGAATAATTACTAATGTCTAATATAACAAAATTCTAAATGAAGATATGGGAAAAGTAAATATGCAGATTCGATATATAAACAATTCTGAATCCAAAGATCCAGTTTTCATAAACAGTTTTTTTTTATGTAAAATTTTTTGTATCAAAAAAATAATCTGCCTAAACAAAAAAAAAATACCTATACAAAAGTACTATCACTAACTTTTTGATATAACTATATTATAGTAGAATGCATCTATATGCACATAAATATATAAACAAAATGCAACTACTACAATGTATTATAAATTTCTTGCCTTTTTTGCGGAATAGTTTTATATTTATTGTTGTGAGTTTTTATAGTATTTTTAACGCTGTACGATTTGCTAAAGTAAAGTTATTGCGACTAAACACGTGCGTGTTTTTATCTTTGGAAACTTTGTTTGAAGTATATTGCTCACGGCTTCTTGTCACGGATTTATAATAAAAAAAAACAAAAGAACGTAACGTTCGAAATGACAAACCGAATCGTATCTAACCTCCATGGTCCATTATTGTAAGCTTGTATTAAAGGTAAGTATAAAAAAATAGTTGTTGTTTTTAAAGAAAGAAAAATTTATTTTGTGTCACACACATGAGATCAAAAATATACATACAATTGAAAATAAAAAACCTTAATATTAATTTTCTGTGTAAAGAAAAACAGGGCAGATAAAAAAATATAAACTTTGGGTCATGCGTTCAACAACTTTGAAATTTCTTTTTAAAGAAAAACTTTTTGCTTCGTAAAAGTTAACACGTTATTAAGGCTTAGCAAGCCACGTTGCCGCAAAGTTACATAACACCCGCATCCCAAAGGTCAGATTTTCGCCACTATAACCTTTCACACCGTTTTTGGATTTAGGTTGAGTTGTAAATATTTCAGTAGAGAATTAACAAATAGAGAAGCGACTTGGTATTTGGTTATGATTAGATAGATGATTTATGATATTTGCAGGTATCCTAGTAACCGACTTGATTAAAAACGCGGTGAATTTGTAAACATAAATTTTCCAAGAACGTGATCAAAATAAGCAAATTAGCAAATAGAGCTATAGATACTAGTCCAGTCATTTAAGGTTTTATCTGCGGAATAATTCCTAGTGGGCTGAATTTTTGTATAGGTACACCTTTATTACGGCATTGTAATTTATTGACCTCTGAGTAATAGATCGCGAGATATTTGCGAAAAACTGATTTTCGTGACCTTTTGACGTTTATAACTTTTTTAGCCGGCACGATATCAATGTCGATTTTTCACATCATCATTACAACGCCGTAATAAAGGTGTGTACAAAAATTCAGCCCACTAGGAATTATTCCGCAGATTGGGGTTTAAAATAGCTAAAATGACTGGACTATACAAATTGTTCGAAATTAAGCAAAATTTTGTTATCCCAAAAATTAACATCTAAGTCAGCAATAAGACTAATTACTCTTGAACAGCCAATATCAAATACAATAAGGTACTATCACAACGCAAACTGTAAAAGATGAAGCTCGGACGACCGAAAAAAAACACATCGCAAAAACTAAAGCATTGCTATGATTATCAAAGTTTAGAAAAAAAAAAAGAAAAATTGAAGTGTAAAGTTCGGACTCACCCTCGCAGAACTAAAACATATGCTTAAACAAATCTCCGGAACCCAGTCCCCATACGGCTGGTGTAAACGACTACCTTTCCCCGCATTAGAATACAAATGTTTTACGACACAACTGCGTGTATTTTTACCCCAGTTTGGCGTTTTATGGAGCGTCTGTTATCTAAGGTACAAGTTTTTGCTAAGGTAATAAAACGATTTAGGCATAAGTATTTTACGCCAAAACAGAGCTGCTAAGAGCAAAAATATAGTTTTTTTTATTATAGCTTTTTGTGATATGATGTTGATGAATGATTATTTACTTTTTAGGGTTCAATAACCAAATGTTACAACGGGATCCTATTACTGAGACTCCGCTGTCCGTTTGTGCCTATCACCAATCTATATCTCTTTTTAATATTTTTGTTGCCGCTTTAACAACAGATGCTTAGGTCAAAGTATAGTAGAATGTATTCAATATTTAAGGAGCTTAAATACAAAAACGCGATTTTTTGGTACGGAACCCTTCGCTCGCAAGTCCGATTCGCAATTTGCCGGGTTCGATTTCAAATGCGGTACCAACCATTTCCGATACAACCTTTGACCCCATTCGTAGCAATAAACCAAGGAGGTCGTTACTACCGAAGTAGGTTACACCTAGCGTGGCACTATTCCGGTATGGCACTAAAAACATTCCTAAAGCCATTTTAAAGCTAATTATGTGCAAATGCATCGATGTAAATGCTTCAAGTCTGGGGTGCACCGCGGCTCGGAAAAGATCGATTTTAGCGCAAAAACCTATACTAGCTTTCACCTGAAGAATTGATGATTGATAGGTAATTTACCTGTAAAAACTCCATTGTGTGTTTGTGTTCTTGGAACATATTTATTGATACAATAGATATAAGTTACCTTGCTCTTCTGTTTTCAACTGACTTAAAACGAGGAGGTTCTCAATTCGACTCTTGTTCATATACGTATGTTACTCAATTACTCGGCCAATTATTACCCGTTTTTGATGATTATTTTTTTGTTTGATAGATCATATTTCATAGATTATCCTTCATAAATTTCATTATTATTTCACCAGTACATATAGAGTAAACTTTAAAAAAGTGTTTCTAGCATTGTCGATGTTGATTGAAGTCAATTTTATTCATTTTCGTAGGTAAATAATTTTTTTTCTTCGTTTACAGCAACCAGTGGTTCAGGAAGCGGCCCTGGCGGGGGCGAGGCGCGGAGAGGGGGTGACGTCACACCGCACGCGCCGCCGCAAAGAAGGCTCATCAAAGTCGACTTCGACAATCTTGAGGTAAACAAATGTAATTTTTAACCTCACTTTTTGATCATCGCGGGTTTTATTCATCTGATAACTTTCACAGGAATAATACCTATAACCAGAAAATATTAATAAGAACTGATTTTATTATTACTAGCAAGAAAAAATGTTAAGTTTCAACCAGTGATAAATACTTTGGGTAAGCTTCTAGTTGGTACAGATTTGGATCAGTTGTACCATCTATAGATTTTCAAATTACCTATGTATCTGCAGATAAATCAACTGATTTTCGTGTATTTTGAAAATATTTTAAATGCTGCAATAGCTGTGATTTATTTCGTATTTTTTTTTAATCATGTGTAAAAAGTCTAGATTGATCATAACTAACAAAAGACTATTACAAAATCTTTTTTTATTATTATTACTTACTTACCTATTAAATTAGTTGCAAGATACTTTAGAAATGTACAAATAAAAGGTACAAAGGAAAAGGCTGTTGGCACAATGCCTCCGAAGTAAAACACTCTTGTACTCAACTGTACTTGAAAAACGTTTACAAAGTTCTTTGAACTCATTTTTGACACGAATAGGCAAATATTAATACCTAGAACACTGTAAGTGATTGTACCGTAGGTACATAACAGTTTGTTGATATGTTTCATTGAAGAAATTGTATATGATTGATATTTAGAAATATACCTACAACTGTAACATATTTTGTTGTATTTTATAATAGTTTGTTGAAATTTGTATCGGAAAGATCTATAATTACTTTACAACACAAATTCATCCATTTGTTGTGTTGTAATTGTTGATTTGATGCTACAATATAATTTGAGGAACCTAATTCTACTAATAGCTTCTTATGCCTTGCCACGCTCTTGTAGTCTATATTGAATGATTACTCAGTTACTTTTAATTGGATTTCAATCCAATTAAAAAATACAATAAGGTTGATTTGATTTTCATATAATACAAGTTAAGCTACCATTTTTTTCTATACTTCCTAAAGTGTATAAAAATATAACAAAAAATATGGTAGGGATGACCTAGAGCTCACTATAAAGCCTAGAGCACTGACGCGTGAAATAGGCTACCACTCAGTATCACTGCCAAAGTGACTCATTGGCATTGCGTCTCCGATGTCAAGACTTAACCCAGTAGCGTAAAAAATTTAAAACACAATAAATAACCTTTAATTGGATTATCGCCACCAAGTTTTTTTTGTAAGCGGTTTATAATGGTAGGATATTGGAGAGTGTCGCAAAAATAAAGCTGATTGAAAGTGGACTAGATCAATAAAACTAAATTCCATTTGATAGCTCTGCTTAGCTCTGCAATATACATTCACTATTCTGTCGTAATCAGAGTACACTACATTGCATTTAAATCTTACCTACAAACTAGTGTCCATACTAATTTAAAAGTCACTGTTTTACTTAGTGTATAAATATATCCTTTAGCAGTTGTGTAAATACATCTTGTAGATTCTTGTTGAGTACACGGATTTTCAGCTTTTTAGGTCAATGAATATGGTTGCTTTTTGCGGGAGTGAAAACTGTTTGAAAATTTCAAAAGTATGATTTGAAGCCTTTTGGCTCAAGGAATACGGTTGTTATTTGCGTGACTGAAGGCTGTCGTTTTGAAAATATTGATACAGATTGCTGTTGCGAAACGAATGGGTTGTTTGCAGACTTTGCTTTGGAAAATGTTGAGCAATGGTTGAATGTTGGAGGAGAAAGATTGACTATTCATCAAAGTTTGTTTGTTAAATTTAATCATCATCATCATCATACTATATTAGTCCACTGCTGGACGTAGGTCTCTCCCATGCTACACTGAGCCCGGTCTTCGGCTCTTCTCATCCAGTGTTTGCCAGCTACACTCCGCAGATCGTCGCTCCATCTCGCCGGCGTCCTACACTACGCTTGCCTAAACGCGGTCTCCAGATAACATGGCCAGCCCACTGCCACTTCAGCTTGCTAATTCTTCAAATTTATTAAATAATCGAATTCTGTTACTCCTGAGCTTTGTCTTAATCTTAGTATACTCAAAGAGCTACTCACAATTATAATAGATTGATCGAGGTACGCCGTCAAGGTTATTAATCCTTTAGAAAATTTGCCTAAAAGCTTCATTTCGAAGGCTTTCAACTGAAGAGGTTTTTTGAAGCCTGCCAGAACAACCAGCTATTATAATCACTCATCTTTTTCTAAAAAGAATCAAATATCTTAAACAGGTTTTAAGGATGATAATTTATACTTATTAGAGAAAACATAAAAAACTTGAGAGGTGTCAATGGAACTAAGTTCTTAATTTAATAACTAGCTTGCTTTCTTTGAGAGAGACAGACAGAGAAACACGCGCACGGCTTACAACTATTAAACTAGCAAAAAAATTAAGACCAAAAGTGGTAACGACACGTGACAACTTTTGGTCTTAATTTTTTTCCGTCTTGCCCCCTTTTGCAACGCGCGATAAGGAACTCAAATTGCAAAAACTACGCGAAATTTCAACATTGCGTACGACACGATTTTCCCACAGTCGCTATAGTTATGTACCTACAGTGTAAGTCACGATTTGGTTCATAAATAGGATTAATATGTTGTAGGCACAAAACATTACCCGAATCCAATTTGCGCCAGCTGGTGTTAGCTAATGAAATGGATGCGAGCCAGGCTTAAACAAATCTGATGAATAATGAGAATTGGGAGCTAAATCTCTACTCTACGTGCTTTCAATTGTTGTAGGGTTCTTTGTTAAGATGATCGTCTGGAAACCCTAACAGTCAGAACGTAAACTTATCGAAATAGTGACGTATCTGAGATACATTGCGCGTCAACATCAGGTTTATTGTCGAATGTTGCAGCGGTAGCGCGCAGAGTGTCTTAAATATTTTGCGTTTACGTTTGTCACATTTATTCGTCCTCAGTCCTCTGGCTTTTCATCGGAGTGGTCCAACTTATATAAAGTGTGGCCATTTTATTACAGGCAGTTAAAACTTGCGTCTATGTTCAACGCAGATAATGTAGCTTCACAACAGTGAAAGAATTTTTGAAATCGGTCCAGTAGTTTCAGAGCCTATTCGATGCAAACGAACAAACAATCAAATTTTTCCTCTTTATAATATTAGTTTACCTACATATATCGTTCATACATATTACCTATATCGTTCTTATAGTAGGTAAGTATCGTAGCTAATACTACGGTAGCAAATTAAGTTAGTAAAAAATTACTTATCAGCCCATGTGGCTAGATCGTAATCATATTAGGGTACATAAATATGCAGCAGACCCGTCTGATGACCCATCATAAGTTTCATTAAGTAACAGTAACTTGACCCCACCTTTTACCGGGTTTAATGTTTGTGTTTGTGCATCTTGTCTCATCTTAGAGAAAGGCTTCACAAACAGCATGAGGGAAAAGGGAAGTGAAAGGACTGTTTACAAAACCTAACCTTTGTTGAATAACTAAGATAGCTTGTCTCAATTATGAAGGCTAATGGTCGGTTTCTGGAAACCCAAATCACGATTGATCCGAGTTTGACACATAGGTACTTAGTAATTATTAGATTTTTTCGTTGATCTCGTTCGAGAAACCGACCGTAAGTGTAAGTTTCAAATATTTTTAAACAAAAATCAGAAAGTTTGGTTTAATACCTCTATAATATGGTGTGCAATAAATGCTGTGTAAAAATCGAACTCAAATTTTGGTATCTCAGAACAGAAGATTTAAGATGCTTGCAGCTACTAGTTACCTACCAATACATTTTCGTGTCGTCAATTTGCTTTTATTTCAAATAAATCTAAGAGAAAACGTGTCTAATCTATATTATTCACCCCGATCGAACAATGTTTAGTAAAAGAAATCACCGAGTAAAAGTCTAACAAATTAATTTTTCGCTTGATGCCATTCAGAGTGCGTAGTTTTCCAATGATTTTATAAGATTAACTTTAGCTATTAGAGTTGGAAATCATTTGAAAACACAAACATTATTATTACATAGAAATATTAGAAACTGATTTTTTACCTACTCTTTGATTTTTTTGGCAGTTTTGTTTAAAAACTAAGTCATCTAACCCAGTGAAACCTCATTTTATTGTAAAATCAACCGAAACATTGACAGTTTTTGGGGAAAATATTTACCTAACTGTAAAACTGAGCAACGTTTTTGGAGCGTTTAAAATGCCATTTGAAAAGAAGCGTATACTTAAAAATAAACGGGACAAGGCCAGACAGACCGCAACCGCAGACCACCTGTCGAAACCCCGTGGCAATTTACACACTGTATTTTACTATACCGACACGATATCTATGTAGAGATAATGATAATGTCATACATTAAAATGATTATTACGCTACCCAGATTGCTAAACAATGGAATAGCTGTGGCTCTAAATATTGTATGATATAAAACAGACATTTAGTCGCTGCTACTTCATCTACGGCAGGTTTCTGGAAACCCAAAACACGATTGATCCGAGTTTAACACATAGTAAATATTTGATTTTTTCGTTGATCATCGTTCGAGAAACCGGCCGCTAGTGTACCTACTGGAAATTGGAGAATGAAATATTTCCTAGACGCGGTCATACCCCATTGTATCCTCCGATATTCTTGTTCAAGCTACTTTCATGTCGGTATCGTGCAGCGTAAACGCTCTATAATGGAGGAAATCATTTAGTTGTTGATAACCAAAGATGTATCATTTGTGTAGTGATCCGAAATGTGAGGTTAGGTTCAATGACCTGTATAATCTAACTAAGCCATCTTGTTCTTGCCTACTGAGGGGTTTGCGTAACCCGGCCGAGTATGCGCCCTACCGCAATAAATCAATTTAGTAAGTGCCTGCTAGGTACCAGTTACATTATTTACTGGAAAGAAATGTTCCATCTGGTTTTAGCAACCCCTGACATTTTAGCGTCAGAAGTTATTCGCGGTTGGGGCACAAAAGGATACCTAAAAAATACCTTCGTATTGATCATAAAATGAGGCTCTTTTATATGATATTAGGTAAGTTCCTAATGGAAAGAAACCTGACATCTTCAATTCGTTAGTATAAATAACTTCCGGATATGTTGAATTCGATAATAATTGACAATGGTGGAAAAAAATGGCTGTCGAAAGGCAAGATAACAAAACTCACAAGAAAATTCCTTTCCAGGATGACGACGAAGATGACACAGAGACCTGCACGAGTCCTGAAGTGCTGGCGCCGCCGCAGCCCTTCCCGAGGCACACGGCACCACAGCAACAGCAGACACCTAAACCTTGGAAGAGAACCGGTAAGAGGAACTAGATCTTAAAGCTTATATTTTAAAACCTTTTTTCCCAAAGCTGGCTAGTATATCAAGGCTGTTGAACCGTAACAGAAGACTTTTAAATTATATTCCTATCATGTTCAGTGAGAATTGATTTCCTATCTAAGTACAAACTACTTGTATAAATAACGCTTCGAATCTGGGTATCCGGTGACTTTATTAGAACCAAAACGATAGACTCAGGGTAACGTAAAAAGCCAGTTCTCACTGAAGATAAACTTAAAAAGCTAGAAACAGCTTGCAGTTTGATACTCAGCAGTAAGCCAGCACTCTTGAATCTGTCGGCAACCCAGACGCTCTGGGAGCAAGTAAATTAGCCTTGCAAAATTGCATTGTCCCCATGCACACGCCTGGATCTCATGTTGGATGTACTTGCAGAGGAGACACCCCCGCCGAGGGCGCCACCGCGCACGCGCATTTCCCACGACGAATACCATCAGTTCTGCGACGAGACCCTTGAATGTATGCTCCGTGGTCTAGTCTAGCATGACGTCAGCAATGGCATGCAAGCTTTTTGATTTGCAAGTTTATCTCGCTTTGCTGATTCACTACCACGTATTTTTTAGGAGATATTTTTGTGTATAGGCTTTAGAATCCAGAACTTCTTATCACATTTTAAGAGTTCACTATGAATTGGTATACTTGGTAAAAGCGTTTTTGCTCTATTTTTCTTTTCAATATTTATCCTTCTATGTTTATCTACTACAGGTGATATGGTTTGCTCTAGAATATCAAAAACAAGTAACGTTGTCACAGTTTGATTGTTACTTAATCGACTTACATCACAGAATACTATTAACTTTGGTAAATCGATCACGTTTGATTTATTACCTACACCTACACTTACTAACTTATCAACTATTTCTACCTCTCTTCGAAGTTTTTAGTTGTCATTACTATGTAAGATAATTATGATTTTGTAAATTTTAAGGACTATTCATTCAATAAATTTTAAATCATCTCGCATTGTATTGTTAGCCGCTATTTGTTTCGTGTATTAAATCTATTGAATGTTTACAATATTCATATTTTTATCTAATCATTGTAATTGTATCTTCATTTAAATACTTATTTCGCTTTTTCTTGATTATTTAGTCAATTTGTTGTTTAATGACATTTTCGTATGATTGTTTTAGTTTTGTTTAGAAAACAATGTAGGTAGGCATATTCTTTACAATCCAATCAGTACATGTAATTAATACATACAAATAATTGTCGTTTTATTTGCTTTATATCTCAACAATATCTTCGTCGTTTACTAAGTCATCTTCAACATTTTTATTGTGGTTTCCAGCTTACGACCTGGCTACTCAATGTCCGTCTCGACGGGCATCTATGAGGCGGCATACTGTCACGCATCCTTCTTGCCCACCGACTGACGGAGCCCACTCTTTACCACATTCAAGGTAATTAAGTAACCTTTATAAACCGGAAACCATGGCATCAAATCATCAAATATTTTGATAGTTATTTGTGTTACTGTACGAAACTGTTAATTTTCAAAACAATCTATATCCGCTGATCGTGCAACGGACCAACAGATGGCACTTCCAAATCCTAGATATGTTTTGCGAACACGGCGCGGCGTTTCAACATAAGTAATACAACCGATTACTATCCATCGTTCCTCGGACCCCGAGCCGAGCGAACCTATTATTTTTTTAAAACAAAGTCTCAAGAATGCACTATGTTTTAATAATTTCCAGGCCAGGATCTCGCGCATCATGTGCCGGCGCAGCCTCCATCGCCAGTAGCGACGCGGACGCGCAGCTCGGAGAACTATCGTGGTCTCGCTCCTCCCTGCAGGACGAGCTCATCAAGTCGGTTAGTGACAGCCCCGTGAATGGCTCGCATGTGAGTAGACTAGATGTAGCTGGTGGTGGATTCTAGAACTTTCTACGTAGCATGGAAAGTTCTTGGGCGTGATTTCTTGATCTACAATTTTGCGTAAAGTTTTCTATAGCATATTTCGTATTACTATGCATTAGAAAAATGGAATAAATAGAATACACATTTATTTAATCAGCTTAAACAAGGCACATGACTAAAATAAAAAGGTAATCCGTTAAAAAAATTCGTCATTATAAAACACGTGATCAAGGAGTTATGCGGTTTTTAATAAATCTTACTTATTTATATGTATGTTTACCCCTTCCCCAATTTGTTAGCAGTCGTAGAATGAGTAGAATCTATCTGTGATTGTTTTGCCATAATACTCGTTTTAATATTTAGACATAGCAGATGGTAGACTTCTTTGATCTAGTCGTTTTCACCACACACTACAACAAGCATATAAGCATTTACTTACACGTAGTTAAGGTGTGAAACTGATGCACTAAAGTACACCATATTAAAACTTCACGAAAGTAGATATAAAATACTATAGATACAACACGTGCTACTTAACTGCGAACGTCGCTAAAATGCGTCCTCGCTTGCTCGCGCGCTTGCTCTAGTCGCACGAGAGCGAGCGAGTCACATCGTGGATTCCGCAGTTAGGTTGCACGGTTTGCATACACTGACACAATAACTATAGTTACCTATAATCTGTCTGATGAACTATATGCATGACACACGAATCTCTGATGAGAGTTGAGATACTAAAGGATATTCTTTTACAGAAACAATGGCAGGATGCGATAATGTCGGACGATCGGTTATCGCTGACGTTAGAGGAGATAGTCCACATCAGATCGGTGCTGACGAAAGCTGAGTTAGAAGTGTTGCCTGTTGAAGGGAGAGTTAAAGAAGACGTTGAGAAGAGAAGGGTAAGAACAGTTTTTCAATTCAATAGCTAAACAAAGATTAACTTTTTTTATACTTACGATATTTGAAATTTTACGATATTTGAAAGCAGCGCCCCTAACAGATTGAGAAGTTTGACATGAGAGTATGTCTGCTTGGATCTCCATACAATCGCGTCCATACGATCAGTGTACAAAGCTAAAATCGGGGTACAAATCTAAAAAAAGACGCCAAGAAATTATGAGTTAGAAAATGAAACGGCAGAATTGTTATGAGACGTATTCATAATTGTCCGCGTTTGCTAATGTGTAACTCTGTCAATAAAAGTTGAACTTTATTTTCAGGTTTGCTTCCTATGTTTGAAGACAAGATTCGGAATTTTTGGTCCGTGGGGCCAAAAATGTAAATTGTGCAAGAAAACTGTCTGTCAAAAGTGTTGTTCAAAGGTGAGTTGTTTAGTTTTGAAATGTTACTATTTCAGGACCGAATATTGCGTTTATAACGCAATTAAATTTTTGGGATATGTGTCCCCTCCATATTTTCTAAAAATTAGAGTCAATAGAAGCTTAACCTCTCATGTTTTTGGAGTCACCACCCTAGTCCCCCAGCCACCATCTTGAAAAAAGGGATAAAAACACTTTTTGAAACAACGTAACTACATTAAAGTTTAAACAATTACTCAAATATATTTCTTAAAAAGTTTTTTATTCTAAAATCTTTCCAAATTGAAATTGGTTCTGCCAGCCATTTTTAGGTTTCCAATGTTAATGTGAATGTTTTAGATGCGAATACCGACGGAGCACTTCGCGCACGTGCCCGTGGTGCTGCTGAGTCCGTCGCTGCTGCCGTCGCCCGAGGAGGAGGCGCACTCCTCCTTCCCCAGGAGTCTCATGTCGCGGCTGGTTGCGCCAGACCATACGGTGCGTTTTTTACTTACCAGTACCCCAAGTACGAGTTTTTGCTGATGAATAAGACGCGGGAGACGCAGGCAAGCGGTGTAAGAGGGGTGCATACCTCCTGGGCCTAGTGGCTGTAACTAGACGAACCTTTGATTAGTGATCTTTACGGTTTACACCGCGCGGACGTGTTTGCCTCGCCTAACCCTTAACACTTTTATCGTAAACCATTGTACTCTCTTTTCATCCTCTACAATCCCTTACTTGTGCCTATTATTCCAGAGCATGGTAGAGAACAGTGTGGGTAGCGCTCCGAGCAGTCCGACGTCGTCCCGGCGGTTCGCGTCGCTGACGCACAATGCGCCTGCGCACAGCGCGCCCGGCTCGCGCGGCGGCTCCGCGCTCGGCTTCAGCGACGCGCTCAGTGTGCCGCCCAACTGCATGTCGCGTAGTGTCGACGCGCACGCCACGCCACCCGCCACGTTAGACCGCAGGTTTGTATTACTAAACTATTGCCTTACCCCACGCTAAAGGCTCTGCCGCAAAACTGCAAGTCGCGTAGTGTGGACGCGCACGCCTCGCATCCTACTATACACCGCAGGCATATATCCTACTGGCTGCGCCATCTTTTTTTGTTGTTTTACCAGCACCACTTCCTGCTGTCTTATATACCGGCTACACCAGTTCAAATTGATTGGACTCAGTCCATAGAGTAACTGTGCAAGATATTCAAAACGAATTTCCTTGCATGTTTACGGATTTATAATGCGCTTGTTTGGCGCAGCCGGCAACTTCCAATATCTACATGGCGAGATTATTGGTCGTATTAATACAACTTTCACGTGATCACCAAACATTTGTACTTTACTCTCTTCTTGCGTGTACATACAATAATCCTCTAGGGTCTAAAATGATTTTAATATTTCAGAACGCGTTACTGCCGCAGCGCGACCGGTGTGAGTGCAGCGGAGCGCCTGCGCGGGGTGCAGATGGCGGTGTGCCACGACTGCAAGGCGATGGTGTTGCAGATCATAAAGTCGAGCCGCACCTCACGGTCCGCGTCACGCGACCGCGCGCTGCGACACCTCACGTTGGACCTCGCGCCCGTTTACACTGCTGATTGTTAGGCTCATGAAGTCTGTGAATTGCTTGAACAATATTGTTTTGGCAGATGATATCCGTTTGATTAGCGGTGAGAAAATTATAATAAGAAATAAATTGTACTATACCTTACATAGTGAAAATATTTGATGCAACGTCTTTTAAAATATAACAGAAAAAATCCACTTTAAATTTTACAAAACATTGGAAAAATAAGTTTAGTATGTATAGACTTAAATGTATTTTTAAATTGACCCTTTAAGGGAATTTGATTGTTTTCCAATACATATATTCAGTGTTTTATTCATCTGAAAACAAAAATTGTTCAAGCAATAAGCGGTTAGATAAGGGTTATGCAAAAACATGTACCTTCCTCACCTACTGCAAAGATTTATGTTTTAGCAATCTATTTATCAAGGTAGGTTAGGTAAAGTACTGTAGCTCAATCTGGAGTTGATTAAGCAGTCAGGCAACTTGTAAATAAGCGATGTAACCACCGACTTCATGCGGGATTCAAATGATCGGGACTAAGCTTTACCCACTGGCCATAAGGTCTACTTTATTATATCAAACTGACATTATTTTGGACACGGCCAGGAAGGCTATGGTCTAATTGGCCGATGGATTTTGAGCTTTATAAACGTCTCGAAATATCCGTGTCTTAGTAATCTACACAACCACAGTAATAATACACAGCTTTGTAAATAAATCCACATTTCCAGCTCGTTTATATATCTCGTAGCTCGTTATAGTCCCTTATTTTTTTACCCGATTGCCTAATAAGTTTTTTTTACTTTATAAATGAGTTTAAGTTTGTGATAACATGCACAAAGTAGTTAAATAAAAAAAACAACCTAAATATTTTAGTAGATAGCCAGTCCTTTACAATTTGTGTTCCTACTCAAGTTTCAAAATCCAAGATTTCAAAAATATTGAATTATTTAAGAGTCCGTACGGCTTGGCTTAAATGTTCCGGTAATATCAAATTGATAGACGAAAGCAAAATATAACTGTTAGAAGACAAAAATTATTAAAATTAGAAAATGGTAAAACATTTTAATTAAAATTGACATTTCTGTATCCGCTAAATTGTGACATTCTAATTAATATTGCTATTTTCAATTCAAATGTACATACTTTTATTAATTCAATTTTGATTTATTTTTCAATTAGATCCAATTTAATTATGAAGTGATTTATTTTTGATTTTCTTTTTTTCTAAAATTTAATTATACAAAAGCACACCTAATAAAAATATTATCAAATAATTAGTCAATGAGCTTACAAGGTTGTGTAGATTCAGTTCATATGTGGACCATGTTTTGAGTTGTAAAGTAGATAAAACGAATTTTTTGACAATACTCTAATAACTTTTGACAGACGTAAGTTGTCTTTTCATTTATCGCACAAAAATGTTTTTTATTTAACAAAAATCTTACACTTTGTATAACAGAGACATTGATTATATACTTACATATTTTAAATAAATAAATAAAAATTATTATATTCCTATAAATTATATTTTGTCACTTACGTGTACCTATTAGATTAACTCATATATTTTTCCGAATAATAAAAGTAATGTCTATTGAATGTTGATCTGTGTTCAAAAGTTTCGTGCTATGAATGTTGTGTACTTATAAAAAAATAAATAATTATTAAGCGTTGAACATATTCTACTGGATTTATTCTATACTTATCTACATAAATCATGTCATACTGTAATCATTGTATTTTCGAATAATAACAGGAAATTACGGTGTAAATTATTTGGATCAAGATCATGCAAACATTTTGAAATATAAAAGTTGATTTTGGTGACTATTTTCTATCTTAAGCACTTGATCCAGAGAATTTTATTCACAGATTTATGCATGATTTTAAACAATCAAAACAACAGTACCGTTGAGATTTTAAATTAAGTTATCGTGCCATAATTTGTAGAAAAATCATTTAACATACAAAAATCGGAGTCATATTCAACTTCAGTATAAATTAGTGCCTATCTATGAACAAACAGTTAATTTAAGTTAAGATTTATTTATTTTTCATAAGCATATTGGCATTACTTAGATATAAAAACACAAGTTAAATACGGTTACACTCTTCCGAAAAATATCATTTTTTCTCATATTCCTAGTTTTTTCTAAGTCATGTTTTTCTTCGTATCAAAGTTTCGCATAAACGTTTTCTGAAGGGTGTAACCCGAGGGCTTAGTCCGAGCCTGCATTTTAAAACTCCCTACTCTCGAGCCGAGAGTCGTCTCTCGGATGTCCTTATATTTTTGTAAGAAGTAGAGAGAGAGATCCGACAGACGACTCTCGGCTCGAGAGTAGGGAGTTTTAAAATGCAAGCTCGGACTAAGCCCTCAGGTTTAAATAGTCTGATTATAAGTATACGCCAAGGGCAACATCAACCCGATAGTAAGACCTCCCTTTCTAACTACGAAAGAGTGAAAGGGAGGTGGGATTGTCAGCTCTGTCTTGCCATTGGTGTAATTCAGTTTGAATAACATCATTTTTTAAGTGTTTAGGTATTGTATTAAGTTATTTTGCCAAATGTGTAACCATTTTCATTGTAAATATTAGATAAATAGTGTCATCTTCGATCGGTTACTTAAAGTTAGCGAGATCTTCCAACTTTATTGTACCTACTTACCTACTCTAAATTTATAATTTTGAAACTGGGTTTCCCTTTTGGTTTTTGTTATAAAATCACGTATAAACTTACCCCCTATCTTATGAAAAGTTAGCGCAGACTTGAAGTATTGATTATCATACGTGATGACATAAAGTCAACGCTAACTTTTTATAAGATAGGGGGTTATTTTCTTGTTTTTAACAATAATTTTGGCTCTAATTAATGCTTTTACTGTATCGAAATAGGCCTAATTGCAAATTAAATTTACATTAATCAAATCAATATTAAATAAATCCTTCATTATTATAATTTAAAATGGAATCCCAGTTAGAAATATTTTTTGTAAATGTGTGTAAATTTTAGCAGTCTATTAATAGATGTTACGTAGATTGTAACTGTCTAAAAAGCATATTAATTAAAAGAAACGGAAAATAATAACGAACATTAAAAAAATAATTACAGATCGTTATCTCGCCTTTCATTTTTATACTCCAAATCTAACTCACATTAGTCACCTACCACCCTACTTTTGAAACTGAATTTTTCTCAAAATATTTAGGTAGGTTTACTATCAATTCTAGATTGGTAATTATCCTCATCATCAACCTTTACCACTGCTGGACGTGGGTCTCTCCCGAGACGCGCCACTGAACCCGGTCTTCGGCTCTTATCATGTTGTGCACGTCCCCAGCAAGATATTAAAGATTCTTGATTTTAAAGTACTTATGCAGTTATTTAGTGCAGAATAGGTGCTATCTGAAAATCTAGATTTGTAGGTACAGCATTTATTTATTTATTTATTTAACACTTTATTGCACATATCATCATCATCATCATCATCAACCTATATCAGTCCACTGCTGGACGTAGGTCTCTCCCAAGACGCGCCACTGAGCCCGGTCTTCGGCTCACAATTGCACATATATACCTACAACAGCTAATGTACAAAAGGTGGGCTTAATGCTATATAGTAAGCATTTTCTGCCGGCCGACCATAAAGGTCGAGAAAATGGTTGGCGTGCTAACTTAATACAAATAAACAGTAACTGAGCATTAAGGCTGGGTCAGACCGAATGCGTATGCGATGGAAATGTATTAGACAGGACACACTGCGTGCGTAACGTCGCGCACTTCTACGTTACGCAAGCAGTGTGTCCTGTCTCTCAGAATCAGTGGTACGTGCGCGTCTACGCTTACGTCTTACAGCCTAATTTAAAGCTCTAGAATCTAGAGCTTTAAATTAATAGAGTCTAGATGCATGGTACCAAGATACAAGATACAAGATATAGACTTCTAAACCCAGTAATGTCAGAGTCATATTCATATGATAAAATCAATATGTTCGTTGAAGACCCACGTCTCGGGATACAGAAAACTGCTGAAAAGAGAGAGATTTGAGCAATGTCTATAGTTGAACGCCTAATAATTTTTACAGGTACCTATTTCTTCTGGCATAATGAGCGAGTTACTTCGTAATTTAATACAAGCAGCTGCGTATAGCGTCATCTAGCGGTAAATAATGCAGCTGTGAATAGCGCCATCTAGCGTACAATGATTCAGTTATGTATAACGTCATCCAACGGGAAATTTCCAAATCAAATTACACAGTTGTAAATAGAGCGCCATCTAACGGGCTACTTTTCTAGATAAATTAGTTGTAGACCACAAACAAGTGCGTTATTTAGTTTCTTAGTTGCCCGCTAGATGGCGCTATACGCAGTTGCATAATATAAATTGCATCTTGTCTTGTAATACATCATTGTAAATAATACAATAGGAAAAAACTTATTTTTGTTCATATCACATTTTATTTGCTGTTATAACTACAGGACTCAATAAATAAGCATGTTACTAAGTAATATTACTGAATTTATATTTTCCATTAGACAGTAAACAAAACAGGGAAACTACGAAATTAAATAAGGTTTTGTAACAATTGTTTTATTGATTCTATGGAACATTACGCTTAATAAATTAAATTTCCTAAGGCCGCATTTAGATAGGAAACAGATAACTGCATTATAGAAAATGTAGGAATTGAATGATAGTGGTAACTAGTACTGCTTCTTACCTAAATACGACCCAATTCGTAGAACAATTCACAAGTTGAAGCAGCCATTTAATTCTAGAATACTAGCTTTTGCACTGTGGTACTTACTAAAAGAACAGGCTAAGTTAGTTTTATTTTTGAAAAAACCATTTTTACAAAAATGTAAGTATGGTAATAATTCCCAAAGATTTAAGATAAATTGCCTTGTTCTATTCCAGAGAATCTGCTCATATCATATGTCTGTTCTATTCTATAGAATACGTAAAGTAAAATATGTTACTTAGCATTAACTTTATTCTTAACTTTGTTATTATTTTCATTTTGTCTTTTATGTTCCAAATTACATATTGTAACAACATAACTTACCCAATAAATTTTTGGGCCTAAGTGAGTACATATTTGGTTTTAAATGAGTATTGAATAAATTTTTGGTTCTTTCTGTGTGTAAACCAAGTGGCCGCTTCAACTCAAGAATCGGATATGTTAAGTGAGGACTCAGGCTCAGCCTACAATCAGCATGTTTTCGTTAACAAACTCATGTGGCGGTACTTCGAGGTTCAAGGGTGCTGGGCCTTTGCGGATACGACCAGCCGCGTCGTAGTGAGACCCGTGGCATGGACAGTAGTAGCCGCCGAAATCACCTGCAAATACACATTGAAATTATATGACAAATTACATGTAAGTACATATTTTTTATTTTATTTATTTATTTTTTAATTTTTCTAAACTAATATTATAAAGAGGAAAGATTTGATTGTTTGTTTGTTTGCATCGAATAGGCTCCGAAAGTATTAGACCGATTTCAAAAATTCTTTCACTGTTGTGAAGCTACATTATCTGCGCTGAACATAGGCTATATTATAATGATATTTTTTATAAAGGCTACCCGTGCGTAGCCGGGGCGTACTACTAGTATAAGATAAGACTAGCCCAACACAGGTTTACACTTTACAATTTTAAAGTATGCTTAGAAGTAAGACATGAGAATGAGAGTATCGAATAAATCAAGATTTGTGTATATCGCGTAAAATTAGTATATAGTGACATTGGGTGCATGGAAAGAGCCTCCTCGTGGCGCACACCGGTAACAGTTAGGCACGGCACAGCAGTGTCTAGTCTGGCTAATCTTTCCAACACGATGCTACAACAAAATACAGTTGTAGCATCGACACGATAAGAAGAAGAAGAAGTATAGTGACATTTTATATCAATGAGACTTTAATAGACTGATTCATGACGCTGAGCAGTAGCGAAAACTTAGGTCACTTTACACTATTTTCGTCCTTAATGTTTGTAGTACATACTTACAGGACAAAAATTATTCGAACACAAGCAAGGACTAATGGTCATATATACAAACTTAGAATTGTACATTTGAATATATACATTTGGAGCGCACTTCGCAACTAATGTAGTTTGAATCAGTTAACTAGATTCCATCGCAAATTCAGAAGAAGGATTTCGACTTTTTTTAAGGTTTCAGAAGAAAAGTTCCTCGCAACCTTGACTTGAAGGAGATGCAACAAAGTTGCAGCTTTTTTTATGTATAATCCATAAATAAATAATGCTGGACAATCCACGCAATATCATCTAGCCTCAAGCTAAGCAGAGCTTGTATTATGGGTACTAGAAGACTGACATACTTAATACAATACATTACATAGATATTTTTTTGTCATACTTATAAAATACCCAGAACACCCGGAATAAATATTTGCAGATCGTTCAAAAATGTCATCCCAAGGCGGGAATCGAACTCGCAACATTCGCGTCGCAGACGGACCTTCGCCCGCCGCGCCACATCGGTCAATTGAAAGATAATATTTTGTTATTAAGAATTTTTATAATTATTGTTAGGTAAAATATTCTTACCAGCATTAGCGACAGGCACGCATCCCAAATGTGTGCAGACTCCGATAACAACCAGCCACTCCGGGTTCCTGGCTCGCTGGTCATCATGCTCCGGGTCTCGCAGGGATTCCACCGGCACGGCCTGCTCCGTGGAGATCTCTTCACTGGTCCTGGAATAGGCATAGCCAGTTTGAATCTTCGTACCTCCGTAAATTGATAATATAGTATTTGAGAATAAAATAGGAAAAACATTTAAATGAAATTAAATTTTGTAAATAAGCCACTTGAATGCTGCTTAGTTACTGGAAGGGTTCGAAAATATCCAATTTTTTTGTGTGTGCTCCTGTTTTTTTATTTTAAGCCTATTTTGAACAATAAACCTTTACTTGGCTTACTTTATTTTAATTGTTTTATTAATGAATTACATGTAGATAGAGAAAAACACAAAATCTTCAATTTCAAACCCTCTGGTTTTATATTGATGCCTACATATTTGATACATCAGGCTCTTTATTCTTTATTGTACACACACAAACTTATACAGAAAATATAAACTTATTTAGATTAGATGTACGGAGGCGAGCTTAACCCTAAAAAGAGTTCTCTTCCAGCAAACCTTTGGCGAGTGATAGTGGATATCCACTCTCACTCGCCAAAGATATATACATAGGAGAGTGAGTACTTAGGAGAGTGATATACATAGGAGAAGTAGAGGGGATGTGTACAAAGAAAAATGTTGGCTTTTAGGCAGATCTAGATGGTTTTCCTCTTAATGAATGGAATGCTGTAGTGCCAAAAACATTGTACCATCTTTTCAGCATAAATCTTATCCATAAAAAGACAATTACATGTAAGTACATAGCTGACTGAATAGGTTTTCTTGGAATGTTTTTCTTAACCTAATTAAATTACATACAATATATCAAGAGAAAATGATATAATAACAGAACTTTGTTTTGCCTTTATGTGGTGATAAATATATGATTTAGGTTTAGAAAAGCCCTAGGTTTGAGCCTAAAAACATGGTTTGTGGTAAAAGTTGTGGTGAAGTTATCAAACTCATCAATCTCTCTACCTCGTCTAAGATCTTGGTAGTTGGTATATCAACTCCTTTTTGACATAACTACCTGTGACGAATGAACAGTGGCTTTCCTCTCCACTTGAAGGTGACAGATTTGCCTTCGGGGATGTCCGACAGTTTGATTTCAATCTTGGCTAAGGCAAGCACATCAGCAGCCGCGGACATGGACGACACAAACTGAGTGACCACAGACTTAGCGGCATACGCACCAGCCACAGAACCCGCTGAAATAATTATTATATTTTTATTATCAAAGTTTGTTTTATCCAAATTGTGGTAACACAGAAAAGTAATTTATAAACCCACAACATTTAGGTTTCGAGAAGAGACTGCAGATGTCTACTAACTTTCAGTATAATTTTCATTTGTTTACCGAACCAAGCCATAACGGTTTAGTTTATTCATCTATACTAATATTATAAAGAGGTAAAGTTTGTATGTTTGTATATTTGTTCAATTGTAAGGGGTAATCTCGGGATCTACTGAACCGATTTTAAAAACTCTTTCACCAATAGAAAGCCACATTATCGCTGAGTGTCATAGGCTATATTATATTTTCAAAAAAATTTGGGATCCTTACTAAAACTTCGATTATGTAACCCAAGGTGTAAAACAAATACCTAAGAAATTCCTTACATCGCGTGCGCTGCGAAAACTATTGATGATAGAAAGAAATCATGTACTACAATTTTGTAGAACACATCATCATCCACAAAAAAGTCAGCGACAGCATGTGTCTAACTATTACAGATATGTCACTATAAGTGTTTTAATATCGAAAAAATATAATTAAAATGACGCCGCTAGAAAACGTTCTTTATTTGTGCTTTGGTATTAATCCTTATCTAAATAAATTACTACATAATTAAGATTGTTTCAATACCTTTATATGACTTTTTAAATTATTCAATTTGGATATTCCATTCAAAAGATATCACGAGTTTGAAAATGTATGTATTAGAAAATGTCAGCGGAATAATGCAGGTGCCGGTCACGGGAGTTTATGCGGGTTCTATTGTTTATTTACGTGGATTCGAATTATGCCCAACGAAGTGGGCACGGGTCAGCTAGTATAAAATAAAACTACTTAGTTGTAAAGCTCAATACAAGTCAAATTGTTGATAGGTTATAAAGAACAGACTTGAGATAACAAGAAAGAAATGATGAATAATCAGGTAAACTCACCTCCAGCGATAAGGTAAGTGAAGGATTGACGTTGGTCCGAAGACTCATCAGAGCGGGTCCTGGGATCCTTCGTGTCCTCGCGACGGTACGCACTGAAGTCAGGGTAGCCGATATCAGTGTGTGCAAAACGCACCTGGCTTGGCACTAGAATTGACAAGGTGTTATGTAACAAGATTTTCCTCCTAAAACAAAGCATTTAGAACTAATCCGTCGCATTATGGTTGTCTTAATAACTCACCACCAACTCCAGCTGTGGCCTTCAAGCCCTGAATCGGCAGGGATCCATGCAACGAGTGCACGGTCGAGGTTTTAGGTAGGGGCTGAATCACCGATTTTTCAATGGGCGCATGTACGGACACGACTGGCTTCAGGCCATTTGCAACCACTTGGGACGTGGATTTGAAGAAAGGAGCCAGATGCCCAGCCCTCACTACGGAAGTCATTTTGCTAAACTTATCGAAAAACGCAATAAAATTGCTTTCCTAAATTTCGACGAGAACACGCAAATTCGATCAATCGAAGAAACGTCAGAACAAAGTGACATTGACATTCAATGAGGCTGTCAGTTAATCACGTCTTCTTTTTTTTTATTTAACTGTGGCAATTCATTAGCCACGTCACTCGTGTAAATCGAACTGTCAAAATACATTATCGAACTGTCGAAATGTCAGTTTAGTCAAAAAGGAGTTGCAATATTAAAAATACTTTTTTACAAATATTTTTAAGTGTCGTGTTTTCTTCCTCAAGTCATACTTCAGGTCGGGGCACAATTCGTAAACAAGCTGTCGCAAAGGCAAGGTCAAGGCATCTATTTCCGTCTGGTCCTGGGCTTCTCACAAGGTCCATCGATTTTCCCGCGCTATTGCTGCGTCACACTCACGCAAACTAACTTAGAGCATGTTTAAAACTAGACATAACATTACCTACCGACGACCCACCGAACCTAAACCTTTATAACTAGGTAGGTACTTACATAAGTATGCCTAACTTGTAACAAGATTTGGTATCTATTAATAAACCCATGTTATGTAGCTAGGTACTTACCTATTATCTATACTACCTCCCTTACTAACCGAAGAAATTGCGTCTTAATCAAAATTATCCATAAAAATTACTACTTCTTATAGGTATCAATTTTGCGTGGGCTTAGCTAGTTTTTTTTCATACTCAAGAAAAATAAAAATTCATACTTATACATAATACTATAACATGATGATGATGATGACGCCGTACCATCATAGAATAGATAGGTAGTGTAGTACCTACATACTCAAGTAGGTACTATCATACAAAGGGCCTTTAGTTTCAATAGGTCTTTCATGCATAGGTGCATCAAATAAAAGCCATCACGCGTGCGCAGTTCAGGCGAATTCCAAAATCAATAATATTCGGTGGTAGATTTATTAATAGATGTAGGTAGGTGTAGGTACTTTGCTATCGGAATGTGAGAAATAGGAAATACCTAGCTGCGGCCGGTCGAATTAAAATATGGGTAGGTAGGTAGGTACCTACTTAATGGGTTAAGGTATATAGATGAATTCAAAAATAGCTAAAAAAAGTTGAGGAAGATTGCCATATTATTTGAATGATATAACTATGACGAATAAAATAACTATAATGCCTAGGTACGTCATGAAAACCGTTATTATCAATCATATGCTACGCTAACTTTAAATGTATGATAAAACATTTTTCTTAAAAAAAAGCTATTTTTGTTTAATAAGTAATTAAGAAGTAGATTTGTTAATAGATAGATACATAACGGGCTGACATAGTCGCTATGCGACTCAAAGTCTTTCAATTTTTAGAAATAAATAAATAAATAATAAGTAAGTACTTACTTAAACAAAAGGCAAAGTATATTGTTAGCTACCTAAGTACTTATTTTGTTTCATAATTAAAAACAAAATCGTTGAAGAGGTTAACATTTTATTTGATTTTATTGTATGGTTCAGTCATTGTTTCTTTCATGTAAAAATTACTTCTGAAAAATGAAGATGGCACCACTAACTCGTCTTGACAACGCAAACTTTTAATATTTTATTATACAATAAATGCGTAGTTAAAAAAAAATATCAATTTTTGTAATTCATTATTACATATTTTATGTGGCATTTTTTAGCTTTTAGCTTTTTAGGTAAGTTTCTCTCTATTTTAGTTTTACAATCCACATTACAAGGTTGTAATGTAAAATAAAATAAAATTTATAAAAATAGGAAAATTAATTATAATTGAAATATTAGGTAGTACCTACTACCTAATATTTCTCCCTTTTTTTAATAAGTCAGCGTTAGAAAATTAGCTGCAATGTAGTAAGGGCCGAAATATTGCCTAAAAAAACTGTAGCCTAAGTACAGTCGCGAACATCAATGTTTCATGCCTCCGCGTGGCCTCGAACTGTGGGCTCGCATTTTCATGGTCATTATACTGCGTTTTGGTACTTGCGTCCGTGAAGCACGCAGTTACGTCGCAGATTATACAATAGCTACTGAGCACGTTTCGCCACAGATTATATTTATTTAGCTACTATGCACGTTTTGCCACAGAACCGTTGATAGTTACTAAGCATTAGACGCACAGTATCACGCACACATTAGTATCCTTGACTATTTATACATGTGTGGTACCTAGTAGGTACATTTTTATGTGTGTGTGCGTTGCGCTACTTGATAATCAACTTCAGGTCATTTATTTACATACATGTAAAATGATTCAGTTTTGCATTTTGGCTTTATAGACGACTTTATATACGACTATGGGGAACTAGGCTTATTATGGATAGAAAAGAATAAATTTAGTCTTTTTTATTTAAACACTTTGAAGAAAACTAATGAAAAAAAAACAACAATCTAGCAAGTTAAAAAACAATAGTACTTACCGTATCTTTAATAAACAAAAACCAAAGATCTACATCTAATTCTATTCCCCACCAACAATAAGAACATTATTATTAAAATGACCTTCATCATGCATTTGAATGTGTACTTCCGCGGTTGATAAGTACATAACCTACCAAACACTTTGGTCACGCATAATTTTAAAATCATTGTTGAATCTAACGCGTTTCTACACGTCATGCCACCGAGCTTCCGGAAAATGATAAGAGATGGCGTTGTTTGCAATCGCATTTGAATTTCAAACCTCGTGTTCTTGATGCGTTTCTGAGTATTGCTAGATAATAGATGAATAGGTACGCGTTGTGCGCGGGGCGCTCTTGGGAGGGCACGGCCTAATTCAACGCGAACTGCCCAAGTGCCCATTCCACAATGTATTTATTGCCATGTGCCACTATTGCGTGCATGACAGAACTCCTTGGAATGTGCTTTTTGGGCAATAACTACTACAAACTCTCATTGTCTCTGGGTCCTTCTATGTATGTATTTACAAACAAAAAAGGATATCAGTATTCTATCAGCAGTCTAGTTCCCTTATTAGGTCCAAGCTTTGCTCTTTGGGGCTAGAGTGTGATGTGTGAATGTCCGTGAATATTTTTTTTTATCATCCAACTCTGTCCCACTGCTGGGCAAAGGTATCCCCCCTCTCTTTCCACCTCTCGCAATTCTATTCTATAGAGGATGAGAATATTTATTTATTGTAAATCCCAGATTCTAATATATGCGAGGTCGACTCCCGCTACCGTTAATGATTTTGACTGTAGAATTTATACGCACTTCAGCTGCATTGCTGTCGTAATATTTGTTTTTTTTCTATTGGGCTTCGGGCCAAATGTCTGGTCATTTGGCAACTCGGTAGGTTCAACCGACACCTGTCTCGGTAGTCTACGAGACTACGAAGTTCAGACAACTTGTATATAAAAAGTGTTCTTTGCATGGCTCCCATTATATGTATATAATAAAATACCATTATCGATACCATAATGAGTTTAAAGTGAAATTGCAAGACATTTTGGTTAACAAAGCCTTCTATAGGTACAATCAATGATTTTTTTAAATTAAAACTTTAATTTAGTAGGCATGTGACATTATTATATTTGTTTAATTAATTTAATTTTATATTTGACATTCTAAAAGTAATTATTATTGTATTTAAATTTTGACTTATTGTATTTTTGATGTTTGTATACCTAATGGCAGAAGCTAGTGACGCTAATTTAAGTTTCATATCATCCTGGAAATGTACTTTGACCTGGTTTCACAAACAATAAATGATTATGATTATGAAAAATCTAAAACTAGACTTCCGTATGCTATTAGTTTTTAAAATAAACGTTTACAAGACAAAGGGCAAGGTAGCCTTTCAATGCTAAGCACCCGATAATTTATAATTAAATGAAACAGTTATTTATGTGAGTATTTTAATTTATGATAATTAAATGCCGATAAATTTTGAATTGTAGGTTAAACGTTAGAATTAAAAAAAATATGATACGATTATACTTACTTACTAGTTAAATTAAAAATTCCTTCAAAGGAGAGCCAATCTTTTGAGTTAGTTATAATAAAAACATAAAACGTGCCATAATATCACAATTTTCCTATGAACTTGAACGATTAGCCATCTTGTTTTATGTAGAAATGTCCTATTCTAAAACTGAAACTTGATATTGGAAATAAAGCTGATACAATTTACATTTAGTTAGTAGAAATTATATTAATAAATAATACTATATTTTTTTATGCGGCCATCGAACTATACCTACTTATATTTTTTTCCAGCAGTTAGACCAAAGCAAATAATATAATTATACTTTTTTTTTCTGACTCGCACATTTAGTAAAAAGTATTTTATTTACTTATATTATTCTGTTGAAATGAATAGCAAAGAGTTTTTAATGTAGCGTCCTTTGACCAAAAATAGAACGCAAAATTAAAAATAAACTAGTCGATAAAACAAAGGAGGTTTTACTCTAGTTGATTAAACTATTCATTCATAACATCAATGGTGTTGGGGCCATACGAAAACCTTCCGCGAATCCAAGGCTAAAGAACTGGTTTCATTCTACCAGTAAGAACCTTGTCGCTATCACTAACTTGAAGAATCCTTTACCGTGAACTTGATATTAAGAATACTTATACTGACAAGGTTCTATGATACCGACGTACCTTGTAAATGAGTGTTGGTTGGAGAGAAATATGTGGCATTTTTTTATCATTTCTACTACTTTGAATATGTTTTTAAATTAAAACCTTAAATAAAATCCATACGTTAATCACTGTTTTACTGTCTCTTTTCGCAAAAAAATAAAAAATAAACAGTAGGTACTTATATCAGATGAAGATTTAAGTTAATAAATCAACTAAGATTTAATTGCAACATCAGAAAATGAAAAAAAATACAAATAAAAATGGAATAAAATTTCATAGGCGTTCTTATCGCTAAATGAGCGATTTCTTTCAGCATAACTTTAGATGAAGAAAATTTAAGATTTAATTTAAATAATCGGCTGAGGTGCACCTAAGAGTATGTATTTAATAATTTATTTTATTTATTTACAACAAAAACATAATGCTCAATAAATCGGCTTAGGTGCATCATCATCATCATCATCAACCTATATCAGTCCACTGCTGGACGTAGGTCTCTCCCAAGACGCGCCACTGAGCCCGGTCTTCGGCTCTTCTCATCCAGTGTTTGCCAGCTACACTCCGCAGATCGTCGCTCCATCTCGCCGGAGGGCGTCCTACACTACGCTTGCCTAAACGCGGTCTCCACTCCAGTATCCGTTTGCGCCAACGATTGTCGGTTCTTCGGATAACATGGCCAGCCCACTGCCACTTCAGCTTGCTAATCCTTTGAGCTATGTCGAACACCTTAGTTTTCTGACGAATAACATCATTCCGGATTCGATCTCTCAAGACTTAGGTGCACTAAAAAATATTTAATACCGTTAAATGTTATATTTACAACATAAGAATAATATTTGGCTGTCACCACGTACTACCGTACTATATGTACCCGTACTAGTAGACATAGACATAGACATAGACAGACATTTATTTGCAGCTTTAGCACACACACATTAGTTATAGGTACATACATTTATAAAGGGTTAAACAAAAGACAAAAAACAAAATACTTAATTTCTATATAACATGATAAATTTACAAGTTAAACAAAAATAACAGAATTTAAAGAAATAACAGAAAAAAAAGGAAGAGGTAAACTCAAAATTTCAGTTATTTCCTACCAAAGTATACTTAACTAACTATATTACAATCTATTTAAGAGTGTGTGCTACTGCAGCAAACAGGCTCCAGCTCAGCATTATGCTTTACCACCTAATGGCAGCTCAGCGCTGTTATTCTACTAGTACTGTTTGTTCGCCCAGAAGTCATTAACACAAACACGTGCTCTACAGATGTACGGATAGAATCATTTCTTGCTTTACTGTGAGAATGTCCACATTGTGATTGATTACTAAATCATTTTAATGTTGCAATCATTACTAGTAACCCTAATTTACTATAAAAATAAATATTCGGACATTTCATACATCACGCTATAGTCGTAAACTAAGCAAAGCTTGTACTATGAACTAGATTGCTGATCGAATACATATATACATTTTTTTGTTAAGCAACATAAAATATCCAGTAACACCCAAAGACTGAAAAAACTATCTATATATATTTATTTATTTATTTATTTCTTAAAATTGAAAGGCTTTGAGTCGCTTAGTGAATCCCTATTTCCCTTGTTCACGCCATCACGCGTGAACAGCTGGACCGATTTTACCTTTTTTTGTTGTGTTTGTAATTTTCAGGTGAAAATCATATGAAAGAAAAAAAAGTATAAATATGTGCGGAAAATTAAAAAAATCAAGATCACTTCGAAAATGAATAAAACGAAAATCCAAGTCCTGGTTTAACAACTTTAAAAAAGTCAGGAAATGTGTTTATTTGCTTACACATTAGTCTGCGGTCAGCATAATCTAAGCATACCTATACAATATTTGAACGAACTATTTCATTCAAATAATGAATTATTTGAATGAAAATAAAATAATAATCATAAATTATCCTTATTCATAGAAAAAAAAACTTGATTCAAAGATATGCAAATACTAAATACACAGCCTAAAGTAAGCAACATGTACATTTAACGCTATCTAGCCTAAAACTGAGCAAAGCTTGTACTGTCAAAGCTAGATAACTGTTTTCTAACAGTTATCTACCCACGGTTAGAACCCACGGAAGAAACATCAATGTCAGCACACACATTTTTGTTGTTAGTGGATATCGAACCCACGACCATGGACTCCACTAAACCACTTCATAGGATCTAAGGCAGTGTTAATACCTATTAAGCTGTGATACTAATTAATGTTTTGTTTAAAAAATTCTAAGCGTTAATATTGGTTTATAGTTCCAAAAAGATTTCTATAATGATTCATAAAGGATATCAAAGACATATAGATACTTGTTGCGGATCCAACGTTATTTCGTATCCGAATTTTTACGAAACGTCAAAACGTCAAGTTCAAATATTTTGACAAACATTGTCACATCCACACAATTGTACACGCACAACTATTGTTACTTTTTTGTTATATATTTTTACATTAAAACGCTACTTATTGAGAATCCTAGTTTTCGTTATTTGCCACCATCAAAAGAAAACAAAAACAGGAATTTGCGCCAACAATACTAAATTAACTTTAGCGGGCTGCAAAAATATGTATCGCTAAATTTTGCATGTGCAATTTCGTAGACATGCTACGAAACGTAGCTCGTAGCAACTTGCATAACTGCATTTCGTAGCTGCGTAGCATTTCGTAGAATGCATTTCGCACAATTATTTTGCTTGAACTTAGATATTGATTATGATTGGATCTGAAAGACTTTATGGCGCTTGAAATAGAGTCTATATTATATCTTAAAATAAGAAAGAAGGTCTTTTAATATTGGCTAGTGATATTGTGATATTATGTTTGTGATTTTTGAAATACAATATTAATAAATAAATAAATATTCATGAACAATTTACACATCACACTCTAGTACCAAACTAAGCAAAGCTTTTACTATGGCCACTAAAATGCTGATAGAATACTTTTTTTGTAAATACATACATAGAATACATAGAAACACCCAGACACAGAACAAATATTTAGCGATAAGGCCGCCCATTGTACATTTAGTTTATTTAGTTTTGTAATCTGTTGTTTTCATTTAGTATTTAAGGTGTACAATAAAGAATTTTCATTCATTCATTCAAATATTTATGTTCATTACACAAACATTTGGTCTGGGTGGGACATCGAACCCACGACCCACAGCATGGAAGGCAGAGCTACTACCAACTGAGCTGTGACGCCTGTCACGTGATTGAATTTCGTATAAGTAACGTTCTTTATTTCGAAATTTCAAATTCGAATTTTTGATTCAAATGATTAAATTTAAAAATTAAAAACTGGACTTTTATGAAAAAAAAAACGGGCGGAAGATAATAATTATAACTCAAATGTATAAAATATGCTTAAGCTAGTTAATTAGAACCTCCTTAGTTAGTGTAGTACTTTTTTGTAAGTAACTTTTTATACGGAAAGGTTTTGTGTATTCTGCTGTGATTAAAGTCTTTGTAGAAATATACTGGTACAAATGGTTCTGCATTGGTTAAAATCTAAATAAATAAATTAAAAGAGTAACATTTAATTACTTACATGACTAAATTCATAGTCTTAAAATGACTAAATAAAAAATAAAAAAATCTACTGTGAATTCAAATTGTTCTGTTACAAAATAATTTGTCAATAAAACAATTATTACTTTTTTTATATACTGAGAATTACTATTAGAGCTTTTATCTAAAATATTTTTATTAAATTTTAGTTAAGTACTTTATTCAAACTAAGCAAAGCTTGAAGCATGGGAACTATGTAGATTGATAGAATACTTTTGTATGTACTTTTTGTAAATACATTCATAGAATAATTCATAGAAATACATAGTAGTTATTAGTACTCAAGATAATTATTTATGTATCCAATTTCTAGTACTTAATATATAAAAAAAACATGTTATCATCGCTCCACAGGTTAAGAAACCAGATCTTCATAATAGACCTCCTCTTCCGATCCTCACGGGTAGGAACCGGTTATCACTTTCGTTGACTACCATATTAACAAAATCTATTATTGCACATCTGCCAAACATCATGTATACCGGGAGAGTTCAATACCCGCATATATTTACACCACAAAACTTCCATCAAGCCATATTTACACCTATTACTTTGTACCTAAGGTTGGTTTTTCCGTGCACTGAAATTCGTGAATCTCCGGAAATTGATAAGGGAATGTGATCTGTATGTCCATGATTTTAAGGTCTAATCTCACTTGTGAGTGTAAACTAGACTTTGTTCTATGACGTTGTAATGATTTTGCTATGAATTAGTACTTTATTTCGTGTATAGTTCTCACGCGCATCTTATGTCACGGTTGCGCCTGCGCATATACTAACGGTCTATCATAAAAGTTAGCGCAGACTTGAAGTATTGTTTACCATACGTAATGATGACATAAAGTGAACGCTTACTTTTTTTAAGATAGACTAGACTTTATGCTATATTTTTATTGTTCTGCAAAATATACTGTAAGTTTATTTACTAAAATAAATAAATATGTTGTGATAATAAAATATACTCAAATAAAAACGCATAACACGCTTTGACGCGTGCTAATTCGGTTAAACTAGATATATAATAGTTAAAAAATATATCTAAAACTTCAAATATTATTTTATTCTGGTTTAAGAGGTATAATAATTCATAGAAGCAATAACACAACCATGGTATTAAATATATCACAATAACGTGCCCAATAATTAATCAATAGCCAATTTACGTCGCCAAAAAGCCTAGCGTGTAAATACCAGTTCAATAAACCTTTTTTTAATAGATCAGCGTCAAAAATATGCAAAAAAAGCGATCAAACAAACCTCGATTTAATTAGAGGGGATTTTTGAGTTAACATTCTGCTGGGTTAGCTCGTAAGATCCACACAGAAGACCAACGTAAAATGACCTCTGTGATACCCGTATCGGCTTAGAATTGTATACGTGGGTGCAAAGAATCTGCGCGCGTAGAGGTCTGGTTAAAATGGCTGATATAGTACGTTGGTGTTCGAACGCACTATGTTGCTATGGGACAGCTTACGCATTATTGGGCCCCAGTCGGTCGCGTTACGTCATCCTGCTATCTGAATCGCAGGGCGTTGGCTTGAACTTTGAAATTCAGAAGATCAAGAATTAATGTCACAATTTTTTTATGTGGCTTCTGCTCGTCAGAACGATATTCTGCCGTGCCCATTTCTACCAATGTCAAGTGTTTGAATATAATTCTTAGTCAAGTCAGTCAATCATCAAGTCGGCTGTGGGATACGAGGTCCATCAAATGAAAATTTCACTTATTTTACACTTTTTATTTCAACGGTTTACACCAAAATTAGAGAACAAATCATTACATAACATAAAAAAAAACGTTTGGCACTCGGGGACTGCCGCGGTAAAGCTATTGCATAGCATTTTTTGCTGGATTACGTATGCGCAGTGTTAGGTTATTTTCGTGCGGTTATTTTGTTACGGAATTTCTGGATGCGGTCTCCACGCTCAAGGCCCGCGTAAAAGCTATGCAATAGCTTAAAAATGCTATGTTTTATCATAAACATGACAGAACTCGAGTCCCCAAAATGTGACATTCGCAAACATATTATCGGCAGCGTATTCGAGATACACTGCGCGGTGACGTTGCAACACTCGGAATTATAGCTCGCGTTGACGCGCAGTGTGACTCGAATATGTTACTGTTTACGTTAATCATTTGTTTATGATCAAGCTTCGGTTTCGTTAAGTATATTCATTGTTTGTTATTCTAAGAAACTCGGTATCTCAATATGTAACACGATTTGTGAAGTTTACTTATCAGCAAAGTTATTATAATGATTGTTGAGGATCATTTTGAATTTGGCGCATTTACACCGTGTTGGTGTCTATAATATGGGTACTTGTTGACATAGTGGGCCAGTGTTGAAATCAGAAATCAGAAATCAGAAATCAGAAATCAGAACAATTTATGTTTTGACAAGTATGCAATCGACGAAATCCAAATATATTTACCAAACTACTTTTATTTACTTAGTTTAATTTTGCTTCAATGTTTTGCTTTTTATTTCAATGTTTTGCGAATGAAAAAGAAAATCACGTATTTTTTACCAAATTGTTCAATGTGGAAGTTCATCGAAGGGTATCTTATCATTAAAACTTTGATGTTTCATAAATAAATGAAATGAAATGTTTTTATTTTGAAATAGACACAAAAGTTATAATCTAGTTTAAAATGCCTTTATTTTCGAACCAGACTCGTGCCCATTGATCGAGCCCTCGGCCTGTGAATTGGTTAAATCTCTGATAAATGGTGTCTATTGCAGCTGCTTTTAACACCTGCGTTGAATGCCTAGGTATGTACCACTATAACTAGATAATATACCTATATTATAGTACTTTGTTTGTGTCATAGAGTATTGATCTAACCATTCCATACAGATGTGTAAGCGAAAATAGTTTCATACTTGGAAATTGACTTTAAAAGATACTTTGACTTAAATTGAAAAGCGGACTAGTCGTAATGAGTTCATTGCTCTGGAAAAAGGGTCTCTATTATTACAACTTCATAGTCCACACCAAGTTATGAACCTAATTCAAAACCTTAATAAAGCTTAGTGCTTTAAACTAAAAGAGGCTTTCAATTCGTTTCATAATTGGCACCGTCCGGATAGGGCGATGTTAAAGTGCTTTTAATGTTTGGTGCTTGGTATTGCGATATCAGTACGTCTCGGCGGAGCTGGAGGCTGGCGGCTGGCGGCTGGAGGCTGGCAGGCGCAGGATAAGGCCGGTGGGCTGCACGCTCGCGCTCCCAGCTCACCTTGGAGAGTAATTATAATGATCGGCGCCGGAACCCCAGTCTGGAACGGGAGTCCTTCCTGGAGAGGCGTGCCGAACGCCGGGTGGCGCAGAGGTACGCCCACGCAGCCTTCCGTCCCACTCTCACCTCCACACGCACCAGGGAAGCACTAGCTGCTTCCTTGTCCCCCGTCCCGCCGAAACCCCCACGCCCCGTAATAACCCAATTTGTAAGAACCCCCCATTTTCAAGGACGGCCGTCGGTCTTTATGGCGGCGGCGACGGCGGCGTTGATTCCCGACCTTGTTTATTTCAGTTTCTTTTTGTTTAGGAACTCGCTGAACTTATTTTCGTACGTCTGAACCCGGCCGGGGTTCGCTTGTTTTTGTAGCACCCGATGCTGAATTGATGTGTCGCTCACAAAGTCCGCGACCACCTTCGTAACAATAACTACGGTTCGTTGCCAATTATGTCGTGCTCAAAGGCGCCACACGATTTCAGCCCGATAAGTAATTGAACGTGCTCGTATTTTGTTTGAATGCCGATCACCGGCCCGTGGGCCTGTTCGAGCGGCGGGTAAACAGAAAGTTTAGAGGGGTTGTTTTCATGAGAGAATGTTCCTCGCCCGACCTATTTCATATTTCAATTATAACTCGTGTACATTTTAGTTTATCTTTTTGTAGTAAAAGAAAAATTGAGGTCGGTTGAAAGTGGCCGGTACTTTTTCCCGTGAGTATGTCGCGGTTTGCCGGTTCCACATGGAAATATGTGACTGCGGGGATGCCTCATTTGTTTAGGGTTAGGAAGGTCAAGGTCGTCTAAGGCACCCTTATCAAACCCCGTCCTTTTGGTCCGTCTAGACGGTTTCACACCTTCAAGGCTCCAACCCTTTGGAGTCCTGATCAATTACAGGTTTTATTACATTTTTTTTAATCTTAAAAAACCTTATTTTTCATTTCGGAGGAACCAAAATGGCGGCAGATGACCTCAATACGTTCTTCCTTCACAGACTTTGTTAATTGGGATGTCGTTCAGTGAAATTGAGAATTAGGTTTGTTATAATAAATTATGTCAGAGGTCTAAAATAATGATCGTTCTTCGATTTTCAGATAGGTTTATTTTAACTATTCATTAGAGCGAATTTACTTATTAAAAAAAGAATTGAAAAAACTAGCTATTATTTATTCTAAATGTATAAAATAACAGTTAGAATGTCGGACCTCAAGGTTTATACATCTATTGTCTAGAATAAGGATGCACCGAGCGCGCGTAAGCATTCTAAATAGCCATTACAAGGAACTTGATTACAAAGTTTATTTTATTCTATTCTTTAAATAGGATCTATTGTAAAACTATTAAAGTCGTTATCTACGTGACTGGCTGACTGATTAGCAATCCTGGAGCAGTTTTACATAATAGGGGAGGCAGGGGAGGGACGGGCAGTAATGTTGAGACAGAATATAATTTTAAGAAAAAAAAAACTTTCTATGAAATGTAGCCAAATATGTGGTGCAATAAGAATTACTAATAAATGTTGATTATCTAGAAAATCACATAATACAAAATTATGCATTAAATTGTGAAAAAGTGCCCATCCCTCCCCTACCTCCCCTACTAGTAAAATTTTTATAAATAAATATTTATGGACATTTCCCAAACCCATGAAAAAATATTTTATTTATAAATAAAATATTAAACAAAATCCTACCAAACAAAAGAAAAACTATCAAAACCAGTAAAGATTTGGTGGAGTATTCTCGTAACATACACTCGCTTGTCGCTTTGAAAAACTAGATGGCACTGTCCTATTTTTTTAACTATAATTAACTTTGCTATAGCCACTACCACCAAATGTACCGAAGTTCTGAATTATTAAACTACTGTATCCTATTGATTTATTTTCGTTTCACGTGGTCGTCCTCGTTTAGGGATGTATGTGAGTGAGATAGCAAGTTATAGCACCAAATAGTACCAATATGTAATTAAGGGGTAGTAAAATGGTTATTATTGTTCTTCGATTGTTTTAAAATTATTTTGGATAGGAGTTATGAGATTTAAAAAGTTATACGCCGCACGGAATTATTCTTTTGTTGCCAATTTTTATAGAATCAAAAATGATTTTTTTAATTAACTTGCAAAAATAGGGGTTTGACTACATGTTTTTGTTTTTGGTTGCTTTGGTGGATTATACTTCAGAGGTGCTCTCATGACATCTGACTAGGTGTTTTTGAGTAATCTCGTTTTAGTCTCCTATTATTTTTATTATTTATTTATATAAATAAATAAGTTTTGTTAATTTCGTAAAAAATAGATACATTTATCTTCGACTAAAGTAAATACATATTGTATCATTTGTCATCTGCACGCCGCGTTTTATCATTCGAAAACAAAAAAACACATATCAAATCGACTAGCTCCGTAATACACAGAGATTCCCGTTTAAAACTTTCCCTTGAAACTGAAGGGGAGGCCTTCAAGCCTCCCCCCCCAAAGCCCCGAAGCCTGGTGCTGACAAAATACTCTAGTTACAATCGCATAGTTACTGGAATGACAGAACCTTTGACCTTTGGACCTAAATGGACTGGATGCTTTTAAACGGACTGCACGCATAGGTGACCAGTCAGGCGGCCAGTCAAAAAATAATCAGGCTTCATAGACATTATTTTAATTATCATGTCTGGTGAGAACGCGCTCAGCTCGTTGCGTCCATCATAATAAGTCGTAAAGACATACAAATCTGAAACAAAAATAATATGCTCTAATATCTATTTAAATGGTACTCGTACTCTTTACGCCAGAACAGCTATTCAAGAATCACTTTCCTTGATGGCAAAAAAAGCAACTAAATTAATTATTACAACTGCATCCTCGTTCATGCAGTCTTTGAAGTCGTGCAGTCTTTGTGAGATACAATCTCAGATAACGTTTGATGGCACCTTTAGCCTAGTCAACCATGTTCGGCCTTTTTTGGAGCCCTCTGTATTAAAATGACGATTTAGAATTGGAATTCGTCAAAGTAATGACTGTTCAGGCGTTAAATCACGTTGAATGGCTCAGTCTGGATCAGTAACAAAGACTGCCAATAATTTCTCTGATTTGGCCTTCACGGGTCGTCCTTGTACAAAACACGTGTCGCGATCAAATATTATTTTGGAGGTGAATTTCTTTTCTTATTTATTTAGGCTTCTTTTTTCGTGACGAAATGTTTTTTTTTAATTAAACAACTGGGGTATTCTGACGCAAAGAGTTAGTATAAATAGTTGTAATTAAAAACAGCATGTGTGCAACATGAAGTTAGCTCAACTGTTTTTTGTGTATTTTACACTTATGTTAATAATGTAAATTATCACATTTTTTTCAGCATTAAATGATACAGCATCCAAAAATTTCAAAAAAAAGTATTGATGTAAATACGTAGATAAACATAATAGTGCCTACATATTGACTGCGGAATCTCAAATCCCAAAACAAAGACTAAAACGGATTTTAATACAAAATTCAGCAGCCTACGCAAAGTATGCAGGGCGGAATAACTTATAGCGGCATAAGCGTGAATCGAGGTCGGCTGGTCTGAAGTGAAAACTAGCTGAAGGCACGCACAGACGCACGCAATTGCCGACCCTAGAAACCTTCCCTTTCAACCGACAGAATCGCCAGAAACGCTGTACATTTCCGCTCCGAAACGACGCCGCCGCGCGCTATCAGTACCAACCATCCTATGTATAATCGCTCTACCGTTTTCAATTTCAGGGGCAATTTTCGGAACTGTTTTCATAAATTTGCGCAAGCAATAAAGAACTTTATCACAGTGTGCCAGATATTGTAATAGGTTGCAGTGTGGACGTGTTCAGTAAGGTTTCCTAGGTACGGCCGGGGATTTTGCCGTCCTAGATATAGTTAGGGTTCGTCTACACGCAAACGCTATAATATTTTGCCGTTTTTTAAATAGGGTCAATAATTCACTGAGTTTTTTGTATAAGTACCTAGGTGTTATTTATTTACTTACTAAAATTTTTTTTCACTCAAAATGGTTGGTTTTGCTTATATTTGATCCATTTTAAATCCATGATGGTTCAATTCAAAAAAATCATGAGATTTACAGCTGATCTAACGCAGTATCTTAAAGACTTTTCCAATAACATCTAGCTTATGATTCTAGCTACCGAGAAGCCAATAAAAAAGTAAAAACAACATCGATCACGTAAATAACTAACATAAATGCAGTGCAAATAAAAATCCGTGACGGCCTTGAGAAACACTATTAAATTGTGCAGAAACATAGAGTCGCCACCGACGGAGCGGTGGTGAAAAAACTAGAGACTTGCAAGACGAGGCTATTGCCCTCCCTAGTCCATTGCAAGGCCACCCAGGGCCGCACTCCCGCACTCCCGCACTCCGGCACTCCGTCACTCCCGCACGCTTGACTCGCGCCCGCGACAACTACTAGGCGAACATGACTAACAAAGGATTCGTAATCGGAATTAGTTCACCGATTTTAAAATCGGTTATATCTTCTTTTGTAAATTCATTGTCTCTGGAATTTGAAAGAGATGGTATAAGTATAGGTACAGAATTTCTTTAAGCCATTGTGACTGTGGGGCACCGATACAATCCATGTCCAATATGCTCGTTTGCCCCTTGTGCCCTACCACCTGCACAAGGGATGATCTTATCAACGCCACAGATAATGGGATATAGTGGCAGAGTTCTACTTGAACTCTGTCTAAGTTATTGTTGTTGACCATTGACCATTGACACGCTAGAAGAAGAAGAAGGTACAGAAAATGTGAGTGATAAAAAATAGGTTGTGGGTCGAATACCTCGCCGCCGGCACGGTAGCCATGACGATGGCGCGGGCGTTGCGATAGTGACGCACCCTACCCCCCACTTCCCTGCCCCCTCCTGCTCTTATTACGAGCTTTTCAATTTGCCTCAATGGCGGCTAAATCTTTACCTGAAGGCCGTATTATGTGAGGTGGTTACGGGTGGTTCCTAGTTCTGGTTCTATCAAATTTTCCTCTCATAGTCCTTCGTTATCATCGTAATTATAAATTATGTTTGCTTTTTGCTGAACTATAATATTCTATTTTATTTAATATTTTCCAGTTTACTTTGATTTCGTAAAAGGTACCTATAAAAAAAATACGCTCTAATTTGTGCAAAATAAGTGGTTTTTGCTAAATCCTGTGGGCAATTATCTAAGTACAATCGAAAAACGATACGTTTATTAGTTCTGGCGTGTCAAGAAGTCTATTGTAAAAAGTTACGGAGTAATAATTCTTGGTTTAAAATTACAGTTTCCGCTTGTTTACGTCCGTTTTTATAACGTCTTTGCTGTCAAGACTTTCTTTGATAAATGACGGGTAGGCAGAGATGCTTCATTCAAGGATAATTCATAATTTCCTCAAAACCACCTCAGGCAAGTCAGCTTGCTGAGTATTTAACTAAGACAGTAATTTTCACCATTTCAATATAAGTTTTCTTTATGACGTTCATAATGTGTATAATTTATATTACTTATAACCTAAATGGGCCATAACTTGGAACTCAAAATATTATTCCAACATATTTTAATTAGATAAACTTTGACGTTGTTCTTTAGTATTTGTATTCGGTGCTGAAGTTAAAGTACTTTGACTTGAGTAAATATTGAAATACTTTGAATCATTATTTAATAATGATATTATGGTAATTGTGTGGAACCGTAAATATACTAATAATTTGCGAGTCGGTTCCTTTTTCCAAAGGTTATAGCTTTTTTCAAAAACTCAACTATTTACAATCCTACTAGATTTTAGTTTACGTTTCCCAAAAACTTTCTTTTAGTAATTAAACCTAAACACTTGATTGAACTAACATAATAGTGTAAATCAATAACTTCTATAAAAAACAAAATGAAGAAAATTTAATAAACAAAACTTTGTGGTACTTAATCCGTCCCTGGGCGGGAAGTAGTCACCGTAGATAATAGTACCAGCGCTCAACGTCCCACTCCCACTTCACTGACTATTGCTTTGTCTATGCAAACTTATTTTTTATTGCGAAAAATTATGAACTTTAAAAAAACCTTTTGGAGTAACTTACACGTCAAACGCATGTGCATTATGACGGATGACGTGACATTGACTGAATTTGACTTAAAAAAAAATTATAGCTTTATCAACTTTAAGTCAATTAGGATTAATAATAAGAATTTTAAGAATGGGAATTCCATTATTAGCTTTTTTTAAAACTGGCACCTAGAATCACCTAGTATATGTATAAGATGATTCTAAATGATTCTTGCAATTTTACTGAACATAGTTTTTGCGTTTGAGTTTTTTTAAATATTTTTTCTTTCAGCATTAGTCAATATCTTGCGATTTTCCGGAATTATTTTGTTTTTTATTTTTACATAATTTATTTTCTCTCAGCAGTAAATATATATTCTCGTTTTCCTAACTCTTCCAAAAAACAACAACCTAAGTTAGTGATTTCATAGTAGTCCAGATTAAAAAAATGGTAGCACTCCGGGAGTGCCGGCAGAAGTGAAAACTTCAATATTAACGTTGTGTTTTCACTTTTAAGTTTTCACTTCAAAAATATAACCACAGTCGTGATTGTGTCATGTCATTGTGTCACATTCGCGCAAGCGCGAATGTGTCTGTGTCTTCGTTGGCTTCGTCGTCATCGTCACGTCACGTCATGTCGCCACGTCATCGTCACGTCATGTCGCCACAACACTATTTAATTGTTTGAGTCATACGTCGCGTGACCGCAAGTGTGTTCTTTTGTCGTCTCTTGTTTTACGAGCAATGTATAAAAATTAAATAAGATCTTACGCTTTTTCGACGTCACGTGACCCTGACGCGAGTTTGAAAGTTTTTACCCACCCAGCGCCGCTAAAGAAGTTTTCACTTCAAAAAATATAGATTGTTATCTTTCGATTTATGTTGGAAAGTGACAAATGCCTATAATGTTTGCCAACTGGCATTCTGCTATTTGCGGGCCCCTGAACTTTGCGACCCCCCTCTTCTCCCTTGAAACCTCCCTGTCCTCCCTTACCAAGGTTACTGTGATAGTTATGTGTAAGATTGTACTATGCAAATCTAGGTAACTTTAATGGCATTTTTAGACTGCTTAATTAGTTGAAGGCGGAATTAGGTGAGTCGGTGAGGTATAAGGACGTACGAAGTGCAGGTTCGATGATCATGACAATTTAATATTACTATGTGTCTTTCGCACCATTATCATGCATTTCCTGTAATACCCTACACGTAATAAATAAGAAAATAAGTTTTTTTTTAAATTTAAATATCCGATTTGAACATAATTATCTTTAAACTCGATTCTTACAAAAATGTTGAAATACTTTATGAATAATAATTATAGCATAATTTGTGAAATGTGTACTTATTCTATCGAAAAGTAAAAACCTGAGTTAATATTTACTTAATCCTCAATACCTAACCTACGAAGGTGTTTTGAAACATTCGCTTTCTGATAAAATAATATTTAAGAACCTTTCATTATAATCTAAGCACCTGAATATAGGTTAAGAGCTTAGGTATTTGAGAGGTACAAATTAGGACATATAATTTTAGACGATAGGTTTCAAACGACTACTAAAACATATTTTTTTTGTTTTAACAATTATATAAGATCATTTTCCAACGTCGCTCTTAGTTTAATAAATATACCTACAAAAATAATTTGATTTGTTTTATTTAAAATGCAATTTTTATAAGTATTTGTATTTGTATTTATTTATTGCTTACATGTACATTTTTATTTTAGCTTAGGTCTATTAGTAGCTACAAGTGAAGTACTTATCTAAAATCGAACACAATCAACTGCAAGGCGATCATGGATTTGTCGCTAGGAAAAAGGTTCTAATAACTTCTCGATAAATCGGATTTTAGCTGGATTTGCCGTTTTATCGAAAAATGTCAAATCATGTTATCATGTCGATGATCGCAGGGCTCTCTGGAGATCCTTTACTTTATGAAGTTAGGTGCACTTATATGCATGAAAAAAACTGTACTTACCTACTTACGTACTTAGGTAAGTACTCACTTACTTTTGGCGGTGTATAGAAACGTACAAACACTAGTGTATTGGCACTTGAAAGGTAGTGTTCAAATTACTAGATCAAAACATTCTAGAACGTGGTCGAAATTTAAAAACCCTTCGTTTATTTTCACACTAGTGTATAAAAACATAAGCAGTAGGTAGTTCAAACTACTAAATAAAACCGTTCTAGAACATGGCCGAGATTTAAAAATCTTTCGTTTATATTTAAATAAATAATCTTTGACACGAGCGCCAGTAGATGGGGAATGGAGGTTTAACCAATTAGGAAAGTTTACTACCCTATTATTGAAGTTGATATTTTACAGTGGGTTAAGAGAAAATATATCACCCAAAATCAATTACTTACTTATAAAATATTTTTCACTGTGATAATTCTAGTTTCATCTACAAATATTTTCCTATTACACTAACATTTACAATCTGATATTTTGTGATTAAAATTAAATTTCTTTAAATTAAATTTTAAAGAAAGTCCATATTAAAGTTTTTTTAAGTACTGCTCTAATTCATTCATGTTTGTTAGATTTCCCTCAAAAATAGACACTTCAAAACATTTTTGAGTTTGTCTATCGCGTCATTTAGGCTCTAGCCTAGCACTTTTTAAAGAACTATTTCTAAATTTTTACTATTTTATAAATAGTTAGCGCAGACTTGATGTATTGATTACCATACGTACCTAATGGTGACATAATGTCAACGCTAACTTTTATAAGATAGGTTATCTAAATAATATTTTGGGAGACTTTAAGATACATAGCACCTATGCCAGTTAAAAGCATAACGATTTTGAAAAATATATTTCCTATAATAAACAAATAATACATTAACACCGTTTAAATTTAGTAACGAGCTCCGTTTCAGGGACTCGAAAGGGTGGTCGCTATAGGAACCTCCCGGATCAGAGAGTAACGAGGGAGTATTGATTCGACCTATCCATCTCACTTGCATTGGTATTGGCTAATTAATCATACTCTCTCTTTCTCTTATATAATTATTAAGCATAGATAACTATGACTTTATGATTAAAGACTCATTATATAACTATGGTTATTATGGTTTGACCACCGATGTGGCGCGGCGGGCGAAGGTCCGCCTGCGACGCGGAGGTTGCGGGTTCGGTTCCCGCTTTGGGATAAATGTTTGTACGATCTGCAAATATATATTCCGGGTGTTCTGGGTATTTTATATGTACAATAAAAAATATCTATCTATGTAAAGTATTGTATTATGTATGTCAGTCTTCTAGTACCCATAACACAAGCTCTGCTTAGTTTAGGGGCTAGATGATGGTGTGTAGATTGTCCAGCATTATTTATTTTATTACTTAAAAATAAATTTGTAAATCATTTTTTTATAATTTTAAGTTGCATGGTAGTGGTCTCAATCTAGAACAAGTGTATAAATGTTCTTTTTATGATACGGGCCACTTAGCCAGAACTATCAAAGATCTTATCCTGCAGAGAAAATCATTTTGATCGTAACATATCTTTTATAAGTAAATCGAATTTTTCTATACCAAAAAAATAAATACAAATTGCCAACGAAAAAATGTATTTTTCTTTCAATTACAAGTATATTTCATGAAATACTCCGTAAGATTTTCTAGAATTTATGATGTTAGTACATATTTTTGATGTTTATAACCTTTGATGTTTTATTGAAAGGAAAAAAACATGTCTAATTAGATCGTGGTCTATTTTTTTTTCAAAACCATGTGGTTCAAAGGGATATGAACCTTTTGGTCTTATAGAATAAAGTTTAAATTAAATTTTACCTGTGTTGCTCACACACTAAAGGAGATTAGGCATTTTGGACCATGACAAAAAAAAATCCCTCAGGGTTGCCACATAATATGTTTTAAAAGACTTGTAAAGGCCTATATATAATTATGAACCTATCTATTACAAATCACTTTTCATTTTATAAACAGTTTTTTTGCATCTAGACAATCCCAATACAGTGTTCTAGTTCTTATCGTACAAGCTTTGCTTAGTTTATACCTATATTCACCTCAAACATTGAACTCCAAATGTATATCTTGGTGTTAAATATTTTTTATTATGTCTGAAACAATTAATTCTAATATACATATAACAAATTAAAAAAAAAACGCCGCTCAGCATTAGAATACTTACATACAAACTACATGACCTTTAAGAATACCATGACCGTGAGTGTTGATTCAAGTCTATTACGTAATCGCAGCATCCATCTTTCCTTGTGGGTCTGACACGCGATTCTGCACTTTATTATAATGTTAATAAAGCTTAGAATTAGCGTTCCGCGTCCTTCCTAATTTGACATGATAGCTACTTGTTGCACCGTCATTTTAGGGTTAATAGTTTCCTTATTGATATTTTTGGTTATCAGTTGATTTATCAGCGACATTGCTTTTATAATTTGGATAAGTTTCATTAACAGTTCATGAAATATTGATTTATGCTATTTAAGGGTGTTTTTTGGAACCCTTCGAAATATTATTGCTATATCGTGAAAATTATAAAAGCTGACACAATAATAATTTCAGATTAAGCATTATTTTATAGGTATGTTTTAATGAGGAGAATTGTACCTTTGGGCTAGGAAAAAAAAAATTACGTTTTATCATATATTTGGCCTTTGAGTCTTCGCCGCGCCATACCAAGTTTGTGGGATTGGTAAAAGCTCTACCTTCCGTGCTGTAGGTCGTAGGTTCCTACCAAAAACTAAAAGATAAGTATCAGCTATGTAGTTACCACATGATAGTATCTTTTTTTACGTTTGCTTAGTTTACAATTGTCTAACATTCATAAAATATGTCTAATTCCTGGCGTTTTTCGTGATAACCCCTTTGTTTGTATAGCTTGGTAGTGTTTGGTTTTAGCTATATATATATCTCAGCTGAGTGTGGTGTCCGTTTGTCCGCAATTATCGCAATATGAACTGCAATGCAATCCCACCCAGAAAGTAACACTACACCAGGTAATAATAATACTCTTACGGTCTTACTTATAAAAAGTTAGCGCAGACTTGATATCTTGATTACCATACGTAATGGTGATATAATGTCAACGCTAACTTTTTATAAGATAGGGGGTTAAAAACTTTAAAGTGTTATTACAAACTTATACCTAAGGTATCTTTGTTTGAGAAGTACTATCAACCTTCCTATTGTCGCTAAGCAAATCAAATCAATAAAAGTTAATTCAGTAAATCACAAAAATAATTTAGAATCGTCTTATACACAATCCCCAATCTTATAAAAAGTTAGCGTTGACATAATGTCACCATTAGGTATGGTAATCAAGACTTCAAGTCTGCGCTAACTTTTTATAAGATAGACCGTATGTGGTAGGTACCAGTTCCAACCAGAGCTTAGAAGAACGGGCAAGAAACTACGGCCTGGTTCCTGCCGTTTTTTGTATAATCCTTCTTACAAAGAATTACAATTAAATACTGAAATGAAGTGTCAATTTAACTAAGTAATTAAATGCAACGTAATGATGATTAGCAAGCAATGATGTTTGCTTATTTTAGGGTTTAGTATCCATATGAAAAAACAGGGACTTGGATGTCCGTCTATCTGTCGCCAGGCCAAGTCGAACCGTGATAGTAAGAGTGTTGATATTTTCACAGATGATTATATTATATTTCTGTTGCCGCTATAACAACAAATAAACATAATTTACTTTACAATTTACATTTCCATTAAAATTATATAAGTATTCTATCGGCAATCTAGTTCCCATAGTAAAGTGCTTAGTTTGGGACTAGAGTGTGATGTGTGAAATGTCCAAGAATATTTATTTATTTTATTAGACACAAATGTCACATTTACTCGTTTTATCTATGTTATTTGGTTTTATTGTCGTTGATTTGCACTTATTTTTTATATTACCTAGGTACTAAATTCATGCATTCATTTATTCATAAGTTTGTTTGTGAATGAATTATTAAAGAAAGATTTTACAAATAAACTAATACATATAGGGTATGTGTCATAAAAATATGTTTAATCCTACGCAGTGCATGAAAATCGAATGACCTAATAATCGATCATTCGATACGAGGAAGTAAATAGTATTGTTATGCAATTGTTCGTTGTGTAGGCGATGACGTCACTGGTGTTGAGTTCACGGCCAGACCTCAAGTTCATGCCTTTTTATAACGATGCCTTGGGATTAGGTATGTGTGCAATCGGTGTAGAATAGAGGCCCTAGGTTTGTATGTGTGTGTTTGCATGTGTGGCATCCAGTATCCTAGTCTGTGACCTTGTTAAATTCGGAAATGGCTGCATGCCTAGCTATACTATATATATAGCTATGCATACTAGCTGTGTATTCTATCCCACTATCTTATAAAAAGTTAGCGTTGACTTTAAGTCATCATTACGTATGGTAATCAATACATGCCTACTAAGAGCTATGTATTCTATCCCCCTATCTTATAAATAGTTAGCGATGAATTTATTTTATTTTATTTTATTTTTATTTTAAAAGATTGGATACCCAACACGGGTTTACACGATACATTTAAAAGATAATGGCAATATTAATAACTAAGTGCTCCCATAATTATAGGGTACCACAGCATGCGTACAGATTTATTTATTTATGTGATCATTACGTATGGTAATCAATACATTAAACCTGCGCTAACTTTTTATAAGATACACCGTATGTAGTACAAAAGTGTGTGGTATTCTTAACAATCTAGTTCTGATAGTACAATAATTGGTTAGTTTTGAACTAGGTGGCGTTTTTATACTTGTATTTAATAAGGATGCTTAAAAAAATATATTTTATTTATTACGTTGAGTATGAAAAAAAATAAAAAAGTGTTAAAATCATTTAGGTTTTTATAGTACAAAAATAAAAATGTACATAATTAGATGTGTAAAAACCAGTTAAAACTTCTTTAGAAATTGATTTCTCAAGTAAATTGTCCCATTTTCTAAAATTAACCCAATTTAACAAAACAACTATTATTTTAGATGCAAATAAGGTTAGGTACTTTGAAAAATTACGTCATACGATTTTTATTAATTCCGTGGGTAGTTATAAATAAATAAATAAATAATCCAAGTAATAAATAATAATGTTGCAAAAGTATTGCAAATATTAAGATTATATTTCTTCAGGGTAGGTAATTTTAGTAGATAATTTGAGTTGAACAACCTTGTAACCTAAATAATGATACGACCTCTTTAATCTATGCGTTTGTTTTTATTTTTTTTTATAATTATATTTTTTTTTCTCAATGCGCATATATTTCGATAAGAATGATAAAAGTTGTTGCTGAGCTTATTTTTATTGTAGCAAACGTATTTATTTTATTGTATAATACAAAAAAGTGTGAAACACATTCTTGTCGAACTATTTTTTTAAATAGTCTACAATGATCCGTAAGTACGACGTAATTTCTGTTTTATGAACGAAACTAAAAGAAAAATAAAACTAAAAGTCGATAAATAATGGGCGAATTAGATAAACAATGCGCACAGACAATTTATTTTCTTTCATGTTTTTTTCAAAATAATGCGATGTTATTCGAGTGTAAGAACTCATTGAAATATTCGTACCTATAGGTATATATTTACATCTAGTTTCATGTATATGGAGTTAAGAAAACATTTCATATTTTTTAAGTCCTAGAAATAATATCGAGTAGTCCGGTCCGTGACTCAGTTTATCCAAAAGCTCGATAAATGTTTGAACTAGAATCACTTGTTGCCAACTTCAAGCCGATTCTACCGGTTTTAAATAAATGATGTGCCACTAACTACAGAGTTTCGGTTTGAACCAAGCGGTTTAAAATTAATGGGTCGAGGGGTGGTTGGGTTGCAGCGGATCGATAATGTTGCATGTAGGTCGCCGATAGGTAGAGGCTTTACGCGGAACTCGAGAATTTTCCCCGCAGCGTGCGTGTGTGAGTGACCACCTAAGCATGTGTGCTGGCCCGTGCAACCACGACCGAGGTCGCCCACATTCGATCTGTGCAAATTTTCGGCTCTCGGGATCAGTGGCCTAGCTCAGGGTCGCGCAGCCGTATCTCTCGATTTTTGTCTGTTAATTATAAAAATAATGCGTTACATAAGCTGGACTGTCGCCTGCCTTATCGCACCGCTTAGCAACTCTATCGCCGTCTCACTGCGTTGCGCTGCACACATGCGCGTGGAATAGGAAAATACATCCATGAAATTCGGCTATGCGTTTTCGTGTGTGCGTGGATGACGTTATTGTACAATGCGATTGCAGAGCCGCATTCAGCAATGCTACTACGCATCACAAATACCAATGCTCAATTTTTACTCGTCGTTTCATTTTGTATTGTCTTAAACTGATGAATCCAGAATATAAATTTTAATTATTTATTTTAAAATGCATTTTTTATTACGTATATCGTAAAATCAAAATGATGTTTGATATCTTGATACGTTTTTTAAATAGTACTTTTCTATAAATCTCAATGTACCTACTTGTCTTAATGTTTCTTTAGTTTTTTTTTCTAGTAAACATTCTGTAGAACTATACTCAAAAAAGTGATCTTAATATTGCTTTAGACTACTCATTTGCCATAAGGTTTGAGACTACCGACTATCCACTGACAAAGAATTAAAAAAAAAAACAATCACAAGATGTCAAATCTCTACTTCGAAAAGGTTCTATAATTCCCTACATTTCAAAACGCCTGAGTGTACATCCCTAGTTCGGCACTGGTCTTACACGTGTCACGGTGGTTGGCCGGGATGCGACCAGGCATTGTATGCACGCCGCTATAGACTAGCTGCGAGTGTTGCGAGTGTTGCGACCAATTTGAGCGTTGTTTCTGTTACTCGTAACTTGTTCCTAGGCTCCTGGTAGAAGTGGCCGGACCGTGAGGTTTTGGTCAGTTAAGTCTGACATAAACTACTGCCATTTAGGATTAAAATCAAGTACAATAAAAAAAAAGGTCAATAATAGCAAATAGTTAGACAATCACTGTATTATTACTTACATTCATTAATATCTAGTAATAAACTAAAACGTCAAATTATTAGAAATAAAAAAATCGTCTATGTAGGTATAGCTATTAATACTTTTAGATAGATACATATCTACTATTATTGTTTATACTCGGTGTTTGCTATAGAATATAGTTGAGTGTGACTAATTTGAGCGTACTTTTTGATACTCTTACGGCCGGTTTCTCGAACGATGATCAACGAAAAAAACAAATAATTACTATGTGTCAAACTCGGATCAATCGTGATTTGGGTTTCCAGAAACCGGCCGTTATTGTTATTCATACTCGGTGATGGCTATAGAATATCACTATGACCAAAAAAATGTTTTTTGCGTATGTTATTCAGACTATGCATACAATTTATTTTCTAGTTGTTCGGATAACAATAAAACGTAATAGGCATAAACAATAAAAATATATCCGAACAGGATAGTAATTCTTTACTGTTATTATTATTGCTAATATTAACAAATATAATCATTGTGGTCCCACAATGATTATATTTGTTATTAATTGTAACTAATTTTCAGGTTTTGTAATTCAGAAATAGTTGTAACTTTGAAGGATATGTTTACCCAAACAATCGTAACCGTATCGCAATAGTAGCGTATCCGATATACACTGCGCGGTGACGTTGCAACGTTCGACAGTTGAGCTAGCGTTGAAGCGCAGTGGACTCAAATACGCTGTCATTTCAATAACTTTACGATTGTCACAATTCTTGATCACCAACACAAATAAGTACCTCCAGTCAGTCACATGTGACCCCATTGCACCGAATGACGCTATAAGTGGGCCATCGCAGCTAGAAAAATAATATGCGTTCTACTTTCCATCGTGCTATTTACGAAGATATTTTGCAGATGCATTCTTTTGTATTATTTTTAGATCCTCCACGGAGAGCTGATCGATTTTAGCGAATAGAATCTCAGACTGGCATACTTTATAATGTGTAAAACAGAAACAGGAATTTCGCGTGTATATAAGCCTTATTAAGTATAAAAAATAATTTACTTTTTAAACCTTATTATAAATGTTAGTGTGATGAACATAATATGTTATATATGTTCTGTGTCTAGGTGTTACTATATTCTATGTACTTATGTATTTACAAAAAAAAGTACTTATGTAAGTATTCTATCAGCACTCTAGTTTCCTTAATAAAAACTTTGCTTAGTTTGCGACTAGAGTGTGTTAATTGTCCGTGAATATTTATTTATTGTAAAGGCTGGATAAGCCAAATACCATGCTCAATGGCGCATCGGAGAGACCTACGTCCAGTCGTGGGTTGATGATGGTGATGTCAAACAAAATTTTTGACGACCAATGTGGCGCGGCGGGCGAATGTCCGCCTGCGACACGGAGGTTGCGAGCTCGATTCCGCCTTGGGATAAATGTTTGTACGATCTGCAAATATTTATTCCGAGTGTTCTGGGTATTCTATATGTATAATAAAAAATATTTATCTAAGTAATGTATTGTATTAAGTAGGTATGTCAGTCTTCTAGTACCCATAACACAAGCTCTGCTTAGCTTGGGGCGCGATGATGTTCGTGGATTGTCCAGCATTACTTATTATTTACATACTTATTTATTAAATAGAGCGTAGGTAATGTGTCACCCAGTTCACTAGCTTAACCATCTTTGTGCAACTCGCAGTGAGTTTAAAAGTTCAAGCGCAGTTCAGTCATAAACGAGTAGGCAATTTTGTGCTCCCTTGGGTACCCTACTAGACCTAGTTTTGTATATTATCGCCCATTTCACGGTGTAGCTTACGAACAAAGGATTTCAGGGATGAAACGAGGTCAGCAGCTCACCAAAAAATAATGCATCGTTTGTGCTCTATCCGAAATAGATCCCAATATGTAGGTCGGTACGTTCCCGTTTTCAATGGTTGCTTACGGTTCTTTGCGGAACGGGGACATCGTAAAGGTAAGTAACAGGAATATTATTTGGTATATTTATTTATATAGAAAATTATGACTATCATAGTATTTTCAATTTACATCAACAACTATCAGCAGATTAGTAGCAAACGAACTATAGAAAGCCCAACCGATCTATAGCAGTGCTAATCTGCTGCATTGCCGATGAATGGCAATGCTGATACGCTGGACCAGGTATTCGCCAGATCACTCGTCGCTGCGATTTGAATCTTTGAAGGTTTTTTCAAACTAGAAACATGCTTAACAGTTCTTTAACTGTGCTATAGCATTGTCTAAAAAAAAATGGTTGTCTGTAAAGTCGGTTTACTGACGATAGTTGAACGTGACAACGACACTTCATGGAACGCCTCAGAACGCCTCAGAACGCCTCATGAGTCATGTTTTTTCGTGCGTGCAGCCGGCTCTATCGAATTATAAGACGTTGTCACGTCAAAAACATAATTGAAGATCACAAAATAATTTTAAATAATTATCATTATGTGTTTTAATATAGCACGTCTCACAGCTTATCTAAAATAAAATATTGTATCAATAGAAGTCGTAAGTCGACCACTCCTCCAATACACGAGCTAATTTTATTCCTGCGATAGCTTTTTCGCGGCCATTTTAAATGTTTCTGTAATAAATACACTGGAGCCTGTTGCTTCAAGTCCATCGCATTTTATTTAAAATCTTTTTATTAATAATCAAATGATAATTTTCACATAGTGTCGTCGAATTCTGAATTTAAATCGCCGTTTTAACCTTGAACGAGCAAAATGTCATGGACGTTCGTTTACTAGTGAAAATAATGATGATAGAGTAAAAAGTTTTTTTCTAAAAGTTTCATTTTCAACAAAAAATGAGGTGTAAATTACTGTACATTCCCCATTTTCATTAAAACACAAGTCAATAATACGGAAGTGAAACGTGACTTCCGGGACACGTTGGGGAAATTAGAACCCGTGATCTCTTACATCTCGCAGGTACATAATTTTCACAAAACTCTCCAAAGTAATATTGCGCTTTCAAAAATTTCCGACTCTGTTTTAAGGCTTCGCGTAGAGCGTGCGCGAACGCGTGACCTTTGCATTTTGAATTATGTATGCGTAATTTCTAGAAAGAACTTTCATGATTAAAGTGATTTAAGATCTGGAATCTAGTTGTAAATTGTTAAGATATTGTTTAAAATACGAATCATTATCGATTTTCTAAACAGATTTTTCTCTAACTGAAATAGGATTGAGATTCGAAAGTAATTTCCAGAACATCACCTGAACGTCAAAAAAAGTTAAAAGTGAAACATCGAAGCATCGATCCTATTAGCCGCTGTCCTCCGCCTCCTAAAAGCAGGTGGAAAATTGATTGGACAAACATTCTCCAGTAAAATTTACAAAACCGTTACGCAATGCATTTTTTAGGGTCGGCCGGCGGGGGGTAGTCAGCGCTTTTTAGGAATTACAGCGGGTGGCGCGGTGGGATATGACGTTCGATTTCACCCCGGAGGCAGGGGTGGCAGGGGGTGGGGCAGGAGTGGCTGCAGGGTAGGTTTGGGCTGTTGACGGGCGCGTGACGCATGCGCGCTGCGTCCGCCGCCGCCCGATTTCCGTGGCGTTGACAGTTCGCCGGGACTTCCTTCCTCGACAGGCGCGTCTGCGGCGCTGCACCAGGGAGTGGATCCGTAGCGGCAGAGTACCGAGTACCGTCCCAGGCCTGGCCGTCCCGGCCTGTGCGTCGTCCGAGCCTGCTCGCCTCCCGACCGCCGCCCGATGACAGCCTGAACCTCGTCACGTGAGTACCAGATACCGGCGCGATGCCGAACGCCATTATACTATACACGATTTACTTACTTGCTGCAACATCCAGTAACGTAGATATCATGAAAACACCATGAAAATGCATGTCCTTTTTAGTTTGCATCGAATATCTGAACAAAGAACGTGTTAATGAAATTTTAAAATACTGTAATTGGATGCAAGTATTCCTAATGAGATGATAAAAGCTATTGTTATGTTATAACTGTCATTTTGGATAATTTTATATTTAAGGAAGTTGTATAAAACAGTGTAATATTAAAGACCAAATAGTTTTTTAATTAGGCATATTACATCTGCTCTTAATCTAGTGAGTAATGCATTTTTTATTATGTTTGCAATAAGTTAATAACCTATCATAGGTAACAAAGTTAGTTTATTTTACATTTTTAGGAAAAAAGTTAAGCTTCTAGCAGTAAGTAGTATAAAATGTGTAGTTAGTGGTAGTACTGCTTTTTTCAAAAAGCTCGTCAGAGTACTACCACTGTTCATATTTTTGACGCCGTGCAGTTCCTCGCATAGCTGTGTTTCGTTTAGTAGGTACATGTGAGTATATACGTCATATCAAAAACAGCCATATATCGTTACGTATACACGTGGTTGATCAAAGCTGTCTTTTACACTTGCATAGTCCATCGTCAAGTCGGCTGTCATTTGTTTTAAATGGAAAATAGTCGAGAATTTTCCATTTAAAACCTATGGGAAACGAGTTCCATCAAAATCCAATATCGCATAGGTCTCTTTTATTTCAACGGTTTATAATTATATTAGGTATGCTACGATCTCAAGTATTGTTGGTTAAAATTCGACCACAATTAGACAACAAAACTCACGATAGTATTAGAAACTAATAAAATAAAAATATTGTTTTATCAAAAAAATTACAGAACTCGAATCTCGACTTTTATATTTCGGAACTCTTTTATGTAAACTGAATATACAGGTTCTATCTATAAGTAATGTGAAAATTGATGTATACAGGATACATCATTTTTTAAATTACTTTTCAATTGTAAACTTTAACTTTTTTCAATTAAGTCAAATTATATGTAAGTAGGTACAATAAGTTACCTCCGTAATAAAACTAAAACAAAGTGTCAGTTTAAAATAAAAGGTAGGAATAACTATTTAAATGCGTTTTTCAATTTAATATATATTTAAAGTGTTATCAACGTACAATTAGTAAACTTATTGCAGAAACGAATGATTTTTAGCTAAATTAGACTTTTATGAGGTATATCGAATTATCGAAGTAGCTCTTTCTTTAGATATTGTTAACTACTTAGACTATTTGCTACTTAAGAGAGGTATAGTTAGACGTGTACCTATTTTAAGGTATCGGAATTATAAGGTACACTGCGCGATATTGTAGCAACGCTGCGGAGTTAGTCTTTGTTGACGCGCAATGTACTAGTAACTCTATTGCTACTTAGATATTCAATGTAACTAAGAGTGTGCGCATTAGTAGGGTGATACAAACATTTTAAAAGTAAAATGTGTCATGCGTTTGTATACGAACAAGAAAGTGCTTTCTTGTTCTTATAAATAACCTCTAAAGTAAATACTTTTTCAGTAGATTTCTGCCGTTCTAATATATAAAGAACAATAAAATCACACAAGGATTTGTGAAGATCACACAAAAAAGTGACACTGCGCATAATCACAGAATACCGGATTCTAATAACCCGATTTCAATAACCGGTTCCATTACGATTCCACTGAAACCTAATTTAACAAATTAGATGCAGGAGATGACATTGAACAGTGTGTGCTTACATCTACGCATGCGTCAATATTTGACCAGATGTACTGATACTGGCCGAAACCGATGTAATTTCAAACGATATTTCATTTTCAAATCTTCATATTTTATTTAAAACGATACCTTGAAACTACCGAATATATTTTCGAATCATCGTCTTCTATTTTTGAAATTACTGATAAATATTACAACGGAAAGTTTAAAATTAAATATTATACATGTAAAATATAAAATTATCGGGAATATCCTTCAATAGGTACTTTTGATAAAATATTATTTCCCTAAAAGTGGGGAGTTCCTAAGGTATTGAGATTTCCCAAAGCGTTAGTCATGGGGAATTTCAGGCGCAGTTTCACGCCTACCGAGCCTGTATCGATCTGTTTTCATCTAGGTTACCTAGTATATAGCCTAACTAGGTCGCACCTAGCCCGGGAGCTTGCAATTCGAGCATGCGCACTGCCGAAAACGTGGCAACTGGTTTCACTTTCGAACAAGACATTGAAATGTTGCAAGGAAATGTTTTCAACGGATGCTTTCACTGTCAAGCACAGTCGTCAAGCATAGTCGTCAAGCACTGTTATAGGACTGGTTGCTTAGGTATCGAAGAGAGGTTATCCTAAATAACTATGTAGTAGTTTTTGTGTTTGAGTTATAATGTAGTTCGAATGTAAATAAATAAATAAAAATGATATAAGTATATTTTGATGGTTTATTGAAAAAATAAATAATTATTACTTACAAATAGAGATTAAAAATAAAGTACCTACTTATGTAAATCTTTCGATTCAAAAATGTCGTTTTGACCCCGAATCAACTTAGTGTATGATCATCTAGAAAAGTTTGTAGCATTTAAAGTTTAAGTAGTAGGAGTTCTTTGTAAAAGAGTCATCCTAGAAACTACTACTAGAGTTCTTTTTTCTACCATTCTTCTGTGATGCTTCTATTGCTGTGTTTTTGTTTAACAATTACAATTTAATGATCAACTTTAAACTAACTCACGTAAGTACTTCGTTTTAGGAACAAATGGAACTACAGTAGAAAAATAGTGTTTTAACCCGGAAAAACTAGTTTATTTATAAATCGAGAGAGCATCAGAAACTAGTTTCTAGAGTTCGTTTTAGCCCTATTGCTCGATCAACACATGATATCTCCTGATAAGATCCGCCCTATCTAATTTAATTCCGAGTTTGGTGCTATTTCAGAGTCTATGCAGCCATCTAATCAGAGTTGTGCCTAGATAAGATAACCCTGCAAGAATTTGTAAGCCCTATCATATACAGCGTGCTCTATTTCAACTTCAAGGGCTATTTGTATAAACAAGGTTTTATTCAGTAATAGTCCTCAAGGATTTAATCCATCACATTTAAAAGTCTTCTGAATTTGTACGCAGACTTTGTTTCCTAACACGAAAGTTTAACTTTTATATTTTTTTTATGATTTGCCTTCGCTAGTCTTCTATAACTTGTTCTAATTGCAATAATACTTCTTTACTTAAAATAAATAAATTACGATATTTTGATATTTTTGGCACAAATCTGGCAAGTGTTTGTTTTTGAGCCAATAGTCTCTATGGACAGCCCCTGAACTTTTGACACTTGTCAGGCCGATTGGAATATTCAACGCTCATGTCATTATAAACCTTTTTCTTTCAATAAAGTTTACAACTAAAGAGGTGTTAGCTTAATACTATTCAAGAATTGTTAACGAGACACGACACGTGAGTGTATTATGTGACATTTCTGAGAAAGCTTTTACAGAATAATAACTTGACATTGACATACAAGTATTGTTTATCATTATGACATTGTTTGCCTTTTGTTCAACTATTGCTAATAACCTATTTGGTGATTAATATGATATTATATTTGACGTGTGAGAGGCAAGCCTTATAATAACTCTATTGTTTTACTAAGTAATTACTTATAATACTTTTTTTTACTCATTTAGTAGTACAGTTACTTACGGCATTTACGTACAATAAATAAATAAATAATGCTGGACAATCAACAAATATCTAGGTAGGTACATATTTATAAAATGCTTAATAAAGTTAAATTCTATCAGCGAACTGCTGCAAACGATCTAAAGATAGCTCAATTGGTCCAAGTAATAGTAATACTCTCTTTTGACCTAGCTTTATTTGTGTTAGAGTTTAGTTTTCTTACGGGATATTTACCTTCATTTGTGAGTTTGTTTCAAATGTTATATGGTTTTAGAGCAGTGCACCTTCTCTTTGACAAGGTCAAAAACTTGTCAAAAAATTGACAAGTTTAATTGCAACGAAGCGCAGTAGGAAAACTAGGAAATAATTGAAGGTTGTTCGAGTAAGTAATTCGAGTGAAACGGCTTTTTTCAGAGTGATATTTGGTGAAAACTCAACAGACCGACTAAACGGAAATATGATGTACAATCATCATTATTATCAGCCTGTTTAAATTAAATGAATATGACAGAGTATGCCACAATCCAACCCCACGAACTAAGTAAAGCTTGTATACACAGGCGATCCGATAAGTACTTAGTTTCACCGCTCGATGGCGCTACTATCGAAAGAGAAATATCTTGTACATCCTTAGTCTACTGTCATTAAAGACTACTTTATGTTAGTCTTTTTAAGAATGGACAAGTCACTCACACTGGTGAGTGACACACGTGAGCAGTGTGAGTAAAACAAAACTGCACCGATGACAAAACTGTAGTAAAAAAACTGTTGGTGGTAAGAGTGTGTCCACCACGACAAAACTGCAGTAAGACAGTTTATTTTTCGTCGCTCTAAAACGTTAGGTCATGTGACTATGGAGGTCGTTTTGTCGTTAGTGTGCGCTAATAAAGCTTAATGTTCAAATGTGCTTTGATTCTACTAGATTGTGGTTTGGTTGCATCATTGTGATGCTTGACCCTAACTGACGCTGCTTGAATCATCTTCCGAAAATTAAAAGATTCAACATGACACGATGTTTATATTTATCTATTAAACTCTTTACTAAAATATACATAATTAAACATGAAACGCTTGTTAGTTACATATTAAAATAATAAATAACTCTTTAAAATACTTTTGAACACCGTGTATTAAAAACACGGTAGTTCTACGGTAGACTTATTAGTTCAAATAATTAATATTTTTTGAACTAATAATAAGTCAGCCATCGAAACGTGTTGCTTTAATATACTTAGACGAAAACTAATTCTTAGTCTTGGTAATTTAAAACTGAAATTAAAAAAGGTATCTTAGCAACTATCACACGTAATTACGGTAAAATTTGTTGTTTTTTTAATTATCTTTGCTGGTTTCATTATAAGCAATATCATTTACTTATCTGATCCAAAAAAAAATGCAATTTACCACCTTGTATGATTGACAAGTACAGTACCTCTACCATGAGTTGTCACAGTAAAATCGCCTGACTTTACTACAGTAGTTACGTAAATATTAGATAGTATTTAGTATTACGAATTTTAGTACCCAACTATCCGCTAGAGGCGCTGTACAAATCTTCATACATTTTTTTAACTACAGACGCTAGCGAGTATAGTAGATAAATATAGTATAGTAAAAACTCATGGTAGAGCTACTGAACGAATACTTCAATATGTAAGGTTACTCGAAATCGTGATATGAAGTTTTTCAATCTACACTGCACAATAGATTCGCCTTGAGTACTGTCGCTAACTTTATATCGTATCCTGTATCTTAAGCATTAGTTTCTGGTGCTATCGAACATAGTCTCATCTTATGTTTTTAAAGCAGCAAAATTGCTATTAAATTATGTGGCAGAAAAGAAAAAATAGAATGACCAAATACTTTCCTACTTTTTTTTGTATTATTAGTTTTTTTTAATTTTATATTTTTGAATTTAAGCAAGAAATAAAAGAAATAATTTACTTAATTAATTTACTAAAACAAAAAAAGTGTAGATGCTGGGCAAGTCTTCTATTTCTAAAATAAGTGTCCCAGGCACTACAGTGTCCCGTAGATCATGGAATGTGTAAAAATGGCCCATAACGCTGTATAAATCATTTAGATACTCAAAATACGGTTGGTGCTATTGGTGCCATTCAGAAGTAGTACATGCTATTACGCCTAGGAGTGCACACAAGAAGTAACTGAACCGTTCTAGATCAATTACTATGAATTGATTCACAATAGAATAGAATAGTGACACTCATAGCAAAAGCCCTATTTTCTAACATTTAGTACATTGACGACCGATGTGGCGCGGCGAGCGAAGGTCCGCCTGCGACGCGGAGGTAGCGGGTTCGATTCCCGCCTTGGGATAAATGTTTGTACGATCTGCAAATATTTATTCCGGGTGTTCTGGGTATTTTACATATATAAAAAGAATCTATCTGTAATGTATTGTATTAAGTATTGTCTTCTAGTACCCATAACAACTCTGCTTAGCTTGGGTCTAGATCATGTTGTGTGGATTGTCCAGCATTATTTATTTATTTATTGATTGTGGTATTTTTCAAAGTGATCAATGTAAAACGGAGAAGTAATTACTACGGAATAATTAATGATAATGGTAAAAAAAACAACCTAAAAAGATTGAGATTACTCTTAACGATAAGGCATCCTATTGTTTGAGCAATTTTCGCTGTTATCGTGTTGTGAACCATTAAAGAGATATTTATTTAACCAAAATAATTGTAATTGTTCAACTAGCATTTATTTTTGTAAAAAAAAAAGTACGTTTACTGCTATATTTATGTCGAAATTAGATTACACTATGATGTTGCCCTACGTCCAGCAATGAACTGATATAGGTTGATGATGATGATGATGATTTTGCTCACTAAACTCTAATATCACCAGTTTGTCACCTTTGAGTACCTAAGGATATGGGCTATAAAAAGGTTTTAATACATTTTTTTGATAATGAAATGATTAAAAATAAATTAACGCTTACAAAAAGAACACTCTGTATTCTAATTCATTGGGTATCATAATTCGTGTGGCCTTGCCGCCGTGATAAGGAAACGCCATACAACTCTTTATTGTTCTTTATAATAGTGCACTGTTTATCATTCACTTATGCTTCAACAAATATAAGTAATTTGAATAGTTGGAGGCTGTGGTTAAAGAGCTGATAATGTATTTACACTTTTGGATACGATCATTTTGAATATGAGAAATATTAAAAATGATCGTAAATTGATTGGGAAAAATCACACTTGTGCTATAAAAGATCAAAAAATTGTCAATAACAAAGATTTAGTACGAAATTCTTTAAATTGATAAAGAAAACCAACGAAATAGGTAGTGCATAAATAATAACCTGCCTATAAACCGAAACTTCGATAAAACTATTTATAAAGTTTTCAAAAAGTGCGCGATGTCAATAACCGTGAAACGAATGCTGTATCTATTCAAACGCCGTATCTACGAGTTCAAAACTATTCACGAAAATATCTAGCTATTAGCGCACGCACACAGACAAAGCTATGTGCTAGGTAGGCACATAGGCTCAGCGTGTGGTGCTGCGGCGCTAGCTGAGCCAGCAGTTAGTACGGCGGCGAGTAGTACTAGGTGGTCGAATGCGGCCTGGGCGTGCAGAGTCGGCTGCAGCAGGCATCACGAGCGAGGGCCCGCGAGGGGCGCCGCTCTAGCCGTCTTTTTCATTTTGCGTGCGTCTTTTTTTGGCAGCGCGCGTTAACCTTGGATTTTTTCATAGTGAAGCGCTGCACGTACGCGCAAGTTTCGGATAGTCGTCGTAGAGCGTCCCCCACTCGACGCGTCCGAATTTTCTGCATTCGGGCGGCGTGAAGAGTTTTCGGCGGTCGCATTCGCGAGCGCTCCCCACGGCTAGGCGCGCGCACCGCGGCGCTGCAACATGCGGAAGTGAACCTCGCGTAACAACACGCTGCCAAACCAGTGTTACCCAACCGCGGTACCAGTGCCCAGTGCCCCAACCATCCCATCCCATTCACACTAGTGACGGAACACGCACATTCAGTGATACACGAACTATGCTAGTGCAAGGCTCATAGAGCTCTAATGGTTTTATAATACGAAACAAGGACTGTGGACTTTGCTATTATGGATACGAGGAAAGTATTGTCTAGCTTTATCTTCTTTTTAGTTAGGTGCAAGTTCAACAGATTCGCCGCACCAGGAAGTCACAAAAGGTTCAGAAAAAGGCGCGTGTAACCCATTTGAGAGAAATAGAATTTTTAATATGGCAAATAAAAAAACTATCAGAGTCATTGATAAATTGGTGTTGACACCCCAAAGCATATGATACATTTTGAGTTCGAGAGGGTGTAAAGCAATGTGCACCTTAAAATTTTCGTACAAAGGCGCGTTTTTGCGCAGTTACTGTGCCGCAGTTTTGCATACACGTGCTGCCGATTCGGGGCTATCGAACTTGATAGTGAGAATCATAGGTACCTATATCTCCTACTTCTTGTTATAGTTATGTTGCATCACTTATTCTTTCTGCGAGTTCTCCCCGGACCGGTTCCCTAGCACTCCACAGAGTCGACGGGTTATCTACGATGATTCACGTGGCCGCTACAGACGGCCTACGCCACTCCAGTGAAATTACACGAACCACGGTGTCAAAAACGGCTTATTACTTCTAATGAATCTGTCGAAAAATCCAGTTTCGCAGCTTGCGAGTTGGGAATCTAGGTAAATTATGTGCGTGAACGGAGCGGGCCCGGAACCGCTCTGAGGCAAAAACTGGTTTCGCTCGTAACGCATAAACATTTGCATAGAAACTGTCAAAGCGGCCTCCGGCTATTAGCACCTAGGCTTGCGGTCAGCTCACCTTCTATTGCGCGTGCGTTTCTGCACACGGCTGACCTGCACGAACCACTTCCACGATACTCAACCGTATGCACTCTCAGTCACGGTCCAATTTTGTATCATCTTGAGATGCGTAGAGGCTTCTAATTTGAATTTCGGTTAGGGCAGTTGCAGGGACATTTTGAAATGTGAATTCGTTTATCTATCTTTCATAATCAGCTTTATATGAGAGGTTTGCTGAGTCAAGTGATGTTAAACAAGACTGAGTATAGATCTCATGTTCGCTTCTTCCAAACAACTTGAGTCTTTGTGATGCCGCCACTCGACATCATTGAACGCATACCTATTATTCAATTCGTTCTGCGATTTCACACTTCTCATTGATTGTTGACATAAAACTTATGTAGGGAAGCTACAAAACTTACAAATCGGTTCCTATGAAGATTTACATACGTTCATTTTATAAAAAGTGGTATTAGTATGACTAGCATACTGAATAATGCCCTAATTTATAAAGATATCTAAGGACGTTCCAAAGTACTACAATGGTAAAGACTGTTGTCATGTCTAAAATAAGTTATTGATGAATAGAAGGAAAATCATAAAATTATTTTATTTCTGTGTACATGTACTGTAATTATGGCATTATTTGTATTCATTTTACGTCATTTCACTGTACAACGTAGGTATTTTTAGTCGGTTAATAATTGTTATGATAAAATCAAAATTTCGAGCATAACTAAATTTGGTCGTCAGAATAAATTGTGAGTTTTAAAATGAAGCAGTTGACCTTCTATTCAACTTATCTTTGGACATACAAAGCACCTAGTGATATTTTAGTAACATGTTAATTAGTTAGATTTAAGATGCAAATAGCATAAAAATTAATTAAAGTAACTAAGGTAACAAAATGATTTTACCAATTACGAATCCAACTGAATATAAGCCGGTGTAGTAGCATCGAAGGCCGCGAATACTATTGGACCAATGTTTCTGTCGACGTCATGCATAGATAGCCAATCACAACACGGCAGCTTGACAGCACGATAGAACTCTAAACGCACTTTTGAATTTTCAACTATCCGCTAGAGGCGCTGTACAAATCTTCATACATTTTTTTAACTACAGACGCTAGCGAGTATAGTAAATATAGTATAGTAAAAACTCATGGTAGAGCTACAGATCTCATTATTCTGTCATAGATTAATAAACAGATATACCTTCACGGAGCGGTTTAAGTCTTGTAGAATTTGATGAATACATTATTTTTGTGCTTGTTCAATAAACTGACATCAAAAGAATTAGTACGTACCTTCTGTATTTTTGTGAACGGATAATTATGTTGTCGGAAAAATACAAACTTCTGATAAATTATACGAAATATAGCGTTTGGATTTTGATGCTAAGGTATTTGGATCACGAAAAATTTAGAATAATAATAGCTAATTTAAATTTGGTTATACTTCATTGCAATAAAATGGCGGAGCGCGCTATATTTGTTTCAACAGCTGTTTTGGTTACAATAAATTCTTAAGTACGTATGTACATATTTGAATATGTACTTACTTACCTTACATTTTCCTAAATGAATAGTTGATGTCAGATCAAGTGTTTGTAAGATTAATTTGAAACTCTTTTACCCTAAAGTTAATAAATCTAAAAAAAATGTTTGAATATTTTATGTATCTTTAGAAAGAACTAATTTATTTATTTTTATTTCACAGGAAAATAAACAGTCTTATAAACTATATCTAAACTAAAATTATATCCTAATCCTAATCTACTCCTTCCTTAGTTCCACATAGATTATAGAATAATAAATGTCTGTGACATACGGACGGACAATAGACATGATGAATCCATAAAGGTTCCGTGCCATAAAAATATGCCATTTTTAGGTTCCGTGCCGAACCCTAAAAATGGCATATTTACAGTGTTCTTAAATTTTTCTACTGGCACGTAATAATAAGATTTTGTACAAAGTAGATATCTTTGCAATAGCGATAACCTTATTTAGGCGTAGGTACGTAACTGCGATTAGTAAAAACATAACAAAATGTTATCATCGTTGCAAGACCGCCAACGCAATAGAACGAATTAGATAAATATTTTTTTAATTTTATGTCTTGGAAAAACCTAAGTAATCTACTTTATATCTCTCATCGTTCACCAATTGAAACCATATAATATTTTTCATATTTGTTGCGTAGTAAATAAAACGCTCCACGTTTTGTATTGTAACTTCAATTTTCGTAAATAATAAAACATAAAAGTATTACTTAAATAAACCTGTGTTCAACCTCACTCGCTGACCAAATAAAAATGCATTAAAATGCACCGCTAAATGTAACAAAACAGTAAGCTCATTGCTAATCTGAACACGTCTAGTACTCAGCTCAGACTTAGTCATTCCGCCACAGATACCTAAATAGTAGCTTCGTAACTCCTACTACGGTGCTACGCCGTAGCAGAAATATGCAATATTATTAATTTTTACTAAACTTTAGTGTTTAATAAATTGCACATGCAAAAATAAATCAAAATTAAAGTCAAAAAATGTTTTATTCAATAAAATCACAAGGATCATTTAGAATCGTTTTACATACTAGGTGATTCTAGGTGACAGTTCCACGCGACCAGAGCCTAGAAGAACGGGCAAGAAACTTACAAATGAAAATACGACATAATGCGTCATCATTTGACAAGTTTAAATTATAAATCGTCCGTCAACCTACAAACTAACGCTAGTTGGCAATTAGTTCGTCAAATACACCAATTTTCCTTCAAAACGGCCTTGAATGTACATCGATAATGGTTCAAAAGAGGAAACCAAGGACTGAGAGAGGCCTTGTAAGGCTTACGTCATAGCGCGTGCAATACCACGAATGTAGGCGTAGAATGTGTTTATAAAGATCGTTTATAATTTGAAGATGTACCACGCGTAGGTTTGACAACATATATATAGAACTACAAGTTTTATATTTAGTCTTCTTCTTATCGTGTCGATGCTACAACTGTATTTTGTTGTAGCATCGTGTTGGAAAGATTAGCCAGACTAGACACTGCTTTACCGTGCCTAGCTGTTACCGATGTGCGCCACGAGGAGGCTCTTTCCATGCACCCCAGAACACATATTCAGTTATATTTAGTATAGAGGTTTTATGTAGATTCAAAATTAAAAACACTAACATAATTTTAATTGTGAACGACTGTTAAAATTAAAAATAGTTAAATTTAATTAAATAAATAAATAATACTGGACAATCCACACAACATCATCTATACAATACATTACATAGATATATATTTTTTTATTATACATTAAAGTACCCAAACACCCGGAATAAATATTTGCAGATCGTACAAACATTTATCCCAAGCCGGGAATCGATCCCGCAACCTCCGCGTCGCAGACGAACCCGCGCCGCATCGTCGAAATAATCACATTCAAAACCCAGAAATGAGTACAAAGCGTAATTTAACCTGTGGGAGACAGCTTAGAAACTGGTCCGGCCTGGTATCTTTTGATTTGGGGCTTATTTGGGTCAAGGATTATTCTTACAAAGACCCCAAAGATCCAGTTCCTGGTCACCCTACGCGGAACCATTATTACGGAGGGAAGATGGTCAAAATAATTTGGCAAGTGTGATTTTGAAGGGGGATTTTTTCGATTTACACTGTAGTACTTTGAATTACGTTAAAAAGATGATGGCTCCACACGAGCGTACTAAGTTTTTATGACGTTTCTATTCAAAGTATTTTGATAATGATTTTGTTTTTGTATTTGTTAGATCTGCGGTATGCTATTTATATAAACAAAGTCTCGGCATTGAATTAGTTTTGTGTAAAACTATTTACAGACTTGTAAACCGTAGAAGTAGTATTTTTATAATAAGAAGTGGTAAAGTGTGTATATTTTGTCTGTCTGTTTATAGAGTATCTTTACAAGTGCTAGTCTAATTCTTAAATGAATTTTACGTTAGTATGGTTTAAAGTAATGTAACACAGACGAATAATCTGATTTTGATCAATACTTTTGGCAGTAGATTAACTCGATACCTATTCTACTATTTTACAACTGTTAGAGTCTCCGCAGACTGCAGACTTTTTATCGGCCGATAGTTTAGTCGGCTTCTTAATCAGTATGAAGACTGAATCACTGTAATGTGCGCATCTGCATACATCTTCATACTGATTAAGAAGCCGACCAAACTATCGGCCGATAAAAAGTCTGCAGTTTGCGGGGCCCTTATTGTTAATACTGCAATAAAACAATTGAAGTGTGCGGTAAGGATTCAGAAACAATATAACTTACTAATGTTTAATAGTTTACTCAAGTTTATTTATATAATAGAGTTTTTCCTGTTGTCCATGACGACTAATTTGCCCCTGACTTATAAATGTCTTTATCGATTCTAAATAGTTTTTTTTTACTTTTCGTCCGTGCACCACTACCAAATGATATGCATGTTATTCTTGTCAAATATTAAATTCTGATGTATTAACTACATTATTGTAAAGTTTCATCAAAATACATTTAGTAGTTTTTGTGTGAAAGAGTAACAAACATACCTACATACATCCACACTTTCATACAAACTTTCGTGTTGTATATTATGTTAAACTTTTTTAATATTAGGTGGTAGGATTTTCGAAATATATCATTACTAGTCTTATTTTAAAAGTCTGAGCGCAGGTTTTTCTAATGCTGAATTATTATGACCTAGACGAAGAGTACACTCAAAAATAGCAATAAATCAAGCATTCATTGCATTGATTTATTTTTATTGATTTGTACTGTTGCATAATTCGTGGCAGATAGTTACTATGCAGGTTGGTTTTTAGAAGCGTGGTGATGACCAGTACCCCAAGTACGAGTTTGAAACCACTAGAATTAGAAAAATCGTAACAAGACTTGCCGTGTGCACTTGTCGTGCAGAGCTCTTGGTTTGCAACAATAAAAAGACGTGCGGCACTCGGGAACTGCCGCGGTAAAGCTATTGCATAGCATTTTCGCTGGATTATCATGCGCAGTGTTAGGTTATTTTCGTTCGGTTATTTCGTTACGGAAATTCTGGATTCGGTCTCCGCGCTCAAGGCCCGCGATAGAAGCTATGCAATAGCTTAATAAAAACAGCATACTTTGTTTTTGGAAAAAATCGATCATAGAAGTAAAAATAGAAGTATTCAGTACCAATCGTCGCGTACCCAAGATACTGGTTGCATTGCCGCGCTGAATAGCAATGCTGATACGCTGGGCCAGATACTCACCAGCCCTCGGGTCACGCGTCGCTGCGACTAGACGCCCAGAAATTGTTAGATGCTCATAAATCTCGTTCAATGATTTCCACTTACATGACGTTATACTCAAAAAGTCATTGCGCAATTACAGAAAGTTGACATCCATGAAATAATGATCTACTTTAAATCAACTTTATAAAAAGTGTTTAATTTTATTGCTATCGGTACTTTAATAGCACAATTAATTGAAAACATGACTGCTTCCTGTGCTCGGTTTTCTTCATAGTTTCATAATTAACTTACCTTTTACTTAAAGATTTATGAAGCTATATGCCGCACTTAGAGATATTACTTAAAAATAAGTATCTATTGATTGAACTAGGAGTTTTTTTTGACAAGGTTTTTATGTGATATCAAGATTTTGACAGGTGTCACAATACATTTGGAAAAGGTCTGCTTTCCTTAAAATCCTTTTGAAAAATAATCATTTATTTTGTTTATTTTGTTTGTAGTTTGTTTTGTGTCTGATATATCTATAAGAACTTATCAAAAATCTAGTCCTCGTAGCCTTGCGTAGATTGAGTCTAGATAGCGTTGTGTACATGTCAGTGAATATTTATATTTGTTTTATTTGATACATCACTAAATGCGGCTGTAAGCAGACTTATTTAATTACATGACACAATCCTATTAGACACCTACTGTCCACTCGAAAGTTTTTTTTAGACTTTTTTAATTTTAATATTAAAAAAAATCACAGACAATGAATGTTCACAGTGACATTATAAAAAATAAATAAAATATGTAACAAACTCAAAATAAAAATGCGATTATCAATGATTTTGCAATCATATATGTAATCAATAAGATTTCACTGTATATACATTGACATTGAAAATTGTTATGTGAATTGAAGCAAGTTCGTTCTAAGCATGTTTGTAATAATGAGTTTCAGATCATTTAATTTCAATTAAGTTAGTACATTAGTTGTTTGGTCTTTTATCTTTTAAAGAAAGCAAATGGTACTGGTTATTTTATGGTCTAGGAAAATGTATGTTATGGTACGCACTACTCGCGTCAGTGCGTGCACTGCGTCCCTTTCACTTATTGCATCTCCAAATACTACAGGGTGCTCCAGTCACATAGTAAATATTAATAATATAAAAAGTATTAAAAATCATATATATATCACATAGCGCCCTCTAGTCCGTAACTTTGCAAAGCGGGTAAGGTAAGTTTTAACTTAGTAATTACATAGGAATAAAAACATGTATTTTGGTAAAAATTTAACCTACCAACCCTCAGAACTCAAAAATTGACCTTTTAATTTTGAATAAGTAGGTACATTTTTTCCGTATGTGACCCAATTGTGAACCGATTTTGATGATTATTTTTGATTCGTACATCATATTTCAAGTGGTCCATATAAAAGAAATCAATTAATATCTGACAAGAAGGTGTTTAAGTATCTTTGAAATTGAGTTTTAGTTACTTGTGGATGTCGTTTAAAGTTTGTTTGTCATTTTTTGTAAAAAAATATTCTACAATGTTTTAAAACACCTTGTATAAAAGATATCTGTGACTCGAAAGCGCTTTGTTCAAAGCCTCTCTATTACATAACGGATTATATCCATTCATTATCTAATTAGCTTTTGACATGAACAGAATATGCCCTTGTTTTTAGCTTTTTGTATTGTTTGGTCACGAGACAGAGTGGCTTATCAGATGTTAGAAATAATATCTTAAAAATATTTTTTGCACTACATTATAATGTATAGAATACGAGTTTGTCCACATATTTATAAAATAATCCAAAATAAATATTCACGGACAATGATGTATGTGTATTGTCCAGCATTATTTATTATTAAGTCACTAATCACACTCTAGTCGCAAACTAAGAAAAGCTTGTACTATGGGAACAAGATTGTTGATAGAATTTGAACATTCATTACAAAAAAAATAGAACCTTGTTATATTATTAAAGAAGATTAAATAAAGCTAATGAAAAGAGTTATTTAATTGATCATTTGAACTAAGTTTGCAAACCTGCAAAAAATGCATATGAATATTTGTTAGACAGTACATAACAGTAAATAAAAGCCTAGTCTATAGTAACTACATTGCAGTAACTAAAAGCCTACCCTATAGTACCTACCTACATTGCAGTAACTAAAAGCCTACTCTATAGTACCTACATTGCAGTAAATAAAAGTCTTCGGCCTATTGACATGGGCTTGTCGGGAAACGTGCGTACGCCCTGCATCGCGCTGCAACTTTCTATTTAGACTTCCCTTCCCTTTGATCATTAAAGCTGAGTGTACACTAAAGCGCCGCTGCATAGAAACAAAAATTGTTTAGTTTTTTGAATCAAATTATTTTATTGTTTGTGTATTGTTAACTAAAAATTTGGGTTAATAGCTGTATTGATGATTTTTTATAATAATAATAATAATATTTATTTATTTCAGACCTTAGTCCATATTTGTTAGTAACATAGAGCTTACTGACTAATGTTAAAAGTTTTAATGTTGTTATAAATGATCCATAGATCGAAAATAGCTTTTTATACAATATTTTTTTAATTTAATCACTAATCGATACAAAAACACACGTGAATAGATATTCTTAAGTATTTTTGATATTATATTTTCACAGTTAAATAATAGATAGAGTATCAAACATAAACAATTATCTTAAAATAAAATTTTTGATTAACGCATTTTTGGCATTAAACTTAATCAATGAATGCGTATTGCGATTGGATTTGTACAAGTAATTGGTTTAAGAAATTCTATCTTATCTATTGGAATGTACGATAATGTAGGTTATTGTACATATTTTTAGACCTTGATAAGTTTGACAGGGTGTGTGTCTGCCTGTCTTTTGGCATCCAAATAGATGAACCGATTTTGATGTTGTTTTAATATAGGTATCAAATGAATAGGCTTGACTAGTAGTGGTCGCGTGGACACCTAGAATCATCTAGTATGTAAGACGATTCTAAATGATCCATGTGATTTTATTGAATATTGTTTTTTTTTACTTTAGATTATTACACCATGACAAATGTCAACTTGGTTTTTTTATTTATGCATTTAAACCTCACCGTGCTTGTGCATTAAAAACCTCAGCGTGCTTCATTGGACAGTGGCCTTTATCATTGCAGTAGAAAGTTCTTTGTTTGCAATGCTAAGTACACATTCTGTTTGCACAGGCCCCAAATTTTACATAATGTTATGCAGTTCTCGTAGTTGGAATTGGGGGAAAGCGGGTTTTTGTCACACCTCTCACCACACTGGTTATCGATGCAATTACTATTTAAGTTATTGTATAGAGACTCTATTAAAGTTTCAGTAGAAATATTTTTTATGGGACCATAAAATCCAATTAACAACTTGTACGTAGGTAATTTTCTATTGGTATCAAATTCTTTATCATGATCAATTTTTTTTTCAATTTAATAACCCGAAATTTTGTCAAATGCGTGACATTTTTCGAGAAGGAATTCGAATAAAACTTAGATTGGCCTCAACACGAATAAATGTAGCTTGTAATAGCTCTGATTTTCGTCAATAATACAGTAAATTATAAAAATATATTAGAAAAAGTAATGGATAATTGAATTTCTAGAAATGTGTATATTGGAGTTTTTGAGCCTACCTTACATTCTAAATAGAAGGTTATAATTTCATTACAAAGTAACAACAATTTTAAAGTTCTTTCCGCACCGTGCCGTGCACCAAACATTTGGAATGCATCTGATAAGCCGTGGGAAACGGAACGGTTCGGATTTCATCATGTTTCGGATAGCCACAGTATAAATCATTTAGGACTACGTACTTATTAGTGACTAACAAGAGCTTGCTACAAGCAGTGGAAAAAAAAATCTCTGCTTTGTTTGGCATGTGAGAAAAGTCCGTGAATATGTGCATATACATTTATTTATTACCGATTCGTACTGATTTGGATTTAGTAAATACTGTAATAGGCGTAAGTTTGTAAGTGAAAAAATTCTCTTTATTTATTTACTTTTCATACAATTATACATATAAAAGCTTAAGTATATCAGCCTCCTGGCTGCATAAGCACGAATAAATGTAACAATCGTAAACGTATCGAAACTGTGACGTATGTGAGATACATTGCTCGTCATCATCAGCTTTACTGTCGAACTTTGCAGTGTTAGCGCGCGGTGTATCTTAAATACGTTACGTTTACGATTGTCATATTCGATCAGTCTTCAGTCAATTTGTTGACTGCTTTGCGAACGTCAAGCAAAATCTCGTTCGCATCTTTTAACATTTTTGAAATAATAATGTATAAAAATAAGCAAAGAACCAAGTTTCAAAGACTAAAGACAGGCTTAACTATCCGATACGGGAAAATAGTAGAAGTTTTCTGTTTTATTTAAAGCTTTCCAAATAAAAACTTGTAAATCATAGTTACTCCTAACCGCATTCGTAGAGACGCACCTTTCTACGTAACCGCAGCGTGCGTGCGACATAATCGTAGTGCCATCTCTTTCTATCACGTAGATAACGCGATACGCGATGTGAAATGAAAAAAAGAGAGATTTGATGCTAGAGCAAATGCATTCTGGTGTTTGACCTAGATATGAATGACAACACGAAAATTACTGGCATGTCTCATTTCCTGTTTTTTGCTAGATAATTTTAATTTTGATATTACTCATACTATTTTCTGTACAATAACAAAAAAACTAATTGCTTGAAACGGTACCTATTTACGATATCGATAACAAACGTCGATAAACGTAGGGCCTCAGTTTGAAGTATTCTGAACAAAAGAGGCCCACAAATTCTATCAACTCGTTTCCACAGACTATTCGGTGCTAGGGAGGGAGAGGGAGAGGGACTGGGATCAATATGGAGTGCACTGAAGTGTACTCGTAAGATCTATTCTCTCCAGCAGTCCATAATCAGCAGATTTTGGCAACTACAGTCGAATTGAGAACCTCCTTTTTTGAAGTCGGTTTATACGTTTTGTATACGATAGAACGTTATGAAGATTAATTTTTAAAACGTTGTCATAAATACTTAGTAAGTACTTACTAAAATTAATAATTTACGGTTATATTGCAATTTTTCCATAATCTTACGAACTTATCGCATAAACACTTAAAGGTCTATCTTATAAAAAGTTAGCCCAGACTTGATGTATTGATTACCATACGTAATGATCACATAAAGTCAACGCTAACTTTTTATGGGATAGGGGGTAAATAAATTAAATATTCACGGACATTTCACACATCGCGCTCTGAAACACTACTTAAATTATTCAAGAAATAAATTGTAATCTAACGATGTACCTCCACTTTAAATTCATTTGAAAACAGAATAGAAACCAAACAAGCCTACAATCATAGCGGAGGTTGTACTACGAAAATGTAGGGGGAAAGGGGGGAAAAGGGGGAAAGTGAAGAGGGGAGAGGGGGGGACGATTAATGCAGTGAAGTGTAGGGCGGTCGATGCAATCCTTTGTTCGAGCACCGTTAGCAGTGTGCGTACTGCGTAGCTCACAGTACAAAAAAACAACAGACTAACTCTTAGAAGAAGAAAAATTATTACATAAAAATATATCTAAGTACATATAGATCGTTTGCAACGGTCTGTAGATAGCTCAACTGTTTCTTATGTATTTTATATGACAATGTACATTTTGTAAATACTGTATCGTCGTAAGTTTGTTTGTGAATAAATGTATTAGATGGACATAAATAAATAATAATAACTGAATGAATACTTTCGGATATAGATAATTAATCTACCAACATATTGATATTTATACCGGATTTAAATTTTCCTTGTACCTTATAATAGTTTTAATAATGACGTAAAATAATAGTTAAAATAACGATTGTAAAATAATTATGAGGAAAAAAATATATTTCTGTAGGTTTAGTTTCAACTATGAATAACTAAGTATAATCTTTTGTTATGTTTGAATTTTCTTCAAAAGATGTTATTCTGTGTTGAACTATCTATAGATCGTTTGCAACGGTCTGTAGATAGCTCAACTGTTTCTTATGTATTTTATATGAAAAAAAAATGAAAAAAAATGGTTGTCTGTAAAGTCGGTTTACTGACGATAGTTGAACGTGACAACGTCACTTCATGGAACGCCTCAGAACGCCTCATGAGTCATGTTTTTTCGTGCGTGCAGCCGGCTCTATCGAATTATAAGACGTTGTCACGTCAAAAAAAACTAATCTAAATAAAATTTATTGGTATTTAATGTCTAGAAATATAAAACATTATTCTGTGTTTTGTTCCACTATGACACTTGCAGAGTGACCGCTTTGCGCAACTCAGTGCACTTCCCCTCCCACCGTTACTACGCCTGCGCGTGCATAGCGGAACCAGGTCGTACCAAACCAACCAGCGTACTCCGACCTCCCCCAAAACGTACTATCAACTGTCTCAGTGATTCAGCACAGCTCACTTCAAACTGGATAGCATAAGGTCGCAGCAAAATTTGACCAGTTTAGCTGTACCTTCATCAGAGAGCAAACGTAGTCTTATCAAGGGTCGACGTATACTGGGCAGAGCCAGCCGAAATTACGACCAGTGTTGGTTGATCCTCATTTAGAACATAGTTTTAGGCAGTTAAGGTCAACGTTTACTGGTGGCATAAGTACGTGCACGCATGCAAACTTACAGTTAGTAAAATCGATAGCATCTTGATGCAAGGTTTTTGAAGGTTTTTGAAGTATGCTACATTCTTAAGATGGTGGTAAAAGTTCTTTTGTGGTTCGAATTATTATTATCAAGAATTTATTTTCAGATTTCCAAAATTATACAAAAAGGTTTACATTTAAAAATATTTATTCACAGTAGGGGTGCGAGGGGCTTGTTGTAACAGTTTTCATTAAAACTAATATATCTTGAAATCTATTGATTAAATTTTTACTAAATAAAAATGGATGGATACTGTAACTCTTCCTCTACCAAATCAAGTAAAAATAATACCATAATTATTGGTCATTATTTTACAATCAATTATTTTCTAGAAGAAGTGCGGTGTTACAACTTACCTCGTCCTTGGGGCAAGTTGTAACGTCTACCGGGGCAAGTAGTAACGACCAAAAAAAACAACAATAATACCTCTAATCATTTATTTTTAACAAAATCATCATTTCATGACATCTTTCTGGATTAAGTATTATGTAATTCTTATCAAAAATCAACTCAAATACACTTTTTTAGTAATCAACACTTAAAAATGAAGTAATGAACAGTTTTATTTAGTTAAACACTACTTATAATCATCATGGCACTTTTAAATCACAGTAAGTAATCAAATTATTTATATGTAAGGTATGCTTCGTCATTATCTCTTCTTAATAGCTATCTAACAAAGTATTATACTTATGTATGGCATGTTGTAACGTTACAACATGCCCCGGAATTTTGTTACAACTAACCCTATGGTATGATTTTTAACATTTATCAAGATAACTATTTAAACAATTTAGCAATCATAAAAACTGTTACACATTATCAGAGATAGATAAATTTGAATGGTAACAGGATATACAAAATTTGAAATTAGTCAATAATAAAAACGCAAACCAAAATTTTACGACAGTACAATTTTATATTACCTGGCAGAAATGAAGCGCGTGCACACTTCCGCTCACTCCGCTGGCCTTCGGAACATTGGCTATGGCAACATGATGCGGTGTGGTTTATAGGTTAAATCGAGTCAAAGAAATACATTAATAGCGTTTAAGATCCTAGTGAAAACAGCCTGTTACTACTTACCCCTGTTACAACAAGCCCCTCGCTCCCCTACACTTACTAAAAAAACCCATATAAAAATGACAAACTTAACCCTAAAAAAGTTTTCTTATAGCAAACCTTTGAAACAAGAAATATGTGACTCTAAAGATAATCTATTATTGTATTACAAAATATGACTAATAAGCCATTTATGTAGGTACTAATAATAATTAAAAAATAAACACCAACTGTTTTATTCACAAAAACCTTTTAATTAAATATATCCTTTCATCACATTGGTAAATAAATTATTAAATACAACAATTTTGTAGATTACGGTTTATTTTAGTGTATTATTTACCTATCTGAATAATATAAATAGTTATTTTACCCGTATTTTCTAAATAAATTTATATTAAATTTTAATAGGAATGTTAAATTTCCTTTTGCTATAAATACTTTCCTGGATTAAATATTTTAATTTTTTATCAAAGTCAAAATGATCTAGTCAACGTTCGACAGTAAAGTTGGTGCTGACGCGCAGTGTACCTATCTCAAATACGTCAATGTTTCGATACGATTGTCACGTTATTCGTGGTCAACGCCCAGTAGGTCAACTATCATTCAGCTTGCAGTTAAACATGCATTTGTTTTGAAGCACTTCAGTCAATGAGGTACTACTTTTTTAAACAATAAAGTTGATTGTAAACTGTGATTGTTTAGCTAATTAAAAATTCAACCATGACTCATTCAAGATTGATACATTTTATGAAGTTTCAATGTAAGTTTGAGAAAGAAGCTTGTTTAAAGAATAATATAATGGATGCAGTTGTTGAAATGTAAGCCCCATAAAACTTTTGGATAGCTCAGGCCTACCTTGAACATAGTCATGTTGTTTTTTAATCAAAATATTTACATACAGTGTACATGTTCAATAAGAATACTAACTTTTGTTCTCAGAATCTGAAATTAGGCAAACAAGCCCATTGGATTCAAAAGTTTCAAATCATAAAGATTTTCAGTCTGAAAATGAAATCATAAAGTGAATTTGTCAAAAATGATTTCAATTCCAACTCACAACTTTAAAATAGCGTATTTTATATAATAGAAGTATACAAATTAGGCATGTTCATCACAAGAACATTTGCCCTGGATGGGAATTTAACCCAGGACCCACATCATGGAAGGCAGAGCTACTACCAACTGAGCTGTGACGCCTGTCAATTCTTCGAATCGTCTACAATTCTATCGATCATGATACAATTTCCTAAAACTAAAATAATATCTAAGCCAAAGCAAAGCGGTCATTAATAAATAAAAGTACCCTTAGCGTGGGAACTTCAAACCTGCTACATTACGAATTCATGCTCAGCCAGCATCGATCATGCATACAAAACAAGCTCTGCTTTGCGGTCAGAGGGCGCCACTTACTTCAAACTATAACACAAACTCATCATCATCATCAACCTATGTCAGTCCACTGCTGGACGTAGTCTCTTCCAACCTCTGCTCTTGAAAATGTCCCTATTATAATGTATCTAGAAACACCGACGCCGGCAAGAAATACCATTCTTTAGCGGTCCTCAAAATAAAAGTTTAGCCAAAGCGTTTTGTGCGGAAAATTAGAACATCATCCATAGCAATGTACTTAAGTATTTTTGCCTAGTTTCATTAATTTATCCTTATTTTGCTAATGCTTCATGCTCAATAAACCTTTAAAACACAGAATTCCCTTTATGGTGGGGATATTTTGCATAGTATCATAATGAGTATCTTTTACGAACTTTTTCGAAACGTGCAACGCGATAAGTCGCGTTAGTCTTTCGTAGGTAGGTACGCGTTGCAATAACAGTACCTACTAGTATTATATATACCTAGTCTATAAATATAGCCTTCATATCCAGGAAATCAAGAACTAGACCAGTCTACGTCTTAAGCAGGTTGTTGTTAAAATGACCTTACAATACGGAAACTTTGACAATTCAAACAACAGCTTATTAGTATGCAAATCGCAACGGTGTCAATATTTAGGTAAATCTTGATGACATTATTCATACAAATGCATGACTAGAGCTGTTGTCGCGTGACTTATTAGAGAAATATGTAAAATAACATTATTTTAGCGTTTTTGCTCTATTTATGTAAATTTCCACATAAGTAGGTACATACAGTTGCTTTTCAATGAATTCATCTACTTCTTCTTCTTGCGTACAATGGGTACAATGACAACAACAACCCTCTGTGGTTTTCCCGCGGAGCTTCGATATGGGGTCCTTCAAAAGACGGGTTTATCTCCACCTGAAAGGCCGGCAGCGCACCGACAACGCCTCTGGTGTTGCAGGTGTCCATGGGCGGCGGTGACCACTTCCCATCAGGTGGCCCGCAAGCTCGTCTGCCAGCTATGGCATAAAAAAAAAAAAAAAAAAAAACAACTTCAAACCAAGCTAGAATAAAACTTAGCCACTTCTGTCTACTACCTACCACTACCTACCATAAGATAAGAGATAAAAAAGTATTGTAGGTACCATACCTTTGTACAAAGAGTTGACCAAGCAGGTCGAATTCCAACACCGTAAAATGTGTGAGAGAATAAAAACTCTTTTGTTACCCTAAACAAAACTTTTTAGTTATACCTACTTATTATATTATACGTTGATTTGATTGACATTGACACCAAAATAATATAGGTACTGCGATTAAGAAAGTCAGACTACCTACTAAAAATGCACACCGAACCTTACGATTTGTATTGAACAAAATTCAAATTTTGACATTCCGTTTCATGTTTTTCGTTTTTCAAAACTTTGAACCTATGGAGGGTCTCAGCTCACGGTGTGTCAAAGGCATCTTAAGATAGCATCTGAATAGTCTGTGGTATCTATAAATAATAACAAAAAGAAGAAGATGAATAACAGACAGTCTAAGAAAAAGAAATCTAGGCAGTGATTTTTGAATAAAATTGATTTATATTTAGATAATGATGCACTGACCTCGCTCTCTTTGTCCACAGGGCAGGAATAAGAGGCCCGGTGATGGATTCCCAACAGCAGCAGTACTGCCTCAAATGGAACAGCTTCGGTTCCAACCTGGCGACATCGTTCGCAAACCTCTGGAACTCGGAGAGCTTGGCAGACGTTACACTGTACTGCGAAGGTATGTACACTTTATGTTGTTGAAAATAGAGTACAATCTTCACTGATCAAAAATACCATACTTTTACCTATTGTAAGTAGGTACTTAATATTTTTTTATACTATAGCCTCGTTCGATCTAAACTTACTGTGATTTAAGCAACCTAAGTGAAATATAGGATGTTTAATAAGATACTGTACCTCTACCATGAGTTTTCACAGTAAAATCGCCTGACTTTACTACAGTAGTTACGTCAATATTAGTATTACGAATTTCAGTACCCAACTATCCGCTAGAGGCGCTGTACAAATCTTCATACATTTTTTTAACTACAGAAGCTAGCGAGTATAGTATATATAGTATAGTAAAAACTCATGGTAGAGCCACTGAATGAATAATAATTTTCTAGTCCATATTAAAACAATTTACTTGAAAATATGAATTATGTTACGAAAATATAATAATATACATATTTGCTAGCTGACAGGCTTCAGTTCAATAGGTCTACCGATGCTGTGGGTTTGACGTTTGATCCCTACTTTAAACAAAATATAAGTGCTCCTGAATATATTTTTTCTGTCTAGGTATCACTATGTAACATACGTATTTATTTACCGAAAAATAGGTAGGTACCTGCGAGTAATTTAGCAAATTAGCTTCTTTATTAGATACTTACGTTTTTTTCATTTAATTTATAAAAGTCAAAGATTCTTTAGGTATTCTTAAAATCACAAGAATCATTTAGAATTGACATACTATTCTAGGTGCAAGTTCAGCGACCAGAGCCAAGAAAAACTGGCAAGAAACTATGGCCCTATGGCCTGGTACCTACCAGTATTTTATACCTATGATCCATATTCAAATTCCAAATATCAACATTGCTATTCAGCGCGGCAATGCAACCAGTATCTTGGGTACGCTTCCGATTGGTACTGATTTGGATCAGTTGAGCTATCTATATATCGTTTGCAACGGTCTGTAGATAGCTCAACTGTTTCTTATGTAGGTATTTTATATATTCTTACATTTTGTAGATATCCACGTATTACATAAGTACTAAATGAATATTGATAAACGCAATACATCTCTCAAGTCCATCAATCAAGGTAGGTATAGACGACAATGTACTTACTTACCTACAATTCAAAAGGACCTTGGTAATTTTCGGCAATAGCTCGCCCCATCAAATTATCGCCAGTTATCACACTCTTAACGCGTAGAGCATGCAGTCAAATCTTGCCAATTGATAAACAGGTCGTTAACCCCGGGCCTTGCGATAATTTGGCACTAAAAACGTTTTAGGTATACATACGATATATGTTATCACCGAGTGAATGCGCTTAGCTTCTAGAATTTTATTTAAATGCTATTTATATAAACTATTGCAAATGACAAATTAAATTAAGTTGGCATGACGACTTGGATAGATAGGTACCTACGTATGACAAAGCCTGGTGGAAAGCGGCGACTGATAGGAAACAATGGAAGAAAAGGGAGACCTTTGCCCAGCAGTGGGAAAGCACAGGTTAAAAAAAAAATCAAATTATCTTTCAATCGACTTAGAAAGTAACAATTAATTTGAAAAAAAAAAAAAGGTAGCACTCCGGGAGTGCCGGCAGAAGTGAAAACTTCAATATTAACGTTGTGTTTTCACTTCTAAGTTTTCACATAAAAATATAACCACAGACGTCATAATGACAATGACAATCACAATGACACAGACACATTCGCGCAAGCGCCCTGTGCCGCCTAAACAGAGTCAGCACACTCAGGCACGGTAGAAAGAGTGGGAGATACTAGTTCCTCTCCCTTTCCCTCGATCTTACGCTTCGATCAACGTCACGTGACCCTGACGCGAGTTTGAAAGTTTTTACCCACCCAGCGCCGCTAAAGAAGTTTTCACTTCAAAAAACTTACCTTCGTTTTAGTTTGCAACTTGATTATATGATTTGAGTATAAGTTGACAATAGTTCGGTAATAATCAAATAAATACGCGCATATTCAATAGTGATCTAAAATTCTCAACTATTTTGTGTTATATTGCATCATTATTTTATAATAAAACGTGTTGATTAAACAATAAAATAAACTAAAAAAAAGTAACCTACACTTTTTCTCTTATTATTAAAGCGAATCATTACGCTAGCCAAATAAAATGAGCTGTATAAAAAGTTACACGTGCCGTCAGATAACGAACTTTAAAAATATTGCAATAAAACCAAGGCCAGCGCTGCGTTGGCGCGCGAAGCTCGAACAAAACAAATGACGAATGCATTTCTATTATCTCGAGCGCCGCGCTCGAAAAAAACACAAAATAATACGCGTAATTTTTGTACTTCATATCTAAAGATATGTACAAAAATTACGCGTTTATCTGTTTTTTCCTATAAAACTTGCATATTTTCATCATGTGAATGTTTTTTGTTAGATAAAAATTGTTATTGCAATACAGCCAATAAAAACGTATATACGTTTTCCGGGTATTTAGTGACGTAAATGCAATTTGCTCAAATTAACTTGCAGTAAACATTACGTTGTAATTATATACGTTTAATTAATTACATGATATTTGACCATGAATTATAAGCTGTTTTATAGATAAAAAATATGAATACTATTATTTTAATATATTATCTAATAAATATAGTTAATTATATGCAACGAACTACTGGTAATTACAACACAAATTAATCAAAAAATTATTAAGTTCAAGATTTTTTATCAATAACGTACGTAAAGTTTAATTTCAATAAATAGAGTATTTTTTAAACGGTTTAGTAAGATTTCAAATTGTAATAATGTTATAGTATAGCTACGACTATTTATTTATATCTTGTATAATTCTCATGTCTTTAAGTTTTACCAAGCATTTTTGCATCAAATAAACGTAACAAAGTATAGGCCATGAAAGAAAGCAGCTATTAAAAAAGTTCAGCGTTTCCACAATGAAGCTGACCTTAAAAAAAGTAGACAAAAGCGTAAATTACAAGGCTATTTGTTAGCATTTTGTGAGATATTCCTTGGTTCTGACTTTTAAGATCGCTTTTACAAGCTGTTATAACGCTAAACGAACATAAGTTCTTAGTTTGAAAGAAAGGGCGTAATTTTGTATTTTTTACCAATTAAAATCACAAGTAATAGGTATATTTTCACACAAATATTATCATCATTATCCTTTACCACTGCTGGATGTAGGTCTCTCCCAAGGCGCGCCATTGAGCCCGTCACAAATATTATGATCTATAAAAGTATTATAAAAAAATATTTTATTGACATTGTATTTATCTAATGTTGTTCAATTTTTTTCACTTTAGATAAATCTGTTCCAATCTTAACAATGTTATCTGTACCATTAAAACCAATTAAATGTAAATGGTAAGGTAATGGTTTTTTATGGTATCTAATGTTTAAAATTTAACTATAATAATAACATAGCTAAAACTATCCTATGACAGGTGTCAGTGGGCTCAGTGGGTAGTAGCTCTACCTGCCATGCTGTGGGTCGTGAGTTCGAGTCCCACCCGGAGCAAAGTTTTGTGTGATGAACATAAATATTTATGTTCATACATAGCAACATTCAGATGTTGCTATGTATTAGTACGTATTTACAAAAAAAAAGTATATAAGTATTCTATCAGCAATCTGGTCCCATAGTACAAGCTCTGCTTATGCCTTGTTCACACGTACCGAGTAAACCGGCGAGACAGTGACGTATTTGAGATACACTGCGCGTCGACATCAGTTTTACTGTTGAACGTTGCAGCGTTAGCGCGCAGTGTATCTTAAATATGTCACTGTCTCGCCGGTTTACTCGGTACGTGTGATCAAGGCATTCGTTTGGGACTAGAGTGTGGTGTGTAAAATATCCATGAATATTATTTTTATTATTTTTTTAAATGAGCATACAAATGAATCGTCAAAGGTCACACAAACTTGAAACTATGAATGAACTAATGAGTCGTAAGAAATTTTATTATAACATTTTGTGCACGTTTCATTTCTAATATTAATAAATTAACATTTGATAGAACTTGTTTCAAAACTTGTTTGATACACAAGTGGTTGGAACAAGTCAGCTATATAACTTTTTTAAAACTTTTTTATATTGAACCAATATAGTATACCTACGTTTACTGCGGTTGTGTTTTAAAGATAATGCGTATTATAAATTACTGTTTTTTTTAATTAAAAATTCACTGTTCTTTCACACAGCACACTTTTTCCCTAAACTAAGCAAAGCTTGTACTATGGTAACTAGATTACTGACATAATACTTATATATTGTAAATACGTACATAGAACACATAGTAACACCCAGACACAAAAAAAATATTGATGTTCATCACACAATTATTTGCTTCGGGTGGGACTCGAACCCACGAGCATAAAAGGCAGAGCTACTACCAACTGAGCTGTGACGCCTGTCAAATTAGCTTTCTTATATCTTAACCCGCGTTGCATCCTTGTATCTTTATTTTATGATCCTGTTTTTTTCTAATTCTTGTCTTAAGGTACAAAATAATTTAATATTATATTCCAAGTTTCATTCAAATTCGTTACGTTATTATTCACCACTACAGTTTTCCGATTATTTGTAAGTTTGGTGAAAAATGTAGTTATGATTATAAAATTGTTGATAATTAATTACTAATTAATTATTTTTTAGACTAATATATGACGTTATTTGTGGTGACGTCAAAATATCTCTTGATTGTACACCACAAAGATATTTCAGACCGTACAGAGATACCATATGGCATAGATATTATCTAGAATAGTAGGCTATTAGTTTTACTTAGAGATTTATGAAAAAACAGTATACAGTTTTAGTTTTTAGTAAATGACAAGGGCATGATTCTTTACACGACATTTATTTAAGTCTCTTTGTTTCGAACTTGCTTGTATATTCCACTATTTCTATACTTTAATTAGAGTAGGTATACCATTGCGAAATCCGTTGGCATTAAACTGTGTCTCTCTGGGGAACAAAATCTTGTTTCTCGCATGGACAATTCAATTTCACGTTATGTCCTGATTTGGTGGTTTCAGGGCATTGCCGCCTTAACCTGGTTTTTGGTATATTTGGTAAAATAATATATAAAAATAGTCTCTGTTCAGTCAACAGAGCAAAGACCTGTACCCCAAGTACGAGTCGGTGCACACACGGATCGCAGAGACGCAATCGCCGAGCGCCACCGATTTTGTATGGAAATCGAAGCAGCGCCCCTAGCAAATTTCTTGGGAAGCTTGGATCTCCATACAAAATCGGTGGCGCTCGGCGATTGCGTCTCTGCGATCCGTGTGTGCACAAACTCGTACTTGGGGTACTGGGGTAATGTTAGATCTCGCAATATTTTACTACCTAGCTGACTGTTTTTTTAGAAAAAAATTGTGCTTATCAAGACTGGTTCAAGTGTTCTAAAAAGTAATGCAAATATTAAAACAGTCACTCCATTTGATTGTATTAAATGTTACCACTAAATTACTCTTTTTTTAAATGTTATCTGTAAATTGTTAAGTGGTGTAGGTAGCCTTTGTTTGTGCTATTTTAATACGTTACCTTGCAAAAATATTAGTAGGAGTATCTACCCACTGATCCCTACTTTTCCCATTTATAAATATTACACCAGATAATAGAAATGATGGAAGTAAGTAGGACGGACGGTTTCCATGGCATCTCAATCGAAGCGAGATTATTTCCCAATTTTGAACGAAGAGCGAACGCATCGACGACGCAGCTTCGTATCGACCGTCCCTCTATATGTGTCGCGCGGCAACCGGCCCCCTACCCCCTACTCCAACCCCTATTTTCACCCCCCAACACCCTTGGAGGGTGAGGCCCGTAGCTATCGGCGTACTAGGATATAACCTAGACTTTTTGTAACGGTTATTGAGGATAACGTTTTAGGTTATTACGTTTATGGCCACGTTTTTCAGTTTTGAGAGTACTTCGGGGGTCTATTGTCAGCTTTGCAAAATTAGGTGGCATCACTAGCAGATATCTTTTTTTTGACTTGTGATTTAATTTATTCAGAATTGTTAACAACCGCAAACCGAGCTATATATTACTATTTCCATAAAGGTTTTATTCTATCGTCCCGCTAGAATCACAGTGCGAAAAACGTGATACAGTGTCTATAAAGAGGGGTAGGGACGACTGTCCTCTGCATTTTTACGGCCTCACCCTATCCCGGCGCGAGTATCGTGCAGTTATTCAAATTAAGGACGGCATGATTTACATGAGATATTGAAGTAGGTACTTGAGGCTTTGACTGGTTGTGGGAAGTTTGGTGATAGCCACCTTTTTTACGATCTCAGCACCTGTTTAGCAAGTCCTATTGGTGCCCAAGTTTTTATTGAATAAAATGTAAAGTTTCTCATTCCAAAAACTGAATAACCGTACTAATATTTTTTTTATTCAAATCTAAGTTTTAATGTAGGTCTTTTTATCACGTTACATAAACTCGAAACTCGGATTATCTGTTTAATAATTTATTCCCGAATCAACAGGAGACATGACGAGGATGAAATCACTGATGACTAGTATTTTGACTAAAAAATCTAAAGCTTCATAATTAGCCTTATTGGACTTCATATAAAAAAAAGATTGGTGAAAACTTATTTATGCAAAGAAAAATCTATACTCGCTTTGACTAAGGCAACAATAAACGTGCCTAGGTATTTTCTATCTAACAAGAATTTACAATAAAACGATAACGATGTTTCTGAAAATTTCTTTATTTATAAACTAGGATAGTAATTTTTGATCATAACCCGGACATAATTATTTATTTTTAAGTCTAGCAATGCTATCGGCTCAATATCCGTTTATATCATAGAATGATAGATAAAAATAGTACATTTTTATCATAGTTTTACGATAAATGCAAGCCCCGATAAACATTTGAAGGTTTTGGTGAAAATCTTCCTATTTTGCATTTTGTTTTGTCAAGCTGTTAGATTTATTTGCGATATATAGGGCGTTATAGATAATTGAGGGCGATAAGTTTTGAAGGGAAAATTTCCACTGTGTTTCCTTGAAAACAAAAGACAGCCGACTTGTCGATTGACTGACTTGACTGAGAATATTCAAACACTTGAGACTGGCAGGATTGCTTGTCGTATTGACGGGCAGAAGCCACATAAAAAAAAGAAGAATACACTAGTTCTGTCTGTTTTTTCAGTCTAAATTGCGTGAAAAATTTGACGTAACTAATAACTGTCAAAATCAATTAAAACAAGTGTGCTTAGACGCGTAATTAAATGTTACATGAAACATAAAAAGTACTTATAAAAACACTAAATAGTTGTATTAATATGAACCAAAAATTTTAGAAAAAAAAGTCTCTCTTCATCTAATTTCAATTCTTTTTGATATTTTTTCATACAATCTTATCCAAGATTTTTTACAAGATTTATATAGGCCAAGTAGATTTACTTCTTACGCAGAATACAGTAGTACGGCCCACTTTATCAACTCAACCTCGAAATTATCTTCTTGTAAGATTTTCAATGGAACAAAAGTCAATACTTTTTAGATATAATAAAACTTTTACGGTATATTTATAGGTTTATTTCAATATATCGACATCGTACTACAATTTTAATACACTAATTTGCATACAAATAATGTATTGTCACATTTTATTAGATACTTATGGATAGCTTCCGGCAGTTACTTTGGTTGTACGGTACCTGGATGGTTAATTTTTTAATGATTTTTAATTCTTGGAATTTATTATTTTGTATGTGAAAAGTTATGCAATGAAGCATCTATTTATTGTCTAATTCACCATATTAATATGTTTTTTTTTTGAATACGACGAGGTTCAACTGAATTCATACTCATAAGACAAACTTAAATGAATAAAAACATCGCTTGATACAAATAAACAAATAAATAAGTTATAATAACGCGTTTGTCAACTATTTACGTACTTACACTTACATCTCAAATAATTAAATATGTAAAAATAAAATCGTAATATTTTTTTACCCTTATTACCATTAAAAACGATTGCTGAGATTTTGTTCAAATTCGATCGGGCATATGTTAGAGAAAATAAAAATAGAATCATCATAATTAGTTTGCTTAAAAACTGCAGTGGAATTTGAACCACAAAATATACTTTATTTACTAAAAATTACCGTAGGTATAAGTTACTTAACTAACCTTTCATTTTAACTGGTCCCCTGGCGTCGCATACACGTTCCTATTAGAAACTACCAAAATATAATTAGAAATATTATACGCATAGGCATAGTTCCAAAAATCAAGGTGTATGGGGTGTAAGCCGCGTAGGCGGGGGGGGTTGTACCGCAGGGTTTCAGGGTGGTTCCCCCCTTTGTCTATACTCAAGTGCATTATATACAGCCCCTAGCTGAGCCCCGGGAATTTTAGTTGTGCATGTTTATGTCTAGTTCAACCCTTTGACGCGCCTCTGTCACTTTTGGCATGCCATCTCTAATAAAAATCACTTCGTTTTTTCATCGTAAAATGAAGGAGTGTCATACTTATTTTGAATTTAATAGAATGATAAAAGAGTTTTTAGATTGTTAGCATGCAGGTTTTATGATACTTAGCATTACCATTATAAGCATAACTTGATTAAAAAGTATTAATTAATAGTATTTATTCTTGATTCGTTATAACAAAAGCATTTTTAAATAAGTTTTTGTCATTTCAGCACAGTAAAATATAGTTTAAAAAGTAGTACTCTATGCTCTAAAATTTTTCTTTGAGATGTTTGAAAATAATTATACTATTCTAAAAATAATACCGTATTATTTTTTGAAAAATGTTTGAATGCACGAACCTTTTTTTTTGACACTAAACATTTTTCTTATATTACATACATCGTTTATCGTCGAGTTTCATTGAAGAATTATTCAGTTTCAGTGTCTGTAGGTACTATTAGCTAACCTATGCCCTGGGGTGTGCAAGTATCGATTGACGCTAATGAGAAAGGGTTGCTTTCACCTTCATACCCTTCGATGATTGAGTTGTTAGGGGTTGGGGAAATCAATCCAATGCAGAGGGATAATTATTTACTGTTTTCGAGGCTTCTTGATGAAGGGTTGCTTTTTGATGATAATTTGTGTTTTATGAAATAAATTATAATGTTACTGGCTATATTCGGTTGCCTGGAAGAGATCGCTTTCAGCGATAATGCCGCCCATTGTGTAACCATTATTTATGTTTTTTGTTTCGTTATCTGTAATATTTTGGTGTACCTACCAATAAAGAGTTATCTATCTATCTAATTATCAAACGGGAATAAACAAAAGAAGAATAATGATATGATTATTTCTATCTGTGACTGTAAAGTTCACTCATAGTTTGTTAATATACAAATATATTAAGATTATGCAAAAAATATGCTGCATATCTATGTCTAATGATATAATTATTATCATATAAACATGATTTCGTAAGGTTTTGTAACTTATGCCATATCACTCCATGGAAGAAGAAAAAGCAATGCATTTGATGATTATCTATCGCGTTCTTTGTTTGTCAATAGATACTCGTATAGTTTTAGTCATTTTAGTTCCGAGTGAAGTAGAAACCGAAATAAAGATATCATTCTATTTGTATCTTTTATGAAACTTAAACCGTTATTGCTGTCATAATAATAAGCGTCAAACTTACTACAAATGATCGTAAATCCCAACACCCATAAAAAAAGCCATAAAAAATGCAGCTCCTTTTCGATACAGCGCACGTAACTGCGCGCTCACCTAGTTTCCCCCACCCCTGCAAGATTGATTTTCTCTCTCGTTCGCTTGCACTCCCCGCCGTGTATATACCCCTCTCACTTTCACTCGGCCTACAGTTTTCCACCCCCACTTTCCCCCCTCGACCTTGAATTTCAGCGCCCGTCTGGGGATGCGTTGTCAGGACAGGGGGTATGTTTGCCTGTGTGGGGTTGTGAAATGGGGTTAGCGAGCCTCCCCCTTTAACGAGGTTCTGCTTGCATCCGGGCGTAGGTGTGCCAACTCGATTTTCAATTTGATTTTGGATTCGCATCAAACCGGGACGCGGTAAGGGAAATTGGGTGGTTGTAGATTTTTGATTTGTAATTTTGCGTCATATTTTAGTCTGTTGTTGTTTTCAAAATAAATACTACAAGTTTTTAGCTATTCAAACATAATAAACATATAATTTAAGTTAGTAGGTACTTATCCCTTTTTTTTTTAGATTAAGTACTTACAAAGAGATTTATCGCTGCTAGGCTATTTTTGAAAATAATTTTCAATACCGATAGCCCTGATTTTTCCTTTCACCGATTTTTTGATATTGAAAGAATAGAATTTGAAACGCAACTGAAACTGAATATTATTTATATTAAATTAGTATTTAAATTCTTTTTTAGTATCGTCCTTGATTCGGCTATTTGCATGACAATAGACATGTGGATCTGTTAAATAAATTATTATTCATAAAGGACACATCTTATTGACGACTGCAATACATTATACACTTGAGTTACACTTTAGTTATTTTCTTGTCGATTTGTTTCAATTTTAAATTAAATTACAAAAATATAACCTTAAATATTTTAGACCTAGACTTCATTGTTTGCCCTAGATTCTTAGCTGGCTTTGTATATTTTCTTTTTTTATTACTTTATCACAATTATTTAGTTTAATAGCTAAGAAAATAGTGTTATGTCTCCCGTTGTTTGCGATTTTACTATGAATATTTGTGGCGTGTTTGCTAAAATCAACCTTATTATAGTAAAAAACAACTGCATAGTAGAGGGTACCTATTATCTTTTGTCGTGTAGGGGTGCACAGAAAGGAATTTCTACCCCGAGAGGGTGCATAGTAGAATTTTTGAGCTGCAATAAAATACAATTAGGTAGGTACGTGAATTTTCTATTAGATTTAGTTTTCAGTTTAATGAAAACTTACTAGTTTGTTTAAAATAGTTTAAAATAAACAATGCGTAGTTCGGAACAAGATTGTATCGAAATATGTGAAAATGATAAAAGTTAATTCATGTATTTTATTTTATAATAACTGAGTAATTTTTAAAAATGCGTTTTTAGTTAACTTGTAGATAACCATTGAACTCGGTTTTGTTCATTTTCATTTTAAAAAATATATCTTAAGTTCTGATAAAAATATACAAAAAGACTTAAGACTTTGCATGTGTTGTAGTGGTCATAAGACCACAAAGGAAAAAAATCTTTTATTATCTAAAATTATCGAGAAATACTTACTATTCAAATGAATTCAACGGTTTTCTAAACAAAAGCCACTTTTATTTTCTAAAACCAGGGATATAGCAAGGAGAACCAGTTCTACTAGTATTCTTCACTGACCTATTTAGAGGCGTGCAGTGGCCCCCGACGTTTGATTATGTGATCTAGGTCAATATGCAATCGTTACAATATATATTTTTTTCGGTTTAACGGTAGAGGTCGACGGAGTATTATTATTGTATTAATAAACTTTTTTGAAATATGTACTTACTTACAAAAAATATTTTTATATATTATGTGATTCATTACGAAATATTTTAACAAACGCTTTTATGGAAAGCATCTATTATTTCGGTTATTAACTAAAAAAACATAAGACATTTTAGTCACATGTTTTCATTGCTGACATTATTCCAACTTTACTCATTAAAATAAAATAACCTACTAGTATTTTTATAACATTAAATATATTTAATTATAGACACTCTACATTATTATCACTCCATGCTTCCACTCATCGCACTATTAATACAGCAGCCTAAATCGATGCCACAGCTGAGCTAACAGTCACTACAGCATAGTTTCCAGCATATTTAACAGTTGCTATGACAACGCCGCAGATAATTGAAGAGTTTGTATGAGTTTGTGCACAGAAGATAGCGTTAGTGGGTTCGAAAATGAGGCCAATGTCAGCTGTGTTGCAAGCGCGTGCGTCGCTTCGCTCGCTTCCTCTGGGCGTGGCGATGCCTCTGCAATGTTAGTTAACTACCGCTGGCGGCTTCGCTCGCGTGGTACCCGGAAAACTAGTCTACTATTATGTATCTCAAAATATTTGTTTCATCTTTTGACATTGCATAAGTATTTTTTTAAATGAATTTTGAAGGTTATTTCAAAAAACATACACTAACGGCCGGTTTCTCGAACGATGATCAAAGAAAAAATCAAAAAATTACTATGTGTCAAACTCGGAACAATCGTGATTTGGGTTATAGAAACCGGCGTCTAATCATTAATGTTAAGCACACCCTTCAACTAGACGAAAAATGTCCTAGTTTCAACTGATTTAATAAAACATGAGTTTTTTGTACTTGACTTTCTTGTGTAATTTTCTCAATTTTTCCATAAAATGCTTTTGTAATAACCAATTGACTTGTGACGCCCTTTTCTTGTAAATATGATTAAACACTTACCAATTAAGTATTTATACGTTTAATACAGTTAATACCAATCGAAATTACAGTTTTAATAAACCATTAAAAAGCCCTTTAAATCACTTCATCACATAAGGCGTTTCTATTTCAACATTTCCTTTATTAGTTTCAAAGATTTATGAATTATTACACATTACATGTATAATACAAGCGTTTATTTAGTTGTTTTATGTAATTATTTCAACTTCTATTTCATTGCTATCAAAATAATTAGTTCAAGGCCAATGCGCTCTATCGACCGGGCATAGAGCCGAAATTCTTTTGTAGTTGACGATACACGTGCACGATGACACAAATAACAATTTAAAAACAAAAAACAGACGTAATCGGAAAGTAATTTTAATTTTTTGGATGTATTGTGTATAAACTGTTAGTAAACCTAACTAAATAAATACAAAATATAGTAATGCTGATTGCAATAAATATGCAATAAAAAACTTCTTGCCGAATTTAAATGATGACCAACATGATCAACACTAGTAGAACGTCTACTAATAGAAAAACATTAAATCAAAAATTAAATCATTTAAACCAGTTTACCTCATTCTCAGGTAGAGATACACAAAATAAAAGTTCTATTTTTAAGTCAGCTTAAATGAAATAAAGTTTTCAATGAAATATTGACTCGACGATTAGATATTTCACAAAAAAAAAAATATTTATTCATCTTTTTTGATATTTATTTCGAAAACGATATATAGGTAGATGCTTCACAAAACCCTTAAGTAGTTTAGGCTTAAAATAAAGTAAATCTTAAGACCTACAACAACACGCTTTAAGCAATTCTCTCATTATAAGATATAACAACTATATTTATAATCATAGTTACTTTGATCTTAATATGAATAAAAAACTATTAAAAGCAGATAAGCAATGATAAATATATAAAAAACTGTACGACTACCACGATTCACTAATTTAAGTCCATTATAATAATATATTAGTAAATTATTTCCTTGTGTTATATAATATAACTACAGTACATAAAACATGTCCGTGTGCAAGGGCTTATAGAAGGTTAAATAGATAAAGGGACTTGACGAGTAGCTAATGAACCAATTGATAATGTTTTTAAGAAATATTTTGTCGTTTCTAACTATATTTTATGTAACTATAACTTAATAAAACCTTTGTTTTGGATCACACAATATTATCTAGTCTTAAACTAAGCTAAGCTTGTATTATGAGAACTATATATACCTATACGAACTATGTATACGACTAGATATATTTATCTGATGACAACTTGGTATGTAGGTAGTTTTCTGGTAGAATACTTAAATTTTCTTTAAAATACATAGTGACGCCCAAACACAACTAACTTGTTTGTCAGCACACAAATGTTAGTTTTCAATCAAAAAAAAAAAAAGTTTTTTAGGTTTTTGGGTATAGAACCTGCTCTAGATCTACTTAAAATATTTTAAGTTAGTATAGCAAGAGTAGATAGGAACCTATATAGACAGGTTGTACCTATCTACTATTGTCATACCTAAAATATGATTACCTAGCATTATTTCTACATTTCTAAAAATCCTAGATTCAGTGCAATTCTTGCCTTGTTTAGTTTGGAACGACTTGTAGAGTGTGTTGTGTGAAATGTCCGTGAATATTTATTTATAATAATGTCAATAGTCATACTTTAAGTATCACGTTTAATAAACTGAGTTCTGTTAATAGCTTTATGGCCTATATGGCATTGCAGTAGAATTAGGCAAAGGTTACCATTGTAAATGATTTAATTTAGTAAATAATACATACCTAGGTGTGACAAGCTCTATTTTTATAAAATATTGAGAGGTCACTTTTCGTAATAATTTTCATCTTTCTACCTTTGTCATAATGACTTGATTATAGACCGTAAGTTATTTACGATAGTCTTTTTAATGAACCTTATAAAATACCTACTACCTCATCGTCGTCATTATAGGCAGCCCGTACTAGCCCACTGCTGGGTATAAGCCTCCTCCATCAAACGCCACACTTTCCTTAATTGGGCCTTTTGCATCCAGGTCCTACCCTGTACGGCAACGATATCGTCCATCCATCTGGCTGTTGGTCTGCCAAGGCCTCTTGTATGTCCTCTTTGCCTACTACCTACTTGTTATTAATAACCTAAATAAATTAAAAATAAAATAGTTATTCCTTCAATAAAAATAAAAACCAATGTGAAATAAATGAGTTTAATAAAACAATAAAAAAAACCACAGACTGTAAATTAACTTAATGAAAGAAAATCTTACAAAAAATAAATAACTATAAATGCAAAATATAAATAGCTTAGATAATGTAAAATAAAATTATAACGATTCGTAAATAACTGGTTTGAGGAAGTATGTGTTAATGACCTTAGCATTGTAGCTGTGCAAATTAACTTTTGCGTTTTCATATATCGAATTTTATTTATTTATATGTAAAACTGATCGTTAAAAGATATTAAAAGACGATTTAACATAAAATAATATTTAAAAAAAATCTAATTTTTATAACGTAAGTACTTACCTCATATTTATTGTTAGATAATAAATAAAAATAGCCATAATGTTATTAGAAACTTGTACAAATATTGTAGCCCTGTATACTTAAGTATCTATTCACGGACAATTCATATATCCTGATCTAGTCCCAAACTAAGCAGTATATACCTATTCGTTTTCTGTAAAACATAAACAGAAACCTATCTTCTTATGGACCTAATGCCTTTTTGATATAGAGCTTTTTTTGAGTTATTAAGCTATTGCATAGCTTATATTGCGGGCCTTGAGCGTTGAGACCGAATCCAGAAATTCCGTAACGAAAATAACCTAACACTCCAACCGGCGGCAAAAAACCGGCTACGCAATAGCATTACCGCGGCAGTACCCGAGTGCCACACGTCTTTTTTTAACATCCTGTATACAGCGATATAATATTTGCACTGATATTTCGAATAATGTCGGTAAATATGATGTATTTATGCATTATTCCGTTTAGTTCAAATATGACGTACCTACACGAGTTTGCTTATATGGTGTTTTGGTTCATTATAGTCGCATCTCTACATTTTTATAACTGAAAGGTGTGAAGTTATTAAAATCATATTATTTTTTATACATAATTAACATCGTAATAAACTTTGAAAATCTTTTATTATCTTTCTTTCTCTATTAAGATTTAATTATACTATATAGATAAATTATTTTATTATTAAAAATTACAAGAACTTGTCCAGAAAACGTACCTATACTAAGGATTGTAAAATACAAGAAAATATTTTAAAGGTCCAATAAAACAAGCTTTAAAATAATAAAATTAAAACTTTGATTTAAATATTTGAAAAGTCTTTGTTCATAAAGACTTTTCAATCATTTAAATCAAACTTTTTTTAATGAATCCCATACACACATTTCAGTCACAATAAAAACATTTATTTATTGGATTTCAGTATTAGTTCTAGACTTTCAGAACTAATATAAAAAAAGAGAAGAATTGACCTCACCAAGTAGATAAGAGTACAGAGAACAAAAAACTCTTTACTAACAGTAACCTCATATTTTTTTAACTAATAGGTAGACTAGCTAGTATAAGGAAGCATTCGTCTCAATTCGTGGGCGACGCTATGGACTTTGTCGTGCATCGTACTATCAAGGTATCGTCAACGAAGCGACTTAAAGACGGGCTATTTGATTTCTAAAAACTTTTCATCTTTAAAGACTTACGGCCGGTTTCTGAAACGTTGATCAACCAACAAATCAAATTACAATGTGTCAAAACTCGAATCAATCGTGATTTGGGTTTCTCAAACGCTTGTCATCTGATCTGTTGTTAAATATTTTGCAAATGACAAGCGTTTGAGCAACCCAAATCGATTGATCCGAGTTACACATTGTAATTTGATTTTTTGGTTGATCAACGTTTCAGAAACCGGCCGTTAGTCTCTTATTTTTAGGGCATATTCTTTGGCACCCCTATCTGTAATTTTTGGAGAAGTTACCAAAATCTTGGTTAAACAATGATCTATGACTAAACTGAGACTAAACTGAGTAGTGTGTGCAATACTTTTAAATTATTTATCGTCGTATACGATCAGGTCATGGCACACGATGAAAATCGCTAATCAACGATTTGATCACAGTTATTATAAGATATGAAATCTCTACACTAATTAATATCTAATCTTATTTTTAAATACCATAATTTGATGTTGTTTTTAACCGACTGCATGGGGGAGGCTCTCAATTCGATTGTATGTTTTTTAAAGTATGTATCACTATTTCCCCGCTAATCAAGAACCGATTTTTATAATTCTTTCTTTTATCACTAGGACATATTTCAAAGATGGTCCTATATGAATTTCATGAAGTTCAAACGAGTATTGTTTGAGAAATCTGTAATTCAAGTCTCATAACTTCAATTGTGACACAAAACGCTTCGATAGCGCGATCTAGGAATTGACAACACTGTGCAGCGCCATCTAGTTGTGGGATTGGAACTAAATATACGTTGTCTCGTAAAAAAAAAAAAATGTAATTATTTGGTCGCGCGATTTGTCGCCGCAACAAGATCGTGCCTACATAACGCATACGGCGGCCGGTCCAAGGCTAAACGTATTTTGTTCCGCACTATTCGTCTGTTACGTCATACGTGTACTTTGATGCTATCTATAGTACCGAATTGATAGTACACGATTTATTTCGTGCACTGCTATTGACAGAGTAGGTGTACCTACTTAAATAGGTTAAGAACATGAGTTTTCATGGTTTCCACCTATCTACATTATAGGCGTATGTTTTGCACTGAAACTTGAGTACTTAATTTAATTATACTAAGTTTAATTGTAATTCTTTGTAAGAAGGATCATAAAAAAAAAGGTAGCACTCCGGGAGTGCCGGCAGAAGTGAAAACTTCAATATTAACGTTGTGTTTAATTATAAGTATAAAAGTACTATCATTTATGAGGTAGAATACAATGTTTATGTTTTTATTTTTTATTATTTTTCGCCCTGTGCCGCCTAAACAGAGCAGCACACTCAGGCACGGTAGAAAGAGTGGGAGATACTAGTTCCTCTCCCTTCCCCTCGATCTTACGCTTTTTCGATCAACGTCACGTGACCCTGACGCGAGTTTGAAAGTTTTTACCCACCCAGCGCCGCTAAAGAAGTTTTCACTTCAAAAACGGTAGGAACCAGGCCGTAAGTTTCTTGCCCGTTCTTCTAAGCTCTGGTCGCGTGGAACTGGCACCTAGAATAACCTAGTATGTAAGACGATTCTAAATGATCCTTGTGATTTTACTGAATAAAGTAATTTTTGACTTTGACTTTGAAAATAAATTATGATAATTATTATTAAAGCTCAAAATTAAAGTCATAACTAAAATACCGCTAAAACAGAAGAAGACCCTAATTTATACAGCTTTTGGTTAGTTTTTTTAACCTAATGTTAAAAATATATTTTCTCTATCTGTAGATTGTTGATCTGTCTGTGGATAGTTTAACTGCTTTTTTTTGTTATAAATAATAAGTAGTAGTTGTTATTTCATTAATAAATCTTTACGCAGTATTTGTAAAATAAATATTTCAACTCAATTTACAATGCTTTGAAAATATATTAGTTCATGTATTATAAAAGTTACTTTATTCACAAACAAACTTACGACTATACAGTATTTACAAAATGTACATAGTCTTATAAAATACATAAGAAACAGTTGAGCTATCTACAGACCGTTGCAAACGATCTATAGATAGCTCAACTGATCCAAATCAGTACCAATCGGAAGCGTACCCAAGACATGTATTATTAAATTACTTAGTTTTATGATTTTTTCGTAAACAACCGGCATGTACCTTGATTTGGTTCTTATTTATTGCGTTGCGTAGGACGAAAACGCTCAAATTCAACGAAATAAAAATAGACAATAGGGTCAATGAGATTAGTCCGGATAAACGAAAATAACTCAGCTAAAACAAATTGAAATTAAATTATCTTATATATTATACCTATAATACCTAAATATATTGTATCTGTAATAAAGATTTTTAGTTATTAATTTTATTAGGAATTTTTTAATTGTTACCGTTTGTATAAAACTATAATAATTAATTTTAGATGAAAGCTTAGCGTTGGTTTTTGTTCAAAAAACTAGCGAACATAGTATTCTTTAAAAACGGGATATACCGTACGCCATTATCACGGGTCGAACTGAAGTCTTTGCAGGTAGATATTAATGTCATTGGCAGATCTACCCTCTTTCGCACTCTTTTATTATGAAAGTTTTTTTTTTTTTTTTTTTTTTATTTAAATTATTTAGTATATATTTGTTATGGAACCACGCACTACTATTTTACTGATAATTTTTTGGAATATGTATAATCGATTATAGTTATTACTAAATGAACTGTATAAAATTTGACATGCCTTGTATGACATTTATTGTGATAGTTATGGCGAAATAAATGAAATGAAAAAAAAGGAAAACTTTTGAAACATTTTAGGTATTTCTAACACATTATTATAGATAATAATTTCCGAAATATCGGGAAATAATCAAACTCACAAATCATGGTAAATATCCCGTTTATAATGAAAACTATGTTCAAAACCATGACAGTTTCAAATATCACATTATTATAAATTCTAAAAAAACTTCTCTCTATTTTTCCAGGTCGTCAATTCAGAGCACATAAGGTGATACTAGCAGCCTGCAGCAAACATTTCCAGGAGTTGTTCGATTCGGCTCCGCCAAGCCATGCTGGAGCATGCTACGTCATCCTCGAAGCCACCTCGGCAGAGAACATGCAGGCTCTGCTGGAGTTTATGTACAAAGGAGAAGTGCACGTCAGCCAGGATGCACTGTCTAGCTTCTTGAAGAGTGGAGAGAATCTACAGGTATGTACAAAATTGTAGCTTATTTTTACCCTAACCTAAACCCTAGTAGAGGATTGATTGGATTTTGATTAGTAAGTATTTAAAATAATACCTTTTCACAAACTATTGTCTCATAAATCACAAAAATCAAGAAATAATCAAAATAGGTAGACCGCCAAAATCGAAATTGAAAGCTAGTTACAAATAATTCAAGCAACGCAAATAATTTCCAGGTCAAAGGCCTATCAATGGAGATGTCCCAAGACGCATGGGTGAAACAACAAACCCAGCAGTCTGGGGACCGTCAGAACCGCATCAAGACCAGCCCCGTGTCCGGCTCCGGGAACTGCGACACCGCAGAGTCCGGCACCCAGCACGCGGCCACCACCTTCGCGCCCATCATCCCGCCCTACAGCATGCCGATGCACGGAGGCAGCATGGGCAGATATCCACCGCCGCTGCATCTACCGCTGCACAGCAGCCGTAGACCTGCTGCACCTAAACCCTCGCCCTCTCAGAGCCCTCTCGCTAGGAATTATAGGTACATATAATTGCACTATGTTTTCCTCTGACCTGAATGGAAAATTAACTGGGTTTTGCCATAAAACTTGTAATTATTTCCTTCCTTCCTTCCTTCCTAAGGTACATCAATTGATATATGAGTATTCCAATAAATATTGGTGTAATAAATATCAGAAAATGCACATAAATGACCTAAATTAAGTATTTGACAGGCGTCGCAGCTCTGTTGGTAGTAGCACAGTTTTTTATGCTGTGGGTCGTGGGTTCAATTCCCACCCAGAGCAAATGTTTGTGTGATAAACATAAATATTTTAAATTCATCATCGCCTCACTGCGGCAGTGTCGCCTATCATCTCCAATAACTGATTCTGATCGACGAGATCACTTCGACGTACATTTTCCAGACAAAGTTCAGCGACGCCTATTCTCCAATAATTCGTTATAGCATCATCATAGCATTTGACTTGCGTTTTATAGACAAAACTCGCCATCGTCTCAATGAGGCAGCGTCGCCTATTCTCTCCAATGCGCCATATCATAGCATTTCGACGTGCATTTTCCAGACAGAGTTCAACTTCTCACTGCGTTAGTGTCGTCCATCCTCTCAATTAACTGATTATAACACCATAGCACTTCGACGTGCATTTTCCAGACAAAGTTCAGCGTCGCCTATCATCTCCAATAAGTAGTTATAGCATTTGACCTGCGTTTTCCAGACAAAGTTCGTCATCGTCTCACTGTGGCAGCGTGGCGGACGAGCCCGACACGCGCTCGTCGCCCGGCGCCTCGCAGCGCTACGACGAGAACCCCGACACCTCGACCCAGCATCCCATAAAGAACAACGGCTACGAACGCAGCGCTTCGGCGAACGACGAAATGATGGACCGCATGCCCAACGAACAAGGTGCCGAAGGTTTGTTTCCGCTCATTATATCTTGTTCGAAATGAATGTTGATATAGTAGTTTAGACGACGATACTGGCACCGGAGCGTCGAGGAAAGGTTTGTGGTAATTGCATGAGAATAAGTTTATTTTTTCCAGTCGTTTTTTCTTAATTAACAGGGCTTCTAAAGCACACAAATGAATAGTAAAATCCGTTGTACATGGTTCAAGAAAGTGCACATCAATCGATGATACGATCTTCAATTACAGATTCCCAAAAACAAATTGCGATCTTTCATAGTCTGAAAAATTTGATGCTTTAAAATCAATTCCTAAAAATAACAAATAAGTGTTTTGTTATATTTCATGAACAGTGCAAAATTACCAAATACTTATATAATTAATATAACAAAACACATGAAAATCATCCAAAAATCGTAATCCTGAAAAATGGATACAATTTTAACCGCATTTCACATTCAATATTTAACCGAATCGAACGTGCTTACAGATTTGCGAGTTAAAAATGAGAATGATTTCCATACAACCGGCTACAACAACTCTCCTCCGCCCGCGACGTCGATGCCCGCCACCAACTACCACGAGAAACCGATCCAAACGTCCCCGGTGCCCGCGAAGCCTGGCCCCGAGTTCTTCCCGACTAAGATTATCACGAGCAAATCCGGAGGAATCGCTACAGCTGACGGTAAGTTCACAACATCAGTCCACTCCATCACATCAGTCCAACAGTCTCTTCTTCAACTGTTTCACAACATCATTAACCTGTATCAGTCCACTGTTCTTTTCTTCTTTAACTGTTGAAGAAGTCTACTATTGTAGTTTCTAAATAATTTGGATTTGTCATTATCATCATCATCGTCAATTTATATAGTACATTGTTAGACGTTGTTTCTAAATCAGTTATATTTTTATCATCATCATCAGCCTATATCAGTCTACTGCTGGAAGTAGTTTCTTAACAAGGTGTAATTTTATCACCCTTCTAAGAGTTATGATAAGGTTTTGATATTTTCAATATTGCTTAATTTTAATGTTGTACACGAAAATTGACTTCACTATATCGCTAGTTATCATGCAGCTAGTGTCTCTATTAACTTGTATTATTTAACTTCTATAAAATACATCTCATTTTTCACAATATTTGCTTAATTCCTATACATCACGTTTTTCACAATATTTGCGGGTAGTACTAAACTCTAACCCAAACGTTCCAGGCAAGAAACTAAAGTGTCCGTATTGCGAGCGGCTGTACGGGTACGAGACGAACCTGCGCGCGCACATCCGCCAGCGGCACCAAGGCATCCGCGTGCCGTGCCCGCACTGCTCGCGCACCTTCACGCGCAACAACACGGTGCGGCGCCACATCGCACGCGAGCACCGCCACCAGGTCACCCCCCACATAACGCAGGGTCCCCTCCCCAACCACACGCAGTAAACCGTCACCCCTCCTTTTTTAGTTGTATGATCTATTTTCAAACCAAACTACCTCGCTCATGCTCGGGCCGCTCGTCTAATCTACCTCTTTTTTTAAATTTCGAATTTATTGTGTCCTGACAATGGGGAGGCGTGGAAGCTAATTTTGTAGATGGCGCTGTGTTTGGCGGTCTTTGGTCCGGTGCAAGCACAGTTTTTATTGCTCCGCACTTTTTTACTTCTATTATCTAAATTATTCCATGCACAAAACAAGAAATACGAACACGAAAGAACCTTAATGGAAAAAAACACCACATAAATTTTACAACAAAATATTATATTTCTTGTTTACGTATTGATTTTTTCGATGATGGCGGCCATGACACTTCCAAATGACTAGCGACATCTAGCGCGAGAAGTGAGCCCCGCGTCCCTCCATTGCCCGCTCCGAAGCCCCGAGCCGGCCCGAGTCGAGCCGCGTTGTGTAACTGCGAACAACTTTACCTCGTTATGCATATTTATGTAACAGTATCTACCTCAGTAAAAAATTGATCTTAAGATTTTTTAAGGTTTTTATTAATGTGCGATAATTGTTACTTAATTTAATTCGAGTGTGACTATGAATGGTGTTGCTCAGTACAAGTTTCGTCTGGTACCGTGTTTCAAAAATATTGTACCTAATGCACCTTCATCGCATTGAAGTACCATGATTATTTGCAAGCATTTTAGTAATGTTTTGTCCTCTGACTGTGAATTGAAGTTACCTTGTAGACGTTTTGTTTCGACATAGCTTGTATCGAATTACCTGAGCTAGGGGATCTATAACTAATGTTGAGACTGACGGTCATAGGCTAAGTGTATGTAAATAATAGAAGAATGTTATAATTCGCCTTGGCCTAGGTTGAAACATTGTGTTTGGCGCACTGTGGCAAAACTACCTACCTCTGTTTATTTTATTTATTAATTAAGCGCGCATTTCTCTAATTTTAAACATATTAATGACAATAGACTAACATAAATACAATTTTAAGTTACTATTCAACATATCTGTGATACAATAGCAAACTGGCTTTATTTTAACTCTTTAATTTTGCCACATTGTCGTGTAAGGATTATGAATAGAATGCGATAATATACGACACTACATTCAGCTATACAAACTGACCCGTGGGTATCGTATCGGACGGTTTGAGTTTTGTACAAAGTACATTTTGCCCTAGTTTCATAAGTAGTTAGGTAAAATGGTGTTAAAGTTAGTGCATGTGAGGTGCAGTGCAGTGCAATGCATGAATGTGTCATCCATTTCTGTCGTTCGTCACAGGCTCGCCTGCGCGGATGTTACTATTGAGACCAAATATTATATGTTTCAGGAGTGGTATCGATTTTAACATTCCGTTGTTTTAATGTTGTTTTCTATATTAGTGCATTTAGACGAAGGCCACTTACTACTTCTATATTCCTAGTCATTTCAAGTGCAACCAGTTGAGATTTTTTAAGGAGAATAATTATTTAAATATAATTAGTAGGGGCGTGTGCCGGCGCCCACTGTATTATATTTGGTTGAAGGACGCCGGCGCGCCGTGAGTAGGTACACTCAGCAGCAATACAATATGCTCTTATTTACAGCAAATGGTACAGTGCCAAATAACCTCAATTTTAAGTCCGCATTCGTATTATTTATTTATTTTTGTTAAGTGTGAATGTAGCGACTGTGTGTTTTATTCCTGATGTTTAGGAATAAGTTGCATTCATATTTATTATAACCTATATTAATATTTTAGGTTTCAGCTATTGAATAATATCTATGAAGAATTAATGCAAGGCTCAGTGACATATTTTATAAATATTTAGTGTATGTTTTGGTACCATTTGAAAGAAAGCGTTTTAGTTATCTTAAAGTGGTTGAATCGTTTATATAAAATTCAAATAATTATAATTTTAATATTTTGATTCATGTAAACAAATTGTTTTACAACAAATATTTTCTTATTCTTTAAAAGTATGACTATTGTGATATATGAATTCATCTTCAAAATGAAATATCTTACCAACTATTTTTCTGAGCGTTTATCTACAAATATTTTAAAACTACGTACTACCTCTAATATGTACCTATCACTTTCAATAATTTCAAATTACGTGAATCAAAATGTTTTAATATTACAATAGACCAAATAGAAGCTAGAAACATTGAATCTATACAGAAGTATTTACTAAGATTCCAAAAGACAGGCTATAATTTACCTATAACTTGTATTTTTATACCTTTAACTATTAAAAAAATATATTTTCAATCTATAAAAAGATACTATGAAGTAAATCTTTATTGATTTCAGATATAATTAATGGAATGAAACGTTAGTACAAAGTGGCAAGAGTTTACAGGATTTGATTGGTTTTTTATTATTTTTTGTTTTTAGAATAGAAATTTATTTAGATTCGTCTAAATGTTTCTCTAAAACTTAACTGGAAGCATTTTGTCTGTGTTTAAATTTATGTTATTTTAAACATTTTCAAATTTAAATGAGCTTGGGAAAGTGGCTGTCAGCAAATCCAAAGCGAGTCGAAAAGTTTGTTTATATTGATAGTTTTCAAAATATTAATTTAATATCTTTATACGTGAACAAAATTATACGCTCGATGATATCAGAGTAATTATAATTTTGTTTCATTCGATTGGTCAGGAGAGACCGCGTTTGAAAACGTATTGATACTATATTAATATTATGATTTGTAATTGGCATTATTTTGATAAGGTATTTTGTAGGAAATGTATGTTTTGCTACTTCAATTTGAAAATTGTTAACAACATTATGTTTACGAAATTGTTCTATTTTTTGTCTTCTCTTTAATTTCTTATGAATTCAAAATTCATAGTTGTGATTTCTTTTGACATAAAATGTTTAATTTGTGATACGTAATTGAGAAATTGCATTAATGCATCACGTTTTTATTAGCTTTTTATTTGGTTTATTCTTTTAGGAACGAGGGTATTCGTGTATGAATAAGTTGCATAAGGCGATGCTGTAAGGGTTTGTCTAGTTTCGAAATCAATTGGATTTGCTTCTTTCTATAAACAAGGTACAAATAATGGAGGTGTTAACATTTTTCGATCATCTATAATTTGATTGGAAATGTGTTCGCTTTATTATTAATTTTACACTGATAATAAACGTTAGCTTTGTGATTGGATGTCTAAATTAAGTTTTTGCATTGTTAAAGCTTTATTAGTGGACATGATTACTAGTGGTCCCTAATATAGTTATAATGTTAATTGATGTCATAGGTGAATTCACAGTTTAATCGGTGTATTGCAATCCATTTCTAAGCTTAGACCGATCTCCCTGCTACAATTTAGCGCTCCTTACAAATTAATTACATTTCGACCAACTTTTAAATTTATATAAAGGGCCTATTGAAGCCTATTGATACATTAATAATATTGCTTTTAAACTTTGAACTAAATAACACTGGTAGTGTCCTTCAATTCGGAATAAATTTTTAGATCATGAAAAATACAAACCCAATAAATTTTCTATTATGGCAAAGTTCTGCAAATCATACGTAAAGCTGGAGCATTTAATTTCTGCTAAGGGTACATCAGGAAAATTAATGTTAAATTAGTTATAAAATAAATAGTTTTAGATGTAAATATATCGCGATATGTCGTGATGGTGAAGCCAAAGATAAAATACGGGTACGGTGACCCTCTGCCGTCACAGCGGCTTTGCGGAGCTTTTATATATCATGTGTTTTATTCTACTTTTTTGAGAAAATAAGTGCAAGCGAGAAAAAAAAGATTATAGAGATGGTGTCATTGTGTATGTTATAAAATAAGCTAAAATTTAAAAACTTCGCAAAGCCTTCTTAGCGTAAGTATATTCTACCTCGAGAATCATAAATTTAACTAAACTTAAGATAAGCTTTCTAGTAGATTTTTATATGAAGAAATATAAAATTTAAGCGTATAAGCGTGATGCAAAATTAAAAAAATATAAAGTACAAATTATGCTACCTCAGGATTCATGTTTAGTCCAAAAAACGGATTAGCGTTTGAAATTAATAAGAATTGGGTAAATTGGTGTTAAATTTATAATCAATGATGATAATGACCAGAATAAATGTTTTGTCAGTTCTAAGGACAAAGAAGCACATTATTGAATCTCTGCAAGGTAGTTTGTGCTATCAACTCAGTGATGCTCAATAGAGATACATCGACAACTTTGAAACTCTATATGGGCTCGTACGAGCTGAGTTGACGGTTAAAACTTTAGTACGTAAGTTGTTATTAGACTAGTGCTAGTACTAATCTCACTGATGTACCCTGCGCCCAGGCCTGCCGGGAGGTCGGTCGTGAGTACCTTATCTTATTGTACCTTCCTTCACTCTCCGGAGTATAAATATTTTTTTATAATAATTTTATTATTATTCCTTTTTCCCAGTTAATTTTTGTGTTGCATAGATGTTACTATGTTTTAAGGAAATGAAAAGAAAATTGAAATATTGTTTGTTAGGTTTCTGCAAATTAAAAAATTGTAACAAAATTATTTTTTTGGTTCTTTTATTTTTTGTTTCCTTTTGTTTTCCTTGTTTTATGTATTCGACAAGTTACACCCGTCCATCGTGATTAATGTTTATTGTATTATACTTAAGTACATTATTTAAGGAATTGACATTAGGTACCTAATTATTCGTACAGTATATAGTTGCACTAATTTGATCAGAACTTAAGTAACTATTTACTAATTATTGGATGTTTGATAATTTAAGGATGCACATGAAAGCTGATTGCGAGATTACCTCGAAGTCTACGAATTTGATGGAATGATACGTTTTCGCGTTAATGTTAAACCTTAAGATTAAAAATATGCTCACTCTCTCACTAGATTAAATCACGAAGTACTTTGGACGGAATGGAAAGGGTTGCAACACCTGGCCGGGACGGGGAGCGATGGCGATGTATTTGATCATTCATTTTAAATTTAAATTGTTACACTGGCTACTATATTAATAGAATTAACTTATAATAATTATTGATGTTTCACGTCACAATGTATTTTTATAGTCGTGTACGACTATAAATAACACATTTAATAATAAATATGCTATAACTTGTTTAATCTTTCATCTCGTTTTTTTATGAGGTAAGTCTCGATGTGACGGTACCTATATATTATTGTGTCATCTTTGTGTGTGTTAGTAAATACGCAAATAAAGCAACGAGCACTCTGTATCAAGAACTAAAGTACAAATTTCTGAAGTCTTAATCGTTACTGCCAGTACAAATTAATTAAATGAGAATAAAATATAATAATAATACTACTATAGTATGGGTTTTACGTGAGTGTTGCCAAATTGTATTTTTTCGGCATTGGTAATATAATTTAGTGTATGTAGGTTTATTCGTGTGAAAATAAGTACAAATTTTGGTATATTCTGATTATTATGTACAACAGCCCGCGTTTGGTTGGTGGGAGAATGGGGGCGAATGGTTTTTTTTAATTATAAAACGAGGGTAAATCATAGTAAACATCTTAGTAGGTGGTCGAATATAGCGGCGGGGGGTTAGCGGAATGTAACATAAACCTGGATGGTTGTAAAACTAAGTAAGTAGGGTTTTGTACGTAGGGCGATAATGCTTAGAAAAATGGTCGGTTCGGTGGTCTATGTCTGTAAAGGAAAAGTGATTGTCTGTGATTTTTTTAAGCGACTTTTTATATATATAATGGAAGAATATAATATAATTCTTTAACAGTAAGAATAGCACTATTTGTGATTTTACATTAGAAGTTTTTTTTGTCTCATTTTTGTACTAATAATAAAGTAGCGAGTGGTGTAGATGGTTCTGATGCGGGTTGAATGTACATAACACTTAAGTGTATTATTAATATTTTGGCATCCGGAAAACCACCCTCGTAGGTCTCTGAAACTTTCACTCCAAATTTTTTTGAAACAGTTCTTTTTGACTACATCAAAAAGCTTAATAACATTTTGATTGGCATTTAATTTGGCAACCAACGAGGGTTCAAGTCTTCACTAGACAATGGTTAGACCACAATGCTTACTCTAGAAGGTCACGTGCACCCCAAAAGTGCCTGGAACGGCTTTATACGAATTTAGAAAGATTTGGAGTGCACGCGATATGTGATTAGCTGAATTATTTTGTGCGTCTATGTAGCGGTCTCCACCGTGTTTTTAGCGAATTTTTTAGTGTGGTAATTTCGGCGTATTCAGTTATGTGAAAACTTAGTAGGTAAACTGTTATTTTTGCTTTTGAGAAGCTTGAAATCGCTGAGGATATTGCCGTATAAAACTTAGAGACGAGTTATAAACTTCTTTTTCTAGTATGTACTTATTATAATCTCTATATACCCTGAACCCATGTAAATAAATGTCTATTATCTTCAGTGTACATAATGTGTGTTATGAGATACATTATTATGAAATAGTGAATGTTTAAGGTAATTTCCTCAGTGGTATTTTTAAGTTTCTTTAGGTGAGTAGGGGTTCTTGTTTGGACATTTTAGGGTAAATACCCTTCCTTGTTTCAACTTACAATATATAAATTACAGCATAAATATGAAATAATAAATTTTAGTACAAAATAATGCAATCCAGTTAGTACCTGATAATGTACAAATTATTTTTAAGCAGATTTTAACAGACAAAGTGTCCAAACAATAACTAATGTATTGATAGAATTGTGTTTTATCGCAGGTAAATATGATACAAATTTAAAAAAAAAAACTGGTACCTACTGGTACACGTTTGAAAGAACGTTTAGATACTGCGATAAAATACAGCAAAATGAACGTAGAGTATACAGGTATATATTTAATTGTCCATTTGTGCACTAATTATAATTGCGTATGATAGTACAATAATGACTAACAATACCTATCTCACAACACATCCTACATACAATTTGACTAGGTCTAGATATTATATAAAAGAAAATTTGTTCCATTGTGGGATTCTTAATAAAAAAATGTTGCTAAAATACAACTGATGTTTTATTTTAATTTAAGTTTCTTATTGGATTGCTATTATTGAAATGCAAGGCTTTACAAATTTTATTGTAATACCAATAAATTTAACATGTTGCTATCAAAAACTGTAAAAAATCTTTGCAACGTTTATTATATGCAAGATTTGCTGAAATCATATAAAAATAAAATTCAAATACATTAAATAAAACGCCTTGTATTTGTGTGAACGCAATCATTACCTACAGTAATATATAAAAAAAAAACAATTTTATTAGGGGCTTTATTTTGCAGTGAAATACATTTTTAATCATTATACGCCAGTGCGTATAATAAGTACCAGTGTACTTCAGTACTTAATTTAGTTTTATTGTAATTCTTTGTAAGAAGGATCACATAAAAAAACGATAGGAACCAGGCCGTAAGTTTCTTGCCCGTTCTTCTAGGATTTAGTCGCGTGGAACTGGCACCTAGAATCACCTAGTACTTTTATGTAGATATAAGACGATTCTAAATGATACTTGTGATCTTAGTGAATAAAGAAATATTTGATTTTGATTTGATTTTTTTATAAGTACTTTAAGATAGGTCAGTGTAACCTTTATTAAATTGACTAGTTGCCTGATACTATCCAGTATTTTTTACCGATATAACAATTTTAAAAAATAAATAAGTAGGAAAAAAATTGCAGTGTAAAATCCGTCTTCATTACCCATTGTGTGCAAATGTGAAGGATATAAAAGTAGCGGTGTAAATATCAGAGGCTAATAACTAGTGACATTTCACTGTAAAAGCGTGTTTATAAGCTTTGGGTCTCTTCCTCAGGGAACTTGGATGAAGATTCCGCCCAACAGTTATCATATATATATAATATCAGTTATAATATCGGACTATTGAATCCAAATTTCTAATTTGTAAAATATGTACCTAATGATGTATAATAGTTACTACTTAAAATGAATCAAAATTGAAAAACTGTGGGTGTATGAGGATGAATCCTGCGTAGACAAAGTCGCGGAAAAACATATTGATTGGGAATTTTATAATAGGTAGATAATATTTTCAATAGTGATTTTAGTACACCTTGTACTTACGATTCCTTGCGACATTGCTTCATAAGCTTAGGTTACTTGTGAGCGCTTTTATCTGACATTGAGGTATAGATTATGTTATACGGAAAGAAATTTAAAACTAAGTATATTATTAGCGTAAGAGCCTGTGAATGCCAGACCTTCGTTATTTTATAGTCTGGAAGTTTGTCAGCTGATACCTACTCACAGCATATGTAAGAACGATGGTACATTATGAAGGTATGGTCATTATTGAGCTGTGAGCTGTGACGTCACAGCTCAAATGGTAGTAACTCTGTTTTCCATGCTGTGGGTCGTGGATTCGACCCAGAGCAAATGTTTGTGTGATGAACATAAATAATAGTTCTGGATCTGGCATCAACATCTATTTCCCATAGTACAAGCTTTGCTTAGTTTGGGGCTAAAGTGTGATGTGTGATTTGTCCGTGAATATTTACTTATTTTATTTATTTATCGTGGCGTTTCTTTCAAAGTCTATTACTCTATATAATAAAACAGAAAATGCTAAATTACCACGCGGAAATCATATCACCTAACTATGTAGGTATCTAATAATGTACTAAGGTAAGTGTAACACAAAATCTAGTTTTTTTTTAGGCGGAAACTAAACTTGTTTGGCATAAATCTTTTACTTGTGTAATCAAATTCATTACACTTCTAGACATAATAAATAATGTAAATAGTAAATTGTAATATAAGATAGTAATATTCCTTGGTTTTGCTTGAGTAACTGAAAAATAAATTCTTAAAATAATGGAAAAAGGTAGAATGACATTGCAGCGCATCTAAATGATTTTGCAGCGTTATGAGCCATTTTTACCCATTCACGGGACGCTGTACAAGTAGCGGCACGTAAGTCTAGCGCTGAACGATACGCGGTGGGGATAGCTGCGCATGTGTACTGTCGCGCACGCAATACAATTATACCTTTGATTAATTGTTAGCTAAATAACGTTATTGACATTATTTTAATGTAATGTCAAATAGTTAACTATTTTGATTTGTTTCAAAGAATCTTTTAATTCATTAGATTCCCTTTTTAAAAAACAATTCTCGTCATAAACCATTTTCCTTGCCTGTCTTTTCAAAACAGTATTTCTTCTAGGCATATTCACTTTAAAGTCACACACAAATTTAAAAAACAAAATATAACAAACAAATTCAAACTTAACAAAAAACAACAACAATAACAATACAATTAAGAACTCGACTGTACACTGGATGTGCACAGGTCGTCGTATCAGTGCGGGGGACGTAATGCGACCGGAGAGCCAATCGGCGCTACGGACGCCCGCCCTTCGTCCCTTAGCTCCCCTCAGGTACCTTATTTTTTACTTCTGCGCAATAACGGTCAGCGCTAAAGTTTCGTGCCGCTACTTATAGTGCCTAGGACACATGCTTTTGAAGGAGTAAGCTTGCCCGACACCATTCTCTCAGCCTAGTTGGCCCTAGCCATAGAAAAGACAAAAATATCGTCTATCAAAATAATCAAATCAAATTAAAATCATTTATTTCAAAATTACAGTGTCGACTTAGTAATGGGTGGGATGTCTTTTTTTAAGTCGTGAGAGTCCCCTCTTAACTGTGGTCCAACTTTTATGTAATAGGTAATCGACACCATAATCAGCTGCTTTGAAAGTGTTTTTTTTTACCACAAAATGAACTTAATGCTAAATTACGTCTATTGTTTTTTTTAATTTCTAGATCAACCAGGTACCCTGACTTATATTACTTATACTTACATAGTAGTAAGTGATATATTGCACTTGCTCTGCCTTATTTTCAAGTTCGACTAGTGACCGCTGTATTCACAGAACATAGTATATAAGCAGGTGTGAATGACGATGGAGTATTCAGTCTATACTTGAATTCACTCCAGCAATAATGGCAGCTAAGGTTCGTCATACTTTCTTGTTTTTTTTATCAGCTTAAAATAACGTAAATTATAATTGGTACTATCAAAATGTGCTAAGTAGGTATAGGAAATTATTAATGACTTTCATAAAAAGTTTTTGTAATCAAAATTTATCTATAATATTTGAAACTAAGTATCACGGTTTTCTTATTCTAACATATTTTTTTTTATATAAACGGAAATATTTACCGAAAATCAAGTTTATATACTTAATGGTATTCATACATTTTTTTCATATTCTAACTTAGTTTTTTTTATAAACGGAAATATTAACCGAAAATCAAATTTATATAATTGTTTTCATACAAATATAATATGTATAGCTATTAAAATTTGTATCGCAGGTCAGGTACAGTGCCACTAAAAATAAACTACTGCTGTAGTCAACTCTACCATTTCAGTTTTTTTTGCAAAATATGTTTGACTAGACCAGACTAAGTTCCGTATTCATTGTTCCATGCAAAAAGACTTCAGCTTGACTCCTAATGTTGATACATCGCCACTCATAGTCAACGTGACTTGAAATCTAATGACAAGTCTCCGAAACCGTATTCGTTGGAAGGTCATGTGTTTAATATTCACATCATCTGCGCAAAATTCCATATTTTGTATGCATCAGCTACGGGCTTTTAGACATACAAAACTGATTTGGTATAAAATTGATTGGAACTTTTGAACGCTATTACATTCCAAATTAAACAAAGCCTGTAAACCTGAACAGTGTGTAGTTATGGATTTGTACGTTTAACATAAAAAAACATTGTAGGTAACATCTTTTTTTTTTGTCGTTAAATGTTTATTCTTAACGGGAATATAATCCACGATTTTCAGCATGGAATGCAGAGCTAATACCAACTAAGCTGTGACGCATTTCACATAGATACAAAAATATGTTAAAGCAGTCAAGTTTTAGTAAAATTTTATCTCCTTTTCCAGTTCGTCGTAGTTCTCGCGTTGGTGGCCGCTGGGCAGTGCTCAGTCGTGCCAGTAGCGAAAGTAGACGCGGACTACTCCAGCTTCGCTTACGACGTGGCCGACCCCAGCACCGGCGACTTCAAGAGCCAGGTCGAGACGCGCGTCGGCGGCAACGTCGCCGGACAGTACTCGCTGCTGGACTCCGACGGCACCAAGAGGACTGTGGACTACACCGCCGATGACGTCAACGGTTTCAACGCTGTTGTCCGCAAAGACCCTGTCGCTGTTGCCGCTGTTGCCCCGGTTGTCGCTGCTCCAGCAGTCTACCCGGCCCCTGTTGTCGCTCGCTCTTTCGCTGCCCCTGCCTATGGTGCTTACCCCTACTCTGCTGTTGGTGCCTACCCCTACATCGCCGGCTCTCCCCTAGCATACGGCGCCCCCGTTGCTCGTCTCTCTTACTGGTAAAATGTATAATAACAACCCATCCTCAATGTCTCTGTAAATATTAGATAGGAATGCAAGTTTAAAATAAATGTGAAACTACCGAAATATTTTTTATTATTTTTACCGTTGGATTCCTCTTACCAAAAAGATTTTAGGGACTTCAGTTATTTTCATCTAAGTAACAAAGTCAAGTCACATATCATTTTTTTTTGTGTTGGATTTACTCAAACAATAAAACAATGATTAATAATTAAAATTAAAATCAAAAGACAGGCGCAAGTATGAATCCTGCTACTTATATTATTTTTCCGTTATATAAATCGCGGTAGATTTTATTAATGAAATAATTATTTTACTTGTTTAAATATGAGGTGTTTATGATTAATACATTTTTGGGTTTCCTAATTATATTCTTTCTCGGTTAATCTGTGCAATAAATTTATCACATATCTATCTAAATGTAACCTCTACTAAATACAATACGCATAAACCCAATGAAGAACGAAGAAATAATCTAAAATAATTCAATCCCCATAGAAGATTGGGACAAATGAGATGTCAGATCGCAATCTCCGCTAGTAAATACGACTACTTACAATGAGGAAATTCGAATAAGACAAGCACTCTTGCACTCACAGCGACAGATGAGGTAGTTTAGTATTATTTGATCAGACACAAATACATTATATACATAAACATAATTCTGACTTTTCTTATGTCCTTTCTTTATGTCTACATAGTAGTAATACATTATTGATACAGATAATACTGGATTAATATTTAAACCATTAATTTTGTTATTACCTAAAACTTTGTTTGTTCTGTGTTTGGACTTTTTTTTATAATTATTCTATAATTATGTCCAAAAAAATGATTTTAACAGCGAACTTTGTAGTTTCTATAATACAAATTTTGCTATGAACTGAAAGCAGTAGGTATATGATTTTTTTTTGTATTTAAATTATATCTAACATAAGTGATATAAAAACATTTAGAAATAGATACTACTCTAGGATGTGAATCTTTATACAGTTTTTTTAGACTAATTTCAAGGTACGTGAACTTATTACTGGGAAATGCATTAATTTAAATTAATGTAATTTGAATTGAGTTTATATGCAAATCAATAATTTCAAACACATTTGAATCGATAAATAATTATCAAAATCCTTGTGCAGAAATCTGCTATCACTTTTCGAGCCCTGCCCTGCCATTTTAATGTAAGTACAAATATTTTAATTTATTGGTGCTTTTCACCATATTTATACATTTGGGATTGATAGAAAACTACATCCTATTTAAATATAATGAGCAAACTTTAAAAAAACTTCTTTAGGAATAAACATATGTCTGTACCTACTTTACTATTAAACATTCAGGATAATGAGCGTTAATAATTAACTATTGAAGTAAAACTACCTACTTTATACAATTCTAGGACCAATGGTTTAGGCTGTTGTGCGTTATGCGTCACCAATCTATTAGATCTTTGATTCTGGTTTATTAGATAAGGCAAAATACAAGTTTGATATTGTACAAGTACTAACATGGAATCGGTAGTAGTGCGAAAATCCATTTGACTTGACACTAATCTTAAATGTAAGATTTTTTGTGGTAATCATCTACGGGCGCTTTTATAAGCGCGTCGTTTTGGGATTCTACTGGTTTGACTATAATTGGGTAATAATGAAATAAATGTTTAGTGAGAAATTCGTTTTAATTCAACTCAAAGATGTATGTACAAAACTATCGTCAATATTTACATTTCAACTCAGAACACATCGTGGTCTGAAATGCCTTGAGACAAGGCTTTACCAGTAAGACACGGGGGCGGAGTAAGCCAAGGGAGATCCGTAGGCAAAGCGACCGTACACGTTGGGAGAGTAGACACCGGAGTACAGGCTGGGGGAAGCACCGTACACACCAGAGTACACGGTAGGAGCGTAGGAGCGGGCGGCAACGATAGGAGCTGAGGCGTACACGCTAGGAGCAGCGTACACGCTAGGAGCGGAGTACACGGCATGAGCGGGGTACACAGCGGGGGCGTAAGAACGAGCGGCAACCACAGGGGTAGCGGCAGCGTACACGGGAGAAGCCACCACAGTCTTGGCAACTACGGGAGCAGCGACAACCGGGGCAACAGCGGCAACAGCGACAGGGTCTTTGCGGACAACAGCGTTGAAACCGTTGACGTCATCGGCGGTGTAGTCCACAGTCCTCTTGGTGCCGTCGGAGTCCAGCAGCGAGTACTGTCCGGCGACGTTGCCGCCGACGCGCGTCTCGACCTGGCTCTTGAAGTCGCCGGTGCTGGGGTCGGCCACGTCGTACGCGAAGCTGGAGTAGTCCGCGTCTACTTTCGCTACTGGCACGACTGAGCACTGCCCAGCGGCCACCAACGCGAGAACTACGACGAACTGGAAAGAGAAGCATACATTAGTTTCTTGTAAGTTTCTTACCCGTTCTGCCGGTTGCGTGGAACTGGCACCTAGAATCACCTAGTATGTAAGACGATTCTAAATGGTCCTTGTGATATGTTTGAATAAAGAAATTTTTGACTCTAAATTTTGGCTTTTGAGTTTGTGAACAGCAAATTATGAATATTAGTTAAAGTATATTTTTGTTATTTGGATCTTTTTAGCGTAAGATTTCGATCAGCAAAATCAGCAAGATAATGTGTTGAATGTATGATCGTACTAAATCGCGGAATTGGGAACTTATCGATATGTTTGGAAACAAATCATTAATTTTCAAAACACCTTGATAGTGTTAGTTTACACAATACAATCTTCTATTAAAAATATTGCTAAGATAAAGAGAAGAGCAAAAGTTGAAAGAGATTTTACGAATCTATATCACTTGTTAAACGATTCGAACTTTAAGAATAATTATTTATGTTAAGTTGTTTAGTACAGTTTAGTTTATCTACAAAGTAAACTATTCACTTATTCCGCACAAGTTTGTATAATCGATTCACATCACTCGCGATTAGAATAATCACCTTAGCTGCCATTGCGATAGAGTGAGGTTTTCCACTTGAGTGAGTACTGAGGAAGGTAGACCTGAGCTTTTATATGAATCCGTTGGACGAGGGCGTGGCGTACGGGCATGGTCACTTACTGATCTTTAAAACTCGTCGAGGGAGCTTTGTGGGATGACATAAAGGTTCCGCACATATTTTTAACTCCGACTAAGAACATTCAAATCAAATCTAAATACTTTATTCCAGGCAACATTAATGAATACAAAGTCTTAAAATTTTGTAATAAAACTAATCTTACAAATACGACGTGGGCGCAACAGGGCTCGTCCCCGAAAATAAAGATTTTCATAACGCCATCTAGTCTCAAAATTAGCTAAGCTGTGCCTATAGGAACTAATTTGGCTGATTGAATGATAAAATGACTGATATGAGTCACACTTGTATACTTTCTCTAATACACAAAAATACACTCAGAATAAGGTAAAGAAGTAGGTAAGATAGCAACATTTTCATCGATCTAAACGTGTTTTGGTTATAAAAACGTTTTCGGTCTATAGCATCAGCAAAACATAATTTGTTTTCTACTACTATTAACAAAGGTAATATATTATGTACGATACATTTTTAATCTATCAATCAATGACCACAAATTGCTATTTGTACAAAATATAATTCAACTTAATCATCCGTTTTCATCGTGATTCCACGGAGCCCTAAATAAGTACAGATCGCGTAATTCGTAATGACGGATCCGGAAGAGCAAGGCCGAATGTTGATGAGTGCGAGAGAAAGAAATGAAACAAGATCGCTTTATAGTTCACTGTGAAGGTTAATATTTTTATTTTTACTCCCAGTGTAAGTTTAATCAGTATAGTTATTAATCAGACTTTGATATTTTAGATTTAAATGTGATGTTTTTGTCGCCATATTATTTAAGTGCACAGAAACCTTGTCAAGATTGTTGGTTTGGTTTCATTTACTTTAAAATGAAATCAACATTAAACTTTTTATTTAGAATATTAATATATACAAGAAGATGACTGAAAAACGATGACTGCAAAATAAAAACTGAGTAGCAGAGTCAACGCCCTTTTTCAGAATAGAATTGAGATTCGCTATGTTTATTTTATTCTATATAAAGATCATTTGCAACGGTCTGTAGATAACTCAACTGTTTCTTACGTCTTTTATATGTACCAATGTACATTTTGTAAATACTGTATAATTGTAAGTTTTTATTTAATGAAGCTTTTATAAAAAGTACCTATATAGGGTAGGGGTATCATACCCCAACCGTATATCTAAAGCTTGGATTGCTCCACTAAGCCGAGTGCATCGTTAAATTATAATTATATTAATCAGATTCAGAGCCTAAGCAAGTCTTTAGGCCGAAGCTTGTACTAAAGTATTCATAATGCATTCATTATGAATTATATTCCACTTTCCGTCGCAATCCCAAGGTAACTCTGAATCATTCGTATCTTCATGTAAATGAGACTTTCTTGCGAATTTATTTAAAACTCTTGTTTCATATTCACTTCATTTAAATATTTCGATTACTTTTGTCTAAAAATAACAGGTAAGTACATCTGTTATTTTAACTACTCGGTGATCATGGCTATCTTGATATTGATAACATAATTCAAGATAACTTAATAAAAACAGTAAATAATTGGTTATCAAAAAGACATGTCTGATAATTAGACGACCGATGTGGCGTGGCGGGCGAAGGTCCGCCTGCGACGCAGAAGGTTGCGGGTTCGATTCCCGCCTTGAGATAAATATTTGTACGATCTGCAAATATTTTTTATTCCGGGTGTTCTGGGTATTTTATATGTATAATAAAAATATCTATCTATGTAATGTATTGTATTAAGTATGTCAGTCTTCTAGTACCCATAACACAAGCTCTGCTTAGCTTGGGGCTAGATGATGTGGTGTGGATTGTCCAGCATTATTTATTTATTATATCTATCAACATATCACAAGAATTCTTGAAGTCGTTTGGAGATTGTAAGAAATCGACATCTAAACGTACTAATAGATATAGATTCTGTACTCAAAACCAAACCCGGAAACATACGTTGAAGTACATCTAAATAATTTAAATTATGGCGTGTGTTACTAAAATGGCACTCAGCACTGTATACAATTAAGTATAGCTACTTAGAAAATAAATCTATTGAGTACTAGTAGCCATAAACCATTTTAAATGCCAAAGCGATAAGGTTTTTTTAACATTTAAAAGCTTAGACTTTTATACAACATGACTTAAAAACTACTTGTTGTTTGCGACTTTACAATGTTATAAAATATAGCAGAAATATTATTTGAAATCTCTCCGTTACTCCAAAAAAATCATAGAGTTGACATTGTCTGATAATTATGTAATTTTTATAAAAAAAAAAATTCAATCATTTTTTTTCATTACCTTCTAAGACTACTTTTTAAACTTGGTATTTATCAAAATCAATTTAAAAGCATAAACAATATAAATTATGAAAACACAGAAAAACAATTTAGTAGAAATCTCCATTAATTTGACCACGAAAATTGCTGGGATAACAACGTAAGCTTGTTTATTTATTATTGATGATTAATAAAATAGCTGAACAAGAGACACTCATCAAGTTATTTCACAGAACTAAGAGAATTCTAAAAAAAATCCGCATTTTATCTCAAGAATTGTTGCATTATGTACCTATTAAGTAACACGCGCAAAATGTTAGAACATAAGCGTTTGCACTATTTCCGACGACTACACGACTCCGATATGTCAGTGGTTCGTTGGAGCCGATACGATTTAAAAATAAATAAAATAAACAAACGTGGACATTTCACACAATTAAGTTTAGTCCAAATCTAAGACGAATATTGTGTGTGGCATACAATAAAGAGTTATCTATGTATACTTACATATATTTTTGTATTATGTTACTAAATAACTGATAAAATGCTTACCTATATATTTTAGAACCCAGATACAAATCAAACATCATAAGATAACTCGACATGTTTGTACTGTGTACGAATCAAACCCACGACCTACAGCATGAAAGAAATTGAGCAGTGACGTATGTCAAAATAATGTAAAACAAAAGCATTGCTAACAATATGATGTCAAAGTGTCAAGTTCTGCTTTTACATCAGTAGCGACTCTCATATTTCATTTCTTTACCCAAATTCTATACACTAGAGAATATTCCGGTCACATTCTAATTAAATGACAAAAAATATATGGTGCAACAGATATATCTCACGATATCGAGTTGATATCGTATCGGTGGTTATGTGAAAACAGCAGCGTAGCTATTGTTTGTATTGTACAACTGACTTGTAATATGAATCGCAAGGTTTCTTATATTGAATGAAAAGTCAAGATATATCAAGATGCCTAATTGGTATTTTAAGTTACGGTTTTCGATCCTTAATATATAAAAAAAAATCATATAAGTTATTTTCTTCACAAAATTGAAAATGTTAGTACAATATCTACTTAAGTGCTTAATATTTTTTTTATTTACATGCAACACTACCTACTGTATAAATACGATAAGAAGAAAAAGAAGACTACTGTATAAATAGAAATGGTCTGTACGCAACACAAGTAATAAAGCAAAATATTATTCTATTTAAAATGTTACTTCTACATAATTTATAACATAAAAAAGAATTTCTTTGAAGATGGAGCAAATCCTTGACAGAGTGGTGGCCGAGGACTGGCAAAAGAAGTGTCGGGCGCCCAGCGGCACGGAGGGCTGACGATATCGTCAGTACTGTGGGCCGCAGATGGATGAGAGCGGCTCAGAATCGCGCGGACTGGAAGGAGCAGAGAGAGGCCTATACCCTATATGGGTCAAGTCAGGCTGCGGATGATGATGATGAAAAGAATTTCTGTATGAGTAGATTGTAGAGTAACAAATAAATACGAGTGCAAGATCCTTCAAAAGAATTGTAAAGATGTAGATCAGATATCGTAGGTCATCTGCAAAAATAATGAGTAGGATATAGTTTACAACATTTGTATTAACTACGCGGTAATTAACATAATGAGACTGTTTATGGACTTTGTTAATTATTTGATATAATTTTAGAATCGGGATGTTTATTTGATTAAAAGTTCAAGGAATACTTAATGTACCTACCTAACTACTTTTATCAATTAAGTTTTTTTTTTATTTATTTTAATATTTTTTTATTATATTATTTATTAAGTTAATCAGTTTTCAAGTAAGCGTGATAAAAACCCTTTAAAACATACACTATTTAATAGTAAAAGATTAAAAATGTATGTTTCTTCTTTTTGTCTAATGGTGTTGTTGTACAATTACTTTTTAATGCAAATAACTGTTTTGGATCATTATCAGACATAAACGAACTATGAAATTTTAATTTTTAATTTTATAACATGCACGTCTCCGTAAAATTTTAAATCAATGCAAATAATCTTTTAGAATCTAGTTGTAAGTAAGAGGCAGAATGCATTCATTGTTGAGGCAAAACATAACAATTATGTGCAATCAATTTACATAATAGACACTTCAGATACTAATTAACCTCTGAAACTAGATTTCGACAGATCAGTAGCAAATGTAATAATTTCCCTACTCTGACCCCCAAAACTACAATACGATGGTTTCGTGTGAATATAAAATAAGAGAGGAGCAGGGTCAACTCAGTTGTGTGCCAAAGTTGAAGAACATCACCGCATTATGGCAGCTAAGGTAAAATAACAATTGACTATCACAATTTACCTAGATACAGAATTTAATCAACAAACAGAGTATTTATTATGACCAAACATTTTGAAGATTTAAAATGTAGTCATTTAAATTGAGATAATGTAAATTGAGATAGGTAATGTAAATCTAGATCACAAAGATCTGCAGTCTAACCTTATTTTGAACTTTGACTCACGCTTTAAATAATATTTTTCTTCCAGTTATTCATCTTCGCCCTCGCCGTAGCAGCTGCAAGAGCCAGCGGTGGTTACTCAAGCTTTTCTTATGGAGTATCCGATCCCAACACTGGAGACATCAAGGACCAGCATGAGAAGCGAGTCGGCGATAGCGTTGTCGGCAAATACTCCCTGGTCGAGTCAGATGGATCTAAGCGCATCGTAGAGTACGAAGCTAACGCGGCCTCGGGATTCAACGCTGTTGTTCGTAAAGAGCCTGCACTCGGTGGACCTCTTGGACCTCTGGCTGGTGGACTAGGACATGGACCAGCCCCTATTGCCCCTCATGGACCAGTGGCACCACTTGCACCGCTGCCTCACCCTGGTGCTCTTGCTCCATACGCGCCTCACGGAGCTTTAGGCCACAGGCCCACCGCACCTTTGGGTCACGGACCTATTGCTCCTTTAAGCCATGGACCCATCGGTCACCCTGGAGCTTATGGATCGATCGCTCCTCTTGGTGGTCTTGGCCATTCCGGTGCTTTGGCTCCTGGTGCAATAGGTCACTCTACGTTAGGCCATGCCCATGCTGCTCAAGCTGCTTATGCAGCTCAAGCTGCCCATGCCGTTCAGTCTGCTCAAGCTGCTCATGCTGCCCAAGCAGTCCATGCTGCGCACACAGCTCATCAGCAAGCACAAATTGTCCAAGCTGCTCAAGCTGCTCACGCCCAGGTAGCACAAGCTCAGGCTGCACAAGCTCAAGCTGAAATTGCACACGCCGCACAGGCTGTTCAAGCTCAAGCTGCACATGCCCAAGCTGCTCATGCGCAAGCTCAAATAGCTCATGCTGCTGAAGCCGCTCAAGCAGCCCAAGCCGCTCATGCTGCTCAAGCTGCCCATGCTCAAGCTGAAGTCGCTCACGCAGCTCAAACCGCTCAGGCTGCTCAAGCAGCTCAAGCCGCACACGCTCAAGCTCAAGCAGCTCATGCAGCTCAGACTTCGCAATCTGTCCACGCTGCCCACGTTGCCCAAGCTGCTCAAGCTGCACACGCCGCGCACGCTGCACACGCTGCTCATGGTGGACGAGCGAACCTAGCTGGTCTTCACGGTGGCTTGGCTGGCCCTGCTGCAGGTCATGCTGGATTCGGTCACAATGCTGCTTTAGCCGGACGTCCCGTCGTATCTTCTTACTCCAACAAGATCCAGCACAACATTCCTCGTCCATTCGCTTCTGCTGGTGCCCTTGGACATGGTGGTCTGGCTGGTCTGAGCGGTCTGGGTGGTCTGGGTGGTGCCTATGGAGGCTGGGCTCCGGCCGCGCCTGCCTCAACTCTTGCCCTTGGAGGCTTCGGTAACCCTTCTGGGTATGGAGCTAACCTAGGCTGGTGATCTCGTTACTAAGATTATGGACTGACCACTGAATATAAGTTATAAATAAATAAATAATCTGTTTGATAAATGCGTTTATTTTATTTGTATGGCAAAATTATTATACCTTTTGTATGACATTTTTTAAGGCAAACAGCGTAAACTAAATATTATTCACACAAGCAATGATAATGATGATTGTATTTAAATAATTTATGCTAGGTTCTAGAGTTTTATGGCGTTATTTTGAAAACCATGATGTACATAGAGTTCACCGCTAATTATTTTGTTTTCGTAGATTAGGATCAGCTGTTTAGTATGAGTTCATTGAGATTATGAAACAGTATGCTGTAGAAGGTCTTGAGTATAATTTACTTGTTCTCCGATTGTAAATTAGATTAAAGTAATCTCGTGAGAATTAGTTCATTGATGAAGTTTGTGTATTTGAAATGGTTACAAACAAACCTTTTATCACTTTTAAAGTACCTGACTTAGTTACACAAGTCTCTATTGTGCGTTACTTCATTACTAAAAAGACTGTTATTCTATGAATAAGAAACTAAAACTAGCTTTGAAAGAAAGATAAAAATGTGGTCCACACAAATAATTTATTCAATCACAGGCAGCAACTTTCATCGTTCATTATGTACACCCTTAATCCTACATATCAGAGCTTCTTAGTATCCATGAGCCAAGTGAGAGCCGTAGAGTCCATGAGCACCATAGGCGAGGGGAGCGGCGATGGCGGCGTGGCCAAGACCAAGACCAGCAGAGTACGCCAGAGGAGAACCATGACCGTAGGCAGAGACTCCATGACCGTAGGCGGAGGCTCCATGACCGTAGGCAGCTACTCCATGTCCGTAGGCGGAGACTCCGTGTCCAGCGTAGGCCAGAGGAGCGGCGTGGCTGGCATAAGCCAGAGGTGCAGCATGGCTGGCGTAGGCCAAGGGGGCAGCGTGGCTAGCGTAGGCCAAAGGAGCGGCATGAGCCACAACAGGGGCAGCGTGAGCCAGGACTGGGGCGTGATGGATCACGGGGTCCTTGCGCACAACTGCGTTGAATCCATTGTGGGCATCAGCAGCGTAGTCTACTGTCCTCTTGGTACCGTCAGACTCCAGCAGCGAGTACTGGCCGACCACTGAGTCACCGTGGCGGGTTTCGTGCTGGCTCTTGACATCACCGGTGTGGGGGTCTGAGACTCCGTAGGAGAAGCTGGTGTAGTCAGCTCCGTGGATAGCGCTGCCTTGGGCGGCGGCCACTAGGAGTGCGACAACGACGAACTGTGAAGATAATACCAATTAATAAAATATGTATTAAGAAAAGGCCTGTTGCTTTTGTGTGTACTAATTAACAAAATCGAGTGACATTTTTATGAAGATTTTGACACATAATGGCTTTAACTTAAACTATATTTGTGCAATCTATACGACTGTCGTTTGTTTTAAAGTTTGAGTATAGGCGACCAAAAAATTGGTTTACCACTTTTGATGACATCTCCCAGTAACATAATTATTCGCTAAGGATTACAGATTGACAGATTCTGACGCAGCAGTTATTAATCTGTCAAGCGAAAATAGCCCTTGATGTTTTGTACGTGCAAATGATATTCAGCCTTAGAGTGGTAAACCAATTTCTTGGTCGCCTATACATACATAGCAAATTTTATTTACTTTGATTTGGCCTTGCATGAAAATAATTTATGGCGTTGTAAAAAAACAATTTATTATTAAAAATCCAAGCAGAGTTCGAATAATTATTTGAAATCTGCAAGGAGCAAGTGGATTTGCTTCCTGATCAATTTGTTTAGCACTTTTTATAGTTAATGGTTTTATTTAAATAAGTATTACGGCTATAAACCTCAGATAACAATTTAGTGTTACGTATAAAGTTTGAAAAATATACACTGATTTAAAAAAAAAAATTTTTAGTATTCTTACAGAGTTCACAGCACAGTACTTTTTTAACTATATCACAGTTTCTAATAAAATAATATATTACCTTAGCTGCCATTTTGATATGTTTGGTAATATTGCACAGTGAACTGCGAATGATAAATCCCAGTTAGTGCAGGACTATTTATACTTAACTACAATCGTTTGCGGTAATAATAGGAAGTAAGAGACATGCAGGCTCTAGGTCATTAGCGAGGGATTTAAGTTCAATTTCGTCAATGACCATGCGGAACTTTAGTGAATGCCTGACCGCTGACCACGCCAAAGGTACTGACAGCAAACCTCAACAGAATTCATTCTGACTCAAGCCAATAACCACCTTATTACTATCACTTTACAGACCATAGTTAGACACAATACACTTGAGTTTTGTATGACTAAAATAATTCTTTGTTATAAAGTAACAAGCCTTGATACACAAAATTATAATGCAGCTCAGTTTTACCGCTACTGTAAATATTAAATAATTAGAGCAGTTTGAATCCGAAATAAGCGGTTGCGTTGCCAAATATGGTTATTTACAAATGGTTATGTGGTTGTCTCGGAAAATAACTATGAATAAATTGAACGTTTTGAGTGGAATATTTAAATAATACTATGTAAGTAATTGGGTATGTAAAAATTAAATCAAAACGCTCTCTTTAATAAATTAGTAGTGAGAATTGAAATAATTAAATTCTAAATATACAAGTTTCAATCACTTTGTTTTTTAAAAGTGTTGTGTTTTTTTGCGCTTAACCATTAGACTGACTAAATTCATTATTTACATGTTTTTGCATCAATATCAAGTATTTTGAAATAAAACAAAAAAACTGTGTTCTATAGATTTTTATTTACAAGTCCTAAATGTCGGGTCAGCAGTTCAGTAGTATCGAGCGTAGGGGAAGGGAGCGACGATGCTTCTGTATCCAGCAGCGTAGGGGTAATCTCCATAGGCAGCGATGGGGGCGATGGGGGCGATGGGTGCAGCGGCGATGAAGCCGGGGTCTTTGCGCACGACAGCGTTGAAGCCCTCAGCTCCGGCCGCGTAGTCCACAGTGCGCCGCGTGCCGTCCGACTCCAGCAGCGAGTACTGTCCTTGCACGTTGTTGCCGGCGCGCGCCTCGATCTGGTTCTTGAAGTCGCCGGTGTGCGGATCCGCTACGCTGTACGCGAAGCTGGAGTAGTCGGAGGCAGCAGCCACGACCACCAGGGCGAGGAGAGCGACGAACTGAAAGATATAATAAAAGTCAGATAAAGATAGAAAGCGTATTGATAGACAAGTGTCTTTGAGATTAGTGGTAGTACTATACCGGATGACTATACGATCTCATAAGACCCCATGTAGAGCAGACAATAAAGTTCTATTAATAGAAAAATGAGGTAAGTTTGCAGATTAGGTAGCTTTTCTTAAAATGGTACGATAAGTTCTCTAGCAAAGAGGTGGAACTGGGTACTAACAAATTAAGTTTATTGAACTAAGGACCTTGGTGACAAACTTTAGCAAAAACTTGGCAAACTATTATTAAGGAGGTGAGTAACTAGTTCTATATGAAATAAAATTTACCTTCGCAACCATTTTGTATGTTTTAAGTTGGTGTGACTACGTCGCTAAATCCAGAGGGTGTGATGATATTTCCAGTCCTCTTTGCGTTTTTATATCCAAGCCATGATCCAGTTTAACGTTTAACTGCAAGTCTACTTTATGGTATCTTTTTGTGAAAAGTTCAGGAAATACGTTAAAAGTCAAGATCGACGGGCCGATTCACTGATGTAGGTACCCGTCGCATGTTTCGAAGGCGTGGATTATGAGCAAGGTTAAGCTTCTTTTAAACTGACGCGAAAAGGATGCATACAATAAAGCACTTTTAGTTTGTAGATTTATAGACTTGTTTTGACAACCTGTCGAAAACCCGTGGTGGTTTCAAAGTGGCTTTATGTTTTCTGGTTCTCAAAGATTTTCTCAGAGTTTTTGAATTTAAAAAAGACAGTTATAATGCAAAATAAATTTATTTATACACATACACTAAACATTTAACAATAATATCACAAATAAATACAGATAATAAAATTAGATTATAAAACGTCACTTGCTATTATATATTTTTTGCGGTCAATCGATACAAGGCCAGCAAAACTATTACAACTAGACCAATCGCTAACAGTTACTATTGATAACTTAGTCACAGATAGCTAGTAATAAATGCAAAGACGAGTGTCCATATTTCAAAGCTGATTTCGTTTTAAAATCACCAAACTAGGAGTATTCAAGCTTATAACCAAGGGTTGCTACCATACTGGCTGCTATACTGATTATAGTTGCCATAGGCTGGCGTTTGAACAGGAGCAGAAAAAGTTTGAACAGGGGCAGAAAAAGTTTGAACAAGTGAAGATCTAGAAATGGCTACTGCAGGAGGTGGGGTCTGAGTAGTAGGAGCAGGCCAGATGTAAGCAGGGTTTACTGCGTGGGCTGGTCTAGCTTCAACATTGTTAGCTTGTTCCTGGCTTGGTCTACCATCATTGTTTACAGTTGCTCTGAACCCAGCGTGCTCATCAGCTCTATAATCAACTGTTCTTCTCACACCATCAGGTTGGACCAGCGAATACTGTCCAAGAACTGTGTCGCCTCGTCTGCTTTCGTGTTGGTTCTTGATATCTCCGGTGTGGGCGTCGTTGACTTCATAGGCGAAGTTGTAGTTCGGTTCATGGTATTGGACTCCTAACGAGACTGGTATGGGTGCTTGATGGATGACCATGCAGTGCATGGATACGACCAGAGTGGTGAAAATTGCTAGCTGTAAAATAAAGTCTTATGTTTAATTCTATAGCTGTTCGGGAAAGATTTTTGGATATACAAAAAATAAGGGAAAGTTACACGTCTTTGTAAGGGTGAAATAATGCATAAGGTTTAAAGCTATATCAAAATTACCTTCTGCATCATGATGATTGAAGATTAAGGTGTTTATGAGATCCTGGTTCTGTCCGCTGAGATGGCTGAGTGAAGTATGATTGAGTGACAATTCTGCCTCATTTTATATGTAACCAAAATGAAAATCAATCCCAAATGTGTAAGAGTATCGTGTATCTAAACCAACTGGAGCGTTATCTAAACCACATATTACCTATCTCTAGACTAGATTGAAGCTAGATTCAGAACTCAAATAGAACGGCTATTTTCAATATCTTCTTACATTAATATTATACTTGAAATGATATTGTATTGCGTTATGTAATGTAGATAATAAATAATTTGTTAGTATTTTTCCGCACAAAATTTACTGTGTTATATAAATTAAACTAGTGGTTTACATATTATACAGATGTAATAAACCATCGGTGTGACCATTATCAAAACTCACTGTGGTTTTAATTAAAGTTTCTTAAGATACTTATTTGTTTTTGTTCAACAGGTCCACTTAATGATAAATGATAACTTTTGCCAATGATGCATAGAATTACCATTATACTTGCTCTATAAATCATACTGCGTCAATCAATTTGAGACGTAAAAATGTTAAATCTCAAATGCCTATGTGATACCAACACCCATATTATTTTTTGAACCAAAATACAGCGTTACGAGCATCATGACTATTTTTGAACGGCAGCAAAAACGCAGTTGTATACTACTTCTTCCCCAGACGAGCTTTTTATCAAGAAGCTACCATTAAGATACATATTACACCTTAACCTTTAAAAACACAATAAACTAATATCTGAAGCGACGTCTCAATTTACGAAATTTACGATAAAAAATATATTTCTTCTTAATTTACATAAATTCTCTTCCATAGCTGGTGTTTCGAACAATGGTCTTTATAAATTCATTGGAATACATACAGATGACATTTAAAGCACCATAAACATGCCCCATGGATACTTTTTATGTAGTCCAATAATGAGTGTTTGCACACTTGCCGACACCGACACCGATACGATAAAACACGAGTTTGTTAAACGCATAAAGAAAAATATCGGTTTCGACGCGGACACGGTGTATAAATGTCTATAAAATAATATCTAGTCTCAAAAACGTTGCTATATATTAGATTCTAATCATAATTTTATAAATACTATCATCATCATCTCCCTACACATATACCAGGCTAAGCGTGGTTGGCATAACATGCTTTTCTCCCACTCACTCCTATCATTCAGTCAACTCTGAGTCTATTCCTTTTGCTGGGGCCACGGCGAATATTCGTGCTAACGCAATGTATGTGGCCGGGTACATCGTGTCATCGCTTAGTATATCGCCTTTATCCGAACACGATGTTTTTGTCGCGCCAACACGATACGAATATTCGCCCGCTAATGTAGCCGAAGCATTTGACACAATCCAACTACTTCTTTTTCAGCTTTACTCTACTTTCATCACTCATATAATTCTTTGTTATATGACTTTAATCCCTTATCATGTCGATCTCGCTAGTCTTGCACTCTTCACTTATGAAGTAGTAGGCAGTCGTAAAGTACGTTAGTGTTTGATGTTAGACTTTTATCGGAATCGTATAAATGTCGTGTCGCTGTGTAAACTGTCATTACTGCCTACTGTATCCGGCTGGCCTCTGAGTTCGATTAGTAAATCGAACTGGTTTATTTATTTTTTGTATTTATTTGCTGTAGTACTTATCCTGTTTTCACTTAATATCTTATTTTAAAAGTTGAAGTTATTGCAGTAATTTAAAGAGTAGTTATAAAATATAAAACTAATTGAAAACTACTAGTAAAAGTAGGATAGATTACAATTTATAAAAAAATCTATGATAGTGAATTTATGGGACTAACAAACCTATTCTTGAGTTGTTTGTGTTTTTTATTCAATAACAACTTTCTTACTATCTTACATCTACCTATAGACATTTTCACAATAATTAGACACAAATATATTACAAAAAAAAAAAAAGCTAGCACTCCGGGAGTGCCGGCAGAAGTGAAAACTTCAATATTAACGTTGTGTTTTCACTTTTAAGTTTTCACTTCAAAAATATAACCACAGTCGTGATTGTGTCATGTCATTGTGTCACGAAGACAACACGAAGACAACGAAGACACACTGACACAGACACATTCGCGCAAGCGCGAATGTGTCTGTGTCATTGTGATTGTGTCATGTCGTTGTGTCACATTCGCGCAAGCGCGAATGTGACACAACGACGAAGCCAACGAAGACACAGACACATTCGCGCAAGCGCGAATGTGTCTGTGTCGTCATCGTCGTCATCGTCATGTCGCCACGTCATCGTCACGTCATCGCGCAAGCGCGAATGTGTCTGTGTCTTCGTTGGCTTCGTCGTCATCGTCACGTCACGTCATGTCGCCACGTCATCGTCACGTCATGTCGCCACAACACTATTTAATTGTTTGAGTCATACGTCGCGTGACCGCAAGTGTGTTCTTTTGTCGTCTCTTGTTTTACGAGCAATGTATAAAAATTAAATAAGATCTTACGCTTTTTCGACGTCACGTGACCCTGACGCGAGTTTGAAAGTTTTTACCCACCCAGCGCCGCTAAAGAAGTTTTCACTTCAAAAAACAAATATAATATCTATTTATTAATTTATAATATCGTGTCGTTCTCGGTATCGTGTTGGAGTGTAAACGTCTCATCAAACGATCTTAAGCGATAAAAATTCGAAGTCATATAACGACCGCGTTTGTTTATATTCACACGTTCCGTACATTTCGACAGCTAGTTTTAACACCAAACTCTCATATTGGTTGCACGAACGCAATACAAAAACTAACGCTTCTCATCCCATCTGTCTAATTATAACGTAGTTATCTTAATAAATCTCTTTCGAAATATAAAATCATTCACGCGGTTAGTAGACTAACTACTGCCTGTGACTGTGTTTGTAGTTAATAAATATTTTTTTTATAATTAAGAAATCTGTTGTTATCGACAGGTAAAGTTAAATAAGTACACTTAATTAGACTTAATTTTACAATACTCAAGAAAGTTTAGATATTTGTATATTTATTATGCAAACAAGTTGTAAGTAGTGAACCCATTTATATATTATATTTTTTTTAAAAGAAAAGCTTTCTGTTTTACATAACCGAGAGAACCGTCTTAAAATACGTACCACAAAGTTTTAAGCAAAAAAATATTTACGTATATTATTTCAACCAACGAAAAAACGGAGGAGGTTCTCTAATGGACGCGTATACTTATTCTTTAATATACCAAGTGTTTTATATTTATAGTTTTAAAAATATATCAGTAATTTGGTTTACAAGAACCTACATAAAATAAAATCATTATTTCTAATTTCAATGCTTTAAAAAGACTAGTACTATGGCGGATAGTATGTGGCGGATTTCTTCAGAGTCCCATTTCAAACAAACCGACAAACTTATAAAGACAGTGCTAGTCAGATTTCTTTGGCGTCCTTTCTAGGTCATGTACCCAAAATGTACTGCGATGCTGTACCGTTGACCATAGCATTGACCTCATACCGAACATCGGTACTCAAATGAAGTTGCATAACATTACCGGACATTACACTCCGGTAAATTACATGATATATTTTTAATTATAATTACGTAAGTATGTTTGTTTTGTTCCGAAGATTTTTGGAGGTGAATTAATTTAGCAATAAGGTTAAAAATATTATATTCATTGACATTTTTGTATTTTTCATGCTTTTAGGGAAATATTTTGCACAGCTATAAGGGAACCAAAATGCTGACAAAATTATTCATAAAAACAAATTAACAGTAAAATAGGCACGTAACAAAATGTCAATATTTACCATTACATAATTATTTGTTTTTAGTGGGAATCAAACCACGACCTAAAATCAAAAGTAAAGCTAATACCACCTCAGCTATGAAACTATTATATGGCATATTTGAAATATACTGATCTATTTAAATTAAGGGTGACCGCACACATATACTCCAAGGCAAGTCAAAAACGGAGTTTCTTTATTTTCCGATAGGTAAAAATATATCAAACAAGTAGTGCTTCGCACGGGTAGCCTATATAAGAAATGAATATATAATATAGCCTATGTTCAGCGCAGATAATGTAGCTTGACAACAGTGAAAAATTTTTTGAAATCGGTCCAGTAGTTTCGGAGCCTATTCGATGCAAACAAACAAACAAACAATCAAATCTTTCCTCTTTATAATATTATTATATTATATTATATTATTATATTAGTTTAGATTAGAAAAGGGTTTTTTACTCCAGATAAACTCACGATCACCTTTAAATCTACTAATATGTAAAACACCTTAAAGCAACTGCAATTAGTCAGTGATATTTACTTTGATAATTCGTATCTATTAATTAACCCATTTTCAAAGTCTAGATAAACAAGAATCTAGAATAGTTTAGCTAAAGTTCAAGTAATTTTAAAGCAATGTACCTAATCAACTCAAGGAAGCAGACGATAAATGTAAACTATTTATAATGTTATAGAGCTTATTTGCACCAATATTTTACTCTTAGTTTAGTTCAATTTTCAATTAATCTTCTAAATTTTTTCATTTCGTATTAAATTTATTCATTCTGTATTTTTTATATAATGGTAGATAGGTTGTTGTTATGTTATGTTATATACTTACTTTAAACTATCCAACCTATGTAACCTGTGTCTGTTTAGCTATTATTAGTTTGGTTGGAAATAGCCCCAATTAAATGATGCAAGTTTTTTTTTCTAAAATATTACAAACATGGTCCCAAGTAGGTAAATTAATCATGATTTTCAATAACTATATACAAAAAAAAAACCTAAATACCTGCCGAGAAAATGATGATAAATCTAATTATTAAAATTTAGGGTGTATTTTAATTTCCGGTCGTCGCTCAGAACGATGTTGTAAATGCGCACGAACAAATTTGACAGTCGCTTTATTACGAAATTTTAATATTTTCGAGTCATATTGCTCGTCAATGCGAGCTCGAATGATAAACTTTGCAGTGTCACCGCGCAGTGTATGCTAAATACGCTTCCGTTACGATACGTCAACGACTATTACATAATTATAATAATAGTCAGAGGGAGACTTTTCTTCCTGTTTCTTGAAAGACATCTTTATAATTCAATAAATTCATCCACTTTTTTAAAGAGCTCATATTTAGTTTACACTATGGGAACTAGATTGCTGGCACTTACGTATTTATTTTTATAATAAAAGAAACATCAGCGTTTGTTACCACAAAAATGTTTCCTCTTAGTAGGAATCGAACCCCCGACCCACAGCACAGAAAACAGAGCTAATACCAATTGAGGTGTGACCCCTGTCACTGTGCTGTGACACCTGTCAAATTGCTTGGAACCTAAACTCGACAATCAATTAAAGTGAGGCTGACGTTTCTTATGATTTAATTTGAGATTAGCAACATAATTTATTTACTGCCGATAATGTCAAGTTGAAATTAAATCGATTTGAGGTAATATATTTGTTAGATACGTATTTTCGTCAAACCTGACTAATGCTGGGGCCACACTAGCGGGCTACGGCGAATATTCGTGTTAACGCGATGTATGTGGCCGGATACATAGTGTCATCGCTTAGTATATCGCCTTTATCCGGACACGATGTTTTTGTCGCGCCAACACGATACGAATATTCGCCCGCTAATGTAGCCGAAGCATTACAACATAGTATTTTAAGGTTATTACTTAGCAACATAGTATGTAGTTGTGCTACTATTTTGAAATATACCTACTCGTAAGTATTATTGAGTTACAAAGTTTGTACGTTTGTTTGTTGGAAAAGTATACTGCTGGACTAATTAAAATGAAACTTATCAATTTAGAAGAAATACAGTATACAAAACCATACCTAGTAGAGTTAGGTTTTTGCAATAAAAACCTTGAGGTTCTTGTATTGTAAAAACTGGTTTATTGATAGTATACTTTGTTGGAGATTTTCTAGTTCAGTTTAGATTTAAAGACATCCACTTACTATGTGATTAAACTTAAACAAATAATAAACTATTGATTTTTCCTCTTGATGGTGCTGACGTTACATTTATTAAAAGATTAATATTCACTTATAAAGTACGTTAAATATCGTAAAATACAATATCTTTTGTTTTTCACCAAAAATGAAGATGGCGGATTTTGTCACACTTTTACCAAAACCTTAGCACCGTAGAAGCTCTCATTATTTTAATAAATTAAGAACTCTCAAACCACGGATCCCACTCACATCATGACATGACAGTCAGACGCAAATAACATCTGGGGGGCTATCCAGCAAGGGAAACTTGCGTGACCGAATATCCTTTCAGTTGCAGTTCAGTTTTCGATGATTTTACTATAGTAACTAATCAGTATTCCGTGGCATTTTTGTGGACTGACGTGACTGAGCTTTATAAAATTATGACCGAGCTGTTAAAAATGACGTCAATGCCGCGGTTTGAGCATGGCCTACCTGATTTAAGCATGACCTACCTGATTTGAGCATGGCCTACCTTATTTTTCGTTAATTCTGTCAAACGGTATGAAAATCGATCATTCAAAATATCAATAAAAGACGAAAAAGAAAACCGAACTGGAATTTGATCAAATAACAGTTCAAAAACATTTCAGTTGTCAGGATACCCCCCTGACCTCTCAACTTAACGTATTACTTTGATTATGCCATAGCTCGTCTGCCGCGGGTCAATGACACAAACAAACCACAGAGTACATAGCAGTAGTGATGCGCACGAGTGAATCAACGACTCATCTTAATATTCTTAATCACGATGATGCGGACCACGTGTTTATACTTTTACGGTAGTATTGTAGCAGGTAGTATTGTGATGTATATTTTATCGAAATATTAAAGCATTTTGAGTTTATTATTGCGATATTAAGGGCTTCTTTCATGAACAATTTTTAGAGTGTTTTGTTCGTTAGCAGCGGAAGATTTGGCACAACAGGTCTGTAAAGTAAACAAATTATAAGTTATACACATTTTGCAAACAATAAACATAAAAATAAGTCTAAAACATTATTATCATTATTATTATCATTATAAATATCACAGAAATCATTTAAAATCTTTTTTCATAATAAGTGATTCTACATTCAACTTAGTCTTATCATTATTATTTTTTTTTCCTTAACCTATACTGTCCCACTGCTGGGCAAAGGTCTCCCCCAAAGTCCTCCACTCATCCCGAAAAGGCGTTGGAAGGATGACCTGGACGCCCACGAAAAAGATTGGTGGAATGTCGCCAGGGACCGGGATGAGTCTTATCATTATCCTGTAGAAATGCTTTGTACTCACAAACAAAAAACAAAAAAAAAAAATATTTGACCTCTTTTCTACTTGTTATACATAGTTACAGTAATCAAAGTTATATTTGTTCATTGCATGAAAGATATTTAATCAATAAAACTAAGTTAGACAACAGCAAAAATAAGTAGTAGTACGACATTGAAAGGTTGCGAATGATTCAGCTAGTTTATTGGAATGCGGATTGTAGGCGGACTATTTGGTACCGACAGTAAATAACGAAACTATGCACCACTAGGCCAAGGTCTCTTGATTTTTATATTACCTTAACTAATAAAAATAGGATAAATTACTTTACTTATATTATCTAAAGATCGTTTGCAACGGTTTGTAGATAGCTCAACTGATTCTTATGTATTTTATGTGCCTATGTACATTTTGTAAAATATTCGTAAGTTTCTTTACTTACTAATTTTATGTAGATGGCAGCTTTCTTTTGTTTTATGTTCCTTTAAAACAGGTAAAACAAGTTTTAAATTACGTTTGAATGAAATAAAGGCTAAGGCTATTATTTTGAATTATCTTTTTTAAGCCAGCAAGCAATTTGGTTTTTTAATTTCCCTACAAATGAGGTAAGTAGCCCCTAAAATATGTAAACACCTACCTTAATTTAACAACTAATACTTAGTACGTACCTACATGATAAATCCTATTTTAATTCTAGCCTAAATCGTCCCACCGATGGACAAAAGTTTCCTCCAAACCCTTACACTACTCACAATATTTCACAGTGTAATTAAATATACTTACTTATTATTAAACATTTTATCTAAATATTAAAAATAGTTTTTATTTCTATGCAGACCGTACATTAAATCTTGTTATTAAGTTGAACGTCACAACTAGAGTATAAAGTTAGTTGAGTGCGTCAAGGTAACTATATCCGGTAACTACTGAGACTAACTACTTAAGTAGCTACGTTGCTTAGTCACTATTTTAGCAACGTTCAAGTTAATCTTAGTGCAATCTAGTCACGATTGTACATAAATGTTTTATCAAAATCATTTCTTTTGATCTAAACCAACATGGTTTAGATTTCTCCATTGTTTTCATTTTTTAGACTTGGATTTGGATTAAAAAAAAGATTTGACTAAAAAGGTTTTATAAAAAAGAATGATCATGAGAAATATATGGGATGAAAGTCGATCCCGCGGTCGGTCTTTGAAGCGTTGGCGAGATGATCTGAAGAATCAAAAGAATGAGAGAAATGGAGAAGTTTGGGATCTTTGTATCTTGTGTTACTAAGTTAAATTGACACCGCACTAGAACTTCAGTATTTAATTTAGTTTAATTTTAATTCTTTGTAAGGATCATATAAAAAAACGGTAGGAACCAGGCCGTAAGTTTTTTGCCCATTCTTCTAGGCTAAGGTCGCGTGGAACTGGCACATAGAATCACCTAGCATGTAAGACGATTCTAAATGATCCTTGAGATTTTATTGAACATTTTTTTTACTTAACTTTACTTTTGCTTAGAAGTGGTACAATATAAATTAATTAAATAATATGCTTTGGACCAGTCTCATATTTGGTCTTTTAATAATCGACTTTCGCCCACCGTGTCCTTCAACTCGTTCCTTGGACGCAAGTCGAGTACCCTTTGTTTATAATTAGTCTATCGTTTTTTGCAGTAATAAATAAAAGTACTCAACAAGTTGTTTAGCTAGTGGCATTTCCAAGTAATTGGATTTTTTATAGAATTTTAAATATTTATTTATAACCAAAAAAAAGTGAAAAACGATTGTTTAATGACTTAAGATGGCGAATATTTTTAAAACGCCCATTTTTTTTAAAACATTTTCTGAATGGCATTATAGTAGGTATGTAATGTGATGAAAAATAACATTTTGAATGTCTCAGCAAAGAATGGTCATCACACTTGTCTATTTTAGTTGTTACCAATCAATCTATAAGCAGAAGTCTATCTTAAGCCAAAAAAAAATATTTTGCTCTCAGTGGGGATCGAACCCACGAACTAAGGAACTACAACAAGGTGTGAGGCTAGAAGTATAGACTGACTTGTATGTTTGATATACTTAATGACGAAGTGGCCTTGCACCAACTTCCTCGTAAGAGAAAGGTCGTGCGGTGTGACGTTATTTTATAGACGTGGGCTATTTATAATTTTATTACGTGTAGGTAAACTTTTGCCGCGTTTCGTGTTTGGGATAAATCAATCTTAACCTAACGAGATAACTTTCATTTTACAATATACTTACTGAAATAAGTTTCTTTGAATAGGACCGTTAAGGTCGAACCTAATATTTGGTTAACTTTGGTAAAAATGGCAAAATATTTTATTTATGTTACTATAGTACATCCAAAATCAAACAAAAAAAAATAAACTACTTAAGTATCATAGTTATTTGAATAAAGCAAAGGTAGAAAGGTATCAGACTTATCCAAGAAACTGAAAACTAGTATAACATACCCGACACTAGGTACTGTGGCACCTATAATTATGTGTTTATTAAATCGTAACAAAGTTTCATTAAAAAAATGCAATTAGAATGTTCGAAATAATAAAAAAAACGCTGTAAACGTGCCGTCAAGTTCAAACATTGAACGAGATTTAAACTCACCAGCGCGTTCTAAAAGAGGCGCGGTATTTTCGTACCCCGTGGGAGCATGTTCTATTTTCGCACCTGTATCGGTATAACAAACTCTTTGTGAGTTCTGTTCCCCTGGTACTTTCGGGACGGAAACGACGCGGTGACGTAATGGACATGAGCTGTCAGTGTCACGTCATGACAGCTGAAATACCTGAAAGATTTGATTACATGATATTCGTGTCTAATTGATGAGCAGCTGTGCTATACGGTAATCACTGTAAAAGTATAGGTAGCATATTTTCAGCAAGATTAAAAAATGAATAATATACCTAAGCAAAACGTACTTTGTCATTTCATTACAATCACGCGTACAATTTTTTTAAAGTTTAAATTGATGCAGAACTAAAACCTACGTCTAAAAAAGTAACTTTTCTAAACAAAGATTTCTGAAAATAAGGGGAATCCCGTACATTCGGATTTCCGGTCTTGAATTTCAGTAATAAGGTTAGAAGTACCAGGGCAACATGATGTGTCAGGATATCGAATAGCTTTGTTTCAGTGGTATACGCACGCGGTGAAAGTGTGTGAGTGCGTGGACTTACGCATGTTGTAGTAACCTGTGTGATTGACAGAAACATCCCCAAACTTGTTATTATGTTTATAAATTATCTAAACCAAGTTATGAACTGGTTATAACTGAAATTGGAATGATAACAAATGGAATGGAAAATTGTTATTATCCTAGTTGGCAATATGGCCTTGGGTAGGTTTCCTCTGAACGCGGTTTGAATAGAAAGTTTATTTAGCACAACTATTTTGATTTGCTGATGAGATTTTCATTGCTAAGTTTTGTAAGTATATTGATATAAAAATAATTATGGTTCAGTACTAAAATAAATAGTCATTAACATTTTTTTCTTATTTTCTAAACAAAATTTGGGGTTTTTATGTTGGTGTCATGCATTAATCACAATTCAATGTACTTATTTCGATAAGCGGTTATCAGCTGTTTTGTACTTTTTTTATCTCTATTAGTGAACACTGTTAGTGTTCTGTTAGTGTTTAGAACACTAATAGTGAACACTGTTAGTGTTCTGTTAGTGTTTAGAACACTAACAGTGAATAACTAGTAGGTATAATTTTATTCAACAAAACTTATAGAGTGAGGTCCATACAGTATGAAAAGTCACAGAAAGTAATTGAATTAAGTACTTACTGAAAAATACAAAAATATCACCAAAATAAATAATAAAACCTTCAAACGTAAATTGAAAAATTAATTACAACTTGTTCGAAATACAAAATGAAATTCAATATAATTTGTCTGTTTTATAACTTTATCTCATTAAAGAAACAAGATCGGAAATACTTCGTTCATTTTAAAAAGGTTTTAAGAATTCATTTGAAAATTTAATTTTAAATGAATCGTTCGTCAAAGAACTCATTTTGTGAAAAACAAATTGCGGACTTTAATAAGCAAATGAATCTCATCGGTTAAGTGTAAATTATACGAAAATAATTAACGATTTTACTGAAAACATGTGCTTTTTAAGCTATTGCATAGCTTCTATCGCGGGCCTTGAGCGTGGAGACCGAATTCAGAAATTCCGTAACGAAAATAACCTAACACTGCGCATGCGTAATCCAGCAAAAAATGATATGCAATAGTTTTAGCGTGGCAGTCCCCGAGTGCCTCACATCTTTTTTTAAGTTCCATTATTATACCTGGTAAAACCATTATATACTAAGGTATATTTTTTCCATTATTATTATCTGTACAGAATGAAATCATATCAGACTGAAGAATTATTTATTTATTTAATTATTTATTCGACTTCTTGTCTTCTTGTTTTCTATACTTACCTACTTAAATATCAATTTTAGAACGTTTTTTATGCATCTGTCCACATTATAGAATGGTACGCAACATTACATAGTATTACAAATCTAGACAGTTAGTTATTAGTTAACTAAACTCCTAGGACCAATGTTAGCATGTTTGCAATTGCAACTAAGTATAGCTTTCTAATCCAAACGTCTAACTTCATGCTGAAAGCTACAAACTAGTTCTTGCATCTCGCTCACACACGTCTAACTTTTCAGTTCAGACTGCTTGACGCTTCTCAATCAAAGCTCTATTTATAGGATTGGGTAAGTCTGCCAAATGACAAAAAAAGTAAGGTAATTGCCTGGTTTTGTTAAGCCACACACTGTCCTCCTATCTTATAAAAAGTAGCGTTGACTTTAAGTCATCATTACGTATGGTAAACAGTACTTCAAGTCTGCGCTAACTTTTTATAAGATGGACCGTAAGCAATTTCACGATTTGACATTAATACTAAATGTCGAACGTATTTTTGTCTCTTTCTAGCAACAGGTGTATATATTACAGTTGCATAAGCATCTGAGTAAAATAAATCTGCGTCATATTTAGTTGCAGCGAATGTACACAGCCCGTCTATTAGTATCATGTCACTGTTCCAAATATAACTTTCTGACGGTTCGCGTTCACTCCCCTATTTTCGGCCTCTACCCATCCCGCTCGCACTTAGAGCTTTCCAATAGCTTTCCCCATTGTGTTGGAGCATGCGCAGTGCGTCCCGACGCACGTGGGAGATTACTCCTTGATGTTTCTGGTAGCCTGGTAGAAGACGCGCTTAGGGCGGCATCGGCGCGCCGCCGCCGCCCATCACCACGGCCGCCCTGGCGCTGCCCGCCCAGAAGCAACCCGACAGCCTGCGAAACGGTCCGTTCTTGGGCAGGGCGGAAATTCTCGCGCACGTGGATGAGTTAGGCGCGAAATTCGAATTCCGGCATGATCTAAAGTTTTTTTTTTAAATTCTACTAATATTTATCTATTTAACAGTCTTTTTTTTAGCAATTGTAGGAAGTATTGAAGGTTTAGTATATTATTTGAGTGTTTCCATCAGGTGTTTACAGTGCAGTGTGTCACAGGTGTGCTGTCTGCTGATGATCTGCTGATCTGCGATCTACATTCCCGAAATGAGGCGATACACGTCCGTACCAGGTAGGTTCTATAACTGACAACTTTTTTATGTTTTTTAATTGTGTACTTACCTACTTAATTTTTTTTCATAATTAATTAATCTAGGCCTTCTAAAGTTTGAAAGACTTATGATGATGACATCATGCGCTTATAATCTACAATTTATAAGCAAGTTATAAAAAACAAATTATTTGGTTTAAAATTTTAATAAAATAACAAAAATTTTAAAAGTTTCGTCATAAATCCCTTTTTCATAAATGATAGCTTCATAGCATAGGCGATTACTCGTCAACCTTTTAGTGATAATGCCTTTTCACATGTTCCCACCCGCGTAATGGTAATAAGGCCCATCTGATGCTAATGGTCGACTGTCATTAAGTATCTCTCGGCTTAGAGCCACTTAGCTGAGTAAACCCACTAGGTATAAGTAACCCAGCTCAAATGTCAATAGCCCAGATTTCGTGCCTGAGAGATAGTTTTTGGGATCTTTTCTTTTACGAGCGGGCAACATTTCAGTTTAGATGTTAACTCATTCGTTTTTCATGCGTTTTTAACCAAAATGTTTCGGGGTTTGAAAATATTTACAAAACTATTTGGTTGACAATTTTGGTCCAAAAGATTTGATAACAATTCTGATAAAAATTGAAATTTTGAATAGTATTACAATTTAAATTCTATCTAGTCCATAATTTAGCGCAAAATTAGATAAGTACCTATTAAAATAAAACGAACAATCACAATAATAATTCTAATTTCGAATACAAAATTCCAATTTTAAATATTTCAGGTTGAATCTTGAGTTAATTGATCAACATCAATTAACTCAAGATTCAATAACAGATTAAAAATTAAAAAAAAACTATCAAACAAAAATTCAAATTTCGAAAACAAAGTTCCTATTTCAAACTAACGAAACTTTTTGAATTTGAACATCGAACGAAGCCTTTGTGCAATCAAAAGCTCTACCTGGCATCAGTATTCGAATTTTCGAATTTGCCATTCAAATTCTGTGACTTGATAATTTCATTCCCAATTTAATATGTAAGTAACTTAAAAAGGCGAAACGGTAAAGGGAGAGTATTAAGTATCCTTCCTTACCTAATAGCCCTAAGAACAATGTCGACTTAATTTATTCGAGAACAAACTTATTTCGCGCCATTTTGTTGCTTGTAAAATGCCACTAAAACGCGTGTAGATAATTTGCTACAAGTTTACAGCCAATATGTTTTAACTAAATGATATGGTAGTCTTCTGGTCAAAACAGAATTATATAAAGTACCCTACTTACTTAAATAATTTGTAACTACATATTAGAACCTATTAAAAAAAAAGATTAATACTTACTTACTTATTGAAACTGTTATTTCACCTTACTTACTGTTTACACTGATGTTACTGTTGCAGTTGCACGAAAGTGTCGTTCACATTTTTCTGATTCTAACAGAAAACTCGTAAGTATCACTTTTTATAAGCTACTGAGTTCAGGAGTTAGAAGTAAAACGTCAACAAAAAAAAATGGTAAAACGCAAAAGCTGCAAAGCTGTATAGCTGCCATTTTCAAAATAAGGTTCCATTTCACCAGCTCAGTGGAACTCTCAACGTAGATTCAAACTTTTGAAAAATGAACAAGAAACGAAAGAGAGTGCGTTGTTTGAGTCTGGATTATGACTTTAAAATGAGTTTCTATTCAAAACAGATTTTTAGTAAGTAAGTACTTACATTTTTTGAAGATTGAAAATAGACATAGACATAAATTAATAAATAAATACTTCTACTGCTTAAAATTAATAAAAATATTCTTGGACATTTCACACATCACAGTCTAGTCCCGAACTAAGCAAAGCTTGTACTATGGGTACTAGATTGCTAATAGAATACTTATTAACATTTTTTATGTAAATACATAAGTACTTAGTTACTTACATATAAATAAATAGTAACACACTTGACACAGAACAAATATTTATGTTCATCACACAAACATTTGCTCTAGATGGGAATTGAACCCACGACCTATGGTACTTATATATATTTACAAAATCATGTAAGTACTTAAGTAAGTAAATAAAATATAATCACTTATCAATATATTTTTTAATTAGTACAGTTTTCACTATAAATATGGTACTCTAGCACACTTCAGTCTTACTGCGAGCTCAGTATTTCTGTTTGTTGAATACTCCACGATGATTGCCGGGAGAAATTAAGGGTTGGTTCTGACTACGTTAGTATTTTAGTCAAGTAGCGAGTGCACTATATAGAGTGGACAGGCGTCACAGCTCAGTTGGTAGTAGGTCTGTTTTCCATGCTGTGGGACGTGGGTTTGATTCCCATCCAGAGCAAATGTTTGTGTGATGAGCATAAACATTTGTTTTGTGTCTGGGTGCTACTATGTATCTATGTTTGTATTTACAAAAAAAAATATTATATTAAGCAGTCTAGTTCCCATAGAACACGCTTTGCTATGGGACTAGAGCGTGTTGTATGAATTGTCCTAAATATTTATTTATTTAAAAATATTTCTGAGTATTACCGACCAAAACTCCACTATGCTGAAAAATAATACCGTTTGAAATAAGGGCAGCAGATTAATACTAATTAGCGAGCGGCTGATATATTAACTATGAAACAAACTGTACTCAGTCATAATTAATGAGTTCCAGGTAACAGCTAAAACAAAGGTCCATTTGAACCCAAAACTGAAACTCATCTGCATATAAAACTGACCCATAGAATGAGTATAGTAATAATTCGTAAAATTACGCGGATCATATAAGTATATGGAATCTTCTTGATTTTAGATGTTCCTTCCTAGCAGAACGGACAAAAAACTAAGGATTTGGTTTCTACCTTTTTTGTCTGATCCTTCTTACAAAAAAAATACACTTAAAAGCTGAAACTGAAGATTTTTTTCATTTTGTAACACTAGTACTACTAAACAGTAGGTACAATGGTAGTAAAGATGACACAATTTACAGAGTAGCGCATCTTTGTACAAATACGCTCACTAAATCCGTTACAACAAAAAGTTTATATTCTTACAAAAGGGAATACTTTATTCAAACTATGAATTAAGAGTAATTTAAATAATACATGACTTAATTGTTCGTGTAAGTTCCAAAAATATTTTACTTATAAGTTTCTTTTCCGTTCTTCTAGGCTCTGGTCGCGTGGAACTAGCACCTAGAATCACCTAGTATGTAAGACGATTCTAAATGATCCTTATGATTTTATTGAATGAAGTATATTTGAATTTAAAGTTACTTCATTATAATAACATCAATAGAAATAACCACGTTCCAAAACCGCTTTATAATTACGATTTCTCGGATTAGCAGAACTCCAAATCCACTTGAGATTTAATCCACTCGGTGGAAAGTTTGTTTATAACAAGTTCGTGGACCTAGTTAAGGCGGTTTGTTTTTATATTTTCTGTTTCAAAGGGAATATCGTCAACTTCGTAAATCTATCGAGCCCGGTATGTTGGTACAGTGAAGTGATCACAATGTTGATTTGGACTTGACTTTGCTGAGACATGTAATAGGTACTTAAGCTTACGGCCGGTTTCTCGAACGATGATCAACGAAAAAATCAAATAATTACTATGTGTCAAAGTCGGATCAATCGTGATTTGGGTTTCCAGAAACCGGCCGTAAGTCAGTTTCACCCTGACCGTATCAACGACTTATATACGTCTTCGCACTCTATCTACTTCATATCGTGGAGAGCTAATTAAGACTAAATTAGACAAACAATTTTAAAAATGCACGCGTCTTGATTTCTGTATCGAACGAATAGACCGATAGTTTCAGCCATTTTTACCTCAAGACGGTCACTGAACATCTAATGGCAAAATACAGTTTAATTGTATTGTATCTGTACACCATGTTTGGAGGTGAGTGTATCATGGTGGCGGCATGTACATTTTAAGAATGGTTTATATCTACGACACTTTCACACCGCGCATCGTCAATTGTAGAATATCCTTCATGCAGAGCTCTATAGCTTTAATAAAGTTCGCTTCTGTCTGGCCAGCCATCACCACTATTTAGTACGTCAATGCTACTATTTGCTCATAAGTATGCTTGGTATTTGTACAGTTTAGTATGGACGGAGGCATGTCCGTGAAATATTAATGCAATGACCAACACAGATATACGGCGGGCTTTTGTGTGAAATATTCCCGGAGCAATATGTTCTTGTCTGGTTTTCGGGTCCTTTGAGTTTATATGAGTCGTGAAAATTCTTGCCCATCTTGTTTCTCATACGTTAAATTAATGAAAAAAAGTCTGTAGCAAAAATCACGGCATGTTTTTCTTAAATGTTAAAAATAATTATAATAAATTGATTTGATTTGAAAAAAATGTGACTTCCAATTACCTGTTAAAACATTGAATTTATAATCCTCCTATTTTTACACTTCCAATCTATCTCGATAATAATATACAGATTCCATTACCTTGTAAACACAACATTATGTCAATAAATGATTTTGTATTGGTTTGTTGTATTTGATATATTTATATTTTTTGTAAACTTCCCCAACTATTTTAGTTGGGAATCATAAGAAAAATCACATCAGTAAAAAAACTAAACTTGAAAACTTGAAATGAAACTAAGCTTGAATTATACCGGTTAGATAAATCTGCAAATTGAAAAACGGCTGGAGATCCCAGTAAGCCGGTCCAGAAAACCATCATCTAAGTATAAGGATTTATCTATGGACCGCAGCGACCATTTCTCGAGCTTCATCGACTGGAATGGTGAGTCTTGAACAGAAATTTATCGGAAAAGCTTTTCAGTGTTGAAACTAAGCTTAGGTTTACGATGATACGTTTCTGTGCTGAGATATGTAACTTTCAATTTTCATAGAAAGTTATACACCTAAGGAGTTTTATCATCATCAACCTATATCAGTCCACTGGATTAAGAGGATTGGAAGTGCGATTGTGGCGTGGATTCTCAGACCAAGTCTCACCTATTGACTTGCACGCTGTGCCCTAAAACCTGTTCTTTGGTCAATTTGCACGCTGCCACTGAAAACGCCAAAGAAGTGGCCAAGTTTTGGGAAAACACTGTTTGAGACCATCATCGACACGGAGAAGTAGAAGAAATCCACTGAAGGACGTAGGTCTCTTCCAAGACGCGCCGCTGAGCCCAGTCCTTGGCTCTTCTCATTCAGTGCTAACCAACTACATTCCGCAGATCAGCACTCCATCTCAGCGCAGGGGAAATAAGTATTTGTACCTTTTACGATTTTTTTAAGGTTTAGCGATATTTAAACCTAATTTTTTGATTTTCAAAAGATCTTAGCTGAACCGCACTTAGTAAGATCAATATCATGAAAATGAAAATGAGTAAAAAAATATACTGAAAAAATAAAAACAAATAAGAGGCAAAGTCACAAGCGGGAGCTAGTTTTTGTTTCACCTTGTAAAAATAGCTGTAGAATTTCCATTAAAAAACCATTGCTACGTTTTGTTTTGATAATTAATTTACATTTCATTATAAAAATTCTGAATTTAATTCTAACTATAAAAGCATTCTTCATTTGTGTCGGTTCAGTGAATTAATCATAATTAAAATGTTTATTTGAAGATCAAAGCGGGTGTAAAATGATGTTGATAAAATAAAGCTCGTTTGTTATAAAATGAATTAAACGTCTACGGCAGGGGTCACCAAATGGCGGACCGCGGTCCGCATGCGGACCGCCGACCCATTGTATGCGGACCGAAAAATATATCCCACGCAGTATTTTTGTTGACGTTAATTCGAAAATTCCGGGCGAAGTAACGAGTAATGTCAATATTTTGCACCGATTCCACTCCAAACATCAAACAGATAAACAACAATAAAAAATGTCACTTTTCTCATTGATATGTAAATAATAATATATTCCATAAAACTTTATTCACAAGGACCCCGAGCGAAACTAATTGGTGACCCTGGTCTACGGTATTCAAAAATATGCCTTTGATGAGATAATATAAGTAAATAATTATGAACTGTCCTACGATTATGAATGTATCGAAATATATATAATAATCTTCTAATACTCAAAGTAGTAAATCTATAAAATAGCGTACCTACCCAATGCAAAAAACTATGCAACACTGTATAAACTCTATCACTGAGGGATTTAATCACGTACTATAACTAACAAATACTTACACTTTTTATAAAAAGATTGGAGTAAGTAAGTATTTTAACGTTTATGTTTAGAAATAACTATGAAATAAGTAATTAATGTATGAGCTTCACATTGTAATTCTATTTAAACTAATTTGCATACCACTGAAATCCTCTGGAGCCAGAGAAATAACGAAGTCTTTACGTCAAACTGTCTGAACCATTAAAGGGTCATAACGACCAATAAAATCTAAGTACTGGCGAATTGATTGCCCCCAGACTATCTTAAATATTTTTATGAGAGCACTTCGACGTGAGCTATAAAAATCGCGAAAGAGTTTGATGACGGCTAACTTAGACCGCAGGTTCAAATCTCATCAACAGTCAACGACTTTTTGCATTTGTATTTTTTTTTTTGTAAATTGTATGAATTATTGTATTGAGAAATGTTTTATCACTTTTTTGTAGATAATCTTGTAAATATTTAGGTATTTGATGCTTGTTACTACCCTATAAAATCAAATAGGCATGCGCGGTACTTATTATCTTTATGAATACGTACTAAAATGTTCCCTAAAGATTATGTTCGAAGTAGTAGGTAGTAAACTTTGTGGTGCTTATGACTACCTATATAAGGCTTTTATTACTATGTTTCCTATAAAAACTAAACGCAATTAAATTACGTATGACTGGCATTAAGAGTAATGGAGCTGAAACCAGATGACAATATTTTTTTAAGTAATGGACCTTCAACCTAATATAAAATGAAATGTCTAATCTAAATGGTTTTTTTTTTAATCAAAAAGCTTTAAGACTGTTGAGTATTTATACTTATTACTTGTTTTGGACACATGCTTTAAAAATATATAATGTTTTATTTAAATTTTCTTAACTAATAATATAAAGATTTGTTTATTTGTTTGTTTGCATCGAACAGGCTCCGAAACCACTGGACTGATTCAATATATTATAAAGGTAACTTACCAAGGTAACTAGTATTTGTTTTGTGTTGGACTATGTTTTGCGTTCATAAGATTTTTAAAAAAATATTTGAACAAAGTACCTATTAGTTTTTTGACTAAGATCAATATATTATCATTTGTTGGTTCATTCTCATAAAGCCTACATTAATCTTCATAACGTATCTGACATAAAAATACTTTTGAAAAGCCGGGACACTGGCAGGTAATTATTAATTCTGTAATTAATTACCTCTCGATCCGAACACCTGGGACCGTAAAGCATCCATCTATTGTTTCATAAGCCCAGGGTTTTTTCGATTAATGCTCAGTACAGTCATGAACACAAATGGGATAAATGACAAAAGTTTTTATGACGTAAGTATAACTTTATTGTACAAGAAGAGTTGTGGTATTAAAAAGTTATACATATTTCAATTCTGTATGAATGATCGGAATTTTATATTGACCGTACCTACTACATAAATAGTGTTGTACTTATAGTTTCTTTTTTTCGTTTTGTCAAAATAATGTCATGAGTGGATTGTTACAACCTCAATTATCCATTACGAGCTATTTCGTACATATATGTATTTCCATAAAGTCCATAATAATGAATGACCACTAAACGCCTTACAGAAATAGCTTAGCAAAAGTCGTAAGCTTGATGTATGAGCTTTGTTACAGGCGCCGTGTTCTCGTCTCATGTACCTATTTAATATTACTATGATGAACGTAGACAGACCACAAAACCAACGGGCCAAAGGTCCAGAGGTCCCTGGGTTAATTAAAAAAAAACTTCCAGGTTGAGCTTTGCGATACGTAGCTTTTTGTTTTGTTATGGTTTATACAATGAAAATGGTGTTTTAATTGGCTTTTTTGGTACTACTTTTTAAAATTTCTTTAATATTTTTAAATAATCGGTACCTACCTACAGATCCATGATCACAATTCATTCCAGAAAAATACAAATAAATTTTAATATACTTATAAGTAATTTTGTTTACATTGTACATCTGAAGTCTTACACACATATTAATACTAATCAAACTAACTAACTAAAGTACTTATAGAAAAGTACATGTTGATACTTATTTTGACAGTTAATAAAATGCAATACGTCATTTCTGACATTAATATATCTACCCAAATGATCTACAGAATACTTTCGTGAGAAGTGGTCATAATTCAAACAAGTTCGGGCAGCAGGTGTCAATGAAATTAACTGTACCCCAAGTACGAGTTTGTGCACACACAGATCGCAGAGACGCAATAGCCGAGCGCCACCGATTTTGTATGGAAATCCAAGCTTCTCAAGAAATCTGCTCGGGGCGCTGCTTGGATCTCCATACAAAATTGATGGCGCTCGGCGATTGCGTCTTTGCGATCCGTGTGTGCACAAACTCGTACTTGGGGTACAGAACTTTTGTTTGTGTAGGTACTTACTTATGAGCTTAATGTCACAAGTGGCTTTTAGACTACTGACATGACATCTTTACGATATTAAGGCAGGTAGGGTCTTTTAGTAATTAGTTCATGTAATCAGAAGGACTTTGAAGGAGACCTTTGCCCAGCAATGGGACATATTAGACATACGTAATTAATACAAAATTACGATTCACCTAAAAATGCAATGCCCACATTTTGGTTCAGTTGGTAGGTTACTGTAACGTTTCTCAAATGACAGGTTGCAAGATTATCGCCGCTGATAGCATAACTAACTGGTTTCCTCACAATATCATATTATGGATATTTAAGGATAACTAGGGAGGAGTATGCCTTACCATGGATTTGGATATTATATCAGATACCTAGTAACCCCTTACTAGGTATCTTAATAGTCTTATCTAGTTTCCCACAACGCAGAGAATACTTGTTACATAAAATTTAGATAAGTATGAAAAAAAAATGTTTTTTTTGGATCAATAAACAATTATTACATGGGTGTAATGAAGTTAATAATGATAATTAAGTGGGCTTAATTATCATTAACAACTGCTACAAAAAACATACATATTTACACAAATGTTAATCATAAAAAAAGCTTTTTTTATCCACCATCCCAGCCTCCCATTGATAGATAATTGATAGTCTTTGTAAATAAACTTGACTAACCAATCAACCCTGTAACTTACACTACCCTATCGACTATCGCCGCTATCGTATAACCGATGAGCCATCAGATAATTGATCCAACACGGACGGGACTGCGACAAAATGAAGACTAGCTATACATAGTCGTATCTAGATTTAGCGTTAAACTACTAGGTATCACAGGCTTCACAGACATCACAACATAGTTGGAAGCTCGTCCACAGACATGAATGGACTGAGTTTTATACTCAAAATGTATCAATCTGTGTGACCAATACTGTTTTCTATAGGCATAAAATTCAAAATACTAATTCATATTCATAAATCATAAAAAACAAACAATAAAATTGGATGTTTTCAAGAGGAGAGTGAATAGGTTCTATCTAGGAAAACGCGTTACATCGTAGGCCGCATCATCATTTAACATCAGATGTGATTGCGGCCAAGCGATTGCCTATAATGCATAAAAAAAAAAAAACAATGTTCTGGTACATTGGTAGGTTTAAACAAAATTACAGTAATTGTTAAGGTAGTATAGTTTGTAATACCTATTACAACATAGATATTATAACCCCTATTTTATTAAAAAAAATAGCGTTGACATTGTGTCTCCAATATTGGTAATCAAGACATCATGCCCGCGCTAACTTTTTATAAGATCGACCGATATATCGTCGTGATCGTCGAACAAAGACGGATGTGAAAAACGCTAGGTTTACAGGAGAGCAGTTTAAAGTTTTTTTATTACATTTTATGTCATCTATCATCATGAAAATTGGACAAGTTGCTATGTGTATAGGCTTTTACAAAATAGCATACAAAATAATTTCCTAAGATGCCTAAATTTTCTAAAAAGTCAGATGCGTCATTGTTTTGCGCACACAAATTTGACGTATCTATATATACGACGTTATTCTTCGGACAATTTTAGCAGAATACGTGGCGCATCGTATTATACGCCGTTGTTCTTGGTGATTTGTATGAAACTAATTGACGCATGTTAGAATATTGATTAAAAACAGCGTTAGTATTTTATAAAATAATTTATTTTATTGGAAAAATTAACGGACACAGACATTGTTTTTATCCTAATAACACATAGGTCATGTAAATATAATAAAAAACTTACAAAAATGGGTGGGTCTCCAAGAAAATTATATAATTAGGTAGGTAGACACATTGTATGTACCAGCCAATCTTTTAAGGATACATTTATAATATAATGTTTCTTATTTCTAATAGTTTTTTATATCATTATCATCATCATCATCATCAACATATATCAGTCCACTGATGGACGTAGGTCTCTCCCAAGACGCGCAACTGAGCCCGATCTTCGGCTCTTCTCTTTCAGTGTTTGCCAGCTTCACTCCGTAGATCGTCGCTCCATCTCGCCGGAGGGCGTCCTACACTACGCTTACCTGAATACGGTCTCCACTCCAGTATCCGTTTTCTCCAACGGTTGTCGGTTCTTCGGCAAACATGGCCGGCCCACTGCTACTTTAGCTTGCTAATTCTTTGAGCTATGTCGAACACCTTTGTTTTCGGGCGAATAACTTCGTTCCGGATTCTATCTCGCAAAGAAATTTCGAGCATAGCACTGAGCGACTTTCAGCTTGTGGTCCAACCCCACTGTCAGTGTCCACGTTTCAGCAGCATAGGCCATAACGGGTAGGACGCACTGGTTGAAAACTTTCGTTCTCAGACATTAAGGGATGGATGACGATAAGACTTGACGAAGTTTCCCAATCGCAGCCCAGCCCAACTGAATTCTCGGGTCTAGGTCTTTCTCGAAGTTGTGTCTACCAAGCCGCAGTGTCTGTCCGAGGTAAACATACTCCTGCATAAATTCAAGAGGCATTCCGGCAACGGTTATGGGCTCTGGGTTAATACGATCACTAACCATGATCTTCGTTTTATCCAAGTTCATGCCCAAACCAATCCGTCGTGAGGCTTCAGCTAGACTAAACTGTTCAGCATCTGAATCATCTCGATTCATATATTAGATTGTAGTATATTTGTATCTGAAGCGAAGCGTGTGCTGTCTTTTTGATTAACGTATAGCTTTCTTATTCTATTTTTTAAATCATTAACATGTCCCTGACATGACTGTATATTATTTGTATTATAACTAATAAAACTCACTAATTGGTTACCGGTCACGAAGTGACATATTTATTTGAAATGACAGTTCTACCAACTAATTACACAGGCTATAAATAACATTTTAACACCCCCACTTAACAAAATAATACATAAGTTTTAATTTGTTACAATTCCTAACATTTTTAGAAATTTATTATGTTTACATGAATTTAATCCCTTCGTCAACAAATCAGCAGGCATTTCTTGTGTTGAAATGTATCCTATATCAACAAATTTATTTTTAATAACATCTTTTACATAATGAAATCTTACATCAATGTGTTTGGATCTATTATGTGTCTGATGACTCGTTGCTATTTTCAATGCACTTTGATTATCACAAAATATTTTTATTACATGTGTTTGATCAGTGAGTTCATATATTAAATTCCTTAAATATACAGCTTCTCGAGTTGCCTCAGATAAAGCAATATATTCAGCTTCTGTACTAGACAGGGAAACAGTTTTCTGTTTTTGACTTTGCCATGAAATCACAGAACCACACCATCTAAAACAGTAACCAGTGTATGATTTCCTATCTAAACAATCACTACCCCAATCGGCATCAACATAGCCTACTAAATTAACATTTTCTTTGCTATACATTAAACAATAATTTTTAGTCTTATGTAAGTATCTCAATATTCTTTTAGCATAACTATAATGATTTTCATTATAACAGTTGTTAAATTGGCTTAAGTAACTAACAGAATAACTTATGTCTGGTCTTGTGAGGACTGCCAAGTACATGAGACTACCTATCAGTTTCTGATAAGGGATATCTTTGATACATTTTTCAGATCTTTCTAAATTCAATCCACATTCAATAGGAGTATCAGCAGGTTTACAATCAGACATATTAAATACAGATAACAATTTTTCTATATATTGTTGCTGGTCTACACATATAGTATTCAACTCTTTATTTACATTGATTCTCATTCCCAAATAACGTCTTACTGAACCTAAATCTTTAAGTTTAAATTCAAGACCCAGTGCAGTTTTTAATTTATCTGTTTCTTTTACACTATTTGAAAAAATCAAAAAATCATCTACATAAACAGCTACTATAACTTTAGATTCACCAACATTCTTTTGAAATATACAGGGTTCATATTTACTATTTTTTAATCCTAAATTACATAAGAACTCTTTTACCCTTTCATACCATACAAAAGAAGATTGTTTCAGCCCATATATGGCTCTTTTTAACTTTAAAACTTTACCTTTACAATTTTTATTTTCAAAACCTTCAGGAATAGACATGTAAATGTTTTCTTTTAAGTGTCCATTTAAAAAAGCAGTTGTCACATCCAGGTGTGTAATGTCCATGTTCCACTGTACACTAAGAGCAAATAACATTCGCAACGTTGAATGTCTTACCACTGGAGAGAAAGTGTCCACATAGTCTATACCATGTTGCTGTGTGAACCCCTTTGCAACAAGTCTAGCACGGTATCTAACTTTGTCACTAACGTCAAGTTTTTTATTGAACACCCACTTACACGGCACAATTGATACATCACAAGGAATGTCAACGAGCTCCCAAGCATCATTGTACTGAAATGATTTCAGCTCCTCTCGCATGGCTAGTTTCCATTGATCAGCCTCAGGTCCATTCATTGCATCAGATAAAACAATCTGCTCTGTCACTGGTAAACAATCTGAAACAGTTAAAGCATTAAGGCCATAGCGTTCTGGAGGTCTCCTTAATCTCTTTTCTGCCTGAATTTCTTCTTTTTCAGAAATAATAGTTTCATCTCCATCAGAGTGTGTTAAAGTTCCATTTCCATCTGACTCAGCATTTGTGTAAACTGAAGTACTAGAACTATTCAGAGATTCATCCAGCTTGAAATCCCCCACTGAATCTCTGTTCTCATATGGAATTTCTTCTTCTTGTTTCCAACTTTCTGTATCCTCCACTGTTTCTGGCTTTACTTCCTGCTTGATTACCTCTTTCTTTTCAATCTCAATCACCTTCTCACTAATATCAATTGACGCTTCGTTTCTACTGACTCCTTCCTGGATCACAACGATATCTCTGCAATTGCTTATCAAATTAGTTATGGGATTGTAAACTCTGTAACCTTTAACATTGTCCGGATAGCCTACTAAGATACATTGGACTGCCTTTTTGTCCCATTTTAATCTTCTTTCCTTAGGTATGTGTACCATTACTTTGCTTCCAAATATACGAAGATTACTGACGTCTGGTTTATCTCCGGTCCAGATCTCTATTGGTGTCTTGCTGTTCAAACCTGATGCTATGGACCTGTTACGTAAGTAAACAGCAGTACATACTGCTTCTGCCCAAAAACGTTTAGGCAGCCCTGCATCGTACAGCATACATCTTGCTTTTTCTACCACTGTTCGGTTAAAGCGTTCACAGAGACCATTCTGTTCCGGTGTGTAAGGACAAGTTTTCTGATGAACTATGCCTGCATCCTGTAAGAATTCTTCAAATTTCTTACTACAGAATTCCATGCCATTATCTGTCCTTAACACTTTGATCATTCTGCCCGTCTGGGTTTCCACTAATGTTTTAAATAGCTTAAAATGTGAGAATACTTCATCTTTTGTCTTGATAAAGTAAACAAATGCCATCCTGCTGAAGTCATCTACAAGCAGTAAGAAGTATTTCTTTCCTCCTATAGATTTCTCTTCCATAGGCCCACAGATATCTCCATGTATTATATCGAGTAGCTCCTTGCCTCTGTTACCAATATTAGTAAACGGCAACCTGGCTTGCTTTCCCTCACAACACACAATACAGTTTGATTTGCTGAACTGTGCTTTATCTGTGTATGACATACCCTGAACAGCACCATCTCTCATCACATTAAGGTCTTTGCTATTTATATGGCCAAACCTTCTATGCCACACACTTCCCGGTACTGATGTCAACAAACAATCAACTTGTTTGATTCTTAGTTTGTATACACCGCCAATTAGATCTGCAGTAGCTACAAGTTTGCTATTCTGATTATAAATATTACAGTGCTTATCACCAAATGTCACTTTATTTCCTTTTGTCAATAACTGGCTAACTGATAGTAAGTTAGTTGCCAATTTTGGCACATACAACACTCCCATTACTGAAATTTCATGTTCTGTATGTCCAACAACTGTAGTTATTTGCACATCTCCACAGCCTTCAACTGGAACTTTCGATTCATCAGCGATGATTATCTCGTCGACTTGTTGTTGTTTATTTGTGTGTAACAACCAGTCCTTTTTTGACGTTAAATGACAACTTGCACCGCTATCGACGTACCAATCTGTTGAATTGAAGTTTCCACTCAGAAATACTGCACTGAATGCATTAGATTCTTTGCTTTTCTGAGTATTTTCGCACTGATTTTTGTAATGTCCTAGCTGTTTGCATTTATGACATCTGACATTTGATTTGGCGTTTGATTTGACATTAGTTGTTGACGTTGACGTTTGATTTTTTTTCTTTTGTTGCCAACCTTTCGTCGCAAACGCACTCTGTGACGTAGTAGCAGCTTCTTTTTCGTCTTCCATATCGAGCAATTTGGATTTAATGGCGTCTGCCGTCATTTCTATGCCCGAATGTTCAATTGCCATGATCATCGGTTCAAACTTTTCAGGCAATCCAGCTAATAATAGGGAACCAATCCACTCGTCACTGATCTTGAATCCAGCATTATTTAATCTTTGACTTGTTTCAAGTATTGAAATCACATAATGGTTCATAGATTCACTTTCTTCTCGACGAATTGAAATGAGATTACGAAGTAGTCCAATGCGCCTTGTAAAGCCATTATCATCAAATAGCTTTTTCAATTTTGTCCATAGTCCTTGAGTAGTTGTTTCAGTTTTGATATGCGCAAATAAACTCGGATCTATTGTCAAAATGATTTTCGCTTTCGCCTTCGCGTCGTTGGGATCGCCATCTTTCATTAGGCATTTTTCCATTCCCTCCAAAACTAGGAAATTTTCTACTGCAAAGGCCCAGTCTTCGTAATTTTCTCTCCCCTTTAACTTGCTTATGCTCGCTATTAAGTTTGTCGACATTTTGCACTATTTATATCAGTTTTTCCACTGCAAAACTCGTTAAAATCGCGCAGGCTCATAACCTAATAAAACTCACTAATTGGTTACCGGTCACGAAGTGACATATTTATTTGAAATGACAGTTCTACCAACTAATTACACAGGCTATAAATAACATTTTAACAATAACTAAGTTAAATTGACACCGCACTGGAACTTCAGTACTAAATTTAGTTTAATAGTAATTCTTTGTATGAAGGATCATATAAAAAAACGGTAGGAACCAGGCCGTAAGTTTCTTGCCCGTTCTTCTAGGCTCTGGTCGCGTGGAACTGGCACCTAGAATCACCTAGTATGTATGACGATTCTAAATGATCCTTGTGATTTTACTGACGTGAATTTTGACTTCTGACTTTTTTGACTTCTGTTGTAAATCCTGCAACGATTCCGCTAATATGACGATGTCGTCAGCAAATTGTAAGTGTGAGATATATTCGCCATTGATGTTAATTGCCCATTCATATGACATCTTCTTGTCTTACTCCGCGGCGCATTTGGATAGGTTCAAACTGCTGGTTCTGGCAAGTTTAAGCCATTGTAAAGGCATCTCACACTTCGATGTATCGTCAATCCACCTGGCATCGTTGCAGAGACTGTAGAACAGCAAAGGTTTCAATAGAGTCAAAGGCTTTCTCATAGTCCACAAACGCTAAGCACTTTTCAAAATAACCCTGGAAAACAGTTTGTAAACATGGCTCAAGAGTGAAATCGGTCTGTAGTTATTAAGTAAAGCCTTGTTGCCTTTCTTGAAAAACATCACAACTACACTTTTGCAAAAGATGAAAAATTTTCACATGTCTCGCATATTTCGCTTACCTACATATAAAATGGTTATGGCGAAAAATCTCGTTCCTTTGAAAAAATAATAAAAAATATCTAAAACTAATTTTAATCGGGTAAATTTAAAGCAAAAACGGCGTATTTGAAAATCAGTCCGAAGAGTAACGTCGGTTTGGTACATCCGACATCCGTTTATCCGTAAAACACCGACGGATTGTACCAACCGTCTTCAATCAGTGCATAGAACAACGACGCACTGTGTGATCCGTCACCAAATAATACATCAAACTAAAATCACTCTTTCATTACTGTATAAACTTAAAATGTAATTCCAATTATAGTTACGGCCTAATCGAGACTCGGGAAACTAACAATTTTAAATAACCAAGAACAACGACGGATCTGACAGACCGTCGTTGTTCCACCGACTAGCCATCTAGAGCAATTTAACTTGTTAAAATACACAATAATATATAATTAATTTAGTATAAAACATACAATGATTTTTCGCAACCTTGTAATACGCTGCCTGGAACACAGACGGATTGAACGATACGTCACGCGCGAGAGGGTTGCGGGGGGCAGAGTAAAGCGCCGAACAACGGCGGATCTACACATAAGTCGTTGTACTACGCTCATAAAATCAAATGCGCCTATGTTCAACTGCGTATTTCGATAACTATTAGGAAAAATGAAAAAATTGTTTCACTATTCGACGTAGTACAAAATTGTAAATACACTCGAGAGCAATGAATCCGGGTCACTTAAAGAATCCTAAAAATCTCGGAAACTAAAAATGCTAGGTCAATGCAATAAATTGTATTTAATAGACAATGTAATACTCCTTAAATGAAGGTATTAAAACTTCTTAGTTATTGTAAAGTTATATCATAAAAAAATCAAATTTGAAAAAGGGCCACTTTCGAAGATGGAACTACGAAATTACAGCATTTGGTTTTGCTTTTGTTTGTAATCTGTCATTTATGTGGGTACATAAACCATGTTGATAGTGCTCTATATTCATTATTCAAGCTGAAATTATGTCGCTTACGCCTGAAGAATGCACCAGAATACTTACAATGCTGGAAACCGGCCGGAGTCAGCGCGATACAGCCAGGACTGTCGGTGTGTCGCTGTCAACAGTACAAAGAGTTCTCCGACGTTACGAAGAAACTGGTTCTAACCTACGCAGACCAGGAACGGGCAGAACCAGGTGTACCACAGCACGAGAAGACCGATACTTGGTGAACACCATGCTTCGAAATCGCTTTCTTACAGGAACTGAACTCACCAATCAGTTTCGACGCCTCGGAGGAAGTAACCCAAGTGCATGGACAGTAAGACGTCGGCTTGCTGAATCTAACTTAAAACCCCTTAGACCTGCAAACGGCCCTAAACTGGAGCGTGGGCATCGTATTTCGAGACTAAGATATGCCCAGAGCCACGTAAATTGGAGTATTGAAGATTGGTCAAAAGTTATGTTCTCCGACGAATCAAAATTTATGCTCTACAAGCACGATGGAAGACACAGAGTGTATCGAAGACCAGGGGAAAGATTCAAGCAAGCATGCATCGAAGAAAAAGTAGCCTACGGTGGTGGGTCTGTACTTGTGTGGGCCGGAATTTCTTCTGAAAGTCGCACAGAGCTGGTGATCATAGAAAACGGCTCTTTAACTAGCGTAAGATATGTGGAAGAAATCCTCAATGATCACGTTGGTCCATTTATGGTCAATTTAGGTGAGGATGCTATATTTATGCATGACAATGCCCGACCTCATACAGGTAGGATTGTGAATGACTACCTTCAAGAGATGAACATTACTCGTATGGAGTGGCCAGCGCGCAGCCCGGATATCAACCCGATCGAGCATGCTTGGGACGAGCTAGGCAGATGCGTAAAACAACGAAACCCTCCCCCAATCACGCTTCGTGAGCTCAAAATTGCTCTCACAGAGGAATGGGAGAATATTCCCCAAAATCGTATAAGGAACTTGGTGTACAGCATGCCAAACCGCGTAAACGCAGTAATGGAAGCACGAGGAGGCAATACGAAGTATTAAAATTCAAGAAAATCGTAATAAAGTTCAAAAATTTCATGTTTCCTATTTTTGTTTTAAGGAGAGATCAGCAGTTTTTTTCTTTATGTAATTTTGTGTTAATAAAATGTATGGTGACTCATATTTTTTTTACTTTCATTTAAGGAGTATTACATTGTCTATTAAATACAATTTATTGCATTAACCTATCATTTTTAGTTTCCGAGATTTTTAACATTCTTTAAGTGACCCGGATTCATTGCTCTCGAGTGTAAATTAATGAAATAAAAAAAAAATGACGTAAAGTCACATAAGCCTTTGTTCGACGATCACGACGATATATTATAAATTAAGTATAAATTATCTATACAATAAACAATAATGACAGATATAAGTTATCGGTCGATCTTATATAAAGTTAGCCCAACATATAGCGGTGACAACTTGCCTACTACTGGTCGCACGATTGTTTTCTAATAAACGCTTTGCCGCCCGTATTTATTTCGTACAAAACAGTGGATCATGAGTTCGATCCCCACCAAGAACAAACATTTGTGTAATGGCAAATATTGACGGAAGAAATGGAAGTAACACTATATTTCGAGGGCGTCGTGCAAGAAATGCTTAACTAACAAAATCAAAATCGCGAGTAAACGCCGTTTTAGTGTTTTTTTCCGACTAAATTTACTAAGTTTTTTTGTGTATGCAATATTGTACTGTAGGTTTTTTTTTATATTCTATGCATATATTTAAAAAAAAGTAATTAAGTATTCTAGGTTCCATAGATTTTCTTAGTTTGGTACTAGATAGCGAAGAATATTTATTTAACTTATTTATCCAAGATGTTCAGTGATGACTATGACGCGATTGTCTAATCCAGATTGGTCAAAAATAGCTGTACAGATACACTGGCTTGCATTCTAAATGTCCTTAGTACCCGATTTTGGTGCATAATCTAGTTTTAAATTAACCTCCTGGCAACAACCCAAGACCCTGAATATTACGATAGCGGTACCCTAAGGGGCGCATTACAGCATGTGAGATGCAATATCCTAGTTGAGTTCACTAGCTGGTTTAGTGAAGTGTTGTGGGCAACAACAACATACTTAACCAGCAAGCCAACTCATCTAGTGTATTGCATCTAGAATGCTGGAATATGCGCGTTACTTGGCTCTACTTGTCTGCACTAGCCGTTTTTTGGGGATCTATAAATAATATAATTAATGAAGAGTTTAAGACCACCTGCATAATGCACAGAAAATATAAAATCTCCTAATAAATATAGTAAAATATTCTTGCAATTTTCTAGAATGTTAAACAAAAAAGACAAAATATGAAAGGCAGCACGTAACCGCTGAAGAAATTTCATTTCAGAATTTCAGAGCATCAGTGGCGTAACGTTATGCAATAAAATGAATTTTAATAACACCTACCTTTGGCATTTTTGTTCACGATTATTCTAGAGTGTTCTAGAATGTTGGCACCGTCATTTGTTTTTTGATGTCTAGAAGAATCCAACAAGCTTCGAAAGTATAAATAAAAGTCAGTAAGTACTTTTATGAACCATTTAAAAAAAATGAACGCGTGTTCAGCTTTTTAATGCACTACAATAGGTCGACAGATTCAGCCATTTTTTTTATGTCAACGTTACAAAACTGTGACTGAACAATCAATACCTATCAGTAAAACAAATGAAAACCCAATTCATTTGTTTTGTATTTACAAACCATATTTGCTTTTATGCTGGGGCCACATTAGCGGGCTACGGCGAATATTCGTGCTAACGCGATGTATGTGGCCGGGTACATCGTGTCATCGCGTAGTATTTAGACAAGAAGATCGCCTATACCCGAACACGATGTTTTTGTCGCGCCAACACGATACGAATATTCGCCCGCTAATGTAGCCGAAGCAATTTAGTGAAGCCGCGAGTATTTCAGTAATGGTTATCTATATCTATATTATTTATAAATGTCTAATCAAAGGGTTAGGGTGTAGCGGTCAGTATTTTGCTGGTTTGTACTTATGAAGAGACCAGAGCTTAAGGTTTTAATCCAAAGCCGGCTGGGAGATGCATAAACTTTTTAACAGCTTAAATTATTACGTAGGCAGTAAAAGTTCGTGTTTAAATATTTAATGAAATATTTAAACAATTATTGATTTTAGCTTTACTATTACTAAAAACGAGTTTGTTATCGTTTTTTGATTAAGGTCTTGTGGCTGAAACTTCACTCAATTTTTCAACACAATTTTGAACACGAGGAAGTTTCCTTGTATACCTTACTTGAATCCTAACTTTAAACATACTTTACAGCACGACCTGTCCAAGTTATTAGGCTTTATTAAAGCTGAGATTATTGTGTGCAGTGCAATAATTTCAGTAGACGGGCTTAGTAAAGCAGTGCGTTGTTATAGGCTGTAGTTAGGTACCGCTTATGACTTGTTTTATAATTATGATTGAATGACAAGGAATAAAAGTTGAGGAAAATATGGTATCTCCTACGAAAAAGGCTTTCACGTCGAGCACGACCTTGGCTTGGGGCCTGACGACTAATGGATGGTATTCTGTTGTATTTCTTATGAAACTGATAAAAATTTCGTTTGCGCGATCTAGGGTTTACCAGTGCCATCTGTTGCTTGGTTGCGCAGACTTAGGCGGAGTTATTCATGTTACGTGCTAGGTGGCGCTTTATAGTTATTCATTGTCCATGAGGTATACATTAAAGAGTTATCTATATAATGACGACCATGAAAAAGCGGCTGTTGTTACTCAAAAACTTAGCTCTAAGCAGCAATAGAGCACCGTACAAGGCAATAATATTTAGAGTTTCTGGTCACGTAGGGCCAACTTGATGCCTTTCAGTCCCGACTGAAGTGGACCTCTAATAGAACTATGAAGCTAATATATAGATATGCATAAAAACTTTATTGCTCGGTAGTTTTTTCTGAGAGAAATTCATTTGGAGTTTTGTTGAATATGAAATAGGATGTTTTTAAGCTGATAAATTTACTTTGCTCTGAAATAAGTAAATGGAAAAGTGACGTTAAAAAATCTTTTACACGAAAATACGAATATCACAGTAGAGATAATCCATTGTAAAATGAACGCGCATTGACCGCAGTTACACTCACATGCAAAAATACATTGTAGGTAGTTTACAAAATATTTACAATTTACGGCCGGTTTCTCGAACGATGATCAACGAAAAAATCAAATAATTACTATGTGTCAAACTCGGATCAATCGTGATTTGGGTTTCCAGAAACCGGCCGTTAGTATATTTTATTACAATTTTTTTTTTTACATTTAAAAACTTTATTCACAAACAAACTTACGACTAAGTATACAGTATTTACAAAATGTACATTGGCTTATAAAATACATAAGAAACAGTTGAGCTATCTACAGACCGTTGCAAACGATCTATAAAAAGATCCAAATCAGTACCAATCGGAAGCGTAGGGGAGACCTAGGATAGTTGTTACAGAGGAGAGTTGTTACAAAGCCGATTTCTCGGAACCTATGATCGTTAGTGAGCTGGCAATGCCACTCAATTGATTCTTTTTAGATGCGCTTCTTGATGAAACAAGTGCCTTAGGCACCAGGCAAATGGTTTCCCGAGTACGACGTCTGCATGAAAAAAAAGCCGAAAAGTAATTTTTTTGTCAAAATTTTGGTTATATTTATATCGTGACACATTCAATTTAGGTGGTCATGTTATTTTTTTGTATACTGTAGGGTTTTTGAAGTTTCAAATAGTGGCATTGTTTTGATGATCCTTTACGTCGTTGTGAAATTATGAATGTTTATTCTGACCAGGTCGTAATTTTCGACACCTAGGAGAGTTGTGACACGCTGTAACAACTCTCCTATTTTAGTTTGTTTGCTTTGAATGTTATGTCATTAGCAATCCAATCAAAAGGTTTCAGTTCAAGAGTGGAAAGGCTGGTCGAGAATGGCACTAGGAGTGAGCTGCTGTACGTCTGTCATAATAGATTGGATTACAGACATATTTTATAGCTGCTGATATTGTCATGATGCCATAGTTACTTAAAAAATATTTATTTCTTATAATCTTAATGTCTGTAGTCTCAACAATTATGCCAAATGATAATTGAAGTATTATTAAAGGGTGTGTGTTTTATAATTCTTATAAAAGTCATCTTACCTATCGAATATAGTATTGATAAACAGCTGTAACAACTTACCTTGGTGCCTGTCACAACTTACCTCGGTGTTAGGAGAATTGTTACAGTTTGAGTTGTTTCTGTTTTGGTGGATTTTCTCAGAAACCTTACAACTTTCATTTATTGTCATGACTGTTTTTGATAAAGGAAAGATTGCTCTATATTTAAACATACAGTTGATAACTGTGCTATGTTTCTTTATTGAGATATATGGGTTTAAGTAAAAATTGTAACAACCCTCCTTGGTCTCCCCTACCCAAGATACTGGCTGCATTGCCGCCAATATATTACAATACATTATAATTGTTATTTAGTATTAGTTAATTCATATTTAGGCGTATGACAAAGTAATTCATACATAAAAATACTAAAACAAATTACTTGCACAACAGTAGGTAAGGGTAAATTTGATACATTTTAAGAACTATATTTGTCATATCTTGCCATTATAATTTCGTTTCTGCATTCGCTGAGAATAATGATGTCTTTACAAAAAACAGCTTTCAAACTTGGCAGCTTCGCAATTCGTGTTTGCGGAGAACATTTTGTTATAAAATGTATATTTCTATTTCCGTTTTGGTAAAGCCAGTGTGTTATACATACAAATTATATTGTCTATGCGACATGCGATGCAGTATCTGACAAACATTCACGGTTTTCTTTATAAAAGACTTCTGTTTAATGATGTACGCAACTGCGCTGAAATATCGGAAAATAAACTCACAAATCATATTAAATATAGAGTTTAAAAAGAAAACTGTTTTTTTAGATATTGTTTTATCTCTTGGTGTCTTTGTTTTGTTAAGAAGATTGAAAATAAAGTTTACAAACACGTATACAAACAATAAATAAATAATAAAAGTTCAAGGAAATTTTGCACAATGTTATCTAGTTCAAAACTAGTCCATACTTGTGTTCTAGAAACTAGATTGCAAACTAGACATTTTTGTTTATAAAGACAGAACACACATTTATCCAAGACCACATTTTGTTAGATAAGAAGAAACCTAGCTAAGATATTATTAAAAAGTGCATTATTTCAAGTTTAAATTCCAGTACTTGACGGACGATGTGGCGCGGCAGGTGAGGGTCCGCCTGCGACGCGGAGGTTGCGGGTTCGATTCCCGCTTTGGGATAAATGTTTGTACGATCTGCAATTATTTATTCCGGGTGTTCTGGGTATTTTATATGTATAATAAAATATATCTATCTATGTAATGTATTGTATTAAGTATGTCAGCCTTCTAGTACCCATATAACACAAGCTCTGCGTAGCTGGGAGCTAGATGATGTTGTGTGGATTGTTTAGCATTATTTATTTACTTATATAAAAGTCAATTTACTAAAACGCTGAAAACGTATCTAACTTTGATGAAAAGGCGAGCATTATCGAACACGCTTTTAGACGAAGGTACTAACTAGTAATCACTTCCACAGACAACGTGATTGATGAAGGGCTAAGAACAAAGTATCGTATATCTGTCTCTTACTATCTTGACCTAAATAGATGAGAAGGCCAACATTCTTCCTTATCTTAAAATTGAGGGCATGATCGATAGACTGGGATAAATTAATAGAAGTTACTTGAAGTGCCTTTTAATTATTTTAATTGAAACCAATTCTTTGAATGATTACTTCCATTTATTAAATAATAAGTTTGTGATCAATTTTATAAAAAAAATGGCATTTATAAAGGTATATATTTACAAATTACACACGAAACAGTAGTAATGCAGATCATTACAAACGCTTAAATACTCAACTGATCCATATCAGTGCTAATCAAAAATTGTCATACCCTCATCCCAGGTGGGGTCCACACAACCGTTTATTTTTTTACTAAGTACTTTACATATTGACTTTAAATTCCACCAAATCGAACAAAAAAACTTACATAACATCAAAACAATAAAATACAAAATGTTACCAAAAAATAATAAAACTACATAAGTATATTAAGAAATTTACAGTTACAGAGAGACTAGTCTAAGAAAATAGACAGTCTTAGAAAATAGGTTTTATTACATTATGCGCCTGCTACTGTTGCCTAGATCTGTTAATAAGAAAACACAAGCTTTCAGCATCAGATAGTCTGGAGTAGGTAGGCCAATGCGATCCACAAGATAGGCGTCTAGGTATTGTATATGTATCGCTAGTGGCTCGTATGTGCATTAGTAGGGCGGGGTGCTAGTGTGAGCGGTTTCACGACTTCAAAACTTTTCACTCTAAGTATTGAGCGCATGACGATAAAAATAAATATTCACGGAGATTTTCTCTCCATTCTCAAGCTACACAGATCTGTATTGGACGTAGATAGGAATAAGCAGTAGTAAGCTTGTAATTAAATATGGTGATATGAAAAAAAAAGAAAAAAACATATTATGATTTTGTCACTATAGTGGATATCTACTATAGTGACAAAATCATAATATGTTCCCAGACTAATACTTAACCTTAATTCCAAACTTTATCAGTGATCTTCATATTTCGATTGAAAATCAAGATTTTATTTTTTTTGTTAGAAAGAGCACATCTAAAGAACTGTAAACCATGCCACGCCTGTTATTCTAGGTTGGCATGATAAACCATGCCAAGTTTCTTGCCTGTTCTTCAAGGAGCAAGGAACTACTCGTAAATCACGTAATCCTATATACCTATAAGTTTACCTAATAATTCTAGTTTTTCATACATAAGTTGTAGGAAACTCATATCACTTTTTGAAGCCTACATTTCTCCGTCCAGACCTCGAAGCTCTTGGCTCTCGAAGAGGCTCTAGAGGTCAAATATTCGATACTATTTTTATCACGGTCTATTTATTTCGGCTCGATACGCTTCATAGGATGGAAAATTTTAATTTGGGGCAACGTAGCTGTTTATTAACTTTATAGCTTATTTAGTAACTTTAACGAAGTTACTGGTAACCCTCGTTTGTTGAACCGGTATCTTGTTTTAATGGCGGGTATTTTTAGAACAATATTTTGATTAGAACAACCAAATTCAAAATGAAAATTGGTATATAATATTTATACCACGGATCATATTAAGAGATTTCATAAAATATAAGTTTTTAAATAGTAATAGTGGGAACTAAACTTACAACACAGATAGTCAAAACTGATTAGGAATAGTTCAAGCTCTGCTTGGCTTGGGGCTATTGTGTAGATTATCCAACATTATTTATTAGTTGTAAATAGCTTAATTTATCTACCAATTTTTATTCATATTTTGTAGTGAACATTATTAGTTTTAGTAAGTATGCCGTTATGCTTTTGTAATGCTAATGTCTAAAATTATATCAATGGTTAGTATATAATATTGGTTCTCATCACAATATTAGCACCAAGCTATAATATAAAAGTTTGCAAGCCACTTGGCGCAAATAACCCAATACACAGCTGAAATATATTATTTCTAAACCAATATAAAACTTTCGCTCCACTACGTCTCATTCTAATCCCGACACAATTTTCCACTTCAACTAGAAATGAATTGCCTACGAAGTGGTTTGTGCGGAAACTTTTCAGTAGTGCGAGGAAATATTGTCTCTGAAAGTCGTATGGGTTTAGGGTTGCCACGACAGGCGTCACAGCTCAGTTAGTAGTAGCTCCGCCTTCCGTGCTGTGGGTCGTGGGTTCGATTCCTACCCAGAGCAAATGTTTGTGAGATAAACATATTATATTTGTTCTGTGTCTGGTTGTTTCTATGTATTCTATGTAGATTAGATTAGATAGACTTTGTTATTATGGAAACTATATTACTGATAAAATACTTATGTACGGTACTTACTTACATAATAATTTGCGAGATAAGTTATCAAAGTAATTATTTTTTTGTCTGTTGCTCATAGCATAACCTTTCCCGTGGTAACACCAGTTTTGGTACACAAACTGGCGTTGAACGTTTTTGAGGTGGTGAAATTTTCTACGACCAACACCTAAATTTTGACCTATGTCAAACTAGATAACGGCCAAATGGCTTGAAAACTGTCATTAGTTTTGGTTCAGTTTTGGCCTGATGAATGCTTGGGTTTCTTTAATCAGGCAACGGCTTATTCAACGTACCTGTCAATATCTTTCCTTGTCATCCTTTCTGTCCGCTGTCAGATAAAAACTTTATTGATAACCCTACCGTGAGCATTGATCTGAAACTTCGTCTATATTCCGGTGCGAATGAGTTCAAATTCGTTTTGACTGAAAATATCTGTAAAGTTCTAACATAAGCTCGAGTTTAGGTTATCGGTTTAAGTCATAAAAACTTCTTGATTACGTCACATGATCTGTGTGGGTCTGACGTTTTTACGTTTAAAGTTTTATGTTCATTGTTCTCGGGTATTTTTTTCAATTTCATATTGCAAACTTTTTTAATTTTGCAAGGGTTTGAATTTTATTTTCTCTTTTAGATATATTTTTTCTGTAATCCATGGTTTTTTTGTAAATCTAGAAAGAACAATAATTCAGCAAGAGATGACATGGTGATAAAATACAACTTACAAGTACTTCGTAGATATTTTCAATTTTGTCATAAACTTTCATTTAATGAGTTAATTACTTTTGTTCACGCTTTAATTATCAAAGGACGCTATCGGGATTTGAACCTACAACCTTTACCAAAATAAACAAAGTTCGAATACTACCTACACTTGTGCCCACGCAAATAACCTATAGAATTGCACCTGCTTCTTTGATATCTCAGAGGTGCGTACAAATAAATGTGACAATCTAAAGTAAACGTTACGTGTATTTGATTTACATTGCGTGTCAAACGCCCGCTCGACAACTTAACAATGCAGCGTCATCGCGCAATATAAATCGAATAAAACTGCATTAGTTTCGAACACTTTCCAATCCTTTCGTAGGTACCTACTTTGCTTTGTTTATTTTTACATACTTTGTATAGTTTACTGGAACACCATTTATCTAGTTTTTTGAGGAGGGCGTTGGTGGATAGACAGTAGTTCCGTTAAATAATTTTGTATTTACGCTAATATATGTATTACGCTGCGTTACGTTAACTTTACGATTGTTACTTTTATCGTGCACACCTCTCAGATAGTTAATAAACTAAATAAATAATGACAGCGATCTACTCTCTAACTAGAAATCCCTCTACTCGTGCTTGGCTTCTTTACTATTCAGTGCCTATTCACTGTACAAGGTGTAAAGAGTATTATCAACAAAATTAACTGTAACCAGGAAGAAGATATTTTTTTTTCATAAATGTTTTTTGCGAACCCAAGAAGTTTCTGTTTAGACTTTTTGCTTGCATTGCCAGAATCAAGGATTTTCTTTCTTCTCCTTTACCGTTTTAACTGCGAATAACAGAACCCTATACAAATATTCACAAATCTTTGCACTAAGCATATCTTATAATGAGAACTAGATGACGGAATACTCAATTTTTTTTAACCTGATATAATTTTTTAAACGAAAAAATTTAAAACCGTTGTACAACCTGTATCAGCTGAATTTACAGGTCAATTATTTAAACCTCGGGGCGGGCGTTCACAGATGAGTTCGTTCTCATACAAACACACATAACGTATAATGTCGGGGGTTCGTAGATAGCGATTGGGCCATTTCGCCAACAGCATAATTGGTTGCTTTGATCATACGTTTCCGGGTAAAAGTGCCATTTTCAGTATAAAAGATTAGTGATGAAGGGGAAAAATACTGAATGATCTCTGTTTGAGAACCTGAGAAACAAAAGAGGCACGGGACCAATGTGGTACAACTTTTTGTTTATGTGGCTTCTGCCCGTCAATAAGAAACTAAATTATGCTTTTCATTAAAACAATCCTAAGAAAACAAAACACTGTTATATGTATAATTTTTTATTATAATTGGTTGCTATAGATCAGGTCACGGTTCAGTAGTATCGGGCATAGGGGTAGGGAGCGACGATGCTTCTGTATCCAGCAGCGTAGGGGTAAGCTCCATAGGCAGCGATGGGGGCGATAGGGGCGATGGGTGCGGCGGCGATGAAGCCGGGGTCTTTGCGCACGACAGCGTTGAAGCCCTCAGCTCCGGCCGCGTAGTCCACAGTGCGCCGCGTGCCGTCCGACTCCAGCAGCGAGTACTGTCCTTGCACGTTGTTGCCGGCGCGCGCCTCGATCTGGTTCTTGAAGTCGCCGGTGTGCGGATCCGCTACGCTGTACGCGAAGCTGGAGTAGTCGGAGGCAGCAGCCACAGCCACCAGGGCGAGGAGAGCGACGAACTGAACAACAAAGAAAAATAATAAATATACATTAATTGACATTTCACACATCACATTTAAACAGCAATATTACTACTACGGAAGTTTGAATGAATAGAATTATTTCACGGTCACTTGATAAGTGATTCCCGTAATTTAACAGAATATATAAAAATCTAGAAATTATCTTATCAACTCGAATTTGGTAATTGTTTCGGCTAAAAATTGTCTAGAAGTCTTTTTAATTATTCGCGTATTTTAATGAAAAAACAGGTTATTTTAATTATAATCAAGTAATATTTACCTTCGCAACCATTTTGAAGAATTTCCTGTTGTTGCGACTACGTCGGTCGATGTAATGAGAATGATATGTTCTGCACTATTCCTACCTTTTTATATCATCGAAAATTGCTCTACAATAAAACCACTCCATTAAAAGTAGGTTAAACCAGGAAATATTGGACAAAAGTTGAAAAGGTTTTCAATCTTGTTCTTGCTGACTTATGCATACTTTCGACAGATTCGTAAACAAGCCTTGAAAAGATTTAAGAATTGGTCTTCTGAAAAACGGCGACCGTTTTCTGAACGAAGCAGTTATCCGAATATTTATCTGCTATTTCTAATATTGGATATAGTTTTGCTGGCTTTGGTTTACTATATGTTTAGATAAGTTTTTTTTAAAACAAGAAATAGATAAGATTAAAAGTCAAAAATACACCGCATGTACCTAAATATTTTTTTAATCGTAACCATTTAGCAGACCTTGTTTTTACTTATGTTTATTGTTTTATGAGAACTAATTTGTAGATGAATTATTTATATAATAACAAATGAATATATTTTTCATTACCAACTTAGCAACACAATTATTTCACATAGTAAAACTCAAAATGAACACGGCATTGACCACAACCAAAGTATTTGATTCTTAATTTAGTTGATTTTTGTGATTGTATGTTTACAAAACGGCTGATAAGACGGTGACCGTTATTTAAAAACAAAAGCTTTAAGACGTTGACAAAATTGAAATTTATCTGCTGATTGGTTTAAACTATAAGAAAAGGAATAAGTAAAACTATTTTGAAATACTTCCAATAGGATATTAGACTAAGTATATTGAATTTTTTTAGAACCTTTATTAGCTAAAATGTTTTAAGATTTGCAAAAGTTCGTAAAATTACATATTACATGACACAAAATACATAATTTTCTTTTCACTAGATAAACATCGAAAAAAAACCGGATGGAATATTGTTTGGACGTACAGAGGTACGTCCAAACAATATTCCATCCGGTTTTTTTCGATATTTTGTGGACTAAGGGAGACTAGAGAGTCTAGTAAGTATTTATTACTATGTATATGTATTACATCCATTATTAGTCCAATATACTATATGTATTAAAAGGGTTAAGAGATCGTCTATAGTTGATGCCTGGGGCCCTATCCAGAAGGGGCAAACTTGCGTGACGGAATATCCTTTCAGTTGCAGGTCAGTTTTGTAGGCATTTTTTGTGGATTGACGTGGCTGAGCTGTTCAAAATATGACTGAAATGTTTTAAATAATGACTGAAATGTTTTAATTATGACTGAACTGTTAAAAATGACGTCAACGAGCTGGCGCATGCATCTCGCTCGCACTTGCAACGGGGCTTCGCGGGCGCATATTTCTGTACCGCTCTAACATGTCTTCATACTTGTTCGTTTTAGGGGTGTCCATTTTGAAAAATCATCGTTGTTTTTTTAGATTCGATAAATCAGAACTAACATCGATGTCGTCCAATTGAGTTTAAGAGCTCACACAAAGATGAGATTTTATTGTAATGAGTTGGTATATAAATATAATATAATTATACAATACACAATCTACTTCAATTTTATTTCGTCCACAAAACCAAATGTTATTCAATTCGTTGTTTGTAAACATTGAAGCCCGCCATTTTTTTAGTACACATATTTACATATTTACAGACAATATTTTTATTATATTGTCAGTCCAATAATAAACTTTTCATTTTTAAACAATCAAATAGGAAAAAAATTAGTAAAATTTTAGTGTTCGAACTTGAATTTTTATGAAATTATTTGGATATAATTATTGACTCGATGTTTTTCTACTAAAAACTGAAAAAAACATCGATATTTCGAGTATATCAAAAGCATTTCAAAACATCGGATCGATTCGATGTAGGTATCGCATTGTAAATATCGATGTTTTCGATGCATCGAAGTTTATCGAATATTCCGTCCCTATAGTTTGTTTACATTTAATAGTTAGGGTAAATAAAATAATAAAGAAAATAAACTAATTTAAGAGAAAAACATTTACTGTAACAAACTAACTTATGAGAAAAACATAACTGTGAAGTGAATGCATGAAATACTGAAGAAAACGGGTTAACATAGGAGAGAAACATAACGTACGAAAAATCTTGAGGATGGCGGGAAAAACATAACTGTAAAGTTGTAAAGTGAATGCATAAAATACTGAAGAAAACAAACTAACTCAAGAGAAAAACATAACTGTGAAGTGAATGCATGAAATATTGAAGAAAACAAATTAACATAAGAGAAAAACATAACGTACGAAATATAAGTGGACTTCCCGCCATCTTGGGGATGGCGGGAAAAACATAACTGTAAAGTGAATGCTTTATGATAGAAGTGTAAAGTGAACGGGAAGACGTTGTAAATAAAATAATAAAGAAAATAAACTAATTTAAGAGAAAAACATTTACGTAAGACTAGGCGGTATGGTTCTAAAACTTTAGCCTGCTCCGAAGAGCAAATAAAAAAAAAAAAAAAAAAAAAATATTATTTAGATAACCTAAAGATTTTGCATTTTCATTGTAACTTTCGTGATTGTTGTATCTTAATATTGTTATGTGCCATCATAATATTGCTGGCTGCCTTGGACTCGATTGAGCGAAGAGCCTTCAGGATAATAGGTGAGCAACATATGGCGGAGACTAAGAATAAGAATAAGAATCATTTATTGTAAAACTGTGTATAAAGATCTTAAAGTAAGTTTATATGTTTCAACAGCCTACCCATTTCGGGCGTACAATATTATTTTACTTAAATTTAGGGACTTAGGTATAATTATTATTTCGAGTAACATTAAAATATTATTTTATTATCACTATAATCTAATTACAGCCCAAAACTTAAAAATTAACACTGAGTATCATAATATTCTTCTAAATTATAATGTTCTTTATTCACAAGCCATTTTTTTAATCTATACTTAAATATGTTTCCGTTTAGTTCTTTTAAATCTGTTGGTAAATTGTTAAATATTTTTATAGCTGTATAATAAGTACTTTTGTAGAAAGTTGAGTTATTTATTTGTGGAATACAAATATTATATTTGTGCTTATTGCGTAGAGATTCAGATCGACTAGATTTTGTGCTAAAGTATGATGAATTATTTTTAACAAAAAGACAAATAAGATCTAAGATCCAGAGTCTCGAACACCGTCGTAAAGTTGTCTGTTGCAGAGTTTCTAACATGTTTGGTCACCACTTATTCATGTTTCAGATGCACACAAGATGCCGGTGCCCAGTATGGGTTAGCAGATCAGAAATCAGAACACAACAATTTAAGACTAAGACATGAATCATTCTATTTAATCGTCCAGGTAGTTGATTACTTCACTTGATAGGTTCATAAATATACCTATAACAAACTAAATCAATCATTGCAATAGGCATCACAGCTCATTTGGTACTAGTTCTGTCTTCTCTGTGGGTTCGATCCCCACCAAGAATAAATATTTTTTTAAAAGTTCAATAAGTCTTTATTGGTAAAACATTTTTTTATTACTATTAGTAAATATTAATGTATGTTCTGCTTTTGGGTGTCAACATGTTACCTATCTATGAATTTATTCATAAAACAGTATATGAGTATTCTAGTTGCCATACAAGCTTTGTGAAATGTTCATAAACATTTTTTTAACTTGTTTAAGTGTAATGAAATAAAAGAAAATGATTTATGTTCAGATTTCAAGACTGTAAAATATTTTAGTATTGAACTCTATGCCTATTAACTCTATTTACAATACACTTCATTTTATTTCAGGTATATCTGGGATGCGACACAAGCAAATTTCGGTTGCCAGGAAGAGATCTCTCTCAGCGATAAGGCCACCCATTCTGATGCCTATTACTACTTGTTTAAGCTCTTTGTTTTTATTTATGTGTGATGAACAATAAAGAGTTATCTATCTATTTAGAAATGTTTTAATAAAATAATACTGAAACATGGTTTTATTGAATTACTATATTATTTCACAAATGAAAACAAAGATTAGTTTAATAGTCATAAACAGATTAGGATAGTGAAGTAGTACCATCATGGTAATTTGCATATTCTGAAACAAAATAATATATACTTAATAATATATATATCTCAGCTCAGTTTTGGCATTAGTTCTGGCATCTATGCTAGGATGGTGGGTTCAATCCCCACCACAAACAAACATTTATGTGATTAGTTGTCATTGGTAAAATATTTATTTATTACTATTTGTGAACATAAATATGTGTTCTGCATTTGGGTGTTAATATGTATTAATTTTTAGAATACTTACATATAAAAGTATTCAAGCAATCTATTTCCCATACAAGTTTTGTTTAGTTTGGTTCAAGTGCATGCCTTGGGAAATAAATAAATATTTTTGGACAATTCACACTCTAGTCCCAAACTAAGCAAAGCTCTATATGTATGGGAACTAGATTGCTGATAGAATACTTACATACTTACATTTTTTTTGTAAACACATACATAGAAACACCCAGATTCAGAAAAAATATTTATATTCATCACACAAACATTAAAATTTGCTCTGGGTGTGAATCGAACCCACGACCCACAGCATGGAAGGCAGAGCTTACTACCAAATACTTACTGTCAAATGTTCATGAATACTTGTTCAAGTCTAATGAAATAAAGGAAAAAAAAATTAGATTATGTACAGATTTTAATATCATATTAGAAACTATGTAATCATTCTTTACCACATAAATAAGATATAATAATAATTAAGAATCAAAAGGTTTTATTCCTTGAATTCTAGTCATTTTACAAATTACAACTTGCAGATTAATTTTATATAGTCTTATACTGTCTACTACACAAGTAGAAACTTCATGGTAATCTGCATAGTATTCTGAAACAAAATAATAGGTAAGAAAGTTTTGTAGGTATGTACTATGTGAATGTGAATGATGACGTGTAAGAAAGGTGTGAACATTGAGATGACGTCTGATAGAAGTGAGTGGAAGAAGAGGACATGTTGTACCGACCCACATAATGTGGGACAAGGGTAGGAAGATGATGATGTACTATATTCTTATCTTATGTTATTGTACCTACATTTTAGATGTAACTTTATGCTACTAATCTCAATGATGGTTTATCTTAGCAAAAATTTATTTCAGGATAGGTACTGAAATTATGTTGTCTCTATATAAATTTGCCATAAATATTTTAAATATGATGAGACTAATAGGATTTATAACTACGATTACATACAACTAGTTAGGCATTTATGTTCCTTGTTGTCTTAGACTATTTAAAAACAAGTTATAAGTAAGAACTAAAAGGATGAATGAAAAAGGACGATGATATTACTTTGAAGTTATCTTGCCCATACCTACTTAGGTTTTTTTCAGAAAATGTGTAGATGGTAGTCCTGAAAACCTATAAAAATTCACAGGTCAGCATTGAAATCGCAGCTAATTGCGTTTTAATTTTAAAACTACTTTGAAATTGTCACAAAACATTATAATTTTCGTGTTTGTATGAATCCATGAATTCTGCAAAATGAAACCAAAACAAACTTCGGCATGTCACAATTCTGTCAAAGTTAATTTACAGTCAAAATATCAATAAAAGACGAAGAAGAAAACTGAAATGTTATTTGATCAAATAAAAGCTCAAAAACATTTCAGCGGTCTGGATAGGCCCCCTGTACTAAATCTTAGAGTCACTTAGATGAGATTTTGCTATGAAATTTTCTTAAAAAATAATTTTGAAATTGACATTCCTAAAAAGTCTTATTTTATCTGTACTTTTTATATTACATTTGAAATGGAACCACAGCATCCGTTATAATTCTTTATCCTGTCTTCAAACTCCTATACAAATATTTCACTTCCTTCAAAGTTAGAAAACTCGTAAAAAGGCTTACCGACCTGTTTATACAAGGGTTTGTCGAGCCCTTCAAATAAATATGTTTACAATGTAGACAGCTTCATATTTGTCTTTTTTATTTTTTTAGCAATCGTCGTGTTTACTATACTTACTATTAAACACATAGGTATTTTTATGTCATTTTTAATCAAAATAACAAATCAAATACAAATTATTTTTTGGCATAATGTTGTGTTTACAAGGTTATTGAATCCATAGGCTCCCGAACTAGTGTACACTGTGTTTCAGGCTTCTCCATAATACGTATGTTTGAGTACCTACAACCAAAAAAAAATGTTACAATATAGATATAATACATACTTACATACATAACATTCGTGACGTTTTAAGTCGCTGATGTTTTATGTACTTACTAAATGGACAATAAATAATGTGTTTTATTAAATTAATTCTAATTATTAAAATAAAATATTTAATTTATTAAAATATCTTGATTTTTAGTCTGTTATCCCCGTTTACCAAAACTTTCGTTAACTTTTGCACACCCGCAGTCTTGTAACTTGTACAAGAGATTAAAATTGTTAACAAACTTTTTATCTTATTTATGTCGAAGTTACAAATTTATGAGACAACAAGGCAACTTTAGAAAATACAATTTCACCCGCTGCTTCACTCGTGTCTTAAAAATATTATAAAAAAAAGACGTGTGGCACTCGGGGACTGCCGCGTTAGAGCTATTGCATAGAATTTTGGCTGGATAACGCATGCGCAGTGTTAGGTTATTTTCGTTCGGTATTTTCGTTACGGAATTTCTGGAATTTCTTTTTTTGTAGTAATAAATCTTGTCTTATCTAGATATTAATTAAAAACCCAATAAATAAATATTCAAAGACAAAATATTCACATAACGCCATATAGACACAATCTAAGAAAATCTTGTACCAATTGTTTTTTTTCTGAATAGTTTAAACATAGTGCACCAAATACACAGGCAAAATTTAGATATAACATTTACTAAAGACTGACGGTCTTTCTTATAAAAAGTTAGAGCTGACTTGATGTGTTGATTACCATACGCAATGGTGACATGATGTCGACGCTAACATTTTAATGGGGTGACACAAAAAATATCTGTTCTTATCATTATGAGAATCACCCCTCAGATTCAATTTATCAAACCTCACGGTTGTGCAATAAACTAAATTAACTAGGCTTTTTGCTGCATTGTAACCGCTAGTAACAAATGAGCAGCGTAATCTTCCTTTATTGCGAGTCGGGTAAGAACTCTCTGAGATATATTACTCTCATCTGTACTGCGAGAGGGTGGTTTATAAAACAGGTTTTTTTTGTAGCTTTGTCATTTATTAACAGAAATATTTGGATAAAATGATGCTGTTAATAAATATATAGCTTTGTCATTTACAATACTGACTATCGGTCTATCTTATAAAAAGGTAGCGCAGACTTGTAGTATTAATTACCATACGTAATGATGACATAAAGTCAACGCTAACTTTTTAAAAGATATGTTTGGTATATTACTGGGGGTACCTATGTATGTATTTACAGAAAACTTAATAAAGTATTCTATCAGCAATCTAGTTCTCATAGTTGATACAAGCTTTTATTAAATATTTTCCCTCTATCTTATGAAAAGTTAGCGCAGACTTAATGTATAGATTTCCATACGTACCTAATGATGAAATAGGTATTTAATCTACAGTTTTTTCCTAAATTTTTACTCATTCAACTAATTTATATATAATTTGACAAATATTAAATTGTTAATACTTTCATAATATTATTTGTTAGTAAAGTAAACATAATATGTTTACTAAACATATTATGTAAAAAATGGGTGTTTAAATAAAAGTTAGTATACAAACTACATGCCGTATCAGAGTTGTATCGCGAAAACCTTTCGAGAGGCAATTGACCTCAATATTTCAATAGCTTGCTAATTCTGAGGTTTTCTTCTAGAGGGAGGCATTAATACTATTTTTTTAATTTTTTATTGTAAATGAACAGCAATTTTAGTTATTAATATTATCGACTAAAATACGGTCATTGATATTTGTGATATAATTTAATCCGTGTTCAAGTCAAGTAAAAAATAAAATAATTACGGTACCTACTCAAATTCAAGCACAAATCAAGCTAAGCAAAGCTTGCACCATAAAAAATAGATTGCTGATAGTTTTTAGGTAATATTAAGTACCCAAAGAAGGAACTAAATATAAATTTGGAAAACAAAGACTTCTATTACAATAACACTATAAGTAATTTATGAAGTAATTATCCTTAAAAACTCAAAAGAAAAGATATGGTACTTTCCTGATTAGTTTAGAAAATATCTAAATGATTCTTTGAATCTTTTCATGAAAGTTCAGGTAAAAAAGAAAAAAAACCTGCCATTCACGTGCATTTCAAAGCACCGGCTCAGACTTCGGAAGTAAGGATGTTAATTTACTGCAAAAGTTTTAATAGCGGGTAGGTACCTAGGCACTGCAAATACTGTGTGACGTCATTCGATCTGCCGACCTTTAGGAGTAACGGTACTTTCAATGAAAGTTCTTAATTTAATAACTGGCTTGAGAGAGTCAAAAAAAAAAAAAGTCAAAAATTACTTTATTCAGTAAAATCACAAGGATCATTTAGAATCGTCTTACATACTAGGTGATTCTAGGTGCCAGTTCCACGCGACCAGAGCCTAGAAGAACGGGCAAGAAACTTACGGCCTGGTTCCTACCGTTTTTTTATATGATCCTTCTTACAAAGAATTACAATTAAACTAAATTAAGTACTGAAGAGGAGAGAGAGAACCGAGAGAGAGCTTACAACTATAGCAAAAACTGTCGTTACAACTTTTGGTCTTAATCTTTTTCGTCTAGCCCCTTTTCGCAACGCGCGATAAGGAACTTCGTTCCAAATTTCTGAAGACATTTAAATGAAAGAAAAAATTGTGAGTTTATCAGCACTTTGTGGGCGTTTGGTGGGCGAAGGTCCGCCTGCGACGCGGAGGTTGCGGCTTCGATTTCCGCCTTGGGATAAATGTTTGTACGATCTGTAAATATTTATTCCTTGTGCTCTGGGTATTTTATGTCTATTATAATAAAAAATATCTATTTATGTAATGTATTGTACCTATTAGATATTTCCAGTGGATTGTCCAGCATTATTTATTTATTTATTTTATTGATTTACTACGCTGACAGTATTACACACACCCTCACACACACATCAGACAACAGCGATGGCAGTGGAACCGCGCGCTCGGTGTAATTGCGTCCGGTCGCACAATACACTACGAACAATGGACCGAACCTCTCGTTAATGATGTGGAAATATCTAGCATTATCCAATATAATGGTATTTTGCTCAAACTTATTCATGATTATATGTTTGAGGAATTTGACATGAGATGTTGATATTAATATTCGTTATATTACTCATTTATAGTTTTTCATATGTACTATAAAGTATGTTCGCCGCATTAAACCTTTGAATCAAAATTTAACTTTGAAATGTTTTTTTTTATTTATCAGTAACATGGTACAAAAGGTCTTAAAAATAATATATGTTTCACACGTTTAACCAAACACATTGGCATACAAATTATATTTTATACTTACAATCAGTTAATAATAAAAAAATACCAAATTAAATTAAATTATTACATTAGTATGTAAAACACAAACAAAAATCATCGAGAATCGTCTCATATATTAATGTATGTGCCAGTTCCATGCGTTGCCTAGAAATACGGGTAAGAATATTTTTTTTGGTCTAGCCTATATCGTCCGACTGCTGGGCAAAGGTCTCCCAAACCTTTCCACTTCTTTCTATCCTTGCCAGTAAATTGGTAAGAATATTATTTGACTTTAACTCAGTTTTTTACATATTTCTTTTAAATCCATTTTATTGCGTCCCACTGCAGGGCAAAGGTTTCCCCCAAAGTCTATTTTTAAATCATTAAATAAATATAATTCAAAAGAAAACTATGAAAAACAGTAAACAAACTTTTTAGAACGTAAAATAAAATTAGTATCTACCTACTTTTTTGTCGTTAGAAGTCATACTATTTATCATACTTATTTCCTGTCAAAATTCAGTCATGACATGTTTCCTTCCTATATTCGAAGTTATAATATATCATCATAGTACGCAGACATTAATATAACTCCCAGACATCATAACATTACGTCAGTTAGCTGTCAAAATGAACTGAAGAAAAGATAAACAAACAGTCACTATGTATTTATAAACGGAAAATATTCAGCTTTGGGCCTTTGGTGCTTGTTATAATTTAGATTTTACCGTAAGTGCATATAAACTGTGGTCAAGGTATTTAAACATATTATATTAGTCCGGTCAATTTAGACATTAAAATAGTGATCAAATAAAGAAAATTCCGACAGAGCCAAATCTTCGTAGAGACCTTAGGTTTACCACAAGGAATAAAGTGTAAAAAGTCCCCATCAGTCCCATGTGAGCTTAGGGACTTTTTCGGGGCCCAACGTCAAAATTGTAGGTTTTTTGGATTTTTCTCGAAAACGGTAAGTTTATTGAAAAAGTACCTTAGAACAAAGTTGTAGATCTTAAAATTCTCTATAAAAATGGTCCTAATGATTTTTCTCTAAGATTTTTTTTAAGTTTTTTTTTGTCTAAATACAACAAATTTTACTTTGCAGGCTTTATAAAACGCTTTTAGAAACTTTTGAACGAAATTAATATATATGAGCAATTATTAACTTGATATATCATACATAAATATATATCATAGATATAAAAAGTTTGAATTAGTGAGCATTTAAATACATATATCATATATATTAAACATTTTGAATTAATGCGCATTTTCTAAAAAAAAACGGGGTTTTAAGCGTATTTTTCTTTTCCTAACCTGGGTAATAATACGTGGTCCACTACAGCATAAGCTAATGATGTAATATTCTGCAGCTTTAAAGCCTTTCAGAACAAATGTAGTCTCGAAATAGGCGGTAAGGCTGTGTTGCTGGCATGAGGTCCGGTGAGCCAAGCTTATTTAGTACACTCGGCGGCAAAAATAGATAAATATTCATGGACATTTTACACGACTAAGCAAAGCTTGTACTATGGGGACACGAATGCTGATAGAATAATTAAATATATTTTTTGTAAATACATACATAGGATGCATGGTACTAAGACACAGAACAAGTATATAATTATTATGTTCATCACACAAACATTTGCTCTGAGTGGGAACTGAACCCATAGCATGGAATGCAGAGCTACTACCAACTGAGCTGTGAAGCCTGTCAAAGTTACTACAGACTGAAACAGATAGATAAGATACCACATATTAATTCTTACTTAAAAGTTTTACTGCTAAAAATACTATGAAAAGACTAAAGAGTGAAACTAAAGTTTTTCAGTTAATATCAGTTGTGATATCGTCGCTGATTGTACTTTGTTTCAGCCTGATTACACAGACCGCGTTGAGGTGGTTTTTACTTTTTTTAAGTCCACTTGAAAATGTCAAGGGTGGTGTTAGAGTGGCTCTCTGGAATACACAAAAAAGACTCTTGATGTTCACTCTCAGGCATGGTATACATCCTTTTGTATCTTTTGATACTTATTTTTATTTAAAATGAAAACATTGGAGAAATTAAATTGAAAGATGCTAAAAGTGAATAAATATTCACTAATATTATAATTGTTATTATATATATTACATTGTACCAGAAAGCAACTGTATATTGTTGAAATATCATATCTTATTCTCGGTCAATTCACACCCTAGTCTAGGGACTATTTAAATCTTGTACTATGGGAACTATTCGTTGCTGATCGAATGCTTAGTTATAAACATTTTTTTTTGAAAATACGTACATGGAATATTATAGTAGAAGTAAGAATATAAGAATATATTATTATGTGGGTTTACTTTTGAAAAAACAGGTAACTTACCGGTAATAAAATATTTTTTTTTCACCTTTTACCGAGAGAGACCTATTATTATATCAAATTTACCAGGATTTCCATTAAAACTCATTACAATATTGTGAATGTTTGTAACAATGTTTAGTAACACTAAAACTAGGTTAGATACAAACAAAATACAATGTAAAATCTCTACAAAGTAACAAAACACTGTTCAATAGTTGAGAACAATGAGTTTGATACAATCTGATACAATCAAAGCCAAACGTTTATTAATACTCTGTAGTGCAGGAGCCAGTTATAAAACAAAATATTATATAAACTACGTATAATTTAACGAGTGTTGTATGAAAAGTAATGACCACACTAAAATAAATTTATTTTTTATTTGTAATAATTAAAGTTTAAACAAATAGTTTTAGCATAATATCGAAAAACCACTAAGTTTAACAGTGTGCTACCTTGAATTTACAAAAAAAGAATAGCTTGATCAGATTTTTATTATTTAATTTCTTATTTAAAAGTTGTGCTATTGAAAAAGAGAAATAAAAATCTAGTTCATTAAATAAGCTTACAAAAAAATATTTTCGCTCTTTCATTTAATTTTTTGCACGTAAAAAAGTTTCTTGTTTCTTTTGAGTCTAAAAATACCCGTTTTAATTTCGCAAAACTCATAAACCCTCAAATTTTTCATTAGAGCTTTACTCATCATTTGGAACTTCATAAGACTTCTTTCATTTTGAAGCAATAAAGGGAAATCTTAGAATTTAATAGCTCACAAAACAGTGAGTATGGCAATCCTCTTACTTTAAAGCACGTGATTTTTTATTAATGTTGCCAATTAATTGTAAAATTTGCATAAAAAATTGCATGAAATAAAACTAAAAGACAGTGAAATAAAATGAAAATATACAAAATGGTTGACCATCATCTTTCTACCCCTGTCCATTATGTGGGGTCGGTACAACAAGTCTTCTTCTTCCACTCTCCTCTATCAAACGTCATCTCGTTGCCCACTCCTTTCTTACACATATCATCATTCACACAGTCCATCCATCTTTACTTGGCCTCCCTCTACTTCTACCATCCATCACAACTTGAATTTTCTCATGAAACAGGTTTTATTCAACCTTTTGGGCACCAGCTCTCTTATCTATCATCCTAATCTTTATTTAGGTTTAAGGTTACCCACTGTATTAACCTAGCATTCAAATAAGTGAGAGAAATACATATATAAATAATTTCGTATGTGAGTATATTAGACAATTTTTTTGTAAAAAAATGTACATTGTCATATAAAATACATAAAAAAAAGTTGAGCTATCTACAGACCGTTGCAAACGATCTATAGATAGTTCAACTGATCCAAATCAGTACCAATCGGAAGCGTACCCAAGATACTGGCTGCATTGCCGCGCTGAATAGCAATGCTGATACGTTGGGCCAGATACTCACCAGCCCTCGGGTCACGCGTCGCTTCGACTAGACGCTCAGAAATAAAAAAAAAAAAAAAAAAAATTTTTTTCTCTCACTTATTTGATGAGAATAAGTGAGAGAAAAAAATATTATGATTAGAAATAAATACTTATATAAATAATTTTCTCTACTACTAGTATGTGAGTAAATAAAACAAAAATATTTCAAATATTAGAAATGGTCACCAAAATCCGAAACTCAATACAAAGACGCCCTAAAAATTTTCATAATGAAATTCCGACAAAGTCATAACCCTGCAGAGTCCCTTTTAGCGTTCGAGCAGAATTCGGTTATTGGAGAATAAATAAGGTGAATTCTATTTATATTTAGCTTTTGTCTTTGGAAGTATTAGAGTTTGAACAGATTATAAATCAGAGCCAGGAGGGCTATCCAGCAAGGGGAAACTTGCGTGACCGAATATCCTTTCAGTTGCAGTTCAGTTTTCGATGATTTTACTATAGTAACTCATCAGTATTCCGTGGCATTTTTGTGGACTGACGTGACTGAGCTTTATAAAATTATGACTGAGCTGTTAAAAATGACGTCAATGCCGCGGTTTAGGGCGTGGCCTACCTGATTTGAGCATGGCCTACCTGATTTAAGCGTGACCAACCAGATTTGAGCATGGCCTACCTGATTTCGTTAATTCTATCAAACGAAATATCAATAATAGACGAAGAAGAAAACTGAAATGTTATTTGAGCAAATAACATTTCAAATACAGTTCAGTAGTCTGGATACCCCCACAGATATCTATTACGAGAACCAAAAAAAAATTTTGAATAAATTAGTGATTGTTTGTCGAGTATTTACAACAATTTTTATTAAGTTTGACTAACATGTCAAATAAAAGAAAAACTTACCAATAGAACAAAATGTTTAACTTGTTTATACTTTTCTAGTATTTTGATACAAGCTTCTAAACAATTAATCCATCAATAAATTTATAGATTTATATTCAGTCCGTTATAAAATCATTTCATTAAGTATTTCACTATAAATTAAAAAGAAACCATTAGCACTTGACACGTCAACGATCTTCTTATTTCTTTCTTTGTCTGGGTTTTACTATAATACATAATATATACATAATACATATAATATAATACATAATATCCCCCTATCTTATAAAAAGTTGTCTTTATGTCATCATTACGTATGGTAATCAACACATCAAGTCTGCGCTAACTTTTTTATATATTTTACAAAAAATGTATTGGGAATAGATTGATATAGAATACTCATAAACATTTTTTTTTGTATACATACATAGAATACACAGTAACACCAAGATTTCTAGCATGGTTTCATACGTCTTCCGGTCTTCCCACTAGTTGACATGCTAAATCTAAGGACTATCCAAGCACTATCTCGAGCCACACGTGCCCAGCTCACAAAGATAAGTACTCTTAAGCTGGGCACATCATTAGTGAGCGGCCGCGCTAATTGGATAGGCATTCATGGGAAAGCGGCCTATTGCAGTGTTTTGGAAATGATCTAGGAATGAAAAACTCTTTATTGCTTTTTACTGACTCTTTAAACCCTTGATGAGATGGTAAATAATAGTCTTTTTGTGTTCATTTATTTATGATCATTTTTTTATGGGATAGTGCAATGTTTTGGAAAATAACCTAGGAATGGAAAACTCTTTATTCGAATTTTCTTTAAAACCTTGATGAGATTATAAAATACATAGTTAGGTCTTTTTGTATTCATTTATTTATGTTCATTTATTTATGTGTCCATTCATGGGATAGTGCAATGTTGTGGAAAATGACATAAGAATGAAAAACTCTTTATTGCAATTTTCTTTAAAACCTTGATAAGATGGTAAATAGCCAGTGCTTTTAGTATAAAAACTCAGCTGAGGATGTACTGTCACCGGCATTTTATTGCTACAAATCATTGATGAATTTTAGAGAAAATATTTGTGTTCATCGCGTAAACATATATGTTCTCGGTGGGAATCGAACCCACTGGCCACATGGAAGGCAGAGCTACTACCCACTGAGATGCGACGCCTGTTTATTTCATTATTACTTATACTAGTTTACATAAAAAACTTTGTTACATTTATTCACATGGTGAGTTCGTTCGTTAAAATATTAATTACAAGAGCCGAAATATTTCTATACATATTAAACAATAAACAAACAGTACTGAAATAACCACAAATACAGTAATAATGAATTGGGTCGTGGTATGTAATGAATTGGGTTGTGGTATGTAATGAATTGGGTTGTGGTATGTAATGAATTGGGTTGTGGTATGTAATGAATTATGCTGTATTTATAATACGTGTAAATACAAATATAAATAAATAATTATATGTTTTAATAAAATGACTTCATTAATCAATCTTGTCTATAAAACGATTTAAATGAGTTATACTTTACACATTATTTAAGGATTACTTAAAAAGTACTAATCAGATCTTATTAACACTTAAATGGTAGGTACCTCCAATGTATATTCAACCATACGAAATAATAATAAATCAAAATCGATTCTTAATTGGTTCTTCATTTATTGTAGGTACAAAAAAAACCATTCAGCAGAATTGAAAATCTCCTTATATCAGTGTCGTAAAAAAAGTTAATCAAATATGTGCATAATTTTAGCTATCTATATTTGAATACAACCGCGAAAAGTTGGTGTTGTAAATATAAATGCCTAGTCATTCAACTAACTGCAAAATTATACAGACCAGACGGGGAATATTTCTTTTGTTGGCAACATTTTTTTCAGTTTTCACATTCTTTATTAGTTGTTTCCATCGAAATGTTTTGTTTATCAGATTAACACAAAAGATGAGCGGTTAGCCGTTTACAGTGATACGAAGTTGCACACGCTACGCGCACGTTACGTTGGTGAACCTTAGCTGCTGCTTATACGAACCATTTACGTTACAATTTAGCACGTTCGAGGCCTTGGATATGCCTACCGTTTAGTTTACAATTATCACATTTATTCGTGCTCACCTCTCGTTGAAACATAAAGACGCATTGCAGTGTAGAAACTTAATCAATCTTAAAATAAAATAAATTCATTTCAAATATCAAAACCAGACTACCTACAACTAATATATAACCAGAGCTTCAGACGATGTCAAGCACATTGTAACTGAAACAGTAATTTGTTCATCCACCGCCCGAGGCTAAAGAAAATTATAAAATGTGAACAAACGGTTCTAGAACAAACAAAATAATTGGTTGCTGTATTTATTTAATATATTATTTTCTCTGTTTAATTAAGAATTTAAGCTTTTACTAAGCTTCTGTGGTGGGAATTTTCTATCGTCAAGAACAAATATTTTATTTTGTGTTTAGGTATTGCCTATGTACTACAAAAGGTTATCACAATAATGCTCAGTATTGCATATTATTACATAATTATTATAAAATAAATAAGTCAATTATTACATTATGTATATCTCACATTCTGATTAGTTCTCTACAAATACTGTAATAGTCGTAAGTTTGTTAGTATGTAATAAGTTGTTTGTTTGTAGAAATGATAATTTGGCTTGTAAAGTTAGTCAACTCATTCATTTGCTAATCTATGTTGAGCAGCTATGACAAGGGGCTAACAACCTTGTCAGAATTTAAGAGTACTAGATGAAAAGTTGAAGGTATAATTTTGATCTTTATTACAAGTCTGCAGAGTCGCAAATAAAACTCACCTTGACAACGACTGTACTTGGCGAATTTCGAGAAAGGTCTGTTCCGAGTATTTGGAAACTTCACAAACAAAGAGTTTCATTCCAAGTTTCTTGTCTTCATTTGTAAAGAATTCTTCACATTTTTCTGCAATTTTCTTAACAAGATTCGAAGAAAATTCGAGTACACGGTAAAATCTTGAGGCCTTTCCAGCAATCGGGACATCACAATTCAAAGAATTTTGGAGATTATAACAGCTGATAGTCTATAGAAATTCTTAGATGATAATTTTCCAAGTTCAATGCTCTAAAAAGGTTTAATGAACTTCACAAAAATTACGTTTTATTTTTGTGCAGTTTATTAACCCCTTTTAAATAATAAAATAATTTAACCTAATTTATGCATACTTACGTGATCAATAAGTACCTAAAGGTTTCTGTTAAACCGAATGGCATTCGCAAGATCTCATAATGCCCGAAATGTGTGATTTTGTCTATCCTTCCTCGTACGTCTCCGATGTCATGAGCACTTCATGCCTCTTATCCAGTCCCACTTTGCGTTAAAATTGCGTTTCGACGTTTGGGAGAAAGCTTGATTTGTTGTTTTAGGCTGGTAAAGGTTTTAGATTACATTTAGAAGCTTTTACTTAGTAGTTTTGTCGAATTTAATGGTGGTGTAAATGAGCATATACACTACAGTAATAGACATTTTCTCGTGTGAAATTGATGATGTCTGTTTTGTGTGTTTCAGTATACCTTTGCATATTCGATGTAAATTATTTATTCTTTTGATTACCGCTTCAGTATTTTTAAAATAAATAATGTGTAATAAATATTTTGTTTTTTGTTTCAGGTAACTTTAATAAAAGCATCTCTTGGAATGAAATGTAATAGGTACGTAAGATTCAATTATCATAATTTTAGGTAGCAAATAAGCCTACATAATAAAATTTTCTAGTATCTATCATTTTTTTTTTATTAGTTTTATAAATTAAGTTTTCATACAGCAAACTAATACAATATCTCACAGAAAGTATTTTCTTGTACAGAATATACGAGTAACATCAAACAAACTTTTTACTTCAAGACAGACATGATGCTATAGTAATTACAAAGTACTTATCGATCTTAGCGTCAGCTGAGCTATTAGCGTAATGGGAGTTGTCAGGCATTTGCACAAAATTTTGTAAGACTTAGGATGAGCGCACACTGATATGAAGGCTGAAGTAAAACAGTAGTAGTAGTAGAATAAGTTACTATATAGTAGAATACATTTAAAGAATCGACACGATAAGAAGAAGAAGTAGAATAAGAAGTAAAACAGTTAATTTACCGCCACTTTGTATCCGTTACTGATACTAAAACTAGACTTAAATGTGACTTTATAAGACGTTTTGTCGTTGGTGTGCGTTCTCTGTAACAAACAGGATCTTCATTCAAAGATTAGAATCTCAAAAAGTTATTGTGTTGAGTAGGATTTGAACTCGCGACATTCCCCCTAATATACAGCAAACTACGAACAATGCAAAAACCACCTTAAATAATAAAAAAAATGATCTACTCTATTAAACACTGTTGTAAAACCACCAAATATTTTTTTATTATTGTATAAAAAAATGAAGGTATTATTTAATAGAATAAAATACAGATGTTGCAGTTGAAAAATATATTCCCAATAAAGTTCCTGCCGTGACACGGGAAATAGTATCCGGTCAAAACACAAGTAAACACAGTTTTATTGAACCTCCAGGGGTTTCCTTCTGTCTATTTTTTCAATCACATTTTTATTACGGTTCTGTCCCGCCTTGTTCTGCATTTTTTTATTACTTTTTGTGATGGTTCTTCCCTTCATTATGCACGGACATTTGATAACCACCAACATTTGATTTAAGCATGACCTAACATTAGCTGTAAGTAAACAGGAACCCACGAGGAAAATAAGATCTTAAGACGACCGATGTGCGGCGGGCGAAGGTACACCTGCGATGCGGAGGTTGCGGGTTCGATTACCGCCTTGGGATAAATGTTTGTACGATCTGCAAATATTTATTCCAGGTGTTCTGGGTATTTTATATGCATGATAAAAAAATGGTAGCACTCCGGGAGTGCCGGCAGAAGTGAAAACTTCAATATTAACGTTGTGTTTTCACTTTTAAGTTTTCACTTCAAAAATATAACCACAGTCGTCATAATGACAATGACAATCACAATGACACAGACACACTGACACAAACACATTCGCGCAAGCGCGAATGTGTCTGTGTCAGTGTGTCAGAGTGGGAGATACTAGTTCCTCTCCCTTTCCCACGATCTTACGCTTAATTTCGAACGTCACGTGACCCTGACGCGAGTTTGAAAGTTTTTACCCACCCAGCGCCGCTAAAGAAGTTTTCACTTCAAAAAATATCAATCTATGTAATGTATTGTATTAAGTATGTCAGCTTGGGGCTAGATGTTGTGTGGATTGTCCAGCATTATTTATTTATTTAATAAATTCGGCCAAGTGAAAGTAGGACTCATGCAAAAAGGGTTCCGAAACAAATAATCACGTTTTTTTGGCTGAGAACTCTTTTAAATATTTATTTTTATCTGTTTATAAGTATTTGTTATTATAGAGGCAACATAAATCATCTGTGCTCAACTCATTAACTATCACGGTTCATGAAATATAGCTTCGTGACAGACAAGCAGACAGAACGACAGACAGACGGACAGCATCTTAGGAATAGGGTCTCACCTTACCCTTTAGGTACGGATACCGTGTTTTTTTATTGTGAGTATTGTGCATGCCTGTAATTGGCACACATTTTATATTATAAGTTAGCCTGTAAGTGATAAATAAAATGTTAACTGTGTGTGCTGTTAGTGTTGCCTATATATAAATAGTTACCTAATAATGAACGAGAGAAAATAAAGTCCTAAGCTAAGTTCCAAAGTAAAAACTGTGGAAGTAGATATAGTCAATTATTTCAAGCGTCCACTGCACTTTTTATAATTATTCCGAGGCATGGCAATATCCGTCGCCATCTGCGAGATACCGGAACCGATCAATGCGCGTTCAATGATGTAAGGAAAATTGCTGAGACGTGATATAGTGAGAATTTCTATTCAACGTGATTCTATTTGCATCAGACACCTTCAAGCCACACTATCATACAAGTAATAATAATACGCGAGATGGTTTATAAGTTCAGGCGTTCACGCTTGTTGGTTTGATTATAAAAATTTTCAATTAATTTTTGATGATAGATCAATCAGTATTTTTCGTAATTCTTGAGTTAAATTATAAAAAATCTTGCGGTTGTTGGTTAGCAGATTATCACCTCATTTCGTTTTATGCTCAGAAGAATGATAATCTTAGGTTTTATGTTTTATGACGATGTAACGGTGGAACGACATTGTCGTGGTAAGTACCTATATGTAATGTTTTTCCCACCCTTCTTATACATGTATTGTAATGTATTTTTCCGTCATTTCATTTTCCATTTTTTCTTGAAATTACAGTACAGAATAATCTTGATCCGCTTTGGTACACACCGTCGCGTCGACGCCTCTAAAGCCTACTTTTTCATCTGCCTAAAAGGTATACAAAGATTGAAAGAATCCGTGTTGATATTTTATTGTTTTTTGAATATTTTTTTTTTGTAAAGAAATACATAGATACACGTAACACAAAGACACAGAACAGATATTTATGAAAATATAATATATTGTGAAACTGGTACCTATTAACATGTGTAGTGAAGTACTAATAATATAATTCGCTGAAATAAATCCCAAATGGTGCCGTTTTTTTTTATTTAGAGGTGAGGCAGCTGGTGAAGCCTTTCGTTCCAAAATATTTGCATGCTCTGTAAATATTGTTCTCAGTCTGTATTGCGTGGATATTGATACCCACGTCACAAAGAAACAGTATACGAAGGAAAGGAATATTTACCTATGAAAACAGTGCGACCATTTTAGATGGTATATGATGTCAGAAAAATTGCAATAGTGTGTCCCTTTTTCCTAACTTTTTAAAGATTTGGTGAAAAATATTTTTAATTCTTATATTCCAGCAGTTTTTTTCATATATGATATTAAAAAACTAAGTTATTTAAGTAATAATCAAAAGCCCATCCCAACCTGCGTGGAGCGAAATAGAACGTTAAATCGATACTCGCTGTAGGCAATCGTAGATAATGGAATAATTTGTGATTAGTATGAACAGATGTGAACTATTTGGGTACAAGTTTAACGTATTTTCTCTTTATAGAAAACTAGTCTTTTGTAGTTAGATAATCGATGTTCTTTTATTTATTAATTTACTGTTAATGTCTATTTCATTCAATTTATACATTCTAGGTACTGATGTACTTTGTCGATGAAGGTTCTTTTCGGAGGTTTATTTTACCGCAGACTTGTCCTTTCTGTATAAATACAAGATTGTCAATCTAAACAATACTTTTGTAAACACAAAACAAATTAAACCACGCGGAAAAAAATCAGTCAATTGTCGGCCATGACAGGCAAAATACATCAATTTTCGTTCCGATAAGTTTTTATAAAAAAAATCGAGGAATTCTCTTAAAATAATATTTTGCCTAGTGTTATTATTCGAACCATTGGATTGTAAAATGAAATGCAGATCCATTTATCACTGCCGTCCGCAAAATGGCAGTTTTTTCCGGAGAGATAAATCATAATTCTATCATAACACATTTTTCTATAATTTTATTCTTCACCAATCAATCTACTTCGGTCTGAAAATAATAAACATCCAATCATTTGGCACTTACACATTTCTATTTACGGATGGTTTCTGGAAACCCATATCACGATTGATCCGAGTTTGACACATAGTAATTATTTGATTTTTTCGTTGATCATCGTTCGAGAAACCGGCCGTTGGTTTCATCCCCGCAGAAAAGACATTGGTGAGAGCGCTACATTTTTACTCTTGCAAAAATTCCTACCCTTCGTTTCCGTAAAATATTTTATATTTGCTTAACCTTTTGCTTTGTTTCAACATGAATATTTTTAGTCATATTTACCAGAAGTGAGGCTGAGATGCGACAGGGAAGTGAAGCCAGGTTCAATGTGATAAAAATTGTACGCAAAGCTTTGGCTTCCGTTTAGCGCAAATACAATTTTTCAAGAATTTCCTGTTTATTTTTACACTCGATATTTTATAAGGAGTAATGGTCAGGTATGCAAGTTTATTTTTGCGCGTTATTGTTGTGATATTAAATTATATTTTATTTTAGTTTAATAAGATATAAAATGAGGGTTTCCGATCTTTTTCAAAATGTATGTATCAACACTATATAATTATTTTTACTATTTAAGACAAATATCATGAAAATCGATATCAGGAACTATTTTTAGTGAAATAACCAAGTTTAAGTAGGTACTACTCATATTACTTTAGCCAAATAAAGTTTAACTTGTACCTACAACGGGAACTAGATTGCTAATAAAATACTTGAACACTTCCTTAACTCATAATATAAGAGGGATGGCCAGAATATGCAAATCAACAAAGCATTGAAATATTCGAACAATATCACATTATTTGACCCAAGTTGTAATAATATTAGTATAGTCATCATTGTTGGGTCTATAATTTGATTAAATTTACGCTTCAATAAGCCTAGAGAGCTGAGCACAATCGCAAACGTAACTTATAAGACACACTCCTCGCTAACACTGCAAGGTTCTACAGTAAAGCTGATAATATCGCGCAGTGTAACTCAAATACGTCGCTGTTTCGATACGTTTACGATTGTCTCATTTATTCGTGCTCAGTCAGAAGTTCTAGTTCTAATGGTAATTAAATGTTTGCATATGTCTTAGTTTCTAAACTCACACGGTTACAAACGAACCCGTGGAATATACTAGTAATTGTTTTATTCTGTCTAATTGATTAAGTAGTTGTTCTACTTCAGTTTTTAATTAACGAGTATCATATAAAAAAACCGGTAGAAACCAGGCCGTAGTTTCTTGCCCGTTCTTCTAGACTCTGGTCGCGTGGAACTGGCACCTAGAATCATCTAGTAGGTATAAGACTATTCTGAATGATCCTTGTGTTTTACAGAATATACTTTTATTGATATTTGATTTTTTTGGTCATGTCTTTCTTTTTTTGTGTTCAATGTCTATGAGAATAAAAAGAAGAAGTATAGAGAAATATTAAAAAGCATTTATTTCTAAAATAGCGTTATTTTATTTTTAATAACCATAAGTTTAATATAATACACTACGCAAACTAATGATGACATGAAGATTAAAAATAATCATGTCAGAGCAATGTTTTAGTAAAATAACATGTCATAACTTTTTATTGACAGCAATAAAACGAATGCACAAAGCAATTTCAAATAATAAGCTAGTGAGTAAAATTATTATATTTCAATGTGCTATTATATGAAATAGTACGGGTTCATAGAGCCGCAAAATCCGAGTCTCGGGAAATCCGCTCAATATCCGGATTTCATTCAGTGCCCCAATCGTAAGGTCAGTGTGTGTGAAATTATTCTCGTAATAAATCCTTAGCTAGTTGAACCACTGGTCATTTGGAATACGTATTCTTGTGTGTAGTCTTACTATGGATCTGCTGGGGTGATTTATATAGAAGTGGCGATCACAATAGGCCATCTAGGCCGCAGTGATACGATAGCCGTAAAAAGCTAATAAAAAAATAAAGAAATAAAAATGTGGTCTTCGTCAGTTTCTCAAAAAACTTTTTAAAGATGTAGGTTCTATTTTTTTTTCCTGACGCAAATCCATTCTTTTATTTTGTATTCCAGTATAGAAGGTTGTTGTTTTTGAGCTCGGTCTACATAAAAAAGGGCGTATGTAGTGCATTTCTATATTTTTTTACTTATTTGCCGTTAAGCAGCAAGTAAGCATTCTTTATTTTGGTTTTACATTCAGGTACGGTCTACTTCAAAAAAGAGGATGTAGCACAATTCCTCAAGGCACGTGCTAACGTTGCTCTGTTCTTTTTTAAGAGCTTTGCTCTTAATAAGGCTCTCAGACTACACTTTCCTATGAACAAGAATGTCTAATAATATAAATAATAAGTAATAAATAAATAAATAAAGAATGCTGGACATTCCACACAACATCATCTAGTCCCAAGCTAAGCAGAGCTTGTGTTATAGGTACTAGAAGACTGACATACTTAATACTACATTACATAGATAGATATTTTTTATTATACATAATTATAAAATACCCAGAACACCTGAAATAAATATTTGCAGATCGTGCAAACATTTATCCCAAGGCGGGAATCGAACCCGCAACCTACCAACCGCAGATATTCGCCCGCCGCGCCACATCGGTCGTCCAAAGATAAAATTACAAATTTGAAACAAGACACTTCAATCTACTAAACAACACATCGTAATATAAAAAATAATCACCACTTGAGCCCAAACGGCGAATTTCTTACAGCTATAAAAAAGTTCTCAGGTTTTACCTGAAAAATTACATTTATAAGCGTTATTAGCTCTAGAAAATGATGGATCGCCATCTTAATATTCGTTTAGAGGTGAACCCCGGGTTGTACCTTCAGGTAGCCTTTGAAATGATTTAAGACCAATTTGGACAGTTACAAAGGTAAAAGTTCCCTAAGTGTCTGTCGTAAGTACTTATAATATACCTATAGGGCATTTGAGAAATCTTTTTTTTTGGAGGAAGGTGTTTTTTTTTTTTAAATCTAAAATTAGATTAGATATAAACCGTGTAAGGAGTCATGCCCAAATAGTTCATAAAAAAAAATTCTTGTATTTTTGTACTACATAGTACCTACTCAAATTCCAATGACAGCATTTTTTTACAAATTATATTTAATAACTCATCGAATTAATTTCATTCCTTTGCCACTAGGTACTATCTAGACGAGCAACAAATAAAAAAAAAAACAGAAAACTTCACATAAAAACTGCACTTTCAGTATATCTTTCATAGTTTACGACGTGAGAGCGCTTCGTCTAACGATGAAATACGATGCTATATTTATTGCAAAACAAACTTTTCTTTTACCCCTTGACAGACGGAAATAATCGCTAACCCAAGTCGTTAAGGTTGAAGGTAGTTGAACAACGATGCTGTCTTGCTAACGACTTCTTTATACGACGTGTGAAGGATCCATATTGGATGATTAGCAGAAGAAAGCTTTTAAATAGGTCGTTATATAAGTAAATATCGGACGCTTTTCTTACGGTTTTCAAGGTTTTTTTTTTATTAAGAAGCCATTTACGAAACTAAAGATAAGTGAAAATTTTTGACAAAACTTTTTCATCAGATTTTGTATAGTCTAACAATAAACTGTCAACTTTTAAAATACTTCTACATACTCGTACATATTATTTTTAGTATTAAGTGACTTTAGTGAAAGATTGTCATATAATAAATGCACGTTCTAAACTAGATTTATTACATATATCGGTATCCTATGGTATAGTATGATATAACAGTAGTATTGTGTAAATAAGAACAGCAACTTGTACAAAATGAAATGAAAAGAAAAGTATTGAATCTACATTTTGCTTACTTTTAGATGATAGCGTTATATAAAACTTTTATCCACAATTTTGGTTCACATAATGAATGATACGAATTTCAGTATTATCTAATATTTTGTCATGCTGGAGCCACATCGGGCCACAGCGGGCTACGGCGAATATTCGTGTCAACGCGATGTATGTGGCCGGGTACATCGTGTCATCGCGTAGTATTTAGACAAGAAGATCGCCTATACCCGAACACGATGTTTTTGTCGCGCCAACACGATACGAATATTCGCCCGCTAATGTAGCCAAAGCATCATGAAAAATGATGCGAGCGTCAGAATATCAGCTGACAAACAGTTTACGACGCGTGACTATCAGTTATGCTTTGGCTACATTAGCGGGCGAATATTCGTATCGTGTTGGCGCGACAAAAACGTCATGTTCGGGTATAGGCGATGTTCTTGTCTACATTAGACGGGCGAAGATTCGTGTCGAGTTGACGCGATGTATCGCGCCGAAATTTAGGGTGACCAGATGTCAGGAATTTTCCTGACATTTCAGGAATTTTAGCAACAAATAAATGAAACAATATTTTGTTTTCACACTATAAACTATTATTTTTAGTCACAATAACAAAAAGGAAATTGTCATTAATCGTAATTAACTTTTATATAGGTATAATATTAAACGTACTGGATTCAATAAATAATTTTTGACGTGACGTCTTATTATTCGATAGAGCCGGCTGCACGCACGAAAAAACATGACTCATGAGGCGTTCTGAGGCGTTCCATGAAGTGCAAGCGAGAGCGCGGAACGAGCGACAAAGAAGCACAATCGGCTTTTGCGTTCGTTGTCACGTTCAACTATCGTCAGTAAACCGACTTTACAGACAAACATTTTTTTATTTTGAAATAACATTTGAATTATTGCGGAAAAATAGAATAAATTAGTATTGATATAAAACGAATCAATTCTAACGGTCTATCTTATAAAAAGTTAGCGCAGACTTGAAGTATTGATTACCTTACGTAATGATGACGTAAAGTCGACGCTAACTTTTTATAAGATAGGGGGTAACACTTTTTCGTTACTCCACTCCATAAGGCTAAGTTCAGATGGCCGCGCGGTACCGCGCGGTTCGTAGTTCCGCGCGGTATCGCGCGCCAACGCGCGGCGCGCTCGCATACAAATATCGTCATGTGAATGCTCAAACGCGCGGCGACGCGCGGCTACGCGCGGTCATCTGAATTAAATGCACGTCCGTCTCGCTTCTATGTCTGGACGACACTTAGGCTAAGTTCAGATGACCGCGCGGTACAAGATCAATATAAACGGTAATTATCATCTACATTACCGCGCGATACCGCGCGCCAACGCGCGGCGCGCTCCCATACAAATATCGTCATGTGAATGCTAATGCTCCAACCGCGCGGCGATGCGCGGCTACGCGCGGTCATCTGAACTTAGCCTAATAAATTGACGTTGATGTAGCCACCTAAGCGAATATTGGCGCGACAAATTGATTCGCGTCTTCGCCCGAATACTACGCGATGACACGATGTACCCGGCCACATACATCGCGTTAACACGAATATTCGCCGTAGCCCGCTAATGTGGCCCCAGCATTACGTAAGATTTATGACGTAGCATTTTGTGACGTTGAAATATATACAATTTTAGACCGAAATGACATTGACAAAGATTTGAACCTAGTTCTTGTATGCAAAAAAGCGAAGCAAAAATAAACAAGTGTGGTATCCGACCATTTTCGACAAACATCTTCTTCTAGCGTGTCAATTGTACACAACAACAATAATTTAAACATAGTTCAAGTAGTACTTTGCCACTAGTATACTATTATCTATGGCGTTGATAAGGTCATCCCTTGTGCAGGTGATAGGGCAAACGAGCATGTGAGACATGGATTGTATGGGTGCCCCACAGTCACAATGGCTTAGAGAAAGATTCATGATCACAAAATGACATCAGATTTGACGATAAACCGACTTCATTAGAGTTATTGTAAAAAAACAATTGTCAGTTGATGGTGATGACTAGTACTATTGTAGTATTGTCTATCCTTCAGATGCCATATAACAAGAAATTTGGTTTGAAATCCTTTTCAAGTTAACGTTGAAATTATGCTTCTTTTAACTTTGTAACAATATGGATAACACGATATGAAATCGGTTTGATTTCATACAAAGTAAATTCACACACGCACCGCGCGGATTACGCGCAATCTCCTTGTCAGAAAGGATAACACTTGAAGGATCACGTCTCATTCACGTTGGATTATCTTGTAAGCAAACTGAAGGGCCTAAGAATAAGAAATCACAGAAGAAAGTCCCTTAGTTTTACACCTACAAAATCTTTAAGAATTACAGCTCAGTTGATAGTAGATCAAAAGGGTGTACGAATAGATGTGACAATCGTAAACGTATCGTAACGTAACAGTGACGTTGAGGTACATTGTGCGTTATCATCAGTTTTACTGTCGAACGTTGCGGTTTTAGCGCGCAGTGTATCTTAAACACGTTACGTTAGTTACATTTAGTCGTGCTTAGCCTTATGGTCGTGGGTACAATCCCCGGGAATAAACATTTGTGTGATGAACACTGATTTTTGTTCTCGTTTTGGGTGTTAAACTATGTATTATGTTTTAACAAAAAATAAATAAAATAATTGATCACCAATTTCATTACTATCATTGGAATTTTCCAGCTCTTTTTTATTTTCTTAGGTATCTTTCTGTAATATCTTTGGTTCAGATTTACATCTTAACATAGAAGAATCCAAGTCCATAAAATCGCTTCATAATTTAGTACAATAAAAATAGATATACTACTTAACTAAAACTTTTTGTCATTTTAGGTCTAAACTTGCATTTCGGGACACAGCAGTGCTCTCGCCAAGCTGAGCTTCATATGCCTTGCCAACTTAGAATGAAAAGAAAAACATTTTTAATAAAAATCATAAAATTTTTCTTCAAACTTCAAGAAGAACTTTAAGATGAGAAGCAAAAACTAAGTTCAATCCAAGCAAAACCAACACTAATTTTAGTTGGTAAATATTATGAAAGTTGGTCCTTGAATCGAAACTACTCAAATTTGTGACTCCCTAGCTCCCACTTCGTTGTAAACTGTCTAAGTTTGTCGTACATTAACTCCATCGCAGACCAACTTGAAGACACCTTGAATAATACAGTTTTCTTACTCTGAAGGTAATTCTCTTAATAAAATATTTTATTTTCAATACTCAATTCCTAAAGATTTTTCAACTTTTATTTACATCGGGTAATAATCAAACTCACAAATCATGGTAAATAGTTTTTTTTTATTATTATAATATCCCGTTTATAATGAAAACTATGTTCAAAACAGTGATAGTTTCAAATATTATAGCCTAGTGACAGACAGGCAGACAGACAGTTTTAGTAATAGGAGCTTTTGGGTACTTCTTCTTCTTCCTGCCCTTATCCCGCAAGATGAAGTCGGCACATATTCTCTTCCCCCACTCTTCACTATCATCCGTCATCTCATTATACCTTTGGTGATGAGCCCTAAAATAAAAATCAAGTAAAAGTAAAATAGTATCTTGATCACAACACAAAATCGAATGATAAATGCTGACTTTATAAGGGACACTCGATCTTGGAACTCGATTAATTATCGTAGTCGTCAATCGCTGGATCAGATATCAAGAAGAATGACGAGCTCGGTTTATTTGTTTGCTAGAGTATGACGTAATGAATGACGTAGGAATATTTATTATTATTTTTTATGACTAAATTATGGATGAATCCGACCTAGTGCTAAGCGGTAACTGCCTATAAATATGTACACATTGCCGTATTGACCGCGTCTGTTGTTTTTGTCACTGCACGTTACAAAAAAAAAACAATTTTTTTAGCTAAAATATGTGAAAAAGTTTTTTTCTAATTCGAACTACTAATGACAATGTATTTAAAAAATCACACTTTATATTATTGTACTGTAGGTATTATATTTGTGCATAGACGATTTTTGCATCATTCCATCCTAGTTTTTTTACTTCGTAATATAATTCCCAGAATAACAAATCCCAGGTGTACTAGAAAGAAGAAGAAAGAAAGAAAAATCATTTATTCTATAACCACCACTATAAAAAGAAATAATTTGTTATTTCTTTTAATAAAACTAACTAAACTACTAAGCGTGCCCATCACTGTGAGACATAAATGCGCTAAAATTGAAGCTTGCGCAAAGTCAAAGTCAAAATTACTTTATTCAGTAAAATCACAAGTATCATTTAGAATCGTCTTACATACTAGGTGATTCTAGGTGCCAGTTCCACGCGACCAGAGCCTAGAAGAACGGGGAAGAAACTTACGGCTTGGTTCCTACCGTTTTTTTAGGTATATGAAAAAATCATAACCTCCAAATTTTAACAAAATATGTTAAGTATAATAATAAATAAATATTCATTTGATGATGATTGGTTAATGAAGAACCGAAATATCGCTTTTTTGGAAGTTTCGCAGAAACTTTCGCAAAATGTGATCATTAAAACTTTGCTTTTGCTTCAGAACTGTGACATCACGAACATTACTAACTATATAAACTGTTGTATGTGGTTAACATTAGTAGCCTTTTTCACTATGTTAAAAAAGAACCTAGCATTTTATGACGTCTTCTTCAACTCTCCTCTATCAGCCTTCGTCTCGGCACGTAAAAAACTTTACGAAAACTTGATAGATGGATATGAAATACACAAACCTATAATCTTGCTTTTACTTGCTCGAAAAGTCGGATAAAAATAGTAAATAAAATAGCTTTCCATTTATAAATCTCTCAAATAGGTAGGTAGGTTATAACTCAGAACTTAATAATTATGCTATTCAAAATTTTAAAAAACATATATTTTTTTTGGGAACAATGAATTTCAAGGATATTTTTTCTATTTATGAGTTATGGCCCTCTTTTTGAGTAAAAACCTTCTTCATCTTTCACAAATCATCAGCTCCTACGATCAGTGTTTATAACACCTTGAAGTAGATAAGGAAAGGAAGTAGATAGTAAATCTAAGTTATTCAATACAAGAAAACTACTTTCTAAAACAGCTATTAACTATTCAACAGGTGTCAGTCCCAAGACACATTATCAGTTAAACACCCCAAAGTTACCCTATTTGGGGTGCAATATTGTAATTTTACCGACAAACTTGGGATATTACTTCAGTTTTGGCCAATATGAGTTTTCGCAAAGTATTTACCTTGTTATCACGTATGGGTAGTTTTTATGTGTTGGAATAATTTGTGGGTCGTTGATATTTTCTTGATAAATAGGGAAACAATTTTAGTTGGCAATACTACAGCCTTCTGTTAAGCTATCTGTGTAATAGTTTTCTTGCAAAAAAAAACATTTTAAGGTCATAGTTGTTAAATTATAAACGATATTTTTTTATCGTTTCGATCAATTATTTATTTTATTTAAGTAATGAGACTAAATAATTAAATGGATATTGAAATTATTCGTAAAAAATGGTAGCACTCCGGGAGTGCCGGCAGAAGTGAAAACTTCAATATTAACGTTGTGTTTTCACTTTTAAGTTTTCACTTCAAAAATATAACCACAGTCGTCATAATGACAATGACAATCACAATGACACAGACACATTCGCGCAAGCGCGAATGTGTTTTCACTTTTAAGTTTTCACTTCAAAAATATAACCACAGTCGTCATAATGACAATGACAATCACAATGACACAGACACATTCGCGCAAGCGCGAATGTGTCTGTGTCATTGTGATTGTGTCATGTCGACACAACGACAATGATAATGACAATGACACATTCGCGCAAGCGCGAATGTGTCTGTGTCATTATGATTGTGTCATGTCATTGTGTCACATTCGCGCAAGCGCGAATGTGACACAACGACGAAGACAACGAAGACACACTGACACAGACACATTCGCGCAAGCGCGAATGTGTCTGTGTCAGTGTGATTGTGTCATGTCAACACAACGACAATGACAATGACAATGACAATCACAATGACACAGACACATTCGCGCAAGCGCGAATGTGTCTGTGTCATTGTGATTGTGTCATGTCATTGACATTGACACAACGACGAAGACAACGAATGATGAACGTCACGTTCGATGAACGTCACGAGTCACGTGACCCTGACTGAGTTTTCACTTCAATAAGATGGAAGCGATACAGTTAAATACAAGTTAGGCGAAACGATTCGTACGATATAATAGCGTCTATCTGGTTATGCGCGCGCGGCGAGCGATACGTGTTTCCCGTGCGAGGGTGCTCAGAGCGTCTGTCGGCTGCCGGTGCGCGAGTGCCGCTCCTCGGTCCTCCGCCCCCGCGCTCCGCACCGCACCGCGTGTTGGCAGCGCCTTGTACTCGCCTTGTACGATGTCGCCACAACACTATTTAATTGTTTGAGTCATACGTCGCGTGACCGCAAGTGTGTTCTTTTGTCGTCTCTTGTTTTACGAGCAATGTATAAAAATTAAATAAGATCTTACGCTTTTTCGACGTCACGTGACCCTGACGCGAGTTTGAAAGTTTTTACCCACCCAGCGCCGCTAAAGAAGTTTTCACTTCAAAAAATTATGAATAAACGTGTCACGTTCTGAAAGTGGTTCATGTCCAACGATCAAAGTTACTATGACAACTCTATTCAAGTTGACAGTACAAGTGGCACAAGTCCGTACTAAAACGTGTCATATGTCATGTCTGAATTTAGCTCGTTTGTAGACGAAAGTCCGCACTGCATCACCCAAATTAGTGAAGCGGGGTGAGCGCATTGTTCAGTGGCTCAATTTTACGTCAAGGGGTCCATTACTAAATTGGTCGCTAGTCAAAGTCAAAGTCAAAGAATTTTTATTGCTTTTATAATAGATGATTAGAGATGATTAAATCGTAGGTGTAGATCCAGAACGTACCCATCCAACTTTTCCATGATAGTTTTAAAAATGATTATAACATAATCCACAATAAAATTGCCGATTTGTAAAATCCTGCAAAATTTTTAGATAACATTTTTGGTCGGCATGACGGATATACTCGTATATAAAACCATACAAGGCAAAATAAACACTATGCCAGAATGTTTTAAGGTTCAAAATAGATCGTTCGTTAAAAATATTCATTATTTTGGCTAGGTTTCGTGGATGCGGGCAAAATGACCGGATTAACAATGAATTATTTTGGGTTTTTACAGACTGGTTAAATTTTTAACAACTGATTTTTGTATGAAACGAGTGAAATATTTTAAACAAATTGGTTTTCGGTATGTTTGAAAATACTTATTATAATCATAATACCGACTTACTGTTAGATATTTCACTAAAAAAAGCTGATTTACTTATACAAAAAAACACATTTTTCCACTTTATTTTATTATTTTAGCCTAAATCGTCCCACAGCTGGGCAAAGGCCTCTCCCAAACTCCTCCACTTATCCCGGTCCTTGACAGTGTTCAGTGTAAAAATACCAATTTAAATAAATATCATATAAATATATTGAACGACATTTTGGTGACTGGACTCCCGTTTCCTCACGTTGTTCCAATACACATGAGGGGTCTGATTGTATCTCTCAAAAGCACAGAAGCTTGGAATGGAAGAAGAAGGAATTAGATGTAGAATTTCGATGTAGAAATTTGTTGTTCTTCTTCTTCTTCTTCCTGCCCTTATCCCACTAGGTGGGGTCGGCACAACACGTTCTTCTCTCCTCTATCATCCGTCATCTTAGTATTCACTCCTTTCACATCCATAATATATCATTTTTCACACATTCCATCCATCTTTTCTTAGCCCTACCTCTTCCTCTATATCCATCCACATTCATACCTAGCACTCTTTTCGTCACATGACATTCTAGATGTAGAGTTCTTCTTCTTCGTGTCGATGCTACAACTATATTTTGTTGAGCATCGTGTTGGAAAGATTAGCCAAACTAGACACTGCTTTACCGTGCCTAGCTGTTATAGGTGTGCGCCACGAGGAGGCTCTTTCCATGCACCTGTAGCGCCATCTATATCGCTACATGATGAACTACATCGTAGTCTACGAAACCGACCAACAGATGGCGACAAAATCCTAGATCGCGCTTACGAAGTTATCACGGAGTTTGAACATAAGTAATAGAACCGATGACTATCCATCGGTCCTCGGACCCCGAGCCAAAGGTCGCTCGGCGTGGAAGATCTTCCCTTTTCGGTGGAGATACCACCCCTATCTCCACAGTGGTGACAAACCGACGTGATCCAGCCGTCCACAGCTACGGAACAGCTGCCGAAGCCCGACGACTGGAGTTTCCTGAACACGCACAACCTTCTTCAACAATCAAGCCGATCTAGCTGCGCATCATCTCGTCTACCTTCTCTCATCCTCCCAGATTCTATCAGCCATGCAGCAGCAGCAGCATCCATCAGCCAGCAGCCTCCGCAGTTCCATCGCAGCCGCAACTGTCAGCTTCCTGGACCTGCAGGCTACCGCGACATCCTCATCGTTGCATCCATCACATGAATCACAGCACCTGTCTCGACTCACCGCAGACCCGCCAGATTCACGCCTCCTGGATCGCAGCCACAACAAGCGCATCTCGTTCCGTCTCGACTCACCGTAGACAATGAACGCCTCGCTCGCATCGCATCCTGCCCTCCGCGTCTCGACTCACCGTAGACAATGGGCAACACTACTGGCACAACTTGGACATCAACGACGCTGCTATCGACGGATCGACCTCCGGTCTGGAAAGGGAGTAATGTAGCGCCATCTATATCGCTACATGATGAACTACATCGTAGTCTACGAAACCGACCAACAGATGGCGACAAAATCCTAGATCGCGCTTACGAAGTTATCACGGAGTTTGAACATAAGTAATAGAACCGATGACTATCCATCGGTCCTCGGACCCCGAGCCAAAGGTCGCTCGGCGTGGAAGATCTTCCCTTTTCGTTGGAGATACCATACCCTATCTCCACACACCCATGAAAGAATTTATATAGCGTTTAAAAAATGGTCTCAGTTTATTACTAAATATTTACCGCAAACTTTACTCGCAATTTATTATTCCCTAATCTCTCTTTAAAGATTCCACCGCTGATACTTCGCCGTTTTGTCGCGTTTCCAAATATAAGCGGTATTTACTTCGCTTTGCTCTGATTTTTTATATCAACAGTAATTTCATAACGCTTGATAAAATCTGATAATATATTTTTCACAGAAATGATAATAACTGACTTCAATCGTTATCGACAAGTTAAAAGTTTACATATTCATAAGATTCAGTCAATAAGTAGATACATACTAATTAGATTTTAATCATATTTTTATGGAACCACCTTGTAGCATTATCTATTCAACAAAACAAGAATCATCAAAAGCTATTCCAAATTCATTAATTACGAAATATAGGTACAAAAAGAAACAGTTAAATTTCACACATTTACATTTCATAATTTCTAACATTTTTTTTCTAACCGATCTCGTCCCACAAAGGTCTCCCCCATTTCTAATATCATTGTGCGCACGGCAACTTTTGAAATATTGGGCACGTTAAAAAACTTCGAGCAATTAAAACGCGCTAACTGTTGCCCGGTTCGTAAACATGGTGTGAAAAAAACCATGTAGGTGTACAGCAAAATATATGTACAGCTGGTACACAACAAAATCATTAAAACGATCCTGTAACAAAAATATCTGTAATTGTCGCGTGTGAAAGTGAAAGAGTTTAAGGGAGGCCTATGCCTGGCGGAGGGACAATTGTTACTTAGATTGCAAGAAATCAAGAGTAAAAAAAAAAAAGTTTTAAGTGTACCAGCCGTTTTTACCCCCCATTGTGTACTACACAGTTACCGTATATAGGTCCGACGCGGTCAACAAATTAAATTTGGACCCCTCGGGTCTCGCACGGCTAGTTCGTTTTGAGCGTATAAGCTGTGGACGTTTCAAACGAAAACTTTTGAACCGTCCTATAAGCCACTGCAATTCGCTTTTGCAATTTTCTGCAAACATTTCTGTTAAAGAAACAAATTCGTAATAAATATAATAGGCTCAACTCGATTGCTTTTATTACCAACTTTTAGTTCTACGTGAACCCGGTATCGGAAGGCACCTACATTTTATTTTATAAATCAATATACGCACATCATTCAATACGCGGATTTATTGTGAAAAGTATCAACTTTCAGTTAAACCAAGAATCGTCAAAATAGGTTCCTTAGAAAATAAGCTATAAGGTAGACAAGTTGGTACCTACAGTCGAATTAAAACCCTCTTTAAAAAGTTATTCGGAAGAAATCGCACATTGTTCCTATCCCTAAATTGTATTTTTTTTATTTTACATTATTCATCTAGTGGACTTTTAAGTTATTAAAAAAACATTTTATTTGATAGTATAATATAATCTCCTTATTTAGAAGAAATTATAAATAACATTTCATAATAAGCTGCTTGAAAACAATATTCGTAAATTCTCGTCTAAAATGTTTAAAGTTCCTGAACAGCATTACCTATTATAATTTCCATATTTTCTATTACAGTATATAAAGGATCTATTTCCCATAAACCTCCATTACTAAATATATTTTCCCATCGAATTGAATAAAGCTCTTCTAAATTTAGGAGGCATCCAATTGAGACAATTCCTTCGCTATTGCCTGTTTTTTAACACCTCCGATACGACATCTACACGATATTGACGGGCGACTAATACGTCACGTTTTGACAGGTGTCACATATAGCAGTATCGTCCACGCTGTGTTCGTTTGGATATTATGTTCATTAGTGCTGCGTAGATTTGACTAAACGAAAATTTGTGCAATGACTGATGTATACATATATTGATATTTGTTCTGTGTCTTGGTGTTACTTAATATGTAGGTATATCTATACTTACATCAAAATGTGATTTAATATTACTAAATACTCAACAATCTAGTTACCATAATACATACTTAAGTAAGTACATACTTAGTTTGGGGATGGCGGCGTGACATATCATATAAAAGTGTATGTATATACATGCATTTTATTTTTTTAAATAAGTAAGTACTTACGCTAAGAGAATCGTGTGTCAGTGCCGATACAGACTGACAGTTATTTTTTAATGTTGGAATCGTGTAGATGTCGTTATCGGTCAGTGTGAAACAGCTATTGGAATTTGCCAATATTGTGCGAGTTCGATAAATTTTCCATTAGTGCAAAGTCTTTGGGGACGTCATGACAGGGTTTGATAAGCTACTTTTGACCCGCAAACAGTCAAAACTCTTAAGAAGAGGTACCACTTTTAAAATGATTCACAAAATGGTGTTATAATCGCCACCGATGTGGCGCGGCGGGTGAAAGGGCGCCTGCGACGCGGAAGGTTGCGGGTTCGATTCCCGCCTTGGGATAAATGTTTGTATGATCTGCAAATATTTATTCCGGGTGTTCTGGGTATTGTAAGTATAATTATGTATAATAAAAAATATCTATCTATATAATGTATTGTATTTAGTATGTCTGTCTTCTAGTACCCATAACACAAGCTATGGGCTAGATTATGTTGTGTGGATTGTCCAGCAAAAAAAAATAAAAAAATGTCGTAAGTGTTTTATTTATTTATGTTACACCAGCGGCATAATCACACATAATAATATAGGTAGGTACTTAAGTACACAATATATTTCTTACAATCTATGACAATGTGATATACCTACCATTACAGGTGTAAACAACTAAGTAAGTAACAATATTAAGTTTTAAATACATAAATAAATAAAATTAAAAACGATACTGTTCCCATACAGCTTATTTAAGCTGAAATTAAGTGTTATATAAGCAATCCTATTCCCATAATATATTATATTGCTGAAATTTTAATCCTAGAACTACATTATATATTGTTTTGCTGAAATTTTAAACCTAGAACTAACATAAATAAAATAGAATAATAATTTCAGCTACTTTATATTCCAGTCGAGAATATTACGAAAGGAGTTTACAGCGGTGGCTCGTGCTAGTATTTTTAAACTGTGACAAATTCGAAAAAGTTCCAATTCACATTTAAAACAAGACCGTCGAAAAATTTAAAAGTTAGAATTCAAATAAAGATATACTTAGCTTGTTTAAACATGGAAATGGCAGGGACCCTATTTTTTTAAGCTATTGCTTTTATCGCGTGCCTTGAACGTGGAGACCGAATCCAGAAATTCCGTCACGTAAATAACCTAACACTGCGCATGCGTAATCCAGAAAAAATGCTATAAGTAGATGCAATAGCTTTACCGCGGCAGTCCACGAGTGCCACACGTCTTTTTTTTATTAAACCTGCAGGGCAAAGGCCCAAACTCTTAAAACAGGGACGCTTTTAAAACCGGAAATTTTGAGCAAGGCCGTATGGATAGTACATTGCTTGTATTCATGAGAGGGGCATGTTGGCTGCACCGCACAAAGAGGCAACGTACTGTAAACACTGCTTAGTGGTTACTTTGTGCAGACTGTACTAACCTACTAGTCATGCTATTTGCAACAGCGCAGCGGTCAACCTTTTCAGGCGTTTTTTTTTAAACTTTCAACAGATTAAATTTATATTTGCTTAGTTGTCTATGTCCTTTGAAAGTGAAACAGTTACAGCATTAGAACAGTTTAATTAAGTTAATTGATATTGAAGGAATGTTGCTACCAATTAATCTAGTCAAATAAAACATTTAAGTATTTTTACCTTTTATTAATTATCTCTTACAAAAATATTGTTTGTTCTAGTTATATTTTTAGTTTCTTGCTGTCCATTTCTTAAATATTAAACGTTTACTAAAGATTGACTACTTATATATATTTTTATGTTTAAAAATAGCGTTTTATGTGTAACATATTATCTTTAATATTATCTATTCAACACCGCTTTTTACCATAAGTACTTACTTACTTATTTCTACATGGACATTTATAAATATTAATAAAATCAATTATAAAATGTAAAATAATTTGATGTTTAAAACAATGTGCTTTTTTTTCTATCCTCATTACGTAAAATAAACAAACCTTATTAAAAACCATTTTATAAAAAGTAAAATGCTATAATCTCTTTGAATTTCGAACGCAGCGTTCTTAATTTAAAAATTCCGTGGCTTCTTCGCGCTCTAGCACATCAATTGAATTTGACGTTCCATTATACTTGAATGCTTATAGCTTAGGCCGGGCTGGCAACGTTTTGCGGATTACATTCAAGGATATAAAATAAATGTACCTACAACTTAAATAAATAAATAATGTTGGACGCACACGAAAGTCGCGACGTTCAGTATGGAAAAATACATAAAAAATATACTTACTTAAATATTTTTTATAGTTAAAGTAAAAAGAAAAAGTAAAAAAATATTTAAGTACTTAAGTAAGTAAGTATTCAATAAAATCACAAGGATCATTTAGAATCGTCTAAGGAGATTCTAGGTGCCAGTTCCACGCGAACAGAGCCTACAAGAACACTTATATATACTTACTTAGTGATAAAGAGAGTGAAAGAGTCACACAATAAATAAATAAATCAACCAAAAAATCATAAACATCATCGAACATGTAAGAAGAGATCGCATTTACTCAAACCATAATATTAAATTTTATACCTAAGTAAAGACTTATTTTTTTACATAAAACCTACTTCCTGCTAATATTGTGAATTCGGAAGTTTCTATGGATGGATGGAAGGATGTATGTAAGTTACTCTTTCACGCTAAAAATACTGTATGAATTTTAATGAAACATTACAACAATGAAGTTTACACATCAGAATAACACATAGGCTATAATTTAAAAATATATTGTGCAAATTGTCAAAAATATAACGATAGCAAGATGAAGTCGCGGGCATCAGCTAGTAAACCATAAAATAATGATCCGAAATAAACAATATCACAACGCAATAAGGATCATCGAATATGGCAAAAAAATCGCACTTACTCAAGCCACTAAATTGTCTTACAACCTCCATCCTTTGGCGTTTGAACAAATAGGCCCCACTAAGACCTCCTTCGAAGGCAGAGTGCGTGATTATGATGTTGATAGGCATTAGCATAAATACCTCGCATTCTCCACTTCTTTTGTAATGTACTTACTTCAAAGAGGTCAGATGAAAGACTACTTCTACATTTTTTTTCTTATTTTTCACAATTGAAAGTAACTTTACAATTTTAGTAAAAACACAAGCTTATTCAGCTCTTGTACTTCAAATACTTAGGTCAGACGAAAGCCTACTTCTATATATTATATTTTCTTATTTTCACAATTGAAAGTAACTTTACAATTTTAGTAAAAACACAAGCTTATTCAGCTCTTGTACTTCAAATACTTAGGTCAGATGAAAGCCTACTTCTATATTTTTTTTCTTATTTTTCACAATTGAAAGTAACTTTACAATTTTAGTAAAAACACTAGCTTATTCAGCTCTTGTCATGTACTTCAAATACTTAGGTCAGACGAAAGCCTACTTCTATATTTTTTTTCTTATTTTTCACAATTGAAAGTAACTTTACAATTTTAGTAAAAACACAAGCTTATTCAGCTCTTGTCATGTACTTCAAATACTTAGGTCAGACGAAAGCCTACTTCTATATATTATATTTTCTTATTTTCACAATTGAAAGTAACTTTACAATTTTAGTATAAACACTAGCTTATTCAGCTCTTGTCATGTACTTCAAATACTTAGGTCAGACGAAAGCCTACTTCTATATTTTTTTTCTTATTTTTCACAATTGAAAGTAACTTTACAATTTTAGTAAAAACACAAGCTTATTATCAAAGAACTACTTTTATAAGAGAGAGAGAAATATACTCACATGATGCATCGAATAGATCAATTATTCCTGATTTCAGGAAACCTACAAGTTTCGTCAGGCCACACTCGCAAATCATGGCAAATCCGGTTTCTAAAGATACCTAAGATACTAGCAACACACTACAATACTTCGCCCAAAGCAAGATAGAATCATGAAATATTAAACAAAAATAACGAGACTGGCTCTGGAAAACGTTCCCTAATGACTTGTACACGTTCTTAAAGTATTCATTATGAAGACAATGGTCTTTGACATAGCTTATGAAGAACCGCTGGTTCAGTAGCTCTGCCATGAGTTTTACTATAGCGCCTCTAGCGGATAGTTAGTACTAAAATTCGTAATACTTATATTGACGTAACTACTGTAGTAAAGTCAGGCGATTTTACTGTGACAACTCATGGTAGAGATACAGTTGTAGCGCGCCATACGTCAACGTCATACGCCATCTGTCAAAGTTTATTGCAAACGGATACTGGAGTGGAGACCGCGTTTAGGCAAGCGTAGTGTAGGTAGGACGCACCCGACGAGATGGAGCTATGATCTGCGGAGTGTAGCTGGCAAACAACATGAGAAGAGCTGAAGACCGGGCTCAGTGGCGTGTTTGGGAGAGACCTACGTCCAGCAGTGAACTGATATAAGTTGATGATGATGATGAACGTTTATTGGATACAGGATGTGCGATACATTATGTATTACGATCTAAGGTGTTAATAGTTTAATTCTGAGTGCTTTCGTAAAGTTCTGCAACGTCTAGTTGCTGTTGATAGTTGTTGATCATCCGAACCTTTGAGAAGTAAGTAGCCAGCCGGGCAACAGTCAGTTCTCATAGCTTGTTTGAGAAGAAAAAAAATTATTTTGTACAGATGTTACATGTACGGGTATTTTAGACAATGTATTTATGTCCCAATATATATTATTATGTTAGTTAAGCTTGTAAGAGAGCCGTTTTGTTACTAACATACTTAAGAATATTTGTTAATTTTGTGTAGAATCTTTTAATAAAAAAGTATTCTCTTACACAAACACAATTTAAAACATATACTTACCTATACAACCACCGGAAATTTATAAAATTAAGTTTACCAGCTTATTGTTTTGTAAGCTATGTCTTGGTTCTCAAAATTAAAAGATTATATTATCTACCGGATGAATAAAATATGGTTTCAAGAACTGTGTTCCGGTTTGAAAAAAGCCTGTATAAGTATTCCATCAGCAATCTAATTCTCATAGTACAAGCTTTGCTTGGTTTGAGACTAGAGTGTAATGTGTGAATTGTCCGTGAATAAGTATTTATCATTCATTAAGTATAAGTAATTACAACAGCTGTATAAAGAGCAAGTTCAAACTATGCACGTTTTAGCAAAATCCTGACCGATTTTTTTCATACCAAAACAAAATTCACAACACCAATAAACTTTTAGGCAAAAAATCTTCACAACAGCGAACGCACTTCACTTCCGTATTTTAAATTCTGCGTTTTAAAATTCTTTTTGAATCTCGCTTTGATGTTTGCGTGAACTGTACCCCAAGTACGAGTTTGTGCGCACACAGATCGCAGAGACGCAATCGCCGAGCGCCACCGATTTTGTATGGAAATTCGAGATTCTCTAGAAATCTGTTATGGGCGCTGCTTGGATCTCCATACAAAATCGGTGGCGTACAAAAACTCGTACTTGGGGTACTGCACTTTATTGTGACACAGATCTGACTTTTAAGTCCACGTTTGTTGATTGCAGTCGGCGCTTTGTCATGTAAAACGTAGCATTTTCTGGAATAAATTAAGTATTTTTACTTTTATTTAGGGTTTTGCATCGTATCAAATAAATATTTATGACGTCATGATTATTTATTCATCATAACTAAGTTCTTATGCAGCTGTTTTTTTTAAAGCTGATATGTATTTTCTTCTTAGTGTAACGCAGTCAATTTTTTTTGTATAAGTAATACTTTTGACCTAGGTCCAGTAGGTACCTCTCGATTTACCTCTCACTTTTGCTCTGGTGAGTATCTGGCCCAGCGTATCAGCATTGCTATTCAGCGCGGCAATGCAGCCAGCATCTTGGGTTTGCTTCCGATTGGTACTGATTTGGATCAGTTGAACTATGTACAGATCGTTTGCAACGATCTGTAGATAGCTCAATTATTTCTTATATATTTTATACACCTATGTCATCATCATCATCATCAACCTATAGCAGTCCACTGCTGGACGTAGGTCTCTCCCAAGACGCGTCACTGAGCCCGGTCTTCGGCTCTTCTCATCCAGTGTTTGCCAGCTACACTCCGTAGATCGTTGCTCCATCTCGCCGGGTGCGTCCTACACTACGCTTGCCTAAACACGGTCTCCACTCCAGTATCCGTTTGCTCCAACATTTTGTAAATACTGTAATAGTCGTAAGTTTGTTTGTGAATAAAAAAAACTAAATAAATACAATAAACCACTTCAAAACCCAATATCCCAGTAAAAGGTGAAAGTAGTAACTTAGTTCCCTAAGGAATGGGAAGGAATGTGCAAACAAATTGCCTGCGAATTGTTACACGGGTCCTGTCCTGTCCGACGGAACAAGGGCAAAGGCGATAAAATATTAGTGAACATGTTACTTGGCGACGTATTCATTTGTTACTTTGTTCAATAGTTGTCTGTTAGTTATGTGTTTTAGAAGTACGTATCATCATCATCAACCTATATCAGTTCACAGCTGGACGTAGGTCTCTCCCCCAAGACGCGCCACTGAACCCGGTCTTCGGCTCTTGTCATCCAGTTTTCATCGTAGCTCCATCTCCATCTTGAAGTACATATCTAAAATAAATTCAAATTCCGCATTGTATCAGACTACCTATATGACGACCGATGAGGCGCGGCGCGGCGGGCGACGCGGAGGTTGCAGGTTCGATTCCCGCCTTGGGATAAATGTTTGTACGATCTGCAAATATTAATTCCGGGTGTTCTGGGTATTTTATATGTCTGATAAAAACATATATTAATGTAATTGTATTGTATTAAGTATGTCAGTCTTCTAGTACCCATAACAACAGCATGATGTTGTGTGGATTGTCCAACATTAATAAATAAATAATGCTGGACAATCCACACAACATCATCTAGCCCCAAGCTAAGCAGAGCTTGTGTTATGGGTACTAGAAGACTGACATACTTAATACAATATAATACATAGATAGATATTTTTTATTATACATAATTAATACCCAGAACACCCGGAATAAATATTTGCAGAACCCGCAACCATCCGCGTCGCAGGCGGATCATCGCCCACCCGCCACATCGGTCGGCATTATTTATATTCATTTGATACGTGTTTCAATACTAGTAGCAATTTCAAATTAACATCTCAACAATGCTTCTCTAATTTATTCACACAAATTCCTTTTATTATGAAGAATAATTGAAGAATTATAATACTTCTAGGTCCAGTCAGAATATCAATGAACTAGAAAATTAAAATTTGATTCAATTTCAGATAACCATTTGTATGAAATACTTCGTTGTAACTTTCTAATGAAATATAATTTTAATATGAAAACTTTGAAGATTATTATCATATAATTTGAATAAATTGATTAAATTAGTTATCTTTACATTATTCATATTACAGGACTATGTTTTTAAAAAGGTCCATAGTTATTTTTTTTATTAGATACTCTAGAATCTAGAGTAAGATCTAGAATCTAGATATTTTTGAAAGTAAAACGATTTTGGTTATTATTTTTTTATTAATAGTTGCTATAGTCACATTTAGATTTAATTATGATCTGACTAGTAGTTTTTGAATTATGCGTATTTAATAATATATCTCAATAAAAAACCATTATAATTTTTTGCAAAAACTTAACTTGATATTTTTAACAATGGAGACAAAAGTTGCCGAGAATCGAACTGAACATAGAATGCAGAGCCACTGAGCCGAGTCATCCTTTCCTTGGAATAGGCACTATTGTGAGAATTGATCAATAATTAAAGTGGTTGGATCGGCTTGCGTGTTCAAACTATTTTACAGTATCAATAAAACATTTTATTGTTACATTGCGCGATTTCGATGGTTTAACTTAAACGCGGGCTCTTGTAGACTTTGTGTAGTCACCGCGCAGTGTATCACATTATTCAGTTATAATTTACTAGCTTACACTGGCAACTTCATTCACGTACGTATATATAGGATCTTTGTATGTTCAGCATTTAGTTTTTATTTTTGTAAGAAGAATCTGTAAAATGTAGGATGTAGGCTTCTTGCCCGTTCTCCTAGACTCTGGTCGCGGGGAACTGGTCTCTAGGATCACCTAGTGTAAGACGATTCTAAATGATCCTTGTGATTTTACTGAATGAATAATTTATCTATGACTATATTTTATGCTTCATCTAAATCGGGCCATTAGTTATACACCTTCTACTTCTTTCAAGAAGAAGAAGTTAGATACATGCAACACACATTACATTAACAATAATTAACGTAAGTAGAGCCGTGTTGGTCTGAAATTTGATTTACACTACTCACTCATAAAGTGCTATATGTAATAACTCTTGCGATGAAAGCGTGTCGCCGCGCAATGTATCTCAAAACCAATTTTCGTTTATTGCTTGAGTATCTAGGCAATATTAGGCGCTATTACATAGATATGAGGTATATAGTTGCTTATTGCTTGGAGGCACCACAAGGCAGAATACACACACTATAAAATTCTTTCATTGTACGTGGCACTTGTATTTAGGTGGTTTACAAGCGTGTGCCTCGTTTCAAAGGATTAGTTTACTTCTAATACTTTATTTTATTTAATAAATAGTGCACATTAATTTGACAGGCATCACAGCTCAGTTGGTAGTAGCTCTGCCTTCCGTGCTGTGGGTCGCGGGTTCGATTGCCACCCAGAGCAAATGTTTGTGTGATGAACATAAATATTTGTTCTGTGTCTGGGTGTTATATAATGTATTCGTCATTATAATATATGAGTACCTATTTAGCAATAAATAAAATAACCGACATCATCCTGTCAAGACATGTTATACCTAGAGTTATCAGATTTAATCTTGTTTTTATGACTACTTCTAAAGTATGCCATCAACGTAGGTAAATCAACACACAAACATACTGTCAGAATTGAGAACTTTTTAAAAGTTAAAGATTTGAGACATCATAACTACGTAGCTACTACAGAGCGTATGACAGTACCGTGAGGTATAGAAAAATTCCTGCAAAACCGTTGCAAAACCGGTAAAGAATCGTTACAAAACAGTAGCGGAACCGTTCAGTTACTCAAAGCCGAGTAACTAAAACGGTTCAAACTGCTGAATATTTATCTTCATCCATCAGACTGGTACCACTATCTTGACATTATACAGCCACGAGTTGTTGATTAACATTCATAGGGTGCTTCTACACTGCTACCGATACGACATCGATACGATAACTTAGAAAAAGAACCGTCTTTTTCTTACAAAAAACTATCGCGACGAGTTAACGTGTAAAAAATGTCGGTGTCGTGTACGTGTCGGTGAGTGTACAAAAGTTTTTGTGGATGAGTGAGTGGGGATATAAATTGTGGGAAACTGCTGCATCGTAATTTTAATTATCTTACTAGCTCGGTCATACAAAAAAGCTCTTGTGGAAATTGCTTTGTCGCGCCGTGTCTAATTAATTCAAAGTTCTGTACGATCGTAGAATAGTTTTGACTTATTTGATGGATTCAAAAATTAATTATTCATGTCATTGTTTTTAAAATAGTGCCATCTAGTTTCAAACTAAGTAAACTAAGTAAATTGTGTACTAATGGGAACTAGGTTATTGATGGAATACTTATATACTTGTATATATTTTGTAAAAACATACAAAGAATACATTATTTATATATGATTTGTAACATCAATGGCATATTCCAACATAAATATATTTCCTATTGAGTTTATTTTATCTGGGACAGTGTGATACATAGGTAACATTATAGGTGTAAATACTACATTATGCTTGGTTACATACAAATCACTATTTAAAATTGTGGAAGTTTGTTCATAGTTTAAGATTAATGGGTCAAACTATTCAAACAAACTTCGTAATCCAAGTCGAGGTGTTGATATCAGATTAGTAACTTTAGGGTTCACTTAAATCATCAATCGAAGTTAGTAGGCAACGTTGCTGACGAGCTTCACTTGTTTTTATATTTTAAGCAAATGTGATGAATACTGGTATCAGTATTCCCCTTTTTGAAAAATGTAGTTAAGATATACAAATGAAAAGTTTACCTACTGTTTTTGTAAATATTTATATTACATAGCAAACTATTGTAACAATAGAACCCACGACCGACTATGAAAGGCAGAGTTAATGGAATAAATAGCAGAGTTAATACCAACTGAGCTGTGATGACAGTCAAGTAGTACTGACGTATACCTAACGATATTTTCGCTCGCTAAAATATATCGTGTCGATATCGTTATCGGTGCGTGTATAAACGCTTTATACAAACAGACGACGAATTTACAGTTTTGACAAAAGATAATCCGAAAATTAATTCGGAACCTGATCTCCCGTGGTTGAGGCTGGATAAAGGAATTTTAATTATTCAGCCGAGATTTAATTTAATTAAAGATCTCTTTTTAATTAAACCCTTGTGGGATTTGCTTCATTTCGTTATAAAAGCAGGATCACAAAAAAATATGCGAATTATCGTGAATTGATTTTTATTTTTAATGCAGTAGTGTCAAGTTGGCCTTGAATTGATCAATATTAGGATGATAAATGAATATAGATGTAGGTAGTTATAGTAAAAGCATAGGCTCTGGTCGCGTGGAACTGGCACCTAGAATCATCTAGTATGTAAGACGATTCTAAATGATCCTTGTGATTTTATTGAAAAAAGAAATCTTTGACTTTGACTTTAGAAAAAAACATCATCATCATCATCAACCTATATCAGTCCACTGTTGGACGCAGGTCTCTCTGCAGACGCGCTACTGAGCGCAGTCTTTAAATAAAATGATCGTTATAAATAAACACAATTTAGATCCGCAAATATTTTACTCGTCGAGAAGTGGTACACACTCGAATTTCATATACATAGTTGAATATTTGGCGCCATTATTACCACTTTTCAAATTACCTGTACCTCTACCATGAGTTGTCACAGTAAAATAGTCTGACTTTAATACAGTAGTTACGTAAATATTAGTATTGCGAATTTTAGTACCCAACTATCCGCTAGAGGCGCTGTACAAATCTTCATACATTTTTTTAACTACAGACGCTAGCGAGTGTAGTAAATATCGTATAGTAAAAACTCATGGTAGAGCCACTGTACAAAGCTTCAGCAGAGTTTCAGCTTTAAACTTATTTTGCGAAAATGAAGCTTATGTCTTTACAATATGGATTGGAATTAAGTAAAGTTTAAACGTATGACAGCAGGTTAATATGCCAAGTTGTTCAGAACACTTCCGCCTGGCCTGATTAAATAATCATGGACATATCCCTGTAGCCCCAAACTAAGCAAAGCTTGTAGTATGGGAACTAACTTAAATACTCCATTTTTAAATACCTACGAGTATAGTAATATACTTAATACATAGTAACACCTAGACACATAACAAATACCTATGTACTTACCTTCATTAATCAAACAGTTGCTCTGAGTGGGAAACGAACCCACGACCCACAGCATAAAAGGCAGAGCCAACCAACTGAACAATGACGTCTGTCTAAACTGTTATTTCATATTTTCTTTTTTTTTAGTTAACAGTTTGTGCATATAGCCGTCCCCCAGGAAGATTCTGTGCTTTTGGAACAAGTGAGGCTGCCTACACAGATCAGTCTCCCACGCATAATTCACCACAGAGTCTAAATGCGGAAACGGGAGTCCAACACAAACACACAAACAACTAGCCGTCTTCTGACTTCAGTAATTAATGTAATTATAGTATAACGCCAGCACGCTGCGACGACGATGATGATGAATGACGTCGGGCGCCCAGCGGCACGGTGGACTGACGATATCGTCAATACCGTGGGCCGCAGATGGTTGAGAGCAGCTCAGAGAGCAGAATGGAAAGAGCAAAGAGAGGCCTATACCCAGTGGGTCAAGTCAGGCTGCGGATGATGATGATAGTATTTCGTTTAAGCGAATATTCACAACAAATAGATAGTGAGGGACAAAAGCATTCCTATTTAAGGTCGGATATTAACCTAAATTGACGAAATAAATTGCTTCCTAGGCTGTTTGCACGATTCAACTACCGGCTCTTCAATGGAAATGAGCTATTTAGACAATTTTGTTACTAGGTATAACCATTTGGTTTGACGATCATTGAAGTTCGGGTTTTGTTTTTGTTTATTTATATTTTAATCTAGACATAAATTTTAGTACCAACTTATTTTGACAGAAAGTAAAAGTCTTGTGTTTGTAAGAGCGTTTTCACATTATCCGATCCGATATCGGGGTAAGTAAAATGTATGAAATATGTACCTGTCTTTCATATTGTCTGGATATCGGAGGTACATATTTCATACATTTTACTTACTACCCCGATATCGGATCGGATAAAATGTGAAAACGCTCCAAGTAACAAAAAAACTATAGTATTTTGTTAATTTAGTGTACAAACAATATTTTATTTATAGACTCAGCACCATCTTGTACCAAATAAAGTATTTTTTTTGCAAAATAGCTATCTATCAATCAAATCATTGTATAAATATTTTCATCGTAACATAGTTCATTTTTTTCTGTTTCATATGCAAAGTAGTGTATCTTAAATCTAAATTAAAATGTGACTTTAGTTTAAGTGACTTTACCGTCACAAAATAAACTATTTAATGACCTCAACCTACACGTTTTATGAAGGCTAACCTCTCAAGGGCCGAAATAATTTCACTTTCGAAATAAACGGTCGCTGCAACTTTGAAGTGGTTTCAACCCTTACAGGGTAATATTTACCGAGGGGTAATTTAATTATAATGAAGCGGGTACTTTATATCTACATCATACACTTGTTGCGTTAGGACCGCCGATCTGAGTAGAGATGTATATTTTTCCCTTTTTTAACCTATAATGTTGTTTATTTACCTACTTGCGGTACTTTTTTGTAAGTGTACCTAATTGTTTTGTTAAAATATTATTTAAGTACTTACAGCATTTTTGAACTTCCATGCAAACTGATTATTAACGTGATTGAAAACCTAGCATTCTTTTTTATTAAGCAAAAAAAAATAACTTTGATGCTTTTTCAAATATCACAAGTCAAGTAAAAGTACATTATACTTATGTTCGGTATAATAAGTAGGTATTGTGTACTAACTCAGGTATATGTTTCTATAAGCCTCCTCACTTATTAACAACGGAATAATCAATAAAAAATAAGCTATTTTTGTCTGCAAAGAACGACTATCTTCTAGCAACTAACAGATACAATTATTGTTCCAAAAGTAACTTAATTGTGTAGTTTAACACAGCGCCATCTATCCGTGATGTCTAAAAGCAGATAAATTCTGCAAGAACCAAAGGAAATGACATTCCACTTTAGTTGGGTACTGTTTAGTTCTTATCTTTGTTCACTATGTTTGTAAGAGATGGCGCTGTTTACAAATTTTATTTGACTAAACTCAAATGTTGGCTTATTATTATTATAAACCGTTTGGTTAAAAGTTAAATTATATAAAATGTTATTCATTTGAGTCATGAAAATTGTCCGAATAAATAATTATTTGTGTGCATATTTATAAGCGTTAAAGTTGCCCTATTCGACGCAAAAGCTCTTTATCAGAATGCTTATCATTGCGCATGCGAAAACTAGCACCGCCCCCTTAACCTTATCTAACCCTTGTTTCTATGTTCATCCAACACCGACTAACTTATGCTCGCCTGGTACAAAGTAGACATTTTCCGCTCTAATCGGGATTTCCCCAAATCCTATATCCAGTCCGACGCGAGTTAGAAAACGTTTATTCCTTTCCCCGCGCTAACGGGATTTCCACGTTAAATCAAATTTTCCTTGCATTTCCTACCCGGTTATGCTGCCCTGGTACTTTTTTCAGGAGCTCCAAAGCCTTTTGCTACGGCGTAGCTGCTACGCGATTTGTAGTGTTATGTCTACGAGGGCTCTACGAATGGTTTAGAGCAGAATAAAGCTGGGTAGAGTATTTTCATCCGCAAAAAGAAAATTTCGTCTCTAAAATATTTATGTTAGCTAGTGTTGTGTGTATTTGTGGATGTTTTATAATTGAGATTATACTAAATTTTTGATCAAATTCAATACACAAGGTCTTTTATTTTTCGGACAAAGCAACATTTTGTGGTTCCCTTGGGTCCAGCAGACCTCAGCTTATTTTTGGGCAAAGTTTTTACGATAGTGTTATTTACGAGGACTTGTTCGGTTGACGTCCACAGTCTCAGGAGGTTTGTTAACCCTTATTTTTTATGTTACGACTTGCGGTGAGCTAAATTTGGCCTTGTATTAATTTTATATTGTTCTAGAGGGACACCTAACGTGTTAGCAAATAAAGACAATGAGTTTTTTTTACCATTATGAAGTAATTTTATTTAAATGATGTCATTGCACTGCAAAAAATAAAATACAGATATATTCTGTTAAAATAATTTATTTATTTATATACTTACTTAAGTTGTTTTATGGTATTTTAATATTTATAACTACAATAAGTAAGTATACATATTTATAAAATAGACATATAACATTTGAGCTTTTAGCAGATCGTTATAAACAATCTGTAGATAGCTCCATTGATCTTGATTAGCGCCATTTTTCTGTTATTATCTTCTTTTCTGTTATGTCTCATGTGAAAGCCATACAAAGTTTTTTAAGCTATTGCATAGCTTTTATCGCGGGCCTTGAGCGTGGAGACCGAATCCAGAAATTCCGTAACGAAAATAACCTAACACTGCGCATGCGTAATCCAGCAAAAAATACTATGCAATAGCTTTACCGCGGCAGTCCCTGAGTGCCAAACGTCTTTTTTTTTATAATACGCCAGAATATGGCAACCCTAAGGACAATAAGAATATGTTATTTTTCATATTGTATGATCAAATATAGAATTTATTATTTAAAATGCACGATGAAACCTTTTTATACAGTGAGTACGTAAAACATGTAAAAAATATTCTGTACAAAATGTGACGAAATTGTTGTGCTAGGTACAAACGGTATGTGTCGTTTCGGGCGTGGAGTTACTTGTAGAGATAAGTAATGTTATGATTATATTATAATTACATAACTAAGTAAATAGTTGAAGCGACGCGTGACCCGAGGGCTGGTAAGTATCTGGCCCAGCGTATCAGCATTGCTATTCAGCGCGGCAATGCAGCCAGTGTCTTGGGTACGCTTCCGATTGGTACTGATTTGGATCAGTTGAACTATCTATAGATCGTTTGCAACGGTCTGTAGATAGCTCAACTGTTTCTTATGTATTTTATATAACAATGTACATTTTGTAAATACTGCATAGTCGTAAGTTTGTTTGTGAATAAACTTATATTATGTTTAGTAAATAGATAGATTTTAATGAATGATTCATATAACGCTATTTAGTAAGATAATAAGCAAAAAGCTGATAGATTGCTGATAACGTTCTCAAAAAAATCTTTAAAAAAAAATAACAATTTACATAGTATTTTAGTTCTGGAATCAAAAATGCGGTATTTAATAATAAATATAAGTTATGTAAAAAAGTTATTTAAATAAGTGTTATAGGAAATTATTTTCAGTAGTACCTAAGTACTTTTTTATTTTTTTGTTCTATAATATTTAGTAACAACTATGTATTTGAATTGATATCTATAGATTGTTTGCAACGGTCTGTAGATAGCTCAACTGTTTCGTATGTATTTTATATACCTATGTAAGTATATTTTGTGAATGTAATAGTGATATGTTTGTTTTTAATTGATAAATTCATTATGTTGAATCATGTAATACATAAAACAAATTGTAACCAACATGAAAAAATAAAAATTTTTTAAGCTACAGCAAAAAATCGCTACATATCACACCACACACAACCACAGAAATTGAATAACATCTTCGTTTGAAATAGAGCTGTAGATATAAACAACTTCATCCCGGGTTCGAGTCCCGGGGGAGCACCAAGCTGTCTGTAATCTAGAAGTTAATGAAATTATCTGACAACTATTGATACGAATAGAAAGACTTTGTTTATCTGATAGATTATTTTGAAAATATTTCTTGTCTAAAAATAAATGGTTTTTTAATAAAAAGAACAGTTATTTTGAAAATCATATACTTACTGTAAACATAACCTTAGAATTTTAAATATTTTAAACTCAGTTGCGTATTAATAACTGAACCGATTTTGATCAAATTCTAATCGGCTATGCTTTCTTCAAAATGACAATTCAGTGTTTAAATTATATAAAACCAGTTTCAGGAAATTAGTAAGTATTAATAATTAAATGTAAAAATTGTAGTAAACCCTTATCAAGTAAATTTTACTTGTGTGACTGTCAACCAGTCGTGGGTTCAAAGTAGACAAATATAAATTAAGCAGAATAAATGTTATTCAGGAGAAGAGATAAATAAAAATGGTTGGAACCATGCAAAGGGCGCTAACGCATTCGACGACCAAATTCGCAGGATTGCGACGGAAAGTATTTTTTTTTCTTCTTATTCTAGTAGATATGATTCAATAATTTCGTAGCTTACCTGATGTTGAATAATATCTTATTAAAGTATTAAATAAATAAATAATGACAATCCACACAACATCATCTAGCCCCAAGCTAAGGAGAGCTTGTGTTATGGGTACTAGAAGACTGACATACTTAACCCTTAGTAGCCTGATTTACGCAAGTGATTTATTTTAAATATTACTGTGTTTGCTCGAGGGTCTAGATAAAGGGAAAAATAGTTTAAAAAATCACAATATTTATTTTACATATTTATTTATAAAAAAAAAACAGGTATCAATTTTGATACTTCAGGCATTAACGCCATAAAGAAATCAGATATGCCTATGCATGAAATAATGCGAAACATTGATTGTTTTTATTATCGCATAACGACACTTTACACTTTTTACAGAACCAGGAGGTAAGTTTGCTACAATTATTAAATTTACACTTATTTCTAGAATCCATAAATATTTTTTCATGACCAATACAATCGCAACGCACGTCAGTAGAGGGTAGTACTTGTACAGTGTACACCTGTCCGGGATCTTTAGAAGGTACTGTAGTGTCTTGTGGACTGTTGGTACTGGGTCTTCTTTTATTTTTCGAGTGACTTTGATATCTACATAAAGTATCGGCAACCTTAGTTCTAAAATCTGCTAACTTCATAATATTCTTCTGAAGTTTTCCTTTCATTGTGTTTACCTTTTTGTATAGTACCTACCCAAGCATTGTGAATACTCAGTGTTTCCAGCAAACTGGAAAGCATTTTGGACTATGTCCATATTCTTTACTCTCCACACTAAGTTTCTAGAATTGAAAGGTGCAGTTTGCAGGTTGTTCTGGCTGCTGGTTGTAGGAGTTGGGCTTCGTTCAACAGTCTCTAAATTATGCTTCATGTCGGTATCTACGTTTGCTGCAGGTGGATCTGCATCCAAGTTTGGGTCAGTGGGAAAATTACCTACATCCTCTTCATCTTCTAGCTCCATCAGACGATCTCTTTGGCTCGAATAATAGTCTATGTCATCTTCATTGTCGGTGGAATCGTCTTCCGAAATTTCACCATTTTCTAACCGCTTCAATATGCTCTCAATCTCTTCTGGTCGCATTTTTGATAAATTTCTATAATAAAATAAAAATAAAAGTAATCCCAACACCAAGCTATGCAGAAAAATAATGAACCGGATGTTCAAAAAGTTTTTATAGCTAAAGAATTAGTAGGTAGGTTTTATGTAGGGCGGAATGCCTGAAGTATCAAATTTGATACTTACAAAAATACACTAGTTTCTCCAAGTAAAACATACACTCGCAAAAAATAATTATATCATAGCGAAAATAATATATTTACTTACCTCAAAAGTATTTATATTCTTCAGAAAAAGAAAATATATCAAATTTATACTCAACAAAACTTTTAGTAAAATGTGTTTACTTGTTCACTTTGCCGCGCAAGTACTATGTCACAGATAAAATAAAACAATAATGACAATTGTTTTTTTTTTTAACTTCGTTGGAAAAAATAATAGACAACAGTAAAATACGTACAGCCAACCTATAAAAAAAAACTAATAGTAATGTGAACATTCGGTTTAAAAGATTGGTATCAAAATTGAAACTCTAGGCTATTAAGGGTAATACAATACGTAGATAGTTTTTTTTATTATAAATATTAAATACCCAGAACACCCGAATTAATTTTTTTTTTTTCATTTATATCATCAAGATGGCGGTCGCGACTTGGTCGAAAACTGCGTTTACTATGTCATTTTGAATAAATAAGCTAGTCTTAATAATGCAATTCGGATTCTTGTCACATCCTCGTAGATTGTTTAAGGGTTAGTTTATGTGCACTAATATACTTTGTTTGGATGTAGTGCTATAACTTTGTATAGGGGAAATAATGGTGAAAGCAATTTTAGTTTATAAGTATAATTTTGGATCGTTTTATTTATTAAGTTGTTTTATATTCTATAAACGGTCACAGTAACAATATTGTAGTCTCTAATATTTATATTCCAAAAGATTTATTTTAGAAAGTAGGTAGTACCTATACTTTTTTGGTTTTAAAAAGTATTTTGTATATGTAAAGGCTGACTTTAAAATATATTTTATGAAGGGTATCAAAATTAGATTTAGTCTGATCTAGTTTTGATACAAAAAATATCTTTAAAAAATGTACGACCGTAATAAATAAAGAAATCAATCGATCAAAATGAATCAATTATTTTTTCACGATATATGAGATAAAACGAGCGAAACGTACAAATTTGAATTTTTATGATCGCGAACCAAATCACCTTTCCACGGGACGACGTGATTGTGATACTAAATTACGGAAACCAGCAGTTATTGAGCTTTTTATCCGGAACACCTATTATATAAGTAGTTATTTTTTATTGTGAATGTTCTTTATTTAATGTATTAGTAAAAAAAGTTATAATATTTATTTCAATGTATTTTTTCATTAGATAATCTAATCAGCTACACTCAATCTTTTTATTCATTTGTTACAGAATCTAGACGTTTGATACTTAATGCATTTAATTACAAAATATCTCTTATAATTTACAAGAACTCAAACAGATCAATTCAGTTACGGAATTTAATATAGGATAAACCCAAATCAATTGAAAATTTAGTTCAATTTGAATCCAAGAGTCTAAAGAACTCTAAGAAAGACTCTAAAGACACAAGCTTAAGAAAAAACTCGAAATCAAATGCCAATTTAGTTCAATTTTAAGCCCAAGACTCTAAGGACACAGACTCAAATAGAACAACAGAGAAGCCGATGCAATATCTGAACCAAACTGAATAATTTCATGACCAGCTGAGACGAGGCATTCACTGTGGCAGGATTAGGCGACTTACACACGTCATCGCACTCGCAGTGGAGTATTACTGGCTTTACATTTATCGAATTTCTACATCAGTTTTGGATAAATGTATTGAAATAGTGACGGATGTATCTCAATACACTGCGCACTAACATCAGCTTTACTGCCGAACGTTGAGGTGTTAGCGCACAGTGTATCTTAAATTTTAAGATTTCCTTATTTATTTTACTATGTTACTACCTAGCTGTTAGTTTTGCTAAAACATAAAATAAAAATAAATACTTAAATAAAATAAATAATATGTCACGTTAACGATTAACACATTTCTTCGTACCCTCTGGAACAATTAGTTGTCTATAGACAATTTGTCAAAATATTTACAGACCGTATTAAGTGCCTAAAACTACGAGAATGTTGAATAATGTTTGTTTATTTTGTCCATTAGTCAAGAAGCAGAGATAGTTGCCAAAATAATCTTGGCCACTATATCACGGATAGTCTGGATAAGACTATCATTTATTTTAAACGCTAGACTAGCGCATTTTACAGTTATATCATAGAATACTGGACTTCTTTTAATGGTTTACTTCTTAGTTAAGTTTATTTTTTCTGAAATGAACTATACATATACAACCTATAAAAAGTTGCCTATAAAATGTTATAGGCAAGCGTTTGACCGCAACCACACCTAAAAATTAAATCATGAAACGCTTAAATTTCCCTAAAAAAATTGTTTAGTTGTTAATGTGTTACAAGCTAGGTACTTACCTACTTTTTTATAGTCGTTTATTTGTGTAAATCGTTTGAAGATATTTATCATGATTTTTTATTCACCCAAATATCATACACTAAACATAAGTAAAGAAAAAGCTTCCAGAAAAACCTTCTGGAATTGTAGCCAAAAGTAATATCTCATCCCTATTTACCCCACTTTTTCTATCATAACAATTCCTTATTATTGTTTCATTGTATCCTTGACCGATACACTCGTTATGTCTAACTGAATCACATACAACAAATCTTGCTACAAGGTGTATAATGAGCACTATTAAATAGGAGTATCTAAAAATTTCTACAAAGTCAATGTACCACAACAACGATAATTATTACATACACTGTACTAGATATGGTTTAAAAAAACCATTGAAAAAATTTCGTTTTGACAGAGGTCATTTACATTCACAAGAAGAAGAAGAGACTTTTACGCAACGGGCTGTTCTGAAAACGACGTGCTAAACCAAGTGCCATCTTACGAACAATCTGTTTTTGCGTGTGCTAGTTTTTTTTGTCTAACCTATCACGTTCTTCTACTGGCCAAATATCTTCTGAAGTCAAGAAGTCCTTCCACTCATATCTAGTAATAGTAGTTATTGATTAAATATGAGTTATTAACAGTATTCAAAATCATATGCGTCTGAATTGAGAAACAACAATATAAAAAGTTGATAGTATTTTTATTAAATACTAGCTGTCCCGGCGAACTTCGTACCGCCTTGGAGAGATTTTTTTTTTTCTGAGAGATTTTCTTAATATTTTTTTCCGTAAGAGCCTTGTACAGAGTATTAAAAAACTACAAAAAACGGAAAACAGGTTTCATTTTTATTTAAATAGATTTAAAACAATTTAAAAACGTTTTGCTAACATCATGAATTTGGACAAAAAACACGTGGAATTAACTAAACATCACACGATTAATGGACACTTAAAAATATCAGTAAATATAACAAAATAATTTATATTTTCCGGAAACCATTTGGTATTTAGAATTCTAATGTATCTCTCTAAACTTTTAAAATAAATTCACTGACATTTCACACATTACCTACACTCTAGTCCCAAACTAAGCAAAGCTTGTACTATGGAAACTAGATAGCCGATATAATACTTACATACACAACACTCAGAAACAGACAAAATTTTTATGTTTATCACACAAACATTTGCTGTGGGTGGGAATCGTACCCACAATCTAAGCAGACGACAGAGCTACTACCAAATAAGCTGCGACGCCTGTCAGATGTCAAATGAATTGAGGTTATTTGACCAAAGACTGCAATGGTAAGATAAAGACGGATTATTCGACTCAGTAGCCATTTTACAGACGTCACAGCTTAATTGGTTGTAGCTCTGCCTTAAAAGCTGTAGTCGTAGGTTCGATTCTGAGATCAAACATTTGTGTGAAAAGCACTCATGTAATCATATTCTATTTCCACGTGTTACTATGTATGTATTTATTAATTTACTCTACTAGCTTAAGAATTAGAGAATAGTGCTTTGAAGTAAATTAAACATGTACTTCTAAAAAATATTGCTATCCGGTTCTCAGCACTTATTTTAACATTGAATTTTCTAAGACTTACCTACATCTATTTATTTTATGAAATCTATGTCTTGATACACGAGTATTTGATTTGTAGGTAAAGCTATAAGCGTAAGTAAAGTTTTTCAAGAATTATTCAGTACCAAGAGGCAAACTCGGATCTATACAGGTATTTTTATATCTTTCAATGTTATTGTTATCCTTTTTACACCTTACCAGCCTAATAAAGTAAATTCTCACTCCACGGCCCGGATTTATTGCTCATTGGATTTCATACGGTACAAGAATCGTGACGTGATTCTTTTTATTACCTTTGCTATAAAAATCCCATAAAACTCGTTATAACACCGCATAGCGCATGCTTACGCCGAATATTAGAGTTTGCGTCGAACATATTTCGTATACAAACCACTTCAATAAACTGTTGTATCTCTTTCTCATTCTTTCTGGCATTTCACACGCACTTCACAAGACTTCACATACACTTTGCAGGACTTCACATACATTTCACATACACTTCGCAGCACTTCATACACACTTCACATTTCAAATGGAGTGTAATTTGTTTTCGTATACGGAGTATACGGTTTTTGTTTTGAGCAATGAATGATTTTTCTGTTCCGTTCTGTTCCGTTTCGTTCCGTTCTGTTCTGTTATTGTAGTTCAAGTCAAAAGTCAAATCGTTTTAGGCAGAAATCAATACAAAGGGACTTACTTACATCTTTTCCTTCCTATCCTTGTAACATATTTACTAAGCTAACTCACTTTAATATATTATTGTTATCATTTTTATCATGAATTCGTGATTATGTTCTAGTAAAGACTCTATTGGCCCTAAAACATCCAGTCTTCACAGCATTTTCAGAGAAGTGGTTCTGTCGTATTTGATGATCGAATAAAAAATTCACTGCTTTTGAATCACGGGCATACACATACGATATTATGTCAGACTTTATGACATGGTGACAAAGGTCATAGTACAATGATAATTCTACAAACAACAAAAAATTGGTATATACTAAAATCACCAACAAAAATTGCTAAGAATGTAAAATTGCGATAGTTTTTGTGTTGTTTTTTTAATCAATTTACAAAAAAATACATTATAAGTATGCTAAGGTAGTGTATTTTTTATAACATAAAATATTGTAAAGAAGTATGTAAATCACAAATGAAAAATTGCGATAGTTTTTGTGTTGTTGTTTTAAACAATTTACAAAAAATACATCTACATACATAAAAAATACTCTAGCTTAACATTCATATTAAGCTAGTTATTTTTTTATAATATAGAATATTGTAAAGTAGTATTTAAATCAAGAATTCTTTGTAAAATTAAAGAAAAAATAATCCAATATCGATTCCAATTCCTTTGGTGGTTTCTGCGGTAACCACACAATATCCCCCATTGAACGGTGGAACGTTGACAAGTCATCGAACGAAACTTGTTTATTCTTGTTTTTTTTATTTTACACAACAACATTTCAGAAAATATTCAGTTTACGTACAAAACAACATAAATACACAAAATTCTTTAGCTTTTGGTGGGAATCAAACCCACAGCATAAAAAAAGCTAATACGAACTAAGCCCAAAAGAGCCCAATTTTCTAAGATCACGTGATTTTTCAAGAAATCTGTTTATTAATATAAAATGTCCCTACCTTTTTTTTAAACATTGCTGGTTCAGAAGTTTGTTTACATATCTCTAGGATCGCTTATTATTTTCACGCTCCTGTAACAAGCATACACTACACAATTTTTTAGAATATTATTTGGTAAAAACCATTCGAATTCCTACTCTATTAGGAAGAAGTTAGGGTTTATTTGAAGGTTGTTGAGATTTGTAATGTGCTTATGATGAAAATTCAGAATCCTCGTAGACCAACGAGTCGGAAGCATCAATAACGGTCGGCTGGTTTTTGTTGGAGTCTATACTAGAAATAAGTCAAAAAGCGTTAACAGCGAGCAAAAATAGTTTTGCCATTGGTTTGCTGGAAGAGAACTCTTTTCAGGGTTAAGGTCGCCTCTGTACATCTAATAAATTTACATATACAATACATAAGAAACAGTTGAGCTATCTACAGACCGTTGCAAACGATCTATAGATAGTTCAACTGATCCAAATCAGTACTAATCGGAAGCGTACCCAAAACACATAGTCTGTAGATAGCTCAACTGTTTCTTATGTATTACTAGCTGTTCCCGCCGCGACTTCGTCCGCGTGCCGTTTTAAGAGATTTTGCTATAACCCATTACTATCTTCTTATGAGGGAAATTGATGGTAAAGAGCAGTCTATGACGGAAAACTTAGTATCTATACCTACTTATTAATAAAACCGGGCAAGTGCGCACGAAGAGTTCCGTACCGTATCTATCTCTCGTTGCCCTTATCAATATCGAATAAATAAAAATCACGTTTATGTATAAGCCCCCTTTAATATTAATTATTCGTGATAGATATAGAATTGAAAATAGACAGAAATCAAAGACTCAGTAATAAGATCTAGTTTTACCCTTTGGTTTCCGAATCCTAAAAACCCAATAACGTAATGCTTCCATCTTGAACACATTCTCGTATAAAGAATGATCGTATCCTTTTGTGTTTGGTCTTTTGGTGGAATTCTGGCGGATTCTTAGCCATCTTAATTGCTGATTCGTTATCAACACATAGGGATGCTGGACATTCACCAATGATATCTTTCATGATCTTTCGAAGCCAAATAATTTCTCTAGCAGTTTCACTTGCTGCCACTATTTCTGCCTCGGTGGATGAAATCGCTACTGTGCTCTGGCGTTTACTTTTCCAGGATATTAGACCTCCAGCATACATGCAAAGAATGCCTGAGGTAGACCTTCCAGTTTCATGATCACCTCCGTGGTCAGCGTCACTGTAACATTCTAAATTATGACTATTTCCTGGCTTGTAAGCGATGCCTTCTTCTATAGTCTCTTTCAAGTAACGCATTATCCTCTTGATATTGATGATGTTCTCCCTTGTAGGTTTATCTAAATTTCGAGATACAACACTGACAGCAAAGGCTATGTCAGGCCTCGTGCTTGTCATCAAATAAGCTAGTGATCCAACAGCTTCACGGTACGGGAAGTTCATTGAAACTTCATTAACATCTTGAGCATTATTTGCTTTTAAAATTGGTGTTGGCACTGGCTTACATTTCTACATGCCAAACCTTTGCAATATGCGAACGATGGATGCAGTAAAATAGAACCATCATGGTACCTTAACCACGCTCTGCTACCATGTTAAAGTAGATATAAGTACTGTAGGATCGAATAAAACCGGTTACAATAAATAAACGAATATTATTAACGTATACTGTAAAGAATATATTTAGTCAAGAGTGAAGATAGTGACATTGATGACAATCAACAACGTTTGGTTGCTATGGTAACATCTAAGGCTGGTAATAGATATTAAAGGAGTATCTATTCCTAACAGTAACTTCTCCCGTTTTCCCAACATTTCCCTTCACTACTCTGCTCCTAGTGATAGTAGCGTGATGAAAAGTATCCTATATGTTGCTCAGGAGTATGAAGAATAATTGTACCAAGTTTCGTTAAAATCCGTCGAGTAGTTTTTGTTTCTATAAGGAACATACATACAGACAGACAGACAGACAGACAGACAGACAGACAAAAATTTTACTGATTGCATTTTTGGCATCAGTATCGATCACTAATCACCCCCTGATAGTTCTTTTTTTAATATATTTCATGTACAGAATTGACCTCTCTACAGTTTTATTATAAGTATAGATAAATGACAATGTACATTTTGTAAATACTGTATAGTCGTAAGTTTGTTTGTGAATAAAGTTGTTTATTTATTTATAAATTTAAGTTTTATTTTGTATTTACTTTGTGAACAATAAAAAATCCCGTAATTTTGATTAAAACAAAATGACAACCGATGAAACAGTAAATCAATTAGCGCTGTCAACATAAATATCTATAGGTCAAAGAAGAAGAAGAAATAAACATCTATAAGTCAAAGATTCGCATTAAAATGGAACATATCATTCATATCGCATTAGAAAAATAATTTGTTTTTTTTTATCAAATTTAAACACACTGTATTTTTTTGTAATATTTCTCATATCTTATTCTTTGTGTTCTAAAATAGTTTACCTATCTATATTTTGATTTTCTACAGCTCCAAAAACAACAGCAAGCTCCACATGTTAATGATAGTAAGTATTTTACTCGTATTAGTAAGCCTGTAAGTTCAATATCGAAAGGAACCAAACCCACGATATAATCTAACTTTAGCGGTAACCCTTCATCAAACTTTCTCCAATATACGATTAGTGGCTTGTACGTAATTCAGCGCAAAAACACACAAATACAAGTAAAACTTGCGCCAAAATTCTTTACGCATTATATAAGTAGCACTAGAGTGTGTAACTTCAATACCATGTAAGATAGTAATAGCTGTTGGTTGATATTTATAAATAAAAAAAAACCTTATGCTACATTAAGCTAAACTAATGATAAATTAATAAAATCCTTTTTTTATAAAAATATGTATAAAACCAACATCAATATTCATCAAACAATGTTCGGTCGTGGTGGGAATCGAACTAATGACCCACAGCAAGGAAAGCAGAGTTAAGCTTTCAACAATCATTATTAAACATAAAAAAACATACAAGGGTTATAAAAATATACAGAAATCTGGAACGTATGAAAATCAGTTTATAATAGAGAAACTACAATCAAAATATTCAAAAATATATATAATCTTCATCATCATCATCATCAACCTATAGCAGTCCACTGCTGGACGTAGGTCTCTCCCAAGACGCGCCACTAAGCCCGGTCTTCGGCTCTTCTCATCCAGTGTTTGCCAGCTACACTCCGCAGATCGTCGCTCCATCTCGCCGGGTGCGTCCCACACTACGCTTGTCTAAACGCGGTCTCCACTCCAGTATCCGCTTGCTTCAAAACGGTTGTCGGTATATAATCTTAATTTATAATAGTTGTAGTATATAATTTTAATTTAATACAATTACGCATTGATATTGAGAACCACCTCCGTTTTTACTGTCGGATTAAAATAAATTAAACACTAGAGTACTAACACGAATCCTATTCGAACACGTGTTTACCAGACAGAACCCACATAAAACCAGAAGTCACTATTTGTACTTAGTGAGTGGTAGAACCTTTCAGTCTATAAATTCCAACCCTCCCTTACTCCAGGGGGGGTATCCTGACAACTGAAATGTTTTTGAACTGTTATTAGATCAAATTGCAGTTCAGTTATCTTCTTCGTCTTTTATTTATATTTTGAATGATCGATTTTCATACCGTTTGATAGAAATGAAAAATCAGGTAGGCCATGCTCAAATCAGGTAGGTCATGCTTAAATCAGGTAGGCCATGCTCAAATCAGGTAGGCCACGTGCTAAGCCGCGGCATTGACGTCATTTTTAACAGCTCAGTCATAATTTTATAAAGTTCAGTCACGTCAGTCCACAAAAATGCCACGGCATACTGATGAGTTAATATAGTAAAATCATCGAAAACTGAACTGCAACTGAAAGGATATTCGATCACGCAAGTTTCCCCTTGCTGGATAGCACCCTAGCAAAGGGCTGTAGATTAAGCAATATCTACTTGTACCTATTTTATGTACTCTATTCATTCCGTGTGAAAGCTGTTCGGTCGAGATTTCGTTTTCGGTTTCCCTGTGCGCAATAATCGATATATCTCGATTTATTTCTTGGTATTTATCCTTCACTCAACCTCGACAGGCGTCACAGCTCAGTTGGTAGTAGCTCTGCCTTCTATGCCCACAGCATAGATCGATTTCGTCGTGGGTTCGATTCCCAGAGCATATGTTTGTGTGATCAGCATAAGTTACTATAAGTTACCACCAATTGTAAAAAATGGTTACCTTTTATTAGCCGTGTAATATAATTCTTGCCTGTCTGTAAGTTGGATCATTTTACGACGCATATTTAAATCAAGTGTAAATTGTTGAACTAATAAACTTAATTTAGTTTAATAGTAATTCTTTGTAGAAAGGATCATATAAAAAAACGGTAGGAACCAGGCCGTAAGTTTCTTGCCCGTTCTTCCGGCTCTGGTGGAATCACCTAGTAAGACGATTCTAAATGATCCTTGTGATTTTACTGAATAAAGCAATTTTGACTTTGACTTTGACTTTGAACATGTATTAGTTCTAACTAAACGTAGCTTTAGTTAAAACAATGATTTTGTATTTACGCTGCACTTCAGTAATGTACCAAGCAATGGATTGGCTAGCTGCCAATATACCGGTCTATCCCATCCTCTCAAAACCTGCCAGGTATTAAATCACGTTCAGTTTCTTTGCAACTCATCGGTATTCTGTGGCATTTCTGGACCGATTTGACTGAACTGTATTAAATTCTATCAATAATAAGGAAAGTTGCGGGTTCGATTCCCGCCTTGGGATAAATGTTTGTATGATCTGCAAATATTTATTCCGGGTGTTCTGGGTATTGTATATTATGTATAATAAAAAATATAATCTATGTAATGTTATCGTATTAAGTATGTCAGTCTTCTAGTGCCCATAACACAAGCTCTGCTTAGCTTGGGGCTAGATGATTTTAGGTGAATTGTCCAGCATTATTAATTTATTATTATACGTCAAGTCAGTCTACTCGAAATGCTACAGTATACCGATGAGTTACTGTAGAAACTGAACGTGATTGACCTGGCATGTTTGAGAGGCTAGGATAGACCTACTGGACGGTACCGTTAGATCTACTGTTCAAACAAATAGTACGTTTACTCTGGACGTTTGCTGCAGATTTTAGAAACTTCCGGTGTAAATCCCGGTTGTCTCACTGTTCCTATCAAATATATATCAAAGCATATCTATGTACAATGTCTATAGATTTGTACTAACGGTCTATCTTATAAAAAGTTAGCGCAAACTTGGTGGTGACATCAAATGGTGACATAATGTCAACGTTAACTTTTTATAAGATGGGGGTATGTATTTATAAGCCCTTATTATTATATATCTATATTATCTTACCTTCTTTTTGTCTTTATATTAATATCGTGATTGACAATAATAAAATAATATAGAAATAAAATACGAAGGGCGATCTATATTATAAACTTTTAATACTAAGTACAGTAGTAAAGCACTGTAAGTGAATCCAAGAGAAAACGTCATGTTCTTTTGAAAATAAATAAAGTTTAGAGTTTAATTTTAACATCAAAAGTCACAAGACCTTGCTGGAGGCGCGGCCGGACGTGGACCCTTAGTCTTGGGTTCTAATTGGGGCCGTAATCAGAGCCGAGGGCAGACCAGTGTCATTTGTTAATTGGCTACAGAATTTGTACTTACAAAAGGGTTTTATATTAATTACATTAAAAAAGAGGCGTTATTTATTGCTCTGTAAATTTAAAAAATAAATTAACAGAGCATTATTATCTTCAATAGTCTTCATATAAATAGGTCGTTCAGGGAAATACTCTGTACCCACCTATTTCGATGTTTTCTCGAGATACATAAAGTTTTTAAGCTATTGCATAGCTTTTATCGCGGGCCTTGAGCGTGGAGACCGAATCAAGCAATTCCGTAATGAAAAACCTAACGAAAATAACCTAACACTGGGCGTGCGTAATACAGCAAAAAATGATATATAATACCTTTACCACGGCAGTCTCCGAGGGCCACACGTCTTTTTTTTAAGAAGAGTGGTGGTGGTAAATTCAGAAACCACGAGAAAGTTGTGAAATTAGTCATTTTTAAACTTACTTTACATTAATCGCGCATTTTGTTTTTTATTTAAAAAAATACTTTTATCAGTAATCGAAATAGTCCTAACATTATTTCATTTTATTTTTAATATTATTATTTCTTTTTACTACACACGGAAGTGATGAAAGCCTGTAGCATCCATTATAATTGTATGAATTTCACCCATTAAAAATGTCACCTGAAAAATCACAAGATGGTACAAATTTCACAAGAAAAAATAGTTATAACTAAATACTTTGAAAATCCCGAAGGAAAGCCTGCCTCGATTTAACTTCACCTTGGAACTTTTCTCATTAAAATAAATATCTCGAATATCCGGTTTACTGGAACTATATCACTTCAAAGGTTTGAAACAACCTCTGGCTGAAGACTAACTTTAGAAACCTAACTTTAATAATAATTCTAGGTTAATTCATAAATGCAATACTCAATATATGTATTTGTACACCTACTCAATATAGTTATGGAAACAGCTATATCTAAAAGTGGGTTTTCATTGTAGGTTTTAATTATTTTATTAAATTAGGTACAGATTTACTTTAAATGATAATCATCATAAGAGCTTTTTGCTTTGTTATTCTTGTGTTATTATGAATTGAATTCGTAATAAACAATTAAATTCTAAGCGTCAAAAAACCTTAATTTGTAAAATTTTAAAACTTTCGATCTCTCTTTAATTGTCTTAAAACTGAAAATGTTTGCTTTTAAACTGACTATAACTTAGTAAGTTCTTTAGTTATAAATAAATAAATAATGCTGGACAATCCACACAACATCATCTAGCCCCAAGCTAAGCAGAGCTTGTGTTATGGGTACTAGAAGACTGACATACTTAATACAATACACTACATAGACAGATATTTTTTATTATACATATAATACCCAGAACACCCGGAATAAATATTTGCAGAACATACAAACTTTTATCCCGAGGCGGGAATCGAACCCGCAACCTTCTGCGTCGCAGGCGGACCATCGCCCACCGCGCCACATCGGTCGTCAATCGGTCAGTTGTTTGACCTGTTAACAAAATAAAGGAAATATAAAGTGAGTGGCAACCCTAATTATCTTCACGTGTCGTGTTTCGCCGCAGGGCTGCATCAAATCGTTGGTATATCAATGTCTGGCGCAAATTAGGACACATCACAGGAAGCGTGACAAATAGGTAACCCTTGTCAGTACCTACAGCTTTTCTTATCAAGTAACCAGTTACTTTTTTGAAGTATTCTTTTGTGGTACATTTTAGATTATATTAAATATGGATGGATATATCACACAACGCTATTTAGCCATAGGACTAAGCAAAGTTTGCTCTATATATTATGTATTTGTTTTTTTTTATGTGGACAACCTATGACTTACATTTTGGAAGACAGAGCTACGAGTAATACTAACTATGTAATGTATTGTATTAAGTATGTCAGTCTTCTAGTACCCAAGGGTGCATGGAAAGAGCCTCCTAGTGGCGCACCGGTAACAGCTAGGTAAAGCAGTGTCTAGTCTGGCTAATCTTTCCAACACGATGCTACAACAGAATACAGTTGTAGCATCGACACGATAAGAAGAAGAAGTACCCATAACACAAGCTCTGCTTAGCTTGGGGCTAGATGATGTTGTGTGGATTGTCCAACATTATTTATTTACTTATTTATTTAACTGCGTTGCCTGTCATACCATTGTAAGTATTATCATGTTTTATAAAAAAATATATTTTCTCATACTTAATATATTTATTTGCAAAATTAGGCAATTTCACATATGTCACATTATCTACCAATTTTTTGAAAGACTAGTGTCTGACTGAAATATCTGTACTTAACTCAGTTCGCCAGGTACGCAGTTAATTAGATTGGCATATACATACACTGGTTGGTCATTTTGTTCAGCATCGTCATCGTATACCTACGGATACGGTGAAGGTAAACATCGTAAGAAAACACTCGACTTACACCCGTATTCACAAACATTACTGTGAGGTCTCATAGTGTGCACGTGTGCACAGGGCTAGCGAAACCAATTCAGAAACAATACTTAAAGCGACTGATCGACGGACGAGTAAGACCGTGGTTTTAAATACCGACGAACCTGGCTCGCGGCTCGTTGATGCTGATCGATTAGCAAGAATTTGAATTTTGCAGCACCAACGAGCCGCGAGCCAGGTTCGTCGGTATTTAAAACCGTGGTTTTGCAGTGATACACCAGCGAGCTTTACCGACGAGCCATAAAACCGCGGTCTTACTCGTCCGTCGATCAGTCGCTTAAGTGTCAGAGCGTTCATTTTGACGGACGCATAGTGCGCTCTGACACTTAAGTATTGTTTCTACATTGGTTTCACTAGCCCTGTGCGCACGTACACACTATGAGACTTCACAGTAATGTTTGTGAATACGGGTGTTAGTCAGCTTCGAACGTATTTACCCTGTCTTTCCTGTGGACATGACATTGTATAAATAATTCAGATTAGGTGCAAAGGCCTGTTTATACATAGCCATCTTCGAATATCGGATGCTGAAAGATCAGAATCGTATAAAGGGTTCGTAGGGCTATTTATGGCCTATTTTGATTTTACTCCCGCAAACAAATGACAGCCAATCTAACGTAGTTCAAGTACATAATTTACTTGAAATACGTGTTCATATTTTAATGAAACAAAACACGGAATCCGCCATTATATTTTGAACGCCAGTTAGAGCGAAAAACGTCACTGTCATATAAAACAAATGACTGTAATGGTGACGGATAGAAGTCATAGAAAAAGAATATCTGTATCTTATATTATCTTAAAACTCATATTTCATATTGCTGTCAATTTTTAAGAACACAAAAAGTGAGAGTATACCACGTTATCTTGATCTTCTGTTGATTTTGCCTACTGAATGAATTTTATTTTGTAACAAAAAATAATCTTACATTAACTACTAACTAGACACGAAATCTTAAACGTAACTACCTACCTAAAATTAATTACACAAATATAAAGCTTTATCTTTGCTAGGGTTTTTAAGTGTATTGACTAACTTGACTAAAAATGTTTTGTCATAAACACTGGCAGAATTGCGTGACGTATTGAAATTGAAAGCCATATAAAAATAAGTTACGTTGAATATACCAAAGTTTTTAATTAAACTGAGCAATGAATTATGCAGTTGAGTTTACAGACGGCAGATATTTCATTATAACAGCACTTTGATGCTGTTGCTTTAAACCAATTTGTTGTGTTAATGATCAAAACTTAAACTAGACAGACTAGATCAAAGTCGTTTGTTTGTTTTCAGAGATACGAACAGACCAAAGTTTGATGGAATGTTTATGCATCTTATCTTACTAATATTATAAATGCAAAAGTTTGTATGAATGTATGTTTGTAACTCTTTCACGCAAAAATTACTGAATGGATTTTAATGAAACTTTACTATGTGTATGTAACTTTACTTTACTGTAGTTTTTTTCTTTATAAGCCGGAAGTTTTCCACTGCAGGGCAAAGGCCTTGCTTTCTTCCTTCTATTGATCTCGGTCTTGGGCTGTTAAAGACCAATCCTTATCGTAAGAATCGAGCTCGTCTCGCCATCGCCGCCTAGGTCTTCCACGCGGTCGCCGTTCATTCGGAACCCACTCTGTCGTGGTTTTCGCCCAGAGTTCATCGGGCATGCGGCTGATGTGTCTAGCCCAGTCCTATGTAAGCTTTCCAGCTTTCAGAGCTTGAGAGGTGTCAATGGACACCCGGATGGAACGAGGTTCTTGATTTAATAACTGGCTTGCTTTCTATGAGAGAGAGAAACACTGGCGCCCCGCACGGCTTACAACTATAGCAAAAAAATTAAGACCAAAAGTGGTAACGACACGTTACAACTTCTGGTCTTAATTTTTTCCGTCTAGCTCCCATTCGCAACGCGTGATAAAGAACTTCGTTCCAATAACTACACTTCTATACAAAGATATATAATAGCTGCCTCTATTATTGGCAGAATGGCAGCTATTGTGTACCGATTTTATCGGAATTGTCGTGAGTTGTAACATGCTAGTTGACACTTATTGTGAGAAAAATATGCCTACAAGTTATATTATTTACTTCTTTGGTTATACGATGTATTACCGATACAAGTATTTTATGTATAAGTACAAAAAATACATAGGTACATTATTCTATCAGCAATCTTGTTCAAGCTCTGCTAGTTTGAGACTAAAATGTGAGGTGTGAAATGTCCATGAGTAGGTATTTTTATTAGTAACTTTAGGATATACTTATATAAGCATAGCAACCACGAGAGAGGTATATATGAATACTTAGGATTCAATAAATAAATAATGCTGGACAATCCACAGATCGTACAAACATTCCCAAGGCGGAAATCGAACCCGCAACCTCCGCGTCGCAGGCGGACCTTCGCCCGCCGCGCCACATCGGTCGTCAGGATTAATGCGCATTTTCTAAATGTGTACAGGAAGTAAAACCGTAAGCAGTAGGTAGGTAGTCAAACGTATCTACTCTGTTTTATTTACCCATGAGTTAAAAGCCAATTACATAGATTGGTATTCACATCACGAATTTAGCTAATTACGCCAAATTAAATGGTTTTCACTTCGATATTAACCTTTTAGCTTAATTTGGAAAGTCCGGCTTATTTTGGTTCGTTCATTGAGGAAGGTATTATGATAACCATCTATGAGGGTTGCAGTTAGAATTTATTTGAAAAGGTCCAAAAAATACACAAAAAGGGGATGCTTATTATTGTAATTATATTTGAAAAATATACCTACTATAGATAGAGTTCTATAAGCTTTTGCATACCTTCTATCGCGTGGAAACCAATCCAGAAATTCCGTAACGAAAATAACCTAACACTGCGCATGCGTAATCCAGCAAAAAATGCTATGCTATAGCTTTACCGCGGCAGTCCGCGAGTGCCACACGTCTTTTTTTATTTATCTTACTTGTTTATTCTTACAAAATGAAATTACAAAATTCGCTCAAAGTATTGTTGATATTTTCAATTTGTTTTTTACGTACTTATATATAAAATTTATAAGCGATTCTCTTTCACAGAGTTTTAAAATAAGTATCTACTATTGAAAACATTTTAGTTACCTCAAGTCTTAATTACTTTCTCGTAGAATATAATTTAATGTCGATGATAATTTTGTTTCAGGTTAGTAAAACTACATTCTGAGATTCATAAACATATCCGAAGATTTTTACTGCATTGGAATCGGTAAGTAAACCTAATTTTAATACATTTCTTCTTCATTATTTATGGTTTTTACCTGTCACATTTGCAGACAATAAATAAATTATTTTTACTATGAACATTCTGACCTAGAAATCTACAAAAAAACTAGATTATATTCGTACTCATCTACCTATTATATTATTGTACATTAATAACGCGATAAAACTAAAATAGATATCTATCCAATAAGTTTTCAATCCTACATTTCTATTTCTCTCTTACAAATTATAACAAAAGGAACACGCTTTACAATACGAAAATCGGAAAATGCATTTTTCATTTTTACAACCGTTTTACGTGAGTTGATCGGTACAATGGGAAATTTTATTTGGTGTTATCAAAACGTTTTCGGTTCACTGATCCTTGATAAAGCAGATATTTTTAGTTTGGTTTCTGAAAATGATATATTTTTTTATGTGTGAAAGAAATATATCAAAGAAAACTTTTTAACAAAATACTGAAAAACAAAAATAATATATTTTTTGTTCTAATCTAATTAATAAGTTCTTAAACTTATGTAAGTAAATCATAATATTCTTAATTAAGTCGTAATAATAATTCAAAATATATTTTATAGGTGCTCATATTTTCATTGATGAAGTACTTTTTGAGTAAGTTATCTTTTAAAAAATATTTTTTGTATAAACTTGTCGAGGACAATCAAAGTCGATATTGTTTATTTATGTAAAAAATATCTTATAAACAAAATCAAAAACAAAATCCTTTCTTTATTGGAAAACAGCATTATACAACCCGACTTAAAATAAAAAATATACATATCCTCGGTTCAAAACTTTTGAAGCTATTGAAATGAGATTTTGTGAAACCCAATATCGGAATGAAAGCTTCCAAAGTTTTGAACCGAAATTGAATTCATGAATTGAATTTTGGTTTGAAGCGGACATTCATCTTCATTTTGAGAGTCAGGAACATTAATAATACAATTTTTCATAGGAAATGAGGTGAAACCAGAAACTGACCCGATGTTAAGCGGATATCAGGATTTATGTAAAGTTCAATGGGTGGCCTTATCGAACGATCTCTTCCAGACAACTTCCAGACAGCTGTAATATTTGTTTCCTTACAGGATATGTCTTTGAGGAAGTATCCCGTGAGGAAGTAAACTAATAAATAAAAAATATTAACGGACAATTCAGAGAAGTTTAGAAATTAACAATTTAGAAATTCTATTTTGTACCGGTAATATGTCAAATCGTGATTGAACCAAATAAAAAAACAATTCATCACGCCATTTTACATGTGAGAGGTGAAGGCACGTTCATTTTAAGAATGCTTTATCTATAGTGTTTCCATCAAGTTCTTGCACAAAAACCTATTAATAATAATAATCTGTCAAATGACAAGCTGAAAAGTTGGGGGTACGGAATCTGAAGGCACTCAGGGCATTAGGATCAAGTTACTGGCCTTTGATGGTTAAGAAAATAAAACTTTTTAAAAAGAAATTGTGATATCATAGAAAATTTTGTTTTAGTTTTGAAGCCGCGGCGTTTAAATCAGTTTTTTTTTTATTTATTCATAACGTATTTTGTTTAGGTTTCGTACTAATGAATAAATCAAATGCTTTATTTAAACAGCTTCAGTGTAAATATCTACTAAAATACAAGGTTTTGCTTAGCACTCAAAATTTAATATTTTTTTAATAAGTAAGTACAAATTTATTCATACAAAATTTTACGTATGTATTTATTTCGTTTGATGAATTTGGTTTTAGATTTAAATTAAATTAGAATAGTTTTAGATGGCATTAATTACTCTGTAATATATTCTGGGAGAAGCCATTGGCTCCTGTAACACAGTTTTTTAACTAGCTCAGGAGCCTATGGATTCAACTTTTTCTGTATAAACATTTATTTGTGTCAATAAAACATATTTTTACTTTTTTACTTTTTTTATTCACAAACAAACTTACGACTATACAGTATTTACAAAATGTACATTGTCATATAAAATACATAAGAAACAGTTGAGCTATCTACAGACCGTTGCAAACGATCTATAGTAGTTCAACTGATCAGTAAGTATACATGTATAACCTAAATACAAAACCTGAATTATTTTTTTATTATTGTTATTTATGTATATCTTTGTTAATAAACGAAAGCCTATTTTATTCTATAATAAAACTCAGAATTTCATAAAATTTGAAACAAATTTTTCCACAAACTCAAAATTTCCAACTCAACTTAGTCACTGACTAAGTAACATCACTAAATACCTCATCCCGAAAGTTCCCGACAAAAATCTTGACATTAATTCACCCTAATCCAGGAAGAGATTAAATTACCACAAAAGGAAAATGACTGCTATAAAGTACCTATAAACTTGCGTTGGGATGACGCCACTTCTAAACCTCGTAAAGTACGGAACAGTGAATTTAAGGAATAAACCATTCTAAAAATGCACGTCCCTCCACATAATTTTGTTACTTGAACGTGTGAGAAATACTTATTGCGTATAAGTACTAACGATCTATCATATAAAAGTTAGCGCAGACTTGATGTATTGATGATTGACATTATGTCACCATTACGTATAATAAAACAAATCAAGTCTGCTCTAACTTTGTATAAGATAGACCGTAAATGTTCTTAAATAAATAATAATAATATAACACCATTGTATTCATAATTAAATGATAATAATAACAAAGATTTAAGGAAATACAAATAAAATGTATATTACAAAATTTTCGATAATATCACATAAATAGGGTAATGTCCTGCCACTTGAGGAAGTAAGTGATATTTATATACCTATTCTCAAAGTACTCATTTGTTTGTTCACATAACCGATGATTAGTCGAACGTTTCAACCTATACAAGTTGACTGATTACGACACGACACGAACCAGCTTAATAAATGTATAAGTCTCGACAACATTGCATTTACTATGCAATGTTGTCCATTTCGTCTTTAATTTGAACAGCAAAGCGTTTTCGTCTATCATTTGAACTTTATAGTGATAAAACACATGAACTTAAAGCATAGGAAACAAAAAGATGGTACGAGCGCAATGCAGTTATATTCCAGTGGTAAGGGCGGGCGCCGATTTCAGTCAGACGGGCCGATAACGTTTCAGAGTAAGCACGCGCTGTTTCGTACTCGCACGTTCAGTCTTACGCTTACGGTCGCGAACGCTACAGACTTGGACACGATAATTAGTGAATTTGAAATTCTAAGTGGAATTGGACTCAGGTTTGTAGTGAATTTGAATACAGAATTGGTTAGTGAAACTTTTTTGTTTATTTTTATGTTTTGATTGTGGAATCTTTTTGAATTTGAATTTGTTTTTAATGTGTTGTTTAACTGGACTTCTAGGTTTGATAAATTATAAATATGGAACATAATAATAATAAATAAATAAATAAAATAAATAATGCTGGACAATCTACACAACATCATCTAGCCCCAAGCTAAGCAGAGCTTGTGTTATGGGTACTAGAAGACTGACATACTTAATACAATACATTACATAGATAGATATTTTTTATTATACATATAAATACCCAGAACACCCGGAATAAATATTTATAGTGAATAATGAACGAGAATTTATTATCTTTGCGTTGTTATGTTTACATAATAAGATTATCGTGTTTGAGGAATGGCATAAGAATTATATTAGAGCAAGCCGCTGGCAATAATCCGAATACTTCATCATCAAGGCGTCAGACAATAATGGAATAAATTATGCTAATATAATTGCTTATAGCTGCATGATATTTACAATTTTTACAATGCAAATTGTTATTTTAATATCTTGAAGAAAGTATAAAGTGTCGGAACCTATTAAGTATGAAAATATTTAAAAATTGAAATATGAAGATAATTAATGCAATGAGTTTTAAAGGATTCGAAGAAATCACGTTTAAATTACTTATATTAAAAATCTATTTCAATTTGAAAAACGTTTAGTAAAATAATTAAAACCGATAAACTAAGCCACAAGAAAAGAAAGACACAAAAAGTTGATCAATTACTTTGAGCGAAGTTTAGGAAAGTAATTTATTTTGAAAACCTCAAACGAATGTAGGTTACGAAACCTTCGTTTAGTATTCATTTATTAAGTTTTTATAGTGAACTGAAAATGAATTAAAAAGCACCAAACAAACCATGTCACTAAATAATATCTTTTATGTAAAACATAATATGAGATATATTATATAAAAAAATTTGCATTTATTTTTATCACAGTTTAGCAAAAAAAAGTTACCTACTACAATTTATTACGATCGACTTTAATTTTTTTATATTATTCTCATAAATTTCATAATAAACCAATTAACTTAGCTAATAATAGCACAAAAAAAAACTTTTTTTGCATTCGTTTTTTTAACCCCTTTTGAATTGAACATAAGATAAAATCATCACAATCTAAAAACATGAGATTAATCTTCATATTTCACTCACCGACAGATAACATCAGCTCGCTCTTTAATAACAGGGATTCTCAATTTCAGCCTGAAAGCACAGCATTAATAAATCCCAGAAACAGTAACGAAAGTTGCGTAAAAATTATATATTCTTGTACAATACTTCTTAAGTCCAAGCTTGCTTATGATCTAGGCATTAAAGTAATAAAAATTTATAACAAAATTTTGAAAATATTGGAAAGAAAATCTTGGCATGATTATAAACAATGCCAGATGTATTAAATATAAATAATAAATCATGCTAAGTAAACTTATAACCGAAATTTCTTGGTGTCACTAGTACAACTGGTAGTACTATATTTTTACTACTACAAAAAAAATGTTTTTTTTAGATTTTTTGATTAAAATAACTCGTGCAACTTTTTTAATTCTAATTAAAATTAATTCTTATTTCAACTGGTAATAAAATTATACAAAATAGCACACATTATTGGTATTTATACTTTTATATATATAAAAAAAAAAAATATATATATTTTATATATAATTTATACTAAAAGCAATATATTGTATTAAGAACAAACTTACGACTATACAGTATTTACAAAATGTACATTGTTATATAAAATACATAAGAAACATTTGAGCTATCTACAGACCGTTGCAAACGATCTATAGATAGTTCAACTGATCCAAATCAGTACCAATCGGAAGCGTACCCAAGACACTGGCTGCATTGCCGCGCTGAATAGCAATGCTGATACGCTGGGCCAGATACTCACCAGCCCTCGGGTCACGCGTCGACAAGACTAAAAGCTGTATTATTTCTGTAGCTGTCAAACTTTTTCGCAAGCACTCAGTGTCAAACAAGCTTAAATCGATCACGGTCGACAACCGTAACGAGATATGATCGAGAGGTCTTGTATTTATCTTATCTGTGACATGTTATGTCTACTTGACACATCGTTAACTGAATATTGAAAATTATGGAAATATTATACAAAAATATAAATTGTTATTCCTATTACCCAAAGTAAATTTGTAAATGTTGCTTCGAAGTACCTCAATGCTCAATTCATTTATTGCTCTCATAAGACTAGGTTGTTACATTAAGATTTAGTTACAACATTATGAACCCTGTTTGAGGGCACTACAATATTACAGGAGGTAGGCAGACCGAAGTTTGTTTATAAAATATTATTGATTAAATTAGATTATGTCGTCAAAATTAGAAATTAATATATTTATTTAAAAGCAAATTTCATTTACCTACATGCTACAATGTAGTAACTAAAAGTGCAAAAAAGTTATATATTAAATCTATTCTAGAAAAGATCGCTTATAGCGATAAGACTGCCATTGTACCTCTTGTTTTTAATTGTTTCTATTTCTCTGATATACAATAATTATACTGGCTTAGCTTTCTATGCTGTGGGTCATTGGTTCAAATCCCATTTAGAACAAATATTTGTGTTATGCGTGAAATAACCATAAATACAATTTATTTGTATGTTAAGACGATGTTTTAAAAATACTAAACTCATTGGCCAGATCATGATTTATTTTTATATCTTATCTTCGAACAATTTTAATTTTAACACCGCGTTGAAAGTAATATTGACAGAATTATCGAATATAAGTGTGAAATGTCCATGAATATTTATTTATATTACAGATATTGAATTTATACATTCGTATCATTTAACACTTTCTTTTATACGTGTAAATAAATTCCCTCATAGCTACTTACAGCCTGTATGGGGGAAAGGAAATATTGCCCTGTAGCTGCCAAATTTCCGTTATTTCTATGCTATAGAAAACCTTCAGGAATTTCTCTAGAAACAAAAGAGTTTTCTTTTGGAACGAAGCCTAGTTTTTTTGTTTGATTTGAATGTCAAGGTTGGTATAAAAAATAGTAGCATGTGTAATGATTTCCTTATTTTACGTCTTGGAGGAGATTACGAGGATTGTATTTTTTTTACTTTATTTCATCATCATCATCAACCTATAATTCCACTGCTGGACGTAGGTCGAAGACCGGGCTCAGTGGCGCGTCTTGGGAGAGCCCAAGACGCGCCACTGAGCCCGGTCTTCGACTCTTCTCGTCCAGTGTTTGCCACTCCCTTACTCCCTTTAGTCACAGTCCTATTATCATGTACTTTATTCAGTAAAGTCATAAGGATTATTTAGAACTGTCTTATACAGGGTGTTTTAAATAGGGTAATGATTACCAAGTCCAAAGTTATGAAACAGAAAAGTTGTGAAAAGAGTCATGCTCTCGATTTCGAACTTCGGTCTTGACCGTCACCACCAAAAAAAAGACCCTGCATTAGTATATAGGGTGTTTTATTAACAACAACAGTGATCTAATGATCACTAAGTCACTAGAAGACAGTTCCTTGTGACCAGTACCCAAAATACGAGTTTGTGCACACACGGATCGCAGAGACGCAATCGCCGAGCGCCAAGTAGCGCCCCTAGCAGATTTCTAGGGAAGTTTATATCTCCATACAAAATTGGTGGCGCTCGACTATTGCGTCTCTGTGATCCGTGTGTGCACAAACTCGCACTTGGGGTACATATTAGAATACCCCAAGTACGAGTTTGAATTCTAGGGAGTTAGGGTTGATAAATATAAGCTGTATTTTTTCATATATCTTGTCATAGTTTGGTAAACAGGCCTTCAGCCCACCTGCAGGGTGATCAGTGTGTCTAATACCTTGCCAAGTTTCAAGTAATGGGTAACTTTCTTAGTACATATATTTTATTCTGCGACTTATGGTGTCATTTAATTTTACTTTGACGAGTATTAAATGATTTGCTGTTAAATAAAACGTGAAATACAGTGATATTATTGGTGTGTTTGATAATCAATTTTCTCATAGATTTAAGGTAAAATAATTGAAATAATAAGGGTTTGATGATATGAAGATTCTTGTAAGTGGTTATAATTATATTATTACTACGTTATTTTAGATGCATTTACAATCTAGGTTACTAGTTTTTGCTACTGACTGTACCTTCTAAAAAGGTGCTTAACTTTCACAGAAAAAAAACTTTGCCCTTTCAAATTTCATTCACGATTTTTTCCTATGAATAAGGCTAATTAGGAGCTTTTTCTCCCTAATTTATTTTTGTTTGACGCTTAAAAGTAGGACGGAGTGTTCATTCTTTTCATTTGGACCGAACCGTACACGTAATTACTTTAATCATTTTCTTAATACCAACTTTACCCAAAATACACTTTGAAAGTAACACATGTATTTTTTTTTATTAAACTGACGAAAAATGGAGAAGTCATGACGACGCGTAGGTAAGTACCTATATGTTTTTAAGCTATTGCATAGCTTCTAAGGCCTTGAGCGTGGAGACCGAATCCAGAAATTCCGTAACGAAAATACCGAACGAAAATAACCTAACACTGCGCATGCGTAATCCAGCAAAAATGCTATGCAATAGCTTTACCGCGGCAGTCCCCGAGTGCCACACGTCTTTTTTTATGTTTGATCACACATAACTATTTACGTAATAGTCCGATTTTGCTACAAAGCACTCCCTTCATGGACTTGACGGTAACCTACAATACACAACTTAGGAGCAAGGTTGCGGGTTCGAACCTAGTCAACTTAAAAACTTTTGTTCAACAAAATCATTGTGATATAGATAATCCTAGGAGTCTGTTAGGCCTACCTATATTAGTATTTATTTAGGTACATAATAAGGATATGTTTAATTACCATCCTCAAGAGCGTAGGGCTGAACTGTGGTTCAGGATCGTTAACCCTTAAACATGATGTATGGACCCTTAAGCATGACTAATTTACTCCGAAGTACACGCAGATCGTTATTTTAATGAGCCTAATATAATGTAGGTACGTAATCCACGTTCCTGAGCTTTCCTATTAAATAAACTGATAAGTAAATGAATTATTTAAGAACATTTCACACATCGCGCATCAGTTCAAAGGTTATTAACAGTAGAGGACTACACAATGTAATTGCCGCAACACCATCATTTATCACAAAAGTTTTTATCAGCGCGTTCTAGCCTTCGTACAAATTTACTAGCGACATCTAGTTATGATTTTGAAACTAACACCTTTTTACTTATGAATAATTATTTAGATCCTAATTTAGACAAAACCTTTTTTTTTAATAATTGTCGAATAAACAAATAAAATGTGGCACCACTTTTAGTAAGAAATCAACTATTTAGAGCATCGTACGTAACTCAAATAATATAACTTATAGCAAATCTCCAAACTACATAAACGTCAAGTTATTTCAAAGGCTTGCCAGATAACTAAAAGCCTATTAATCAAATTCACTGTCCATACAAACATCAATCAACTACCGACAAAACGTTTTATATTCCCAAAATCTACGGTGAATCCATTAATCAATGTGTAGGATAACACCGAAATAGGGAAATAAACACGAACTCATGTGATAATTATATCTAATAATACACTAGCTGACCCGTGCCCACTTCGTTGGGCATAATTCGACCGTTTTTTCTCCGATTCACTTCGCAAAACGGACTACCACGTAAAAGCCTTTTTCTTTTTCAGTTTTTTTATATAACCTATGACACTCAGCAATAATGTAGCTTTCTATTAGTGATAGAATTTTTAAAATCGGTTCAGTAGATCCCAAGATTACCCCTTACAATTTAACAAATACACAAACTTTACCTCTCTTTAATATTAGTATAGACTACGCGGTAACCCTGCAATGGACAGCAGTCATGTTGGTGTTGACGCGCAATGTAACTCAAATACGTCTGGTTTACGCCACGATTCTATTCCCTTTACTCTATTTATTCGTGATTGCTCAAGTTCGTGACTTTGAATAAATACGAATAAATCAAAATCTCGCGTCAAGAAAATAGTAGATATAAAATAAATCCAACTTCTTTTAGAATATTTCTGATGGTAGGTACGTACAAGCGCTTAGTGTAGAATATCTTGCAAAATAAATAAGTTCTTGTATAGTGACCAAAAACTAATAATAATATTAAATTCAATATAATAAAATCAATATAATATTCATGGTACAAGCTTTGCTTAGTTTGAGACTAGAGTGTGAATCGTCCGTGAATAATTATTTATTTATTCGCGGACGCAGAAATCAAACCCTAAAATCCAGCACGGAAGGCAGATATTTACACTGAGCTGTGCCTGTCAATAAGAATGATGGAAGATGTGTCAGATGGAAGTGTATATCATATACCTACCACAGACAACGGACTAATGGACTACACACTGGACCAGAGACAAGTAAATTAAAAAAAAAAAACAAAGTGATGTCTCATTTCTACCAATAAAGAATCCAAAAAGCAATTCTAATACAAATTCCTAATTAGAAATTGCCGCGATAAAAACAATTGAAAATCAATATTACAATTAATTTTACTCGGTATTTCACTGCTTCATTTTGTTGGTATTAAATTACTCTTCAACCTCATTATCTATATGCCCGCATTCAATCACCTTTAGCAAATTTAAGCTCATTTTAATAGATTAAACTGAATTCACAGACGAATCTATGCGTTGTTAGATGGTCTGACCCTGCGGTCGGCAACAATGTGATCAAAAAGCTAATTAGTTTCGAAAAGTTCAAACGAAAAAGGCAAAGAAATGATTGGGTTTTACTTGGAAATTGTCTTTGAATTTGTTTTCAATCGCTTGTAGACCTTTTCAATTTTTTTTTTTATCAATCACTTACTAATAATTTGTAACAATAAACATACATATAAAATAAATTGGAACCTTATTATCGTTACTGTAATTTACGTAGTTTATAAGGTGAAGGCCCTCACAATATAGTTAAGGCTTTTACGTAATAAACTAGTTGTATATTTCTTTCTAAGTCTTTTAATGAATGAATTGAATTTAATAATACATAGTTTTTCAAACTAGACTTCCTTAGAAGTGATGTGGACTTCCAAATCCTTTTTAGTAGTAAGTCTAGTTTTAAAAACGATAATAGTCAAATTGAGCTTCTTCATTAAATACCTAGACTTAATTCGAGTTTTTAGTACTTTAATTATGGTTTTTTTATTACATAATGACAATATATTAAAGAAAAAAATTTGTGTTAACAAATACTGTAAAGCCATACAACAATTAGGAAAAAGGAATATTTACACAAATATTTACAATATAAAGCCCAGTTATATATAAATCCTCAAACATAAAAGCAAATAGTAGGTACAATATGAATGACAAAGACTTCATCCGACCCTATTTGTAGGAACTCGAAAACATTCTGAAAACGGTCTACAAACAAATGGGGTTGGGCGCTTAAACATTATATTATTTACTATAATATGAACTATATGATGCTTATATCATACTACATACACATTTTGGGTTTTTTTTGTTTTTTATTTATTTACCATTTAAAAAGTTAACATAAGTACGTAATCTAAATAGCATTAAGAAAACCACAAGGTTTGTAGGTTTAATGCTAAAATGAGTCTTCAACTTATATATTAATAATATATATATTAATTTAATTATAATAATAACTTAATTATAATAATTGGGTAATATATTATTATGTTAACAGTTTAGGTAATAGGCTCTCAATTTTTTAACATATAACATAACATTTTGTTTTTCATCCCGAGGGAAAAAGTACATCTACAAAGTCTAGTTTGTGTTTTTTTATGAGTGGGATACCTGATATTCGGCTATAATCTTCTTGTGGCATAAGATTTAACTGCATAATGTCATAACATGCCACTTTTATTATTGTCAATTGTAAAATAACTTTGTCGACCAATGTGGCGCGGCGGGCGAAGGTCCACCTACGACGCGGAGGTTGCGGGTTCGATTCCCGCTTTGGGATAAATGTTTGTACGATCTGCAAATATTTATACCGAGTGTTCTCGGTATTTTATATGTATAATAAAAATATCTATCTATGTAATGTATTGTATTAAGTATGTATTGTATTAAGTCAGTCTTCTAGTAACCATAACACAAGCTCTGCTTAGCTTGGGGCTAGATGATATTGTGTCGATTGTCCAGCATTATTTATTTATTATTATCTGTGTTCTCAATAAAGTTAATTAGTTAACTATGCCAGTATTTTTTTTATTTATATATTACTATTAACTAGTTTGGGGCTAATTATTGTTTTCATAAGTTATTCACATGTTGTTTGAATACACGTAATTTATATATCAAATAGATTGAGATTCACTGTTTGACTAAAGCTTGATCAAATAGGTAAATGTCTATTTATAGAAACAAAGTGAATTTCTGATTGGAATGTGGTTACGTCAAGTTTTCAATCTAATTGTCTATGCAAATGTAGTGCAGGGTTGGTACGTCTGGTTACGTGCGCACTGAAGGAGCAGTAGCTCTACCATGTGTTTTTACTATACTATATATACTATACTCGCTAGCGTCTGTAGTTAAAAAAATTTATAAAGATTTGTACAGCGCTTCTAGCGGATAGTTGGGTGCTAAAATTCGTCATACTAATATTGACGTAACTACTGTAGTAAAGTCAGGCGATTTTACTGTGACAGCTCATGGTAAAGGTACAGAATGCATGTAGGTGTTTATACAAACTCACTAACTTGACAGGCGTCACATCTCAGTTGGTAGTAGTTCTGTCTTCCATGCTGTGGGTTTGATTCTCATCCAGAGAAAATGTTTGTGTGATGAACATAAATATTTGTTCTGTGTCTGGATGTTTCTATGTATTCTATGTACAATTTGTATCAGCAGTCTAGTTCCCATAGTACAAGCTTTGCATAGTTTGGGACTAGAGTGTGATGTGTGAATTGTCCGTGGAATATTTATATTTATTTATTTGCATGCATCACATTCATCTTTTTTTCATCTATCTAGATATACAAATAATCATCTTATTTTAAATCAGTTAAGGTTCAAACTAAGACAAAACCTATTTTGAATCTAATATAGGATTACAGGGGTCCCAACGGTGCGGTAAACATTATCTGATAGAGAAATTGGCATTTGAAGACAAAAGACCCAAGCTAAGCCCGATTTAGAGGTTGATAGTCAAAATTGGATTAATCTTTGTTTTCTGTATTATTTTATTAAGTATAAAATATATATATGAACATTTCACACATCACACTTTATTCTTAAACTAAGCAAAGCTTGTGATAGGTATGGAAACAAGATTGCTGATAGAATACTTGTAAACATTTTTTTTGTACAGACTTACATAGAAACACCCTGTCACAGAACAAATATGTATCACACAAACATTTGCCCTGGGCGGGAATCGAACCCACGACCCACAACATGAAAGGCAGAGCTACTACCAAATGAGCTGTGACGCCTGTCTAGTAAGAAGAAGAAGATAAAAACTGTAAGCTGTCAACATAAAACAGAAGTACTTTACCAGATAAATTATAAAGTAAAACTAATGGAAAAGTTGTATATGCGACCAAGAAATTGGTTAACCACTTTCGATGACATCTCCCAGTAACATAATTATTCGCTAAGGATTACAGATTGACAGATTCTGACGTAGCAGTTATTAATCTGTCAAGCGAAAATAGCCCTTGATGTTTTGTACGTGCAAATGATATTCAGCCTTAGAGTGGTAAACCAATTTCTTGGTCGGCTATACCTAAAAATCCAATCGCACACTCGTAGCCCCAGAGTGGTAAGTACGTTATTTACAGTAAGTGCCGGACTAATTCTATAGAAACCGACGTGACAAAATGAAAGCTTCCTGAAGCTCGTTTTATTATATATTTTGATGAAAAAGTTCCTTTTTGGTTTGTGAAAATAGCGAACGAAATGACGTAACTAAATCATTTTATTATAATAATTCGAGCTATTTTCATTTAACTTCGTAACTAATTGTACTTACACTAAACATTAAACGGATTTTGATGTAACAAAAAGTTTAAACTAAAAATCTAGAACTAAAGATTTTTGCAACATCTCGTTCAAAAGACAAAATCTTTCTCAATACTAACTCATCAATTATTTCTTGCTATCAAATATTGTTCCTAAAAGTTATATTAAAGATTAAATTTCTGTGACATTTTGTTATCTCAACTCTCCACGCTGTAGCTGTTCCTGAATAGAAATAATTTGGTCGCAAGCGTTGTAAGATTGTATTAGGTTCGTTCAGCTAGTTGTACACTCAAGCACAGAAGCACAGAACAGATATATGGTACATTCGAGGGGACAAGTGCGAATTAAATGGACGACTGCATTTAAGTGTTTTGAGAACAAGCACAAATACTGGTCGGAGTTTTCAACATGTTTTGTTAAGATAAAACCATTTTAGAAATGCACCATGTTTTGCCGACAGATCTAGCCATTCAAGGTACTGACAGACGTGCTCAAAAAAAGCATGCTTATAAGCTTGCTTAAAATTAGCATGTTCTGCAAACTGTTCACATTTGCCAGAAATAAGCATGCTTTATTTAAAGCATAGTACTCCTAAATAGGCATGCAAACATGTTCAGACGTGCTCCGAGCACGCCCCCACCTACCCGCGCCTCAGGTAGCATGCTCGAAAATCAAACGTCGTTTGATTTTTAAGCACGCTCTAAATAAGCATGCTCATTACATTACACACGTGCTACTAATGAGCACTTGCTCAATAAAAGCATGCTTTCGTGCTAGTAATGAGCACGTCTGTCAGTACCTCTATTGGTGCTTGCCGAGACTGAACACCCAATGACAAAAATCTAATCATACGTATTGTATCTGTACAACATTTTTCGCGATGTTTGCGCGTGCAGTTTTAGAATTAATTATCTCTACTAATCTATTTTAAATATTCACCATCATATATTTTCTTAAACTAAGACAGACATAAAATCACGTTTCAGTAGATCTACTCTGTAAGTTCAATATTTGATTATTATTCTAATGCGTACTTTAAATAAATATGACCTTATTATAAACGCTTCGACCCCATATCCGCAGACTTCCACAGACTTCCGCTGTAGTTAATCTTTGCTAAGTATACTTAGAATATTTTAAAATTAATCAAGCTAGCACTAGTTTGTGTTCTTTTTTAACAAGACACAATTAAAATAGATTTTAGACATGCGCAGTGCCACAAAACAAACTTTGTAATGTATTTTGACGTGACAACGTCTTATAATTCGATAGAGCCGGCAGCACGTACGAAAAAACCATGACTCATGAGGCGTTCTGAGGCGTTCTGAGGCGTTCCATGAAGTGACGTTGTCATGTTCAACTATCGTCAGTAAACCGACTTTACAGACAACCATTTTGACGTGACAACGTCTTATAATTCGATACAGCCGGCTGCACGCACGAAAAAACATGACTCATGAAGCGTTCCGGCGTTCCGGCGTTCCGGCGTTCTGAGGCGTTCCAAGATGTTTCGAACGACGATTTATTTTGCAGAACCGCTTACAATACCGTTCGTTGACGTTGTCACGTTCAACTATCGTCAGTAAACCGACTTTACAGACAACCATTTTTTTAAACTAATGAATGATTTATTTATAAACAGGACAAAAAATTTTACATAATTTAAAACTAGACACGAATACATTGAGAAAGTAGGTTAAAATTAATTACACAAAAAGTAGTACCTTTACTGACTAAATTACAAATAATCCATCAAATGGCGATAATAAATGATATAAGATGTATAAACTAGTGTTAATTCCTCTAAATTTATGTGCCTTAATCCCTCAAGTGCTCACGTGGTTGTTATCTAAATACGCACGTCCATTAGCAGCTCATCACATTGTTTACATCGGATGCGTTATTTATTATGGACTGATTGAATTTAACAGTATACAAAAACATGTTTACAAGGTTAAGGATTGTTTACGTATTATATTACTAGCAAAACTTTGTTATTTTATAACAAAACTCATCATCATCATCTTTCATTATTTCTGAGCGTCTAGTCGCAGCGACGCGTGACACGAGGGCTGGTGAGTATCTGGCCCAGCGTATCAGCATTGCTATCCAGCGCGGCAATGCAGCCAGTAAAGATACTGGCTGCATTGCCGCGCTGCCGGATCAGTTGAACTATCTATAGATCGTTTGCAACGGTCTGTTGATAGTTCTACTGTTTCTTATGTATTTTATAAGTACATTTGGTAAATACTGTAGGTAATAGTCGTAAGTTTGTTTGTGGATAAAGTTACTATTAATTTTAAGAACATCTTCCTACTCTTCTCTTCTTCTTCCACTCTCTTCTATCAGACGTCACCTCAATGCTCACTCCTTTCTTACACATGTCATTATAACAAAACTCATTAAGTACCTACATTATTATTTATTTAAATACTTTTCACACAATTAAATCAGTATGTTTCATAATATTTATAAATAAATAAATGTTTATTAATGCGGGATAAATGTTTGTATGTAGACGACCGATGTGGCGCGGTGGGCGATGGTCCGCCTGCGACGCGGAAGGTTGCGGGTTCGATTCCCGCCTCGGGATAAATGTTTGTATGTTCTGCAAATATTTATTCCGGGTGTTCTGGGTATTATATGTATAATAAAAAATATCTATCTATGTATTATATTGTATTAAGTATGTCAGTCTTCTAGTACCCATAACACAAGCTCTGCTTAGCTTGGGGCTAGATGATGTTGTGTGGATTGTCCAGCATTATTTATTTATTTATTTTTATTTATCGTACGAATATATTAAAAGCGAAAGTTGTATAAATGGATGTGTGTTTGTTTCTCTTTCACGCAAAAACTACCGAACCAATTTTCATGAAATTTTACAATAATGTCGTTTATATATCAGAATTACAAATAGGCTATGTTATTTAAAGATATTGTGCGAATTATTAAAATAAAACGTTCTACAAAGACGCTACTCGTTATTTTTTTTACATATTTACAGTTATTTTAATTATTCGTTTTATCTTTTGGATACAAGATTGTAATAAGTTAAAAGTTGTTTAAATCTTCAAAGCCCAAACTTTTCGTATTTATTTTGACCCAGTTCATGTACTTTTCTTAGAATCGTCAAATCAAATGTCTCTCCAATCCAAGTTAGTCTCTTTACTGGGAGGCTATCCAGCTAGGGGAAACTTGCGTGATCGAATATCCTTTCAGTTACAGTTCAGTTTTCGATGTGCTTAAATCAGGTAGGCCATGCTCAAATCAATATATTATCAGAAATTTTACATTATGACTAACTTACAGTAAATACGACTACGACGACCCACTTGCACTCTTTTAAATACTTTCTCTCAAAACGCACATATCTGTACGACTCACCCACATACACTCTCAATAACACCTCACCCTCACTCACAATACACACACACATCCTTGTACACTCTTTTCCGATACATTTTCATTGAGTATCGATAATAATGTGGATACAATGGTGACTATCAGGAGCACTCAAACACTGGTGGTTGATGGCGAGGATTGGGTGCGTTGGGTGTAAGCCAGCCCCTGAGATACAGTTCTTCAACTAGTTCAGGGGCTGGTAAGTGCCCAACCATTGCTCAACCTCGTATCGACGGCCGGTGGGGGGCGCTCTGGATGGACACTATTTTAATAAAAGCTGTGCCATTAGTTTAAGATCATTGTTTTAGTTTTTAAGTTTAGTATTAGTAACGGTAGTCTGTAAGAGATCGCGCCAAGCGATAAGACCGCCTTTTAAAAATTACTTTTTGTGTTTTTAATAAAGTTTTTTATTATTATTATAATATACGGAATACTGATGAGTATAGTAACTCATCAGTATTCCGTGGCATTTTTTGTGGACTGACGTGATTGAGCTGTTAAAAATGACGTCAATGCCGCGGTTTAGCTGATTTGAGCATGGCCTACCTGATTTAAGCATGACCTACCTGATTTGAGCACGGCCTACCTGATTTTTCGTTAAATCTATCAAACGGTATGAAAATCGATCATTCCAAATATCAATAAAAGACGAAGAAGAAAACTGAACTGCGATTTGATCAAATAACAGTTTAAAAACATTTCAGTTGTCAGGATACCCCTCCTGATCTTTGTATCCTTGTCATCATTTTTCACGACAAAAAGGTCTATGCAAAGTAAGTATTTTTGTCACGTACATTTTTGTAGCTTTTTCAGATATACCAATTTACTCAGAGTTTACAAGTTTGTGGATTTATTATAAACGCTTTCGAACACAAGTTTGAAGATTCTGTTGATAGCCATGCTTTGGGTCGTGGGTTTGATAAATCCTGATATATTTTTTGTGTCCATTGTTATTAAATATTATGTATGTTTATAAAACAATATGTTTGTGAAAAATGGCCGTGTTTATTTATATTAAGATTGTTTAAATATTACAAATCAAGAAGGCATATAATATAATTGATACATAAAATTAGTGATACTCTGAAAAACATCTGTTTGACTTGTTGACTAAGAAATTGTAGTTAATCTTAGTGAGTATAGATTTTTATATTGAGAAAATAAGTGTCATGCGCATTAAGCGGCTATAAAACATCCAGCTATTAAAACAGACCCACAGCTATTTGAGAGGTTATTATAAAAGTCTTACCTCGATGGAGGTTGCAAAGGAAATAATTATAATTCGAAATTTGACAATGACATTGGTGACAGTGAGGATCTTATCGCACCAAGCCACTCACGACATAAACGCTCGGTTCGACCGAAGGCACACGAACTCTGATTGGTTTGACTTTTTATAACCGAGTTTCTTGCGACTCCCTACAAATAATTAGTATGTATTCTATGTACTTACATATTTACAAAAAAAATTAAAATAAATATTATATCAGTAATCTAGTTCCCATAGTACAAGCTTTGCTTAGTTTTGGACTAGAGTGTGATGTGTGATTTGGCCGTGTATTTATATTTAATTTGAAAGGGTTCTAAATTTAAGAATGACATGTCACACGAACGTCGTATTGTAGCGAGCCGCTTGACATAAACACTCGGTATGACCGAAGACACCCGAACCCGTAGTTTGACTTTTTATGATTCGGAAATCCCTTTGATTGAAAACAATTTTTCTTCTGCTCTGAAGTTGGTGATCGATCCTGGCACATAAACCAGGCTCAACTTACATGTAGCTCAAGCATGTTCAAGCTGTTTTAGCGCATTTTTGGACCTGGTGTTCTGTGTAAATATTCTGTGGTTATAAGTCGTAGTATGGTGTCGTAACAAATCTTATTGCGACTCAATTTTCCGTTTCACTGATAGTACGACATTTTATGGCCTATCATCCACTGTCCAGTATCTAGATTCCTTAATACACTTTAACATAATTTTCACAGAAAAAGCTAAATGTAACTACAAAGCTCGATCAACCGATCTTGTCTTCTAGAGAACATTGTGTTAAAAACATCACAGCTTAGTCTCTAATGTGGATCGTGGGTTCGATTCTTACCTAGGCCAAACAATGTAGTGACAATCATTTTTGTTTGTTCTGTGTTTATTGTTACAGCGTATGACAAAAATAATTGTATATAAAATCTACCAGTAATTTCGAATTAACCGAGACATGCTTAGTTTGGCACTAAAATGCAATACTTATGTATAAAATAAATTAACTTTGAAAAAACAAAAGACAATAACGAGATTACTGTTTAATAACTAAGATAAACTTGATGAAATGGAATGAATTAATTGTTGAATTCTGTGTCAAAATCTCATTGTAATCCTTTGAATGTCGTAATCTGGGTTGAAAGTCAATCTTCTGGGAAATAGGATCGGGTAGACGGTTGTCGGGATACTTGTACCTAATTATAACACTTTGGTAGTAGTAGGGCTCTTCGAGATAATGCTCGTCTTTATAAGTACTACCACTAAAGATGTCTAGACCTTAACAAATACTGTGTCAGTATTTACAAAATATACAAAGGTATTTATAAAATACAATAAAATTCACAAAAAAACTTACGCCTTACGACAGAATGTACATAAATATTTCTAAAATACATAAGAAACAGTTCAGTTGGATACTAGGTTTTGTAATTAGAAAGATTGTTTAGCTGTTCCCTTTTTCCAGAAGAATACGAGACCTCTGATCTAACAAAAATCATAAAACCAAAAAAAATATTACAGTTGAATTGATAAACCTCTAAAACTTAATAAACAAAATTTGACAATATTCTCTTGAAAGCAACTAAAACCGGTATATAAAGTGATCGATAACACTTTTATAAATAGGCTTTTGATGAGTTCTGTCGTAAAAGTGATCGTAAATTCTGGAATATCATCAAACATTTAGCCAGAGAATAATAAATAGTGAGGCACAGAAGTTCAGGCACCAAAGAAACCTTAATCTATTGAATAAATTTTGCTATGTTTGAAAAATCTCTGAATATTTAAATTTGTTTATTTATATATTGTGTATTGTATTGTATTAAGTATGTCAGTCTTCTAGTACCCATAACACAAGCTCTGCTTAGCTTGGAGCTAGATGATGTTGTGTGGATTGTTCAGCATTATGTATTTATTTTTGAAGTGAAAACTTCTTTAGCGGCGCTGGGTGGGTAAAAACTTTCAAACTCGCGTCAGGGTCACGTGACGTCGAAAAAGCGTAAGATCTTATTTAATTTTTATACATTGCTCGTAAAACAAGAGACGACAAAAGAACACACTTGCGGTCACGCGACGTATGACTCAAACAATTAAATAGTGTTGTGGCGACATCGTACAAGGCGAGTACAAGGCGCTGCCAACACGCGGTGCGGTGCGGAGCGCGGGGGCGGAGGACCGAGGAGCGGCACTCGCGCGCCGGCAGCCGACAGACGCTCTGAGCACCCTCGCACGGGAAACACGTATCGCTCGCCGCGCGCGCATAACCAGATAGACGCTATTATATCGTACGAATCGTTTCGCCTAACTTGTATTTAACTGTATCGCTTCCATCTTATTGAAGTGAAAACTCAGTCAGGGTCACGTGACTCGTGACGTTCATCGAACGTGACGTTCATCATTCGTTGTCTTCGTCGTTGTGTCAATGTCAATGACATGACACAATCACAATGACACAGACACATTCGCGCTTGCGCGAATGTGTCTGTGTCATTGTGATTGTCATTGTCATTATGACGACTGTGGTTATATTTTTGAAGTGAAAACTTAAAAGTGAAAACACAGACACATTCGCGCTTGCGCGAATGTGTCATTGTCATTGTCATTGTCGTTGTGTCGACATGACACAATCACACTGACACAGACACATTCGCGCTTGCGCGAATGTGTCTGTGTCAGTGTGTCTTCGTTGTCTTCGTCGTTGTGTCACATTCGCGCTTGCGCGAATGTTACACAATGACATGACACATGCGCGAATGTGTCTGTGTCATTGTGATTGTCATTGTCATTATGACGACTGTGGTTATATTTTTGAAGTGAAAACTTAAAAGTGAAAACACATTCGCGCTTGCGCGAATGTGTCTGTGTCATTGTGATTGTCATTGTCATTATGACGACTGTGGTTATATTTTTGAAGTGAAAACTTAAAAGTGAAAACACAACGTTAATATTGAAGTTTTCACTTCTGCCGGCACTCCCGGAGTGCTACCATTTTTTATTTATTTATATGTATAACTGAGCTGAAATATCGGTATATAATCAAATTTACGTATCGTGGTCTGTTTTATTTAAATAAATGTTAATAACTGTGATTGTTTTAAGCATAATAATCAAAACGATAAAGTTAGTTGGTATAAAAAGCTGCAATAAGCTTGCCTCTGTCCTATTTAAGTAGATAACGTCATATTATTTTAAGTTTTCTTATCTATTCATGCAATATCAAAAAGCTCATTGTGAACGTGAATAAAAAAAACTAAATATGTATTTATTTAACTGAAATGAAAAACGATACTACGAAACGTTGTTTATTTTTTATGTTTCGTGTTCAAACTCCGACTGATTATCAAAATAGCTAGTAATTTAAATATAAATAATAATCACTCACGGCATTAGCAGAACAATTAGCTTAATAATTAAAACTTTAAATACCATATATACCCACATGCCACAATCAAAATAACTGACATTTGAAATGTCAAGTATGTACTTATAAGGGCTTTTAAGGCGACGGGTAGGGTGAAATTTTTCATAATAAATAAAAATGACAATAACTTCCAACTTTATTATTTATTTATTATATCTACACACACGTTAAACTTGTAACACGGCATAGTTTTTGCCGCAGTGGTTAAACTCTAGATAGTCAGCGTGGCAACGTCGCATTTTCAACTTCAGTAAGAATGCTGAAAACGACGCAAAACACATAGTGAGCCGCGCACAGTTTGGATTGTCAAACTCTTAAGCAGCGCCTTATGAATATTTGCGAGCACACAGCAATGGAACACTTATAGTTCCTAAGGCGCTACTCTTCTTCTTCTTTAAACACCTTAATGTAGATTTTTTTTTCCTTGGATGTATAGATATCAACCATAAGAATAGCTGTGCTGAGTTTGGTACCAAACAAATCTGCCAAACCCATAAAAAATGGGATCAAAAACCACACTTTTGCAAAAGGTGTTGGTACTAAACTTACATTTTAAAGTAAACTATAACCAAGAGCACAGATTTTGTTCCCTACCTGACTAGTTCAATATATGTGTTATAGGAAATAATAAGTTTCACAACTCCACATGCTATGACTTCTTCAGAAAACACTCCCAAAAACACGCATTTGGCTATACCCGTCACCTTAAACAAACTTCTACATTTTAGCCGTTTTAGTACGAGCGCACACATAATTCAGATACTAAACGTTCTTATTACATTTGAATGTAACTTTATATATAAAGTTTTAACTAACAGACTATAATTTTAATTCAGATATTATAGTTTTAATTTTATTTTGGTTTTAACTTAATTAAATATTATTTTTAGTTTGAATAATTATACACTTTATTCATAAACTTATCAATGTATACAAAACTACATCAAAATATTCAAAAAAAATCATAGTTTTTTTACAAAAAAGTATGTATTTATCTAAGCATATATTTTAGACAAGATTTACATTATTTAATAATAATTAAAAACCATTTCTACAGTTTTCTCTAGATATATCTTTATAGTAGTCACACGATTCTAGTTTGCCGCCTCTCGCATCATTTCCTTCATTAGATGGCTTGCTCATCCGGAACGATCAACAGATAAATTGTACAGCGTTTTGATTACACACACCATTTTCATCTCTAGTATCAGAGACTAGTAATATAAATAGACTGCCAATCTCATACAAAAAAACGTGACTCGGAAAAAGGTGAAATCCGAGAGTTGTAGTGGCTTATTTCTAGATGGCGCTAAAAAATTATCGTAAAAATTATCCTAACAGCACTAAAAGCCAAAAAATCTGTATTATTTCTGTGTTAGTGCACACCAAAATTTTTGAAGTGAAAACTTCTTTAGCGGCGCTGGGTGGGTAAAAACTTTCAAACTCGCGTCAGGGTCACGTGACGTCGAAAAAGCGTAAGATCTTATTTAATTTTTATACATTGCTCGTAAAACAAGAGACGACAAAAGAACACACTTGCGGTCACGCGACGTATGACTCAAACAATTAAATAGTGTTGTGGCGACATGACGTGACGATGACGTGGCGACATGACGTGACGTGACGATGACGACGAAGCCAACGAAGACACAGACACATTCGCGCTTGCGCGATGACGTGACGATGACGTGGCGACATGACGTGACGTGACGATGACGACGAAGCCAACGAAGACACAGACACATTCGCGCTTGCGCGAATGTGTCTGTGTCTGTGTGGAATTATCGTAAAAATTATCCTAACAGCACTAAAAGCCAAAAAATCTGTATTATTTCTGTGTTAGTGCACACCAAAATTTTTGAAGTGAAAACTTCTTTAGCGGCGCTGGGTGGGTAAAAACTTTCAAACTCGCGTCAGGGTCACGTGACGTCGAAAAAGCGTAAGATCTTATTTAATTTTTATACATTGCTCGTAAAACAAGAGACGACAAAAGAACACACTTGCGGTCACGCGACGTATGACTCAAACAATTAAATAGTGTTGTGGCGACATGATGTGACGATGACGTGGCGACATGACGTGACGTGACGATGACGACGAAGCCAACGAAGACACAGACACATTCGCGCTTGCGCGAATGTGTCTGTGTCAGTGTGTCTTCGTTGTCTTCGTCGTTGTGTCACATTCGCGCTTGCGCGAATGTGACACAATGACATGACACAATCACGACTGTGGTTATATTTTTGAAGTGAAAACTTAAAAGTGAAAACACAACGTTAATATTGAAGTTTTCACTTCTGCCGGCACTCCCGGAGTGCTAGCTTTTTTTTTTATTTTATTTTTAGGTGATCGTAAACAATGATTTATACCATAGGTTTGATCGGAATACAGCGCCATCTAGAAATAAGCCACTACAACCCTCGAATTTCACCTTTTTCCGAGTCACGTTTTTTTGTATGAGATTGGCAGTCTATTTATATTACTAGTCTCTGCTAGTATATACAATTTAGAGGCACAAATACCAAAAATAGGTTGTTTTATATAAAGTTATCAATAAGTTTTAGAACAAGTCTGTGAGAAAGCTAAAAATGTATGCTTCAAATAGGCGTCTCACCTTAGTTGGTATCAGCTCTGCCTTCGATTCTGTTGATAGTAATTTCGATTCTTATCTCGAAAATACATTTTGTGTATTATAAACATTGATGTTTTTCTGTGTATCTATGTATCAACAAGAATTTAATAATTCGTACAATAATTTATCTTGTATATATTTTGGAACGAGATGTTGGTTAAAGCTATGAGCCTTTCAAAAAAATATGCTATTACTATATACATATTTCAAGGTTTCCCCGTCAATTTCAAATTATCTAAAATATCATATAATTAAGTCCACGCACCGCTATAAGATTCAATTCGGTCTAGTTTTAACCAAAAATTCATTTTAGTAAGCCATATTATTTCATACTCTATATACTAAACTTTAAGGTACATTTTGCCAGTAACTAAATCCGACATCTGAACATACTTGGCATAATGCATCATGAAGTCTTTGAACTTATGGAGCTTCGCCAAACTTCGATCTTTGTACGTACTTTAGAGCTCGAATTTCTCACAAAATAAGTTCACTTTATATGGGTTCACCATACGTTGTAAAAAAAAAACTACTTCTGAGACCGCGTTATAAACAAGTCTAGATAGATATTGTACCGAGTTGAATCTTTAAAGTAACTGAAGAGATAATAGAATAACTTCATATTCGTAAGAATAATTTAATAAAACGAGTAGAAGCTTTTTTCATCGAGGTTGATGAAAATGACTTGGTGGTTAACTATTTGGTATACTCAAATTCAAGCTCAAAATTCATTTATTTGATAAAATATTATATTTTTTGTTCTAACAATCTGTTATTATACAAAAACGTTGGAAGAGATCGCTCATAGCGATAAGGCCGCCCATTGTACTTCATTGTAATAGATAAATTTAGTATAATAAGAAATGTCTCTGTGTGTGTGTACAATAAAGAGTTTTCTAACGTTAAAAAAAAGTCAAAATTAATTAAAATTTCAGATTCATGAATTCGTTTTAGATTTACGGTCTATCATATAAAAAGTTAGCGCAGACTTAATGTGTTCATACACGTAATGGCAACATAAAGTAACCACTAACTTTTTATAATATAGATAGGGGGTTAGTTTAGAAATAGTTACATAAAGATAACAAAAATGGTCATAACCATGATAGTTTCAAACATGTATATTCATATTTCTAAACGATTCGTTTTAATGAGAAAATAGTCTGCAGCAAGCAAAATTGTTTCATCTGTCAGAACAAAAGAATATTTTAGTGATTATAAGTAGGGTTTTCTCGCATCATTACACTAAAATCCGGCGAAATAAAAGGGTCGCTGAGATAGGGGTCGTGAGTGGGTTAGATTGGCTCGGAATAAGATAAATGACACGGACATAGAACAGTAGCTCTACCATGAGTTTTTACTATACTATATATACCATACTCGCTAGCGTCTGTAGTTAAAAAAATGTATAAAGATTTGGACAGCGCCTCTAGCGGATAGTTGGGTACTAAAATTCGTAATACTAATATTTACGTAAATACTGTAGTAAAGTCAGGCGATTGTACTGTGACAACTCATGGTAGAGGTACGGACTATTCTTGCTGTATGAATAATAGTGAGCGAAATTGGTACAATTTGGGATATAATTTTTGAGAATGAATTACGTATACCTATGTTTGTAATACGGACCAACTACTTAGTAAAATTAATTCTTAAAAGTATGAATACTATTCCCATTAGCCCAAATACTATCACTACTATTTTCCTATTTCTCAGTTTCAGCTTTAATCTTAAAGATGCACATACTTATAACTGAAGTAGTGATTTATTTATTATTGAGAAAACATTGCGCTCAAATGTATGATTTTAATTTTTGTTATTGTCAAAAAAAAACACTTTCGTAATTGAACCTGGATCAGTAAGCATTCTACACTGCAATACTGTTATCTCTTATCTAACACTTGATTTCTTCAGAATTGTGTAACTTATATAAGACAGTGAATTTTGAATTCAGCACAATATCCACTCGATAAAATTTTATGTTTGCACAAAAGGTCTCGTTTGAACATACATTTTGACAGCTATTTGGAGCCCTAACCACTGTAATTATAGATTTCTACCAACTGATACTACGACCAGATTGAAGTAAAAAAAAAACACTTACAACTCTGTAATCTGATGAGATTTGTAATGAAAATAAGGGGTATAAAATAAGATAATTATATTTTGCAGTATTGTAGTGGAGAGTTTATTAAATATGCTTCAAAATGTGAAAAAAAATGATAACCCTATAACTTCTGTGGCTCTACCATGAGATGTCACAGTAAAATCGCCTGACTTTACTACAGTAGTTACGTCAATATTAGTATGACGAATTTTAGTACCCAACTATCCGCTAGAGGCGCTGTACAAATCTTCATACATTTTTTTAACTACAGACGCTAGCGAGTATAGTAAATATGGTATAGTAAAAACTCATGGTAGAGCCACTGTAGCGTAAATAGCAATAGGCTTGTGTAGAAATAGAAAAAAAGAAAGAAATATTTATTTACACCATAACACGTTGTATATAAATAAGCTCCGCTCATTTCTACACAAGGGTTTCATTCTTGTCGCTGTATTTTAAATGTAATTAATATAATGTTTATTTAAGTATTTATCATACAGAAATTATTAAAATAAAAATCATTCCTAAATCAGGACACAAATTATATCATGCGCAAATCTTGAATCGTGTAACTTATTTTCATAGTAACGCTATCATAATAAAACTACAAAAACAACTTGTCTATAACATGTCTATAAACATTTCAAAATAGCAGTTCACAGTAACTTCATACAAATAATAAGTAAACCATACAAAGTTTGTTCTCGTAATTACATGCCGTATTCTTCCTATTATGCTAACAGGTAGGCTATAACATGAAATGCTGTTTAGCTTTTAAACACAGCTGATTTGAAACAGCTAGTACAAACCTGTCGGCGACAAATCATCGCATTGCCGCGCCGCGGCGATGAACAAAACCGGTCCAGCGCAAAGCGGGCTGCGGGGAACTACGAGGCGACTTCAGCGCCTGCCCGCGCCGGCCCACCACTCTCCACAATACCGCGGCACCGAAAATACACGCGTTTTTAATCGTCCAATACAGAACCAGTAAAATACAGTCCACTCTTTTATTTCTCACCAACTGAGGTATCCAACAAACCGTTTTAAGGCTTTTGATCAAAAAGCTCCAGTGAAGTACCATTTTAGCCACAAAGTAGTGATGGCATTGCTATATTCTTATTTGAAGAGTCCGGGGAAACTTATTGTCTAAATATCATCTTCATCATCTGCAGCCAGATTTCGCCCACAGCTGGGCATAGGCTTCTCTTTTCTTGTGCCACTCTTCACGGTCCTGTGCTAGTCTCATCCATGTGCGACCCGCCATGCTAGCCATATCGTCAGTCCATCTCCATGTCTAAATAATACTTTAAAATATTCGTGATGGGCGCAGTGTGACGCTGGTAAGGTCTATCATTTAACTCCACATATTCTCACATATAAGGCTAGGCCTGCTAGATGCTTAACAAAACATGTATTCTAAAAAAATGGTTGTCTGTAAAGTCGGTTTACTGACGATAGTTGAACGTGACAACGTCAATCGTATCTTATCTTATCTTGGAACGCCTCAGAACGCCGGAACGCCGGAACGCTTCATGAGTCATGTTTTTTCGTGCGTCCAGCCGGCTCTATCGAATTATAAGACGTTGTCACGTCAAAAGTGTTTGGTAGAATAACGAATTGCAGAAGTTATAAATTATCTCAGTACCTCATAATTACCAGTAAATCATTAAGAAATATTCAATATGTATACTAAAAGAACAAGTTCCATGTCTTAATCAGTCATATTATTATGATGTTGATGTAGGAAAAAAAATATTTTAGGAAAAAATAATTACTTTTATCTATTAGCAACACTAGCAACATATCCGTTCGGCAAGTACATCAAAAATTCCGCCAAGCGGCGTGCCCGTCACGTGTTAGAAAGAATAAGAGTTACGCGGTAGAAGGAGACACCACGTTATTTAGATTTTAAGGAGTAGCTGCTAAAGTAGATATTTAATTTAACATTTATAACTTCAAATTTTATAGATATAATAAACAAAGTCATTAAAATTATTTTAGAGTTCTGTTTTATTACAATAATGGACCAGCTGTTTCTCATGTTTTATGCTAGTTCCGCCGTTAATAGTTATTACCCCAATTACAGTAGAACAATGTTTACTTTGTAATTGACAGCGTCAGTGTCTGGCTTTCTAGTGTTTGTGTAATCCGATGTAGTGCTCATTATGTAGAGCTAACATCATCATTTCCAGAGCTCCCATTATGTTAAATTGTAATGTAAACAGTTCGTCTAAGCAGCAGCTAAGGTTTACCAACGTACGTATTTTGGGATCGCGATAAGCGTGTAGCCAAACACGTTCGACATTCGAATGTAACAGCCGGTTTCTGGAAACCCAAATCATGATTGATCCAAGTTTGACACATAGTAATTATTTTGATTTTTTCGTTGATCATTGTTCGAGAAACCGGCCGTAAGTGTTGAGTTATTGTAGTTCCTCACACCTTGTAAATGATTATGGTTACAAAAACTTTGTTACATTTTTTCTGGAAATTTTATGAGGTTACTCTCATGCTGAAATAAAGCGCGAGCATTTTAAGAATGGATTATCTATAGTAGGGCTTTTACACAAACGGCACAAAGGGCTCGGGTGTATTTTTAGATATATTGCACTGTGCCCATTGCTTTGAACAGCTAGTTTAAGGAGACAGAAAGGTGATAAATCTACTTTTTGTTTCTCAATAAAAAAAGCTGTAACCCGCGACTTTGTCCACGTGTGGACTGGACTGGACAATCCACACAACATCATCTAGCCCCAAGCTAAGCAGAGCTTGTGTATGGGTACTAGGAGACTGACATGCTTAATACAATACATTACATAGATAGTTTTTTTTATTGTAGGTATAAGCGACAAAGAAATTGGTTTACCACTTTTGATGACATCTCCCAGTAACATAATTATTTGCTAAGGATTACAGATTGACAGATTCTGACGTAGAAGTTATTAAACTGCCAAGCGAAAATAGTCCTTGATGTTTTGTACGTGCAAATGATATTCAGCCTTAGAGTGGTAAACCAATTTCTTGGTCGCCTATACATATAGAACGGAACACCCGAAATAAACTTACAGATCGTACAAACATTTATTCCAAGGCGAGAATCGAACCCGAATCCTCCGCGTCGCAGGCGGACCTTTGCCCGCCTGTAAGTAGTCAACAGTTGGTTATAATTGCACCATCACCTATAGACATACCCCTATCTTATAAAAAGTTCGTTGACTTTATGTCATCATTACGTATGGTAATCAATACTTCAAGTCTATGCTAACTTTTTATAAGATAGACCGTTAGCTAACTACATAGAACTTAATGTAAGTTGTTTAGCAGAAATAGGTACGGTGGTAGTACTTACCCGACCAAGCTCGTTCACAGAGCCTTACTTACGGTTCGGACACAGCTTAAAGACAAACAAGCTTCAACTTCGTAAATCTCTTTCGAAAGTAATAATTTTGTAAGCCGTGTTACTAAAGTTATGGATAAACCACAAACCGCGGTCAGATTTAGACTTATAAATATGTAATTGAACACCCAATAGTTATTCTTCAGCTTAAACTTAAAATACTTTTATTAAATAAAATCCCACGGGTTTACTGTAAAATTTTATTAAGATTAGTTATATTTGTTCAAGTTTTAAAAGAGTTTAAGACGTTGAGATATTTATTACTTGCTAATCGAATAGAGCTTACACAACAAAAATACTATCTACTAGTAGTAGACTACAATAGATGAAATAAATAAATATTTATGGACAATTCACATCACACTCTAGTCCCAAACTAAGCAAAGCTTGGACTTATTGGACTTATTTTGATAGCTAATGAAGATATAAGATAATTACCAAAAATATTAAGAGCATTTTTAAAATTGACTTTAATTGTAACAGTTTTCTTATCCATGAATTGGACGACGATTCTAATCTCTAATTATTCTATTTTTTATGAAACCAGTAATGTTATTATGATTGTGCTACAAAATGTTATTTCATATGATTCAAACACCTTAATATTTCTTTGACATTTATAACCAGGCACATCTCTACAACTGTACTTTCCCACGTTCAAATGCGATCAGCACCGAGCATTTTTACAGGAATAAGTACTAGTCCTTGAGCTCCATAAGAAACATACAGCAGGGTATAGAATACTAACGTGCGATTGCGTCCCCTGGCCGAAGTGTCAGACGGGTCTTGAGGTTTTAATCAGTTTAAGTCTGACGTGGATTTACACACTTAAAAAATATATTTTGTAATGAGTTCTTTATGCAATGCAGTTCCCATTGCACAGTACAAGCTTTGCTTAATTTAAGACTAGAGTGCGATGTGTGAAATGTCCGGAATATTGTTTTTTTATGGTTAATATTAAAGTTTAAGAAATCTTTTTAAATGCAAATCGACGGCAGATGGCAGAATACAAATAATGTACAAATAAATGAGGCTCGAGCACGACTAAATGTGATAATGACAAACGTATCGAAACGGCGTCGCATTCGAGTGACACTACGCGTTGACGCTAACTCGACTGCTGAATGTTGCAGCGTCTCCGCGCAGTCTTGAATGTGCTAACGTTACGATACGTTTACGATTGTCACATTTATTCGTGCTACCTCTCTGGTATTTTTACTCTGAGTAAGCTTATTTCGGGTAAAATGAGTTTGAGAGTTACGAAGTCGGTGGACGGAAGATTAAGGTTTTTTTCAAACTAGGTGAGTGATCGTTGCTCGAGTTTTTGTACAAAATGTTTCTGGTTTGGAATTACAGATGAAAATAAACTTTTAGATTTGGGACTTGCTTTAATTACCTATTTTGGGTTTTGTGTTTCAGCAAACAGTTTTAATATAGTCAGCTTTTTTTGGTACCTACATAAATGGTTTTAATGGATCAAGTATGTGATTTAATAATGTAAAGTACGTGTTACTTACTGAGTACGTCCTCCTCTAAAGACGTGCCTTATGATTTAAAATTATTTTTAAAATTCCGAGTAAAGACAAAAAGGTGGTAAGCATCACGTGGTGCTTTGATAAGATCTTCGGATGCAATTACGCTCGCCATTAATTTATTACATTAAGCTCGCCTCTGTTCAATTTATTTTTTGTACAATAAAGAATTTTCAAGTGTTTCATCTACTAGCTTGGGGTGCCGAATGTATAGGATCTATAGGAGTGAAACCGCAGGCAGTAGCTCGTATGCTATAAAACAAAGCGTGGGTCGCTAATAATACCGTCCCACTTGGCAATGGCGCTAACGATCGCATTAACTGTAACAGTCTGTAAAATAGGAAGGTGTTTGGGTTAAATTTAACAAACCCATAGAGGAGACATGGACTAGTGTTCACAACATGAAGCCAATATTCTTGGGTTTTTTTTTCAAATACCAGCATTACTTACTATTCAGCGCGGCAATGCAGCCAGTATGGACACGCTTCCGATTGGTACAGATTTGGATCAGTTGATCTACAGACCGTTGCAAACGATCTACTTATTACAACTGTTTCTTATGTATTTTATATAATGCCAATGTACATTTTGTAAATACTGTGTAGTCGTAAGTTTGTTTTTAATATAATATTATTTATTATGTATGAATAATTTGTTGTAAAACTGTGTATAAAAATCTTATGGTATAAAGTGTTTTAACAGCCTACACATTTCGGGCGTACAATATTTTATGTAGTTAAAATTCACATTAATTTATTCATTACAAATATAAAAGCTTCGATCTAAAGGAGCTTATTAAAATAGCCGTAGTATCCCAGAAAATCCTGATCTTACGATTATAGTCTATGGGCTAACATTTGACCGATTTAATTCTAGAGTCAACAAGATTAGTTTTACATTGCCTGATACCGACATCTAGATGGAACCGATAATTCAGTAGGAAAATAAACAGCTAGGCACGGCAAAGCAGTGTCTAGTCTGGCTAATCTTTCCAACACGATGCTACAACAAAATACAGTTGTAGCATCGACGCGATAAGAAGAAGGAAAATATCACTGTCACCGTGGCTCTGGTTAGATTAACCAATATGATAGTAATACACTATTTATTACATAATACTTTTGAAGAATGTGTTTTTTTTTAGATAGGCGGTGATGGCCAAGTCCAAAACCACGAGAGATACTTTTTTTTGTAAAATCGAGCATTTAATTTATAAAATAACACTTTTGGAGAAAATTACCCTGAATGTTTAGAAAAAAAAATAGAGACTGTTAGAGACCTTTAAAGATCTACGTTCTATCTTATAAAAAGTTAGCGCAGACTTGAAGTATTTATTACCATACGTAATGATGACATATTGTCAACGTAAATTTTTTATAAGATAGGGGGTTAGTGTGTTTTACTAATACCACATTAGTTTTCCGACGTCTTTCGACCATCGATGCCGTGTAGGCGTCGTATCGGCAGTGTGTAAAGCCCCAATCTCGGGTAAACAACAACATTAGTCGGGTTCCTTAGTTACTTCGACCCGTATTAATTTGAATGTTTATTTAAGGGCACCAGTTTGCTTAGGTAGTATCCCTAAGGAATAAGGTTTGGTTTTTAGATAGTCCGAACATGTAATATTCGTTTAATTCTGGGTTTTTTTTCTTAATTATTTATATTTAAAAATTATATAATAGTACGTAATATAAAGTATCAGTAGGAAAAACCACAAGGTTTGTTGATTTAAACTTCCACTTCTTTATTATACAATTGTAATAAAGATGCTAGGATCCAGATTTAATTTCTTGCCTGTTCTTCTGGACTCTGGTCACGACGAACTGGCACCTAGAGTCTCTTAGTAGATGTACATTCAAAGTGATTCTTGTGATTTTATTGATGTATTTAATACATTTTTATTTGAATTTGAGATGTAATGCTAATTACAAGGGTGAAAATCACCCCATAGTTTAAATAACTTACTTTACGCGATTATTCCGCCTAATTATAAACCGATTTTGATTATTCTTTTGTTTGTTAGATACTTCATAAGTGGTCCCATTTAAATATCCATCTGAACCGTACTTTAAATAAAAATGTGTTTAGTAGGTAGTATCGATAACAATTAAAGTCAATTCTGTCTATTTTTATTAATTTATATAAATATAAGTACGATTATATCTAAGAAGCCCGCATGTCTCTTTGAGAAGGAGCTTTGAGTTGAAGGCTTTGTGTTTCGGCCTGAAGACTGACAAGTAAGGGAAATTGAAGTTGCTCGTGAATGACGAAATGATAACGGGAATTATATTGCCAGGAACATGAATGAAGTTTATTACTTGCTATTTGCTAAATGTAGATAATTTCTATTGCATTTTGACTTTGTGTGGCCTAAGTACATGCTCAAAATAGAATATAATTATAAAATAATGCTGGACAATCCACACAACATCATCTAGCCCCAAGCTAAGCAGAGCTTGTGTTATGGGTACTAGAAGACTGACATACTTAATACAATACACTACATAGATAGATATTTTTTATTATACATATAATACCCAGAACACCCGGAATAAATATTTGCAGAACATACAAACATTTATCCCGAGGCGGGAATCGAACCCGCAACCTTCTGCGTCGCAGGCGGACCATCGCCCACCGCGCCACATCGGTCGTCAAAATTAATCTCTATTGTACACCAATGAAATAAACAAACAATAAAAATAAAAGGTAAGTACAATGGGCGGTCTGATAATAAGTGATCTCTTCCAGACAACCTTTGGATGGACAGAAACATTAGATAAGATAAAAACGCTCTAATTTTTTCTGTGTTCTTAATATTTCTGTGTTGTTTATATATAACAGAGAGCACTGATTTCAAAAAACAATTTTTGTTTCAACTAATAATTTTATAACCTATCAAAATAAAGTATTGAAAAAGGATGTAAACTAATATAAGATATATATAATTCAATTAGACCATAAAAGAGACTTAAACTTTCAATGTGAACGAAGTCATAGAATCTTCTTCCAGTTTTATTTATCAAAGCGAGACCTCCAACAAAAGCTCAACTCAAGAAAAGACCCGGAACTTTCTAAACAAAATCCTTCCTTGTTACTGTCGACTGCGATTTGCAGTTCAAAAGTTGATTTATACTAAAACTTTTATTGCTGTGATTTTTATGATTGAGAATTGAAAATTCATTAAGTATAGGATTATTATTGCAATGCTTAAAAGCTTTTTAAAATATCATATTATTTTTATTCAAATTTAAATTTATATACTTATTAAATTTTAAATATGGCATAAAATGAACTAATGTACTGCTTAAATGAGGGAATTTTGATCTCCCTAATTGTTTGTAACAGCCTAGCAAGTTGGAGGTACTTGTCACGCCTCGCGACAAAATTGCTCAGAATATTTATGAGGGTAGAAAGTAATTTCGCTTATTTACCTTGTAAGAGTTTTCAGCGCATTTATTGCAGCTCTAGAGTTTCAGTTGCGACAATTATTTTCAATATTCCTCTAATTATTTTTTGTTTTTTTTTTGAACATTTTAATGATTTTGAAAACTGAGGCTGAAACTCAACTGAAAGAAACTTTATTCAATAAAATCACATGGATCATTTTGAATCTTAGATACAAAGTGATTCTAGATGCTATACTAAATTGCTGATAGAATACTTTTTTTTGTAAGTACATACACACAATGTACCTACATAACAAACATCATTGCTTATCACACAAACATGGGTATCAAATCTACTACAGTATTTTCAGAGTATAAAAGCTGAAACGTACATGCAAAGTTCCGTAAAACACATCATTATTTCTATTTATCCTATTTCTCGAAGCAGAACAAAGAGGCAGATAATTATCTGCCAGCTCCAACCATTGAGAGGGCTTTTGTGTCAATACACAGCTGTACAGGGGGGTATCCCAATAACTGAAATGTTTTTGAACTGTTATTTGTTCAAATTGCAGTTCAGTTTTCTTCTTCGTCTTTTATTGATATTTTGAATGATCCATTTTCATACCGTTTGATAGAATTAACGAAAAATCATGCTCCAATCAGGTAAGTAGGTTATGCTCAAATCAGGTAGGCCACGTGCTAAACCGCGGCATTGACGTCATTTTTAACAGCTCGGTCACGTCAGTCCACAAAAATGCCACGGAATACGATGAGTTACTATAGTAAAATCATCGAAAACTGAACTCAACTGAAAGGATATTCGGTCACGCAAGTTTCCCCTTGCTGGATAGCCCCCCAGTGTCAGTTATAAAATAAGCGACTACAAGTGATATTTTATAACTGTTTGTTTTTACCATCATCATGGGCTTTGGGCTAAGCCCTCTCTAGTTAACTCTACTCTTTTATTATAATGTCAGTCACATTTGTATTGTAAAACGGTCTATCTTATACAAAGTTAGCGACTTGATGTGTTGATTACCATACGTAATAATGACGTGAAGTCAACGCTAACTTTTTATAATTTTAAGGACATAATTTTTGTCTTAAAAAATAAAACACGGAAAATTTAGGTTGTGTACATAAAACTATGCTATTTTTAACAAGGTTTAATACATAGGCATTTTTAAGACTTAGGTAGGGTTTTAATAGATTTCTTTCACAAAAAGCTATACAATAACTTGATTAGCACTTTTCGATAAAGCTAATTTGAGCCCAATTTCAACGCTCCCCACGTTTTATAATAATACAATCGATTCTGGAATCAAATCCACTTTTAAGCTTCAAGAGATCGAAATGATATCTTTCACCTCTCATTGTGAAATACATCTCGATAAAATACCGGAGAAATCGAATAGAAATTCCAAAGCGTCAGTCCGTCGTTTTATCGCGAGAGATAAATCTTTTTTACCGGTTTTCTCAATTTTCTACCACAATTTACTCGATTCTTTTCATGCTTTGAGCTACCTATAAAAAGGCTCCGGTATTTTATCTTAATAAGTCAACGGTTTACCTTTTTATTTTGATGATTCTTTGAAGTAACAAAGGGAATTTAGAAAAATAATTTGAACTTCACTTCAGCACGTTTTTATCGGTAAAATATAATTGAATATTTTTTAAGGTTATAAAATGTTATGGTTTTGAAAACCACTAAACAAATTGAATAACAAGGTTTTAAAAAAGGGAGTTGGAAGTATTTTATTTGGTTCAAAAATATTTTATTAAAAGAAAGGTTGGGTTAATGGAGATAATAAATAACATTTATTAATAAGTAATGCGTTTATTAGAAACCATAACTTAAAGTAAAACAAAAACATCATGGAAAACGATGACAACTGCAGAAGTTAAAATAACTGTGTCGCGTAACATTAGATAAATAAAAAGGTAAATATGCAGATCCATTAACAATTCTGAATCCAAAAATCGAGTAACTCTGTTTGTTAGTTCGAGCAATATGTTATGCCTAAACCGCTGGACAATTGTTAATTTATACAATTTTAGAATAAAAATGCTTAGTATGCAATCTCAGTTTCACAAATAAATCTTTGTGTAGCTAAAACTATTATCCCGTACCGCAATCGCAGAATTAAATAAACAACAAAACAATTCAATTGTCCCGATAACAACTCGATTTTCTCCCGGTTTTGTACTAAATTGATGAAATTTGTTTGGAATTTCAAGCACTATTTTTGTAACTACATGACTAACAATCATTGGTATTTCTAGCCTTTGATATTTAATCATAGGCTTAGGAACCAAAACTTCTCAAAATGTATGAAAATAATGTATTTGCTGTAAAAATAAAAATACGTATTTTATGTAGATCAACTGATAAAAATGTAAAACTTAGCTAAGCTATTATAACTAACTTTTGACATATGTCGACAACAAAGAAGATAGAATGAGTAGGTACACCACATAAAAGGGAATAAAACAATTTGAAGTTTAATTTTTGTTAAAATCGTGTTATTTCTGTAAATGGGATTCATTCCAAATTCCACACATACTGCCGTACTACGTCACAAATAATTTTAAGCCTACACGTACATACCCCAGTACTTTCATGGGACATTTTTTTTTTTTTGCTTAACATGTTTAAAAATTCAGTTTATTTTGTTGAATATATTTACAAAAATGATAACGACTATTACATAATTTATATTCATATATATTCAATCAGCAATGTAGTTTTCATAGTACAAGCATTGCTTAGTTTGGGACTTGTGTGATGTGTGAAAGAAATGTTAGTGAATAATTAATTATTTTATTTATTATTCAGCAACACGTACCTACACAAAACAAACATCAATAATTTGCTGTCACAAAAATATTTGTTCTTGGTGAGAATCGATCCTACGACCCACATGAAAAGCAGAGCTGAACTGTGACACCTGTGCATTATAATAACCTATATATATCAGAAATATATCCTTCCTATAGTTACTATATAGAACCTATATATCATATATTCTTCCTATAGATGCTATTCACCACGCGTTCTAGATAACGAACTGACTGGTCTGAGAATGGCATTGTGGCTGCACAATCACACCGGTCAATCCGAATGCCTTTCAGCTTTCGATGTGGGTAGTCACAAAATTGTATATCTGATAGACTCGTATTGACGGACATTATTGAATAGGTAGATGAAATATCGCCGCTGTCGGTCTTATTGATAATATTAAAAAAGTTTGCGAGAAAGTCTGTCTTCTATACTGCATATCTATCAGTCTGTGAGCATGATGCAACTTGAAAATATTGGTAAATACTCAAACTCACAAATCACACATATGACGATAAAACGGTTTAGTCAGAAAGTGTATGTGAGAAAAAAAATAACAAATAAATAATGCTGGACAATCCGCTCAACATCATCTAGCCCCAAACAAAATAATCAAAAATACGTAGATAGATATTTTTTATTATACACATAAAATACCCGGAACACCCGGAAAATCGACTACTTGACTATTTATTTCATTTTTATCAAATAAATTTTTCAGCATTAAACTCAGTAAATTACGATTTAAAGCGTCACTAACAGTTTAATTTATTTACACAAAGTATTTAATTAATTAATTTATTCACACACCCCGCTATATTCTCATTAATAAAACAGAAAACCTTACTCCATTTGAAAATAAAAATGTAAGCATACGAGAAACTTGTCCCGAAATAAGACAAGGACACTAAACATTATAAAACATGCATGTTTTCGGGAACTGAATTAGAAGGTACCTGTACCCCAAGTACGAGTTTATGCACACACGGATCGCAGAGACGTGATCGCCGAGCGCCACCGATTTTGTATGAAATCCAAGCTCATCAAGAAATCTGCTAGGGGCGCTGCTTGGATCTCCATACAAAATCGGTGGCGCTCGCCGATTGCGTCTCTGCGATTCGTGTGTGCACAAACTCGTACTTGGGGTACTGTATCCTAAAGGTACAAGGGACTTTTGTGGGATTATGCGCACGTATCTTGGAAATGTTTGTCCAACTTGTAGGAATTACTTGAACGTGTTTTGTTAGACCTTTTCCAGCCGCTTTGTTAGCTCTATACAATTTAAATTTAATATATGACAAATTTATGACTTTTAAAGTATTCACAAAATGTACAAAGGCATATAAAATACATATGGAACAGTTGAGCTTTATATAGATCGTTTGCAACGGTCTGTAGATAAATAAATAAATAATAAATAAATAATGCTGGACAATCCACACAACATCATCTATAGATCGTTTGCAACGGTCTGTAGATAGCTCAATTGTTTCTTTTAAAATTAATAACTTTATTCACAAACAAACTTACGATATACAGTATTTACAAAAATATACAAAGGCATATAAAATACATAAGAAACAGTTGAGCTATCTACAGACCGTTGCAAACGATCTATAGATAGCTCAACTGCTGCGGCTTATTTTTATAATTTAAACACATTCAAATATTTAGTTTTTATATTAACATCTTTAGTATTTGCATTGAAATATCTATTTAATAATTTTTCCCTTCGCTTTAATGATTTGTTATGTAAAAAGTATATCCTACAAAAAATAATGACTGATTTTTATTTTTCAATCAATGTTTAAAAATAAATCTATCTATAAATCTATCTTTAAAAATAAATCTGTCTTTTGTGATTTATTTCTGGAACAATATTTTATTCACTTCGAAGTGAAAAGAGTGCTTTGTGGTATCTTGTTTCCAAATTATTCAAGCATAACATCTTATATCTCCATTTGTATATTTTACTGATTGATACAAAACAATGAATTAAATGGTAGAATTATTAAAATGAAAAGACAATAACTGTGACGGAAAAACTTTTCCTTAAAATGTCGCAATGCGCTCCATTCTCCGTTCACATTTCAATTTTATTTAACGTACCTTTTTTACCGTGTTATTTTATATAAGTACTTACTTAAGTACTTAAAATAAAAAAAAATCTTTGATGTGGTCCAATCAATAAAAAATACAATAATTAACAAAATGCAATGATCTTTTAAAATGATTAAGGTATGGGTCGTTTGCAATGTTTGTACAGATAGATCAAGCTTATATTGTTTTTATAAATATTGTAAACACTTTGATTGAGGTTATAATTTTGATGTGTCATTTTCTCAAATATATTTTTCTATCGCTAAAATGTCACCGTATTTATAAGCAAAAAAACACCAAGGATCCAAAGTCTTCAAGGAATTTCGTTTAGAAAGTGTGACAAGAAAATTTGAAGTTTTTACTTTCACAACTTTCGTTGTAAATTCAGCACGAAGCCATCTGTTATTTCATTAGTTTCGTTTACTCGGCTCTTATCCGACTATTTGTCTTACTTCGGGTTAAGACGGTGTATTTTGGTGTTTTTATGGCAGTTTGGGTTTTATACTTTCGGTAAGTGTTAAATATTATCACAAAGATAAAAAATATTGTATATATAGCAAATCTGATTCTTTGGTTTTTCAGCACCTAATGCCCACTGTGCTTTGACTCAAATCCTACAATACTCACAATTTACAGAAATTAGTTTAAAAACATTTTGAAGTTTTTAGTAGGATATTTCGTTTTTGGTTCATTTTACTTTAGATAAAATAAGATCATTATTAAGGAACACACAAACTTATAACAAAAATAAATACAAGATAAGTTGGTTGGTTGGCAAGTGCACATGCTTTAGCTTCTATCGAACTAAAACACAATTCAGTAGAGCAACCACAAATTCATGCAACCATCATAAACGTATCGCAATGATACACTGCGCAGTGACGCTGCAATATTCAACAGTACCTCTACCATGAGTTGTCACAGTAAAATCGGCTGACTTTACTACAGTAGTTACAATATTAGTGTATTAGTATGCAATATTAGTATGACGAATTTTAGTACCCAACTATCCGCTAGAGGCACTGTACAAATCTTCATACATTTTTTTAACTACAGACGCTAGCGAGTATAGTAAATATAGTATAGTAAAAACTCATGGTAGAGCTACAGTCCACCTGGCGTTGACGTGCAGTATAACTCAAATACTTACAATGACTGTTAGATTTACTCGTGACCCAGAACCAAACTCCGTAGTGTTATGAAATAGCAAGAACTTGCGTCGTCAAGCATCGCATGCCGCGACCCATTCCAGCCTGCTCCGTAAACCCAAGCATTTGTTGGATAAGTTTTATCAGCTTAGGAATTGTACTCCTTTACAAATAGTCAGGTAACTTTATGGTGAAGCTAGATTTGGTTAGGATTTAACTGTTACACGTGATTGATATTTCTGTTTACATATAAGTACCATATAAAGATGAGGATACGAAAAATGAAAATAAATTAATGTCTAGAATAGTAAAATAAAAATAAGTTTATATTCCCCATAAAAAATAGAATACTATATATATAAAACCTTATAAGCCATTGTTTTCGTTACAATCGGGATACCTATGTGCATTATTTATGAGATTTAATATTTCCCGATATTGTCGGCTTTGCATGCGCCATGACCAAGAGTCTAACAGAAGTCTATGCAAATAGATATTAATGTTATTGGCAGGCATACCAGTCTACTCTTTTTTGCACTTTTTTTAAATATGAAGCATAACTAAACTAAGATCAAAACCGTGATAGTTTAAACATTCTACCAACTGCTTAAATTACAAGCCCCATTGTCTGAGATGAATGTAAATTCTGACGCGTTGCTCCAAAACGCTGCTTTAAGAAAACTAGTTTAAGTTTTATACAGTTCTAAAGAATATGCTAACTAGATTTCCTACATACGAGAATAAAGACCTCAATCCTGTTTTATAGTTTCTTTACACAGCGCAACTCGTGTGCTTATTATAGGTATGTTTTGATCTTGTTCGGTTTTACTGTTGTTTTCTTGGCTACTGTGTTCAAATTGAAAGGAACACCTGAAAATATTATACAATAGAACATAATTAAAATTTGTTTTTTTGTTATGATAAACAAACACATCGATTTTAAGTTTTATCGCAATGAAATAAAGTAAAATGTATTTAAAATCATTTTTGTATTGAAAGTTCCTCTCTTAGATATCGATACATGGCAGATTATTATCTCCTATTAACTTGCGCAAAATTAATTGTAGAACAAGCCAATATACCCATAAGTACGCATAATGTGTAAACTATTTATTAAATACATTGTATTGTACCTATATACCTGTATAAGTAATTGGATGTGAAATAAATTCAAGCCGCCCTTCCTTCTCTCCAGTTCACTCTGTCCTAGGCTATTGTGGATTAATCTTATGAGAAATAAGTACATTTAAAAAAAATATTATTTAAAAAAAAAACTTTAAGAAAGTCGGTAATAATTTGTTAAATTTGGAGTTACCTTGTTGACGCGTTTGCAGGTGGCAGCGTTAATATAGTGCTCGACTTAATATCAAACTCCGGGAACTTTGTACTAAACTTGTTATGATTATTTTGGGACTTAGCGATGAGATATAGAGTCACTTATTTTACTTAACCTACTGCAATATTTTCTTTTATAAATACTAGCTTCAGTCTTCAGTCAGTTTATTTTTACTACTGTAGATTTTATAAGATAAAAATAGGTTGTATATTAATCTAATTTAGAAAGAAAGAAAAAAAAAGAGGAATGGAGGAATTTGGGGGAGACCTTTGCCCAGCAGTGGGACGAAATAGGTTAGAAAAAAAAAGAAAGAAAGAAATTTACACCGTGACACCGTTATACATAAATGACGTTAAAACATTTAAAAAGAAGTGTAAAAAGGCCTATTATAATTTAAATTGCATATATTTTTAATATTAGGTACATTAAAATTTAACCAGTAATTAGGCAGTTGAGAAACAATTTGACTTTTTTAATAATACTAAGATAAATAAATATTCAGGGAACTGTTCAGTCATGACGCCACCCACAACTAAGCAAAGCTTGTACTATTGAAACTAGATCGCTTAAAAAAACACTTCAATTTCTTGTTTCTTGTCATAGATAAGTAATAAAATTAAGATTTCTAAAATGTTCTTATCGCAAACAAGATTTTCAAAATGTTTTGACTTTTAAATTTAAAATGTCAAAACCTCTTATAAAGCTCTATAAGCCAAAAAACTGAATAATATTATCACTTTTATTTGCGGCAGTCTCTGATTTGCATAGTCAAGTCGAGTGCAAACGATATCGATTTACTGGCGGAGCCTCCATCCATCAAAAGGCTTTGTTAGGAGGCTCTCGGTCTACAAACGTCAGTCTTCAAGAACTTCTATGTAGGCTTTACTCAAAGCTCATATAATTTCCAATAAAATAAGTACTTATGCTTTATACTTACTTGTTGCATAAAATAGGCAATATCTTGAATGTCATGTAATACTAATATAAAAATATATACATATATATTTATATGATTAATTATTTAGGTGAGAACTGGAAAAAATAAAGCTAAATAATTAGCCTGGGGGAGACCTTTGCCCAGCAGTGGGATAATATAGGTTAATAAACTACCACGGTTTTGAATATAATTGTATATGTAAACGGGATATTTACCATGATTTGTGACTTTGATTATTTCCGGTTCACAAAACATGTTAATTATCCCGTTTAAGAAAATTATATTCTGCATTAATTTGACTTTACAGCTCTACTTTACTTACATTAGGACATGGGTTCGATGCTCACAAACAATTTGCGTGGATTTATCAATCAAGTTCCCATAGTACAAGCTCTGCTTAGATTGGGGCTAGGCGTTGTGAGATGTCCACAAATTTACATATAAACAAGTCATTGCCAATACCATTCTCAATACTATTGAAATATGCATGAGCACATACCTAGTTTTAATCACTTTGGGGCAAATAAAATACCTACATATTATTCGAAGTTCCCTATTTCCTGTAGATCTTTGGAATACTTCGGAATTATAACAGTTTGAAGGTAGTGAAGCGTTGGACTGAAGTAGGTAATCTAATCAACCTTTGGAACGGTTAAGGCGTAAAGAAACGGCTGTAGCTCTACCATGAGTTTTACTACACTATATATACAATACTCGCTAGCGTCTGTAGTTAAAAAAATGTATGAAGATTTGTACAGCGCCTCTAGCGGATAGTTGGGTACTAAAATTCGTAATACTAATATTTACGTAACTACTGTAGTAAAGTCAGGCGATTTTACTGTGACAACTCATAGTAGAGGCGCTGTACAAATCTTCATACATTTTTTTAACTACAGACGCTAGCGAGTGTAGTAAATATAGTATAGTAAAAACTCATGGTAGAGCGACTGAGCACTAATAAATGTGACAATCGTAAACGTAACGTATTTGAGACACACTGCGCGCTAATTTAACTTTCAACATCAGGTAAAACTGCTGTCGACGCGCAGTGTATCTTAAATATGATATTTCATTACGCTTACGATTGTCACCTTTCGTGCTAACCCATAGAACCCGTATTGGAATGGAATTTCTTTTTTTTAAGGTTTTCTAATGATGTTGTAATTGACGATAGAACAGGACGACCAATGTAATACAGTAATACAAGATACCTATAGTGTAGTCTTGAAAAAAATAACTAAAAAACTCGCTATACGACAATATTCTAGTATTTCCTTGCATTAGTAATACATTTGTTGCATAACATAGGCTTATTTTTTTAATATTGATGTCGGATTTCCGACAACAATACAAGATTTAAAATAAAACTAAATGTGTAGTTATTATTCTTCAAGGTTATTAGTTATTACCCCTACAGTGTTTTAAGACTTATTTTATTTTATTCAGAAAACAAACAATGTACAAACTATATTAAAAACAACTTAAAAAACTAAACAACAATTATTATGTTTTTACATGTATGATTAAATAGCTTGTCTTATCAAAAGAAACAAATGAGACACTTACGGCCGGTTTCTCGAACGATGATCAACGAAAAAATCAAACAACTACTATGTGTCAAACTCGGATCAATCGTGATTTGGGTTTCCAGAAACCGGCCGTTAAACTTAAATACTTGACTATAACCTTTCTAAAAAAACTTTGTATAGTCAAAACTTACTTGCTATTACTATTGATATGTGATATGTATTACAATAATTGCTATATTTATTTATCGGTCTCACCATGAAATCGATATAAAGCCCCATGAGATTGCAATACGTTCCAAATTGAATCGGAGTAATTGACCGGAAATACCTACTATACGGTGTGTGAACGTCAATCCACTTAGCCAAACTGAGCATTACAGCGCACTTGTGGTACACCTCCATCTTCACGACACAAATTATCATTCGATTTGTCAAACGGTAAATGGCGGACATGGCGAGAGTATGAGAGGTTATGAAAATCTAATGTGTTTTTTAGGAACGTTCACTTCTAAAAATGGTTTGGTATAACTTCGTTCTATAACACTTGATTTTAACTTTGCTTTTGAAAAGAAAATATAATTGACAATCGAATTTGACGTGTTGTTAAAATCGAATGTGTTTTTTTTAACAAAATTAAATAACAATTGTTTAATTCTATGTGAATGATTAACGAAAAAGTTTCAAAAAAATAAAAAAACCTATTAGTATAGAATGGTTATTGAGTTATCGACATTTCATTTTTTATTTAAAAAAAAAATGATTTCTTATGATCTTTGTCATAACGGGTCGCTACAGTAATTAAAATTAAAATTATTTTACTTAGACATTGACCAACTCAATAACGACTGTACCTCGTTGAACATTTTCTATATACCGCAGCAAAATAATATCTAGAAACGAGACACCGCGTCCAAGTAAAAAAAATAAGAGCTTGCGACGGAGCCGTGTTTAATATAAAGTAGTCTGAGGTAAGCCTTACTACCTTCGTCCAATGCGAACCAGCTTAGTACCTCTTCTAACAGATTTAACTTCGCCAAGAGTTTAAACGAAAACTGTCACACCTCTACCATGAGTTGTCACAGTAAAATCGCCTGACTTTACTACAGTAGTTACGTCAATATTAGTATGACGAATTTTAGTACCCAACTATCCGCTAGAGGCACTGTACAAATCTTCATACATTTTTTTTTTCAAATGTTTTATTTATAAATAAATAGTCACGGACATTTCACACATCACACTCTTGTCCCAAACTAAGTAAAGCTTGTACTTTGAGAACTAGACTGCTGATATAATACTATTATTTTATAAATACTTTTTTTACTACTACCATGAATCACTGGTATAATGAACAAGAAAACGTTTATGTCTAGTTATGAATTAATACGATTTTGTACAGTCGTAAACACTATAAAATTTGCTTCAAAACATGAAACAATATCACCGCAGATTTATAAAACTGGCTCAGAAAGTCGTAATAAATTAACAAACTGTTTTCTCTTTGTCAAAACAATATAGGGATGTCTACACATATTCTCAAATAAATAAATTTAAATATCACTTTACAAATACAATTGGTATACTAATTATATATATTTAGTGTGTTTAAATTAAAAGATTTTTTCAACCTATATATTGTCCCGCTGCTGGGCAAAGGTCTACCTCAAAGCCTACCACTTATCTCTATTAATTAATTTATATTTTTTAAGCTATTGCATAACTTCTATTGCGGGTCTTGAGCGTGGAGACCGAATTCAGAAATTCCGTAATGAAAAAACCTAACTAAAATAATATAACACTGCGCATGCCTAATCCACCAAAAATGCTATGCAATAGTTTAACCGCGGCAGTCTCTGAGTGCCACACGTCTTGTTTTCTGTTAACTATTTTTATTTCAATGAGCCCTATGTATTGCCAATACATACGCTGCATTATATTTTCCATACAAAGAGAAAAAATAATAACAATTCTTCCCATTTTTTACGTACTCAGCTAAAAACATAGAACTGGAATACGACTATTGGTACAGTTTTGTGTAAGTAATTTTTAATTACAAGTGTATTTTTCTATTTTTCCCAGCTCTAAGTACCTTATCAAATCGGTATAGTTTTGTATAATTTTTAATTACAACTTTTTTTTTCAATTTGTCCCAGCTCTAAGTACCAGAGTGTAGAGTGTTCGTGTCGTTCCGTTCCACAAATACCGTGACCGTAGCGAGCCGCACGTGCGTTCCCTTTTCAATTGCCTTGTATTTCCATACGGTTACGTAAATTGGAACGTATTTTTTATTTGTTTCTTATTTACAGAAGAGGGAATCAGATTGTACTGTCGCTATCAGGATTGTGCATGAACAGTTTTTACTGTTGATTGATGTACTTAAGTAAGTACTTAGTTTGTTGCAAGTTCCTTTATTTATCTAAAATTTTAGTTAATAAGTAGATAAGTATTATTACAATACAAAATAGAAAAAAAATATTGCTAGAAAGGTCAAGAATTTTTAACAAAGTCGCTACCTGAACAAAGGAAAACTACTGGCATAATCCTAAATTTGAAATGTTTTTATTATTGTAGCCAAAAATACATAACAATGTTGATGTCCTCCTCAGTAAAGGTAGTGTATTATGGTTATCTATTAAAGGTTATCAATTTATTTTCAATTTTTTATAAATCATTAACTATTAAAAACTTTCCATTTACCCAAATATACCGCTCATTTTTCTTCTGCCTTCAGTATTTATGCACACGACAAAAAAAAAGACGTGTGACACTCGGGGACTGCCACGGTAAAGCTATTGCATAGCATTTTTGCTGGATTACGCATGCGCAGTGTTAGGTTATTTTCGTTCGGTATTTTCGTTACGGAATTTCTGGATTTCGTCTCCACGCTCAAGGCCCGCGATAGAAGCTATGCAATAGCTTAAAAATATAACAAAAAATTACGATGGATCAACAACTGCCATATTATTCTAAATTCATGATTTAATTTAGTACTAGGAACGCGCGAGGTCAGGTCTAACATTTTGGGCGTGCCTGAGCTAGCTTGCAGCTAGATATGCTAAACAATTGAATGTTGCATTCCATTATTGCAAGTCAGGTCATTGACACGGGCTTTCATTTACGTACCTATAGTCATAGATGTAGGTATAGAGCTCGGTTTATTTAAACATTTACTTGTTAGTATATAAAAAAAAGACGTGTGGCACTCGGGCACTGCCGCGATAAAGCTATTGCATAGCATTTTTTGCCGCCGGTCGGAGTGTTAGGTTATTGCGTTACGGAATTTCCGGATTCCACAATCAAGGCCCGCGATAGAAGCTATGCGATAGGTTAAAACAAATAGGATGAGTTTTTAGTAACATTTTACTCAAAACTTCGACAAAATAAAGGACAATGCCCAATGGGCTATGGGAATCTGTACCAACTTGCATCAATTTGAATTTACTCTCAAAGCCCTAATTTTTATTTACCTTTTCGTTACCAACAATATTTTTTTCAATGTTTAACCGCATTTCAAAATATTTAATAATGTATTTTATTTTATATCATGTTTGCCTTCTCAGCTAAAGCTTACTTGGCAAACAAGATTTTTATGCTCAATGTCCACTCACGAAAATAGGTGACAGCTGGGATCGGAACAAAATAGTTGACGTGCGGAAGGCTTAGTCCGAGCTTGCATTTTAAAACTCCCTACTCTCGAGCCGACAGTCGTCTCTCGGATGTCCTTGTATTTTTGTATGGATATCCGAAAAACGACTCTCGACTCGAGAGTCGGGAGTTTTAAAATGTAAGCTCGGACTAAGCACTCGGAAGAAGGAAATTGATAATCATGTTATGTATAATTAATTTTAATTTTCTAAACCCGGTTAAAAAAGACGGTTAAAAATTAACAAAGTACACGTATAAATAAAATATTAATTTTGATGATAATTAGCTTTTGATGCAATCTGGTACAGGGTTTGGGCATGATTCTTTATGCAGTGAGATATTTAATTTGCAGACTTCATCATCATCATCATCCGCAGCCAAATTTCGCTCACTGCTGGGCATAGACCTCTCTTTTCTTGTGCCACTCTCCACGGTCCTGTGCTAGTCTCATCCATGTGCAGACTTAATATGGTCAGACTCTACATCTTAATTACATACTATAATTTCAGCATTCCATTGTTTTTTTAATAAACATAATATAAAAAGAAACAAAAGGCCTAAAGAGACCTATTACTTGTATTAAGTACATCAGACACAATAAAAACCATTTTAACACGAACCATTATAATTTTACTAGAAAAGTACACAATAAAGTAGATTATTTTGAACTTCTTCACGACCAATTTCAGGATATTCGCTTGCCGAGAAAGATAATTTATATAATTTAATCAAGAGTCTAGGGAATGGATAAAATAGTCATTTTATAGCCTGACTAATTCCAAGTTCATGTTCTGACTTCAAAACTTATGGATATTTTTTATCTAAAAACTATGTATGAGGTTCCTTGGAGAAAGAAGAAAAAGTTTCTAAAAAGATATAAGTAAGAAGGTTTCACTCACGAATCTTTTTTTATTAATTCAAGCTTTCAGAATCATTTTGTTAAGTATTTATTTTTTTATAATTATAAAAAATATATAGAGCAAACACTAACGCATGAAAAAAACTCAAAGTTAAATTTACGTTCAATCGAAGTCGATTGAACAACATTACAATAAATACATTCTTATTAATATTTAGTAATTCTGGTTTTAAAAACGATATTTTATTCTTTCACGTACACTATAACCTAACCTACTTAAAATACTGAAATACTTACTCAAAAAAACAAATTCAAATTCTACACGATTTCACTACATAGTTTATTTTGTAGGTTCTCAATGTAGACAAAGTACCTAGTGCTAAGTGTAAAGTGAAGTGATTGTGCCTAGACAAAAACAATGACACTACATAGTGACTAAGTGTGCAAGTGTCAAGTCAAAATGGACAAAAAAGCGGCCGAGTCGAGTCAGGGCCGGATGTGCGGGCAAGTGCGACGTCGAGACCGATCGCCAGATCTGTCGCCGGATCTGTCGACCGACCTGTCGTTTGAGGAGTTGAGGAATCGCTTCGATACTAGCGCCATCTCTGGCCACATCGTGAGGCGGGAAATAGCGTCGATCCCAGCGACACACAGCAGTGCTATGAGGCAAGTCGTGAGCGGGAAAGTCTTCAAGAAATGCAAAAGTGCCACGTTCCAGATAGATGGCGCCACTTACACAATTGGTGAGTTTGCTAGTTTAAGTTTTCCACCGCTGAGGTTTAGCGGCGCTAGTGTCGCGAACACTTTGGAAATTTACCAAGAGCTCGGTTTCTAGTACCCTAAGTAGGTACGTTCTTTACTGAAGAGCTTTTAATCTTAGGATCGACTTTTATAAATACCTTCTTGTTTGTTTTAGATGTTTTTATTAATTTCCACTGGTACTAGTTTTATAATAGAGATCAGATTTTACAATAACTTGTTTATTGAGTTTTTACTAAACAATATCGACCTTTTCAAAGCTTTGTGCAATAAAATATTAGAAATGCTTGCAAAATTAACATTTCTCATAAAGCCATTCAAATGCTAATTTATTAAATTCATAGCTTCATTAAAATAAACAATAAAAGAAAACAAATTAAATGTTATAACGTAATAAAAAAATACCATCATCGTAGCTATTACGTCTAAAAAGTAGGGTAAATGGGGTAAGTGGGGTATTTCTCCCCACCCTTAGCGGACACCCCGAGCTATCTCCCGATAAAACAAATTGTTAGCATAGGCCGTTGGAACGAACACATCACGCAAGACTTGCCAATCGTATTTTATACAATACTAGTAGTACGCCCCGGCTTCGCACGGGTATCCTATATAAAAAATATCATTATAATATAGCCTATGTTCAGCGCAGGTAATGTAGCTACACAACAGTGAAAGAATTTTTGAAATCGGTCCATTAGTTTCGGAGCCTATTCGATGCAAACAAACAAACAAATCTTTCCTCTTTATAATATTAGGTTATAAAATAATAAATCAATATTCATGGACTTTGCACACATCATGCTCTAGTCCAAAAAGCAAAGCTTCTACTATAGTGATTGCTAATACAATATTATTTTTTATATGTATTATAAAAAATATCTATCTATGTAATGTATTGTATTATGTATGTCAGTCTTTTAGTACCTACCCATAACACAAGCTCTGCTTAGCTTGGGGCTAGATGATGTTGTATGGATTGTCCAGCATTATTTATTTATTTATATTACACACATAAAATACATAGCACCTAAACCAAAATAAATATACTTATAAGTTCCTGACACAAAAATTTGCTTACGATAGGGATCGAACCTGCGACCTACAACATGGAAGGCATAAACCAACTGAGCTGTGACGCATGTCAAGAATACGAAGCATTTAATTTTAAACATAATTAATAAGTAGATATAACAATTTTACACATTTTTTTAATTGAATTGGATTTCATTTAAATCAATTTCAGGAAACCCAACTACATTTGATTTTAACATTAGGAACCAGGGCGTAAGTTTCTTGCCCGTTCTTCTATGCTCTGGTCGCGTGAAACTGGCACCTAAAATCACCTAGTATGTAAGACGATTCTAAATGTTCCTTGTGATTTTACTAAATAAAGTAGTTTTGACTTTTACAGAAGTCACAGATCAATTTACTATAGTATTTATGAGATATGTATAGCGACATTGAATATTACTACTATTATGAAATAGATAGTCGTTAAGTCTCTTCACACATATATTTAAGTCATCTGACATCAGCAAACGATGCAGTTATATTAAATGTCATTGCATAGTACAATCAGCATCAAAAATTGTGAAGTCAGTTACAACTAAAATTTTTGATGGTGATTGTACAATATAATACAATGACATTTTATATAACTGCATCGTTTGCGGATGTCAGAAAACATGAAAAAAAAGTTGAGTTATAGGTGATCTCTCAATTTTTTATGCTGACCGTACAATAGATAAATACAATAACATTTTTAATATAACGGCATCGTTTGCTTATGTCAAACAACTCATATGTTTTTGAGAGGTTTATTATCAACTTTTGATGCTGCCAGTAAGTACCATGTACCTATATAAAAAATAAATGTAAGTGTATATAGTATGATATCAATAATCTAGTAACTTTGCTTAGTTTGTAGAACTAGATGACTTTGTATGAAATGTCAATGATCAAACAAGTGGCCTACCAGATGTTAAGTGGTAATGACTACACCATGTACAAAATACAAAAGAAATATACTTAAGTATTCTATCAGTAATCTAATAATTTTGCTTAGTTTATAGGACTACATAGCTTTGTATGAAATGTCAATGATCAAGCAAGTGACCCACCAGATGCTAAGTGGTAAGCTCTACCTATGCAAATACATTGTCTCAATAAGCACGTCCATCGAAGACGTTTCTTGTGAGGCAAAACACTATCATAAACGTCACACCGTTCTTCGCGTTACACCGTAGGCCGCATCATCATTTTGCATCAGATGTGATTGCGGCCAAGCGTTTGCCTATAATGCATAAAAAAAAAGTTATTTCAAACCGGTTAGGATTAAAACACTGCATATAATTTATCATTAACTTTTGATGCTAACTGTACTAAAATGAATAGGTAATTTTACTACACAATGAATAGTGATTCAAAGTAATAGATTTTAAATCATTCGCCGAGGTTAGATTCTTATCATCGTAATCATCATGTAGAAGTATTCTGCCATTAGTTTTTTTTTAAGAACTTTTAAATAATCATAGTGTAACCACACTATGATCTGGAGTATTACTACAACATGGCATAATTTTAAATACTGTACTTTAGAATCTAGCTAGAAGCAAGTGTTATAAAATAGGACGATCTTATGGGCGTTGTATATTTATTTATTTGCAGACATAGCATAGTCAGACTTTACAATAAAATTAAAAATATAATTTACAACTCAAACTAAATTAAATAACATAATTTGACGAGTAAAATACTAATTTAAATTAGCTTAATTTTAATAAAACAAATAATATCTTAACTCTCGCCTCATAACAAGATTGAAAACAGACTTATGTAGGTAAAATAAACTTATAACTTTACAAACAAGTTCATAAGCTTTTAGATAACACGACACGATATTTCAAAATATATCGTAAAGCAGAACAACTTCGATAGTTCATGATGAAGTGGCTGTAGACCATTGCTGAAGAACCGACAATCGTTGGAGCAAACGGACACTGGAGTGGAGACCGCGTTTAGGCAAGCGTAGTGTAGGACGCACCCGGCGAGATGGAGCGACGATCTGCGGAGTGTAGCTGGCAAACACTGGATGAGAAGAGCCGAAGACCGGGCTCAGTGGCGCGTTTTCGGTTCTACGTCCAGCAGTGGACTTCTTAAAGCTGAAATTGTGATGACTTATAAATATGTAACTAAAAAAAACGTGTGGTATAAAAGTCTTCACAATATCTATTAGTGAAACTTTTTTCGCACGTTTAATGATCATTATTTTGTTTGAAATAACTTTTTTCAGTAAAATACATATTTTTTCATTATTTATACACCTACAAGGTATAGAGCAGATTTAGAAGGAGACCAAGTAGATGGAATGCATTTTAATTAAAACACACGAACAGACCCAAAAAAAATAGTTGAATTGAGAATCTTCTCTTGTTTAGAACTTGGTTATATATCCGATTTGACTAGCAAAATTAATTTTGACTTCACCAAATAATGACTTTGACTTATTGTCTCAGAATGATGGACGCAGCGCAATATCTTACAAAGCACGTTCTCAATGGATTTAATTGAGATAAATAGTAATATACTTTATTCACAAACAAACTTACGACTATTACAGTATTTACAAAATGTACAGCATATAAAATACATAAAAAACAGTTGAGCTATCTACAGACCGTTGCAAACGATCTATAGATAGTTCACCTGATCCAAATCAGTACCAATCGGAAGCGTACCCAAAATACTGGCTGCATTGTCGCGCTGAATAGCAATGCTAATATATAGTATAATATATAGTTATAGTTTGATAACCACTTAACATCAGGTCTACTATCACTTTTCTCATTAAATATTGTCTATGATTCTCATAATGACTTTTTAATGGTTATTTTATAAAACAATTACTTAATTCAAAACAACTTTGTTCTAGATAATTAAATAAATAAATAATATTAATATTCTTAGACATTTCACACATTACACTCTAGTCTAGTCCCAAACTAAGCGAAGCTTATACTATGGGAACTAAATTGCTGATAGATTACTTAAATACTTTTTTTGTTTGTAAATAGTTAAATACATACACATAGAATACATTGTTACTCCCAGACACAAAAAAAATATGTATGTTCTTCACACAAACATCTGCTCTGAGTGGGAATCGAACCCACGACCCACAGCATGAAAGGCAAAGCTACTACCAACTGAGCTGACGCGTGTCAGATGATCCAATTTAGTTCGTTTTGTTTCAAGGTCACAATCAGCGCATTAGACAAAAGAATAAGATAGTAAATAGCGATAAACGATATTGTTGTGTCAAAAATTACAAGTTGCGTAAAACGAAAGCAAGATAGCACGGCAGCATTCCTTTGATGATGCTTGTCATCAAATAAATAAATAAATAATGCTGGAGAATCCACACAACATCATCTAGCCCCAACCTAAGCAGAGCTTGTGTTATGGGTACTAGAAGACTGACATGCTTAATACAATACATTACATAGATATATATTTTTTATCATACATATTAAATACCCAGAACACCCGGAATAAATATTTGCAGATCGTACAAACATTTATCCCAAGGCGGGAATCGAACCCGCAAACGTCGTAAATGCTGCTGAGATATGAAAAATTGAGTGAAAATCCCGTATTTGACAGCACTGGTTTGCTATTACACCAAACTGGTACGTCTGCCGTCTATGCAGTCTTCTTCTTTTTATTTTTCAAGCAGCCACTGCCATTCAATACGACAGTTAATTCGCCCAGTGTCAAGTGTTCAAACGTATTCCTGGATATTTCGGTACACAAAAGCTTTATATGAATTTAAATATGTACTGTAAAATCTTGGGTTCGAAATAACACATGATTTCATTAGACATGTATTTAAATACCGATTTGTTTCTGTGAATCTCAATATTATAATGTTTACGTTTAAAATATACATTCGCAAGGTGAAAGGATTACTTTTATTTAGTTACAGTTCTCAGTATAGAAATGGCGCTTTGTTTAAAAATAAATATATATAGACGATAGACTTATCGCACAACGCCATCTATTTACAAACTAGGTAAGCTTTACATCGACAGCTTGCATAAACTACTTATATACATTATGTTTATACGTACATAAATACACAACCAAAAAAAAACAAACTTCAATGTTGCCATCACAAAAAAAATTGTTTTCGGTTGGAATCGAACCCACGACATTAAAGGCAGAGCTACTACCAACTGAGCCGTAACGTCATTTGCGATGCACTTCGATGGTCACTTATTTAAGGATCGTAAATCGAACCCACGACCATTGAAGGCTTATACCAACTGAGCTGTGGCACCATTTGGAATGGACTTCGTCAGTCTCTTATCTAACGGCCGGTTTCTCGAACGATGATCAACGAAAAAAACAAATAATTACTATGTGTCAAACTCGGATCAATCGTGATTTGGGTTTCCAGAAACCGGCCGTGAGGATCGTAAATCGGATCGTGTTTTAATTAGACCATCAATTGATGGTTTAAAGTAAAGTGTAGTGACGTCAAACAAACACTAATGAAAAATTATAAATGATAACTACTTTTTCACAATTCACATTAGACTCTACCATATTGTTATTTGATATTATAAGAGATATTGCTTAATTTATTTATTTGAAAATAAAACATCATATAATTACATCCAATTATGATGTTTTAAAACCCTTTTTTTTAAGAATATATATGCGTTACTTACAATTGTACTGTAACGCAGCAATGCAAACACCACAAAGCAACAACTTAGCAGCAAAAATAAGCACGGTGGTGGTAGTAGGTACATCCCAAACGAGCTAATAAAGAGCATTTCAAATGAATTTATATTATTTTACAATGATAGACATACTTCGATTTTCGATAGTAATCATAGTACACCTTGAAGTCAGGATGTTTAAGAATAGCGTAAGTAATGGGGTTTATTTTACTCGTTAAAGGCCATAATTTCTGTTCAATTACTAAGTATTTTATACAAAAACAAATGTATATATTTGAGTATTATATTCGTATGCCGTTTTTGTTAGTTAAATGTTAAATAAAACAATTATGTTAGTCAAATGGTTGTTTTTATGTTTAAATGTTTGTACATAATTATCTACCTAATCATGATTCTAAATGATCCTTGTGATTTTATTGAATAAAGTAATTTTTAACTTTGACTTTTGATGAAACTTAACAAATGATGGTTTTTTTAATTATGAATTATTTGCTCAAATTAAAACCTCCTGGTGTTATTGGCCTTGACAGATGACATACTCGAATGGTGTTGGTTGGTTCGAGCCCCATCGACAACAAACATTTTTAATGAACACTGATGTATATTGATATCACTCCATTGTTTTTATTGTAATCGTATATCAATAAATTATTTTTGTTTTTAGATACAAACATCATGACCTAGGTAACATAAAAAATTCAAAATAAAAAGCTTTTTGGATTACATGTCACTTAAACAAGAATTAAATATTTGCAAAAAAGGTTACGAAAAAGGGTACCCTTTTTCAAACGTTCATGAATTAGATCATAAACGATTTTGTAGGAAATACAGAAATAAAAACAAGAACATTTTTATTGTATATCCGAACGTGACAGATATTTCGGCAGTCATATTATCTCCTCACATATGTTCCGTTGAACAAACTCCCATAATTCAACTACAGTACCTAATGTTCTATTGAAATAAGAGACGTATCTTTTTAACCTAATTTTTTTCGCAACTTGACTCTATCAGTATTCAAGAGAGTTCCAGTCAAATATAATTAAAGCAATCGAATATCGATGTCAATGGCTGAATATAAAATTCGGATAAAAAAGTTTGCTATCCCTAGAATTTTGAATTTAGAGTCTAATCAGCTACCTGTAGAGGGTAGAGCATGTGCCTAGACGTCAGTCGCGCGCAGGCTTTCACGCGGTCCGGTTGCGTGGACGCGGCATGTCGCGGTAAACCCAACAGCACACGTGCGAAATAGTGAAACTACCCTTTTGAAACCACAAATCAATTAACTATGAATTAAAAAGTGTTGGTAATAAACTTACGCGTGTTAAAAAAAATAGTCAAAACCACCTGTTGGTCACGGTCCGCGATTTGACACAGTCCGCGGGCAGCGCACGATCTGTTTACAAGTAGGGAGCACCACCCCAGGTCGTGAGCAATGACGCAATGTTTTATAGGCGCCCCGTGCGTTACCATGGCGGAAAAAACAACAGTCGCAAGTTCAAAATAGATTTCCGTGTTACCTGCGTTAAACCATAAAACAAACATTCATTACCGCAGCGTCGGGTAAATTACGACCTGTAAAAACCAACAAGCTCGTCATGTGCCGCTATAAAATTATGTTTTTTTGCAAAAATTCGTGGCATAGCCGCGAGTTGTACGCCAGTATCGTATTTTTTCACGCTAAATTAAAGAAACAAAGACCCTTTTATTGGTGCCGGCATGTTGTTTTCGTAAATTATTGAAATTATTCCGGCTATTCTAATTATTCGAGACAAAGAGCGGTTATAAGAGTTCAACGCAAGCCATTTGGCACCTTATTGATTGTTGAAGGAAACATTCCAAAACACCTAAAGAAATTCAATGAGTTTTAAATTTATTTTTCATGAAGCTCGGTTTGATAGATTCGCTGAAAGATTTAGTAATGAAAACAAACCGGTCGCTATATTTAAACCACTATCATCAAACTTTATCCATTTAAGCTAATCGTGTCTCGTTTATTACCGTAGTAACGTTATCTGTAATATTCGGTTGGAACCAACGTGTCTTATCACTTTTAACAAAACGATCAATGCTCATTCAATCTCTAGTAATCACTCTCTATGGAAATGGAAATTTATTACAAGTTCCATCGACGTCAATAACCGAGAGAATTATGCTAATAATCTAAAATCATGACGCCTTTTTAAACTATTTTTATGAGTTCAAGATCAAATCAACGATGAAAACTAATTTATAACCAAAATCATATCAAAACAGTGCTGAAAATACACATATCCTCATATTTAAGTACAAGTGTGTTGTAAAGTGATGGATGGACTTCGTGTTTTGTGTGACAGTGACGTTTAATGTCAGTGTTGTGGATTCATAAGTTTGGAGGTATCGTATGATGTGATGATGCGCAGAGGAAAGGCGCTGCTTGAAGGCAGTCGGCAAGGGTCTGTTGACGGCAAGGCAGTGGCAAACGATAAGGAGTTGGTGCATAAGTGTCATAGCGACCCGGGCGGGGGCAGAGCCCTGGGGGCTGCGCCGAGGACTCTGAGGCATAGGTCCACGTCAGGTGCGCCTAGGAAATGCGTGCTGACGCTGGATGGATACTCCTATGTTATTGGTGAGTTTAACAGTTTGAGGACTGAAAAAGCGTAAACGTAACACTGAAATTACTTATAATTCGAATCTACTCGTAATTCTACAGTATTAGGAATTTAAATTTTCCTCGTTGTATTTTTTTAAGATTTCAGCCATATTTTGTTTCTGTCAAAAAATATCATACCTAAATGAAAAAAATATTAAGACTTTTATTGATCATTTTATTTTTTTCTTTAACGATATCTTACGTATTTTTGCTTACTAAAATTATAAAGCTTCTAAATAAAGCTATGCAAATGATTGTAAGCAATTTAGACGAAGTTTTCAAAGGAAAGATAAGGAAGACGAGGCATATAATGATTGTGCCAAAAGATAAACTCTCGCTAAACGCAACCGGCAAAACCATTATGGTCAAACTAAACATAAACACACTTTTCAGCAATGGGCTTGGCACAATATGGGATGCTTGTAACTATGACGCAAATATATTTTTTTACAAAAGAGAACACAACGTACCTACCACTATATAACACTTTTAAAGATAAAATGAACCACTCAAAAAGTACCTACCTATTAGATCTTAATCAAAATATGAAACAACTTCTAAAGTATTATCTATCAAACTAAGAAATATTCATCAAAATCGGTTTATAATGGCAGAGTTATCGCATAACATAAAGAATTGAGAAACACTTCCTTTTTTGAAGTTGGCTTAAAATAATAAACTTTAGTTTTTATGGACACAATGATTCATGGAAGAATAAAACTTGCTAACAAGCTAAGATGTTAGTTAGTCTTCTGCGCTATATAAATATTGTATTGGTGTTGATTTCAACTGAAAACAAAAGAAGAATGGGCATTTTAGGCCATGACTAAAAAAAATATCTGTCAGGATTGCCTCTTACGTTCGAAAGGTATTCTACTAGCCTCCATTTTACATTACAAAATATTTTAAAATATAAATCACCGTTTTTCAGAATAAACGATTTCCATGGAACGGATTTTATAACGCCATAAAAATAGTGAAAAATGGCAACTCTGAGAGAACATTTTTTTAGTGGGACCTAGGCCCACGCTCCCTAGAGAATTGCCCATTCTCTTCTTTGTATAAACATTTTATTTTTCATAACAATATGCGAAGCTCATTTCAAATTCATGATATAAAAATTATAATATTATTTTATCCATTAAATATAAGACCAAAGGGCTTATATTTACCTACGTTATAATAGTTAGTGCATATTTTTATAAAAAATAATAATAAATGTTAGTATCCTAAGCATATTTGTAAATTTAATACGAAGATCGGAATTTAAATTGAAAAAGTAAAGGTTTGTCGGATACTTGTAAAACATTTTTTTTTACAAAATGTTTATTTCTGCTATAAATAACGTACAAATTGTTTTAATATGTGTTGTATTTGAAGATTATCCTATAACCAAACACTAGAATTTATTGCAAGCTAGAAATGGGTAATGTGTATAAACAAATGTGCCCAAAGATTTATCAAAACAAACGCCGCCGCTCAGTACCTCTACCATGAGTTGTCACAGTAAAATCGCCTGACTTTACTACAGTAGTTACGTCAATATTAGTATTACGAATTTTAGTACCCAACTATCCGCTAGAGGCGCTGTACAAATCTTCATACATTTTTTTAACTACAGACGCTAGCGAGTGTAGATTGTAAAAACTCATGGTAGAGCCACAATTTGTTCGACCACTTACAGCAAAAGTTGTCCCATTTTGCAAGAAACCGCGTCGGAAGATGAATGTTCCGCGCAGATTATTGGATTACGTCGCTCTCAGCGCGTTTGATGGAGCACTCTCATTATTATTACAGGGAGATGAAGAATTATAATCAGTAAACAAACGACGAATTATACAAAATACACTATTCATGTTATTTCAACCAACCTATGCTGAGTCAGTTTACGATATTTATTTGTTATTTAGTTAGCATGTATTAGTGTATAGGTATCGTAAATAAAATTTGATTTGATTTATTTTAAATATACCGATATAGCGTGGGCTAAGGGTGGGAATATGATGATATAAATAAATATTCATGAACATTTCACACATCACACTCTAGTCCTAAGCAATGCGTGTACTATGCAACTAGATTGCTGATAGAATACTTATACATACATAGAATACATAGTGACACACAGACACAGAACAAATATTTATGTTCATCACTCAAATGTTTGAGTACTCTGGGTAAGAATCGAACCCACGACTCACAGCACGGAAGGCAGAGCTACTACCAACTGAGCTGTGACGCCTGTCATTTTAAAAATGTTTACCTACAGGTATCTCCATGTAATGATCTCCATCCAATGATATGTCCATGGATTTATTAATTTAAATGTATGTTGGATGCTTTATTATATTTAAACCTTTGTTAAAATTAAAACGATTCGTCACGTTTGAGTTTTTGTTGGCAAAACATGTAAATAATCATAAAAACTTATTAAATGGTTATGAATATTTATAAATCTGTTCGTTGAGTTGCTTTTCTTGTACTTTATATTGTAAACTATTGGCAGTAAAACATTATAAATTGTTGAATCTTATTTATACCCATTCTTTCTACTGGCCGGTAGAACAAAACTAGTGGGACCAACGAGAATGAAAATGTTTAAAATTTCCACATTATTTCATAATAATATCTTATTATAAATAATTACCATTTGTAACCGAAAAATACCTACATTACTCGTGTTAAACCAAGTTATACCTACTTTAGCTAATTATTTAATTAATGTGTTGTAAGTTATGCATCGATTGTTTTATAATGATTTATTTTTAATTGATTTATAACATCAACAATTATAAATTACAACATCGATAAATAATTCACATTCCGTATCACAAAGAATCATTATTTAATATTTTAGTTGTTTTTTTATGTGATGCAATATGCTGAAAAGTTAACATTCTATAACAATGCATATTAATAGAATAAATAAATTAGTACCTACAGTATTGCAGGCAATTCCTATTCTTTATTTTTGACAGGCGTCTCTGCCTTCCATGCTGTGGGTCGTAGGTTCGATCCCCACATAAATATTTGTTCTGGGTCTGGGTATTGCTATGTACCTACATATTTACAAAAAAAAATGTATACAAGTATTTTATCAGCAGTCTAGTTTTTATAGCTTTGCTTAGTGTGGTGTGTGAAATGTCTATAAATATTTATTTATTTTATTTATTCTTTGTGATTTTCCTTCCATGTGGTGGGTCGTGGGTTCAATCATCAAGAACAAACGTTTGTGTGATAACCTACTGTTTTTTCCGTGTCTGGGTGTTACTTGTATTCTAAGCCCTTTCTTACAAAAAGTTAGCGTTGACATTATGTCACCATTACGTATGGAAATCAAGACATCAAGTCTGCGCCAACTTTTTATAAGATAGACCGGAAGTATGTATTAAATACCTAGCAGCGGGCTCGGTATTTTTACGGGCTGCCTACGATAATGAATCGAGTTCCCAAAGAAGTTTTGCTTAGTTTAAGACTTGTTAGAGAAGTGTTTTGTTTTTTCATGTGGTTTTACGTATGTTTACTATCAGTGTTGTGGATGCTACAATGACGTCACGATATCTGACATTGATAAGATATCGGATACCGTTGATGTACTGATGTTACGCTAATCGGAACCATGTATCGCTCTAGTTATAAAAATATTGATCTGTGTACTGTACTTATAATTATAATACAATTTTGAGACTATTGTAAACGCGAAATTTTGTTAGGTACTCTTTCACGCAAAACTACTGAATTGATTTTAATGAAACTTTTCACAAATATAGATTATACATCACGATAACACATAGGTTATAAATTAAATAGATACATTTGTGAATTATTCAAAATTTAACCTTAGTCAAGTAAGAAAATAATAGTAAGAGATAAACTAATCTAAAAATGATGACTGACTTAAAAATGGATAACATGAAAAAATCATAATAATATTGAACAGTAGGAATAACATATTAAACTTACGCGTACTTAGCTACGTTTAAAATGACTAGTACCATTAAAAAAAAATACTCATTACTTTCGATACTCAATGAACACGTTTCGACCAAATCAAGCTACAAAATGACGTCATCTAAATTACCTACTATTTCATTAATTCTAATCTTGAACAGACATACAGCACGTTTCTATAATTGCTGTGTGAGAGATCACGAAACATTACAATCGGTAATGTATCGAAACGGTAGCGTATCTGAGATACATTGCGCGTTGACAATGTAAAGTTTATAACTGGATCTAAAGTTGGCGAGAAATGTGACTCGAATATATTAGGCAGTTATTTGTCAGGTTTGTTTGTGCTTAGCCCCATGTAGGTTTCTATATATGGTGCGGTTGGTGGTTTCGCCAATACAATGCAGCTAGTATAGATTGGTCTGGGATTTAGTAACCACTAAAAACTACGTGCCTGCTTTACAATAATTTAATATTATCTAATAGCACATTGACTGTTTATTGGTATATCTGCCCATATAATGTTCATCATTTAATGAATAAATAATCAACACCATCTAGCCCCAAGCTAGACAACAGTATGTCGTCTTCTAGTACCCATAACACAAGCTCTGCTTAGCTTGGGGCTAGATGATGTTGTGTGGATTGTCGAGCATTATTTATTTATTTTAAAAATATCATTGAAATTTCTTGAAATCCTAACAAATTGACTAGTTTCTAATACTAGTTATAGGTGATAAGTATCTTGCAAGAAGTTATTCCGTAATTGGTTGGCAAAAAGGTTAGTTGCACTATAAAGTTATGGCTTTATGGGCAATGTTTATATTTTCTTGATTTTCTTAATTGTTTTGAAATACTTTATCACGATTTTACATTTAAAAGTCAGATACAAAAAGGCTTATCAACTTTTATTACATCGATTGTAAATTCTTAAATAAGTATGTACAAAAATTTCAAGGTATTAAATATTAAAGTACAAAATTAATTTAGATTATAAGGGTACCTATAAGGGTACTGTAAAAGTTGAACTTTAAAGTGGATTATCTAGTAAAATTGTTTTGCTACACTTTGTATTTTCTGTTAACTTTTGATAATATCTCAAGACAATTTTATTTAAAAAAAAAATAACTTATGTTTACTTAAGTACATACTTACGTTTTTTTTAAGCTTATAAAGTTGGCTAAGTAAATATTGTTATTCATACGCTTTCATAAAGTTTTAAGATGTAGATACTTAAAGAGTTTCGCTTTAATATCTAATCCCTAGTAAGCTTATATTTGAATATAAAATGTATATTTAGTCCAGAAATGTCAAAATAAACCTAAGACAACGAACCAAAAGACAAAGTTTATAAAAGTCTAATGTTTTTATTTTTATAATGAAAATATTGTCGCAAAATCTATAACAATCTTAAGCTATAACAAAAAAGTTATAGCGTAAAAAAATATTTAAGCCAAATTAGTGAGAACGGTATCAAAATATTATAACAGCCCGTTCTATGAATTTTCGGAAGAGCTTTGGTGACCTTTCGCTGACATTTTCCGCTTGATTTTAGGTCACAGCAGCCGACAACCCTAGATTGACAATCCCAGCGCTCGTCGTTTGTTTTGCTCGGTTAACATGATGGAACAATAGAGAACGGAGACTAGCACAGGAGATCTATTGCACAAAATGATAAACGACGGTTCGTTTCGTCGTTTTGAGTTACACAGCATGCGAACACGGCGCAACTTTTAGTAGATACGTAGACGGCGCAAAGCGGCCGCGCAGTGCAACTAAAACCTCATTATCAACTTCGATTTGTATAAACGCTTTGATAGGCTTAGCGAGTAGATTGCCAGGTTATTACCATACGTGGAAACTAATATTTAAGATTTGCGACACGTTTAATTAACAATGATTTTTTTCTGCAGAATTGGTGTATAGATAATTTTCTTCAAACCAAAACATAAAAATGCTTAGCGACAGAATTAGGTACAGTAGTTTACACAGTTTATTACCGAAATAATTGTCTACCACTAATTTGAACAAAATGTCTACATAAAACCTATATTTTTCTAAATTAACCTAGTAGGTAATTCTATGTTATACAGTTAATATCTATGCTGATGAATGGACGCATCAATACCACTCCACTTTAATGGATCTAATTAAAGTGCCCACTTGTTTTGCAACGCGAGGTGCGGCCAGATTATAACCCTGATAAAGTTAGAAGTATAACCTAAGACCTTGGGCTCTCAAAGCTGGTACACTATAGACAATACAATATTCAAATATAGTGTTGTACTGATAAACACTTTTAATTCATCCCAAACTATATTTCCAAAAGTATATTTATTTGAATATAAGCCAACAGTCCTCACGGAATTTTGCGATGCGCGTGACTTCTTTTATTTATAACAACACGCAATAAAGTGATTAATAAGGCGATTATTCTTTGAAGATCGTTTCGTATCTATTATTTAACCGTTTCAGTGCGGGAGTCTCTTGGACAAACTTTAACGCCTGGCGGCGAACAAATATTTCGTGGCACCACAGTGGTGCCTAACGCCAGGGACTTTGATGACACCACTGTGGTGTCCTCCGCCAGGAAGTGTAACTTATCGCTTTTTTGCCTGTTTTCACGTGCTGAAAGTTCAGTCGCCACCCAAAACCGAACGTAAATTGTTTAACTTTTCGATTGGCGTGTATAAAAGTAACTATCTACATATATTAACGGAAATAGAAGGTAAATCCCTTATTTCTATCAGAGGTTGTAAACATTTTTGTAGTTTTTTGATGGATCGATTGATTTAACGTTACTGTAGAATGAAATATGAACATTCGAGACATGCAGAGCGCTACGAGTCTTTTCTAGTGTTTTGTTGGGAATTAAAATTCATGATAAGTTTTTAATAGAATATTCTACTGGCTTGCTAGTAACGTAATGTACTATTATAGTAATACAACTATAGCAATTAGATATTTGGCTTTTGTTTATGGTAGATATTTAATATTATACAATAATATATTGTTTTGATTTAGAATTACGTAAAAAAAAAATGGTTGTCTGTAAAGTCGGTTTACTGACGATAGTTGAACGTGACAACGTCAACGAACGGGATTGTAAGCGGTTCTGAAAAATAAATCGTCGTTCGAAACAATTTAAATATTTTTTCATAAAATTCTTCATTCAGAAAATCATTTTAAATTTAAAAAATAAAAATACAACAAAATACTTGAATAAAATTTATTGTTTAAATTTCTATTCATTGTTAAAATTTAAATTTTGATTTTATTATTTTAATAATATAATTAAATATTTTCAATTAGTTAAGTACCTACTTAGTTAATTATTTTGATTTATTTCATTTTCACACAACGAACGCAAAGGCCAATTGTGCTTCTTTGTCGCTCGTTCCGCGCTCTCGCTTGCACTTCATGGAACGCCTCAGAACGCCTCAGAACGCCTCATGAGTCATGTTTTTTCGTGCGTGCAGCCGGCTCTATCGAATTATAAGACGTTGTCACGTCAAAAAAATTATATTCCAGAATGAGTTTGGGGAAGAAACCTATTTCGAACAAAATTCCCGTCTGAGAACCTAAGAAAATGAGGATGAAAAGAAATGTATGAAAAACGATCCAAAAAAAAAACTACGAAGGGTTGTGCAACGTGCACAGAAATAATAACCAAAGATATTTTAATGTCCACTGAAAAGACTAGTAGAATAGTAGAAGATGAAGAACAGCCTTAGATATTCATGGCATTAATATTTTGGGCAATTTGTATCTAACGAATTACATTTCATATAATTTCTTTATGGAAAAGGTTGAGAATCCCTGAAGTGTGTGAAATCACGTGATTTCCTGAAACTGACACTGTAGGGAGGATCTGTGTCACAAATAAAGACTCTTTTGTTTACGGAAAGTTTTTGAAAAACGTCAATTTCAAACGGGTCTCAAATTTGGCACCACTGTGGTGCCACCCGCCATACGCAAAGGATAATCCATGGCACCACTGTGGTGCCACCCGCACGGAAACGGTTAATGATCATGTTCACACATCAATGATAGTTCGTCTCAAAATGGTCGGGTTATAGTTGCGTCAAAGACAGTGAAAGGTAAAGTCAAGTCTTTATGAGCTTAAGTTACTTGACTTAGACCGGTTAGTGCGTGTTTTGATAAAAGTTTGTGAATTGAGTGTTTTAATACCTAATTATAAAATAAGTACTGCACTTTTATGTCAAATAATCCGGTTTTTATGTGGAAGAATGAATGGATTGTTAATATGAGGAAAAGAGGTGAGGTTTTTTATTTATACATTTAAGTTGAATTGTATTTATTTGTTAATAAAATAGGTACTTACTAAAGTACTTTTTTTTAATATATATATAAATAATGCTGGACAATCCACACAACATCATCTAGCCCTAAGCTTGTGTTATGGGTACTAGAAGACTGACATACTTAATACAATACATTACATGGATAGATATTTTTTATTATACTTACATATCAAATACTTACCCAGAACACCCAAGATAAATATTTGCAGATCGTACAATTATTTATCCCAAGGCGGGAATCGAACCTGCAACCTCCGCGTCACAGGCGTACCTTCGCCCGCTGATGTGCGACATCGGTCGTTTTAACGCATAATATTGATTTTGTTCTTCTTATATCACTAGTCTCAAGAGACTGAGTAGCTGATGGAACTAGATCAGTAAATATGTATATACTTAGATTAGTGTGTAAATCATAACTGCTACAATAAAAAAAAATTAGCCATGAACCAAAATAATCTTATCAGTTATCATAATTAAAACTATCGGTCAACTAATTAAATGCATTCGAGTGTCACAGTTGTCACAACTGTCACAGCTACTAGACCTCGGAGCGATTACAATGACGAAATACTAATAAACCAATTTATTTTGAGAATGGTTTTATAGTCATTGATTTAATAGTAACGAGGTTGTACCGTGACTAACCGTTGTCACTATTTCACAAACTGTGACTTGACTGAAGATCTAATCAGTTTGTCTAATGGTTCCTTGTTAGGTTAGTGTCACTTTGGGGAAACGTGGAGGCAATTTTTAGTACTGTTCTTGAAAAAAATATACAGGATGGTTTTTTGAGAAGGGTGGTGATAGCCAAGACCGAAAACACGAGAGTTAGGAAAATGGCGTGAAAGGAACAATAGCCTGGATCGATATATTATATTAAAACAAATACTGCATATAAAAAGATTTATATTAGGTTTTGGGGGAAACCTTTGCCCAGCAGTGGGACAGTATAAGTTAAAAAAAAAGAAAAAATATTTATGTAAAAACTTAATACGCAGATATTTTTTTTATAAATCGAGGAAAAGGTTCCTTTCGCGACATTTTTCTTGGACTTTCACACACAAAGCCTTAAGAATGGCATGATCACAAAGTATTTCGTTATTATACATTAGTATCAAGTATTCTATCAAATAGGTTTTGCTTATTTTGAGACTAAGTATCATTATATTCTTGATCTTATCATTGTAGTCTCATTGTATCATTTAATTTGTGTAAGAATCCATGAACATTTTTATTTTTTATTTTTCAATTTCATTGAATGCCAATTAGAGTCAATTTATTAAAGCTACCGGCATGGCAAATACAAATATAAAACTCAATTTAAAACAAACACAAATCCAGTGCAAACTCGCAAAAATATTTTATTATTTAAATCGGGGAACCTGCAAACATACGGTGTTACAATAAATGTCGCCATATTTTCTGCTTGTATAGGCGACCAAGAAATTGGTTTACCACTTTTGATGACATCTCCCAGTAACATAATTATTCGCTAAGGATTACAGATTGACAGAATCTGACGTAGCAGTTATTAATCTGTCAAGCGAAAATAGCCCTTGATGTTTTGTACGTGCAAATGATAGAAGAATGCCTTAGAGTGGTAAACCAATTTCTTGGTCGCCTATACATGTTCAACTGTGAAATTGGAAATAACTTTAGGTTAAAAATGTTCTTTTAAATTAAACATCATCTATTTAAACTCGTGCCAGCCCCGAATGGAACATAAAAGCTTTTCAAAATTTACATAAAGGTCTCTCTTATCTTAGAAAAACCGCCTAGATATTAGCTATTGCTAACCGACGAAAAAACGAAAGAGGTTCTCATGTCAACGCGTTTTTTTTACCTACTAGGGCCCTGCGTCGTATAGTTTTTGTGTAGATAATGTTTGCGTTAACTTCTTATAAGATAAGTAGGCTATTAAATACGTAAACGCATTAGATACGTATTTTTTACTTCAAAATTTTCGACAATTTATGTTGATTTTTCGGGATAAAAAGTGATATATCCTATAATTAATGCAAACCGTTTTGTGTTAAAACATGTTTTTATTTATTAAAGACTCAAGACTAACTAAAGTTGGTTTTAAACTAGGCACGTATAAATATATTTGTGTCTTATAGAACCTTATTTGACTTATAACTAAAATCATGGTGTCAATAAACCTTTTCAAAACAGAATCTTTAGACTTTCTTCCTTGAGCTTGAATATTGTAATTCATTACGTTAGTGACATCAAAGTCGACTCTCATACGAATACTTTACATAAAATTTATATGAATTTATTTCAAATTCATAAGGAGAATTCGCGTCTTCTTTTGGAAATTAAAATTTAATATATTTTTATTTTGCAGTTTACGTATTTATAAATGACGGATAAATTTTAATTAAGGTTCCTATGTGATAAGCCGATAACAAACTTTATTGTCTCACGGCCGGTTTCCGGAAACCCAAATCACGATTGATCCTAGTTTGACACATAGTAATTATTTGATTTTTTCGTTGATCATCGTTCGAGAAACCGGCCGTCAGTGTTTGGATTTTAAAGTATTTATTTTATATAACAATTAAAAATGAGTATTTTATCTCTAATTTAATTTCCATAGGACAAACTTTGTTTAGATATATAAATCATTTATAAATATTTATTTACTCACTAACTGACTTCGAATATATTGGTTGCATCACTTAGGTAGGTACTTATCATATCTACATTATTAACACGACAATCATAAAATAATTAATAAGTAGTTTGTATTTTAAACAGACAATACCAGCAAACTAATTACAGAATTCCATTCTGCATTATACGTTCATGATTAATTTATTTAATACACTACAATTCCATTGTATTTTCCAAGGCTTTGACGTATTATTTCATACGTAGATCAAAAGTATGATTCAGATTTGGTATTGTTGAATTGATTTATGCATTTACTTCATATTAGTTTAAAATATGCATGGTATGTATGAATAAACTATTGTTATGTAATTTGTATGAATGTAGCGTAGAATATGCAAATCACTCTGAGCTTCTTGCCGATAGCTCACTTGATGTAATTTAATATAACAAAACATTGTGGGGTCATGTTTCATTCACTCATTCATTCATATTCATGGACATTTTACACATCACACTCTAGTCCCAAACTAAACAGAGCTTGTAGGCTCTATGGGAACTAGATTGCTGAAAGAATACTCATATAATTTTTTTTGTAAATACATAGAATACATAGAACACCCTGACGCAGAACAAATATTTATGTACATCACACAAACATTTGCTCAGTGATAGGCTTGTCTATCAATACAATGTGTAGGTATTGGCAAAAAAAGTATATAAGTAAGTAATTAGCGATCTAGTTACCCTACAAGTTTTGCTTAGTTTGGGACACGAGTATGATGTCTGAAATGTTCGTGAATATGTATTTATTCATGTGGGTTTATTTATACAGTTTGAAATTGCTTTGATAGTCCAATTTTAAGAGACCGTCCTTACTTCATTTTATTGTGCACTTATACTGAGTTAATTAAAAACAGACAAAGGGAGATGACCAGTCCATTTGGAAATTACACCGCCACAGAATAAATAACAGTGGGTTAAAGAAAACAGATATACCTTTGTGCCTCTGTATTTCGTAGATCCCTCTGGGTTTAAAGGAAAATTACGAAGCAATTTTTGTAATCTACTAGCTATTTTTTTGATAAAAGACACTACTAGACAGGCATGTCAGCTCAGTTGATAGTAGCTCTGCCTTCCATGCTGTGGGTCGTGGGTTCGATCTCCACCCAGAGCAAATGTTTGTGCGATGAACATAAATATTTCAACTAACTAAAACATATTCCACTTTTTTTTGTGAACAGATATTGATGATTCTTTCATATTTCAAAATAGGAGCTTTCTGATGTGGTTCTACAAAATCAATATTTGACGGTTCGGTTTTGGATCATTAATAATGCCTGATTAATATTACTTGTCGATGTCAAAATCAGTTTTTGTATACCTAGATCCAAGTTTACATAAGACAAAAGCGAGCGAATTCTCATCGTTAAAACTTCGCTTAAGCAAGTTGGAGATGCGACAAGGATCGACTGTATACAAGATATCGTTAGCTAGATCGTCAACAGACACAGAATAAAGAGATTTTTCTATGTTAAAGAACTTACGGCCAGTTTCTCGAACGATGATCAACGAAAAAATCAAATAATTACTATGTGTCAAACTCGGATCAATCGTGATTTGGGTTTCCAGAAACCGGCCGTTAGTGTTTTAGATTAAGTTATATCTATATTATATTTTAACTATAATAATATTATATTATTACAATTTGTGCACGTGATTAGTGCATCGGAAGCAATTTTCGAGTGTTATAAACTTATTTTTCGTAAAAGATAATTATATTGTAAATTAAATATCAATCAGCGTATATTATTTATTTTTTAATGAACAATTGTAATAAGTATCATATAAAAAAACCACTAGGATACAGGCCTAGTTTCATGTCTGTTATTGTAGACTGGTCGCTATAAACTGGCACCTAAAATCATCTATACTAGTATCTAAGACGTTTTAAAGTGATCCTTGTGATTTGAATAAATAATCATTGAGTTTGAGGAACTTAAACGCCTACTTTCAACACCAAAGATTCGTAGCCGGCTATATCAATCTTCGTCGAATCAAGCACCTCACTGAAACGAGAATAAAAACCCCTAATTTTAATTTCCAACGCTTCCAAACGAAAGTAAAAAACTTAAGAAAGTAAATATTATGAAGCGCAAATTCTTTTGCAAACAAATTATCTCATGATTCTTTATCCCAGACAAGTTTAAGTGAGTAGCAACCATTTTGAAATCTCTAGAGACGTTATTATAATGGTACATTTATAAAATTATTTTAAGAATGCTTACCCGACTGTCTTTGAAGATTGGACGCTGCTGACACTGACTGTTACATGCTCGCTCACATTTTCAAAGTAACTTAGATCAATCGAGTATGAAGATTGTCTAAAGTTGACGATCACGAGGTAGATTTCATTGTTGTGCCATCTGGAATAAGATTTATCTTATAGATAACATTTTAAAAGTTAGACCAATGTATCTGGCACGTTATATTCGTATTGCCGCAAAGCTGGATGGTTTAAAATGATAATTTGTATGTTAATAGGTAAATTGATGAGAAAAATCAGAGATTGAGAGCAATAGCCGCGTACTATTTCTTTTAACTGTCTCTTCTGTTATCTTTTTTTGGTGTACAATATAGATATCGTATTCTATTCAACCATATTGCAATTTAAGATAAAATAATCTCTACCTACAGTGTAACTTGGAGGCAAAATGCAGACAAGTTATCAAATATTATCAAAGAAAAACTTGATATGTGTTGCCAGTAGCCATTTCATCCATCAATGTCCAGCTTAGTGCCAATCGATGCCGACACTATTAAGTTGAATTACCTCAGTAATCCAATTTGACAGCTTGTAATTTATTTTATGTACCGGTTTAAGTTGGTACAAAATATTCATTTAAGTAATGCATTCTCAGATTAAAATGAATTCGGAGGTTTTGTAAGCAAATGTTTGCGATTTTATTATATCGTCGATACCCAATATCGAGACTGATTAGAATCTTTAAAATGATCAAACTAAACTCTAATTTTTACTTACGTATTGAATTTTGTGCTATAAATACATTTAAATCGAGTACTCACCTCCTAAACGCAAACACATCGTTATTGAAGGCCACAGATTCATATCGACCGTATCTGAAGACAGAGTCGGTTCTGAGATGCGCAAGAGTTTTGTACACGTTCAAATGAGATTTCTCATCTAGACTCTGGGATTTAACATTAAGGGTCTCGAACCCTTCCGCTACAGGAAGCCACGTCTTATCGCCAGAAGAAAATCCTGTAAAAATTACTTAAAACTTATTTTCCTGTGATGGAGTTTCAACTGGTTGAAGGGATGTTTATTTGCTATGAAAAAGGGATGCAAGCAGCAATTACCCAATTCAGATAAAATGGTCAACTCTGTCTATAATAATGCATTTCATGCGTCTACTAATCTGAGTGGTAGAATGTTAAGTTGTTGTGGCACACTCATTAAAATAAAACATAAATTGAGCATCGCCACTTCATGACAAAAATAGTTAATAAGTGTATGGCTATTTATATTTGGCCTTGGTTGCATAAAACTTATGATAAGATAAGAACAATTACCAGCATTTTTATCAGAGCTCCATTGGAACGGCGTGCGTTCAGGATCTCTGGATTCTTTCCAGTAGTTGATAGGGTCGTCAGTATTACATCCACTAGGATCAACTGTATCCTCCCAGCTTACATAACCATCAACCATTCCAATTTCTTCACCCTTGAACATAATAAATACGTTAGATTTTCAAATGAAGGTTTTGCTCCACCAACAAATCACTATGCACATACCATGTAAGTAACAGCAACACCAGGCATCAATAAAATAATCATATTGATTCCATCAACCAATTCTGGGCTGAATCTTGAAGCGACTCTGCTGTTATCATGATTTCCAGCTACCCAATTAGCGGATTTATCAATAGGTTTGTAAGTCAAAAACTTGTCTAGAGAATACTTGATATCAGCGGCTGAAGAAGATCCACTGACGTCAGAAATCAAAACGAAGTTGAACGGCATTTGAGCACCTTTCTTATCGCCTTCCCCAAAATATCTCATAGTGAGTTGAGGACTGGAGTAGGCCTCAGTCATCATAACTCTACTCAAACCATCTTTTGCTGTGAATTCGTCAAATACCTCTCTCCATTGATAAACCATGTCAAAAGTCTCATCTTGGTCTTTTGTGTAAATATGATCTAAGTATCCATAGTTATCAGGGTTTGTTTCTGAACCAGCCAAGGGTTCGTCTGGATATTTACCACCATAAAGCGCCTTGTCCACTTCAAACAGATGAGCAATTGCATCAACTCTGAAGCCAGCTACTCCTTTATCAAGCCAAAAGCGGACGACATTCTTCATTTCTTCGACGACTTCAGGGTTACGGAAGTTGAGGTCTGGTTGCCCGATGACAAACTGGTGGAGGTAGTATTTACCAACCTCCTTTCTGTACTCCCACGCACTTTTGCGAAATACACTAACCTTAAACGTATAATAATGTCATTAGTATCTTATAATCTTATATATCCAAAAAAAACATTTTTAATGTATTTATTAAATGATCTGATTATAACAAAGTCCGGATGCTAAGATTGTATTTACATTAAATCGGAAAGAGCAGAAGCGTTACTTTAATAAATATTTTTAGCTAGAAATTCTAAGCCGACATTTTGTGATTGATGACTGGCCATTCGTTGCTTCTTCAAATAAAACTTTGCTAAGATTACTCACCCAGTTGTTAGGCGGGTGTAAAACCCCATTTACATCTTCTACTGGATCTTCCCACACAAAATAATCGTAATACTTTTCGTGACCTTTCAGAGCCTCTTCGAACCAAACGCTCTCATTGCTCGTATGGTTCGGAACGAAATCCAAAACTATTTTAATATCTGCAAACATAAGTACACAATATTATATATGTTTGTTGACATGCAAATAGTTGCCGTATCTGTGTCGCGGTTCTCAGAACGAGAAAGTATCTATACTGTGCAACAAACCGATAAACTGTAAACTATGTGCGGGTTAGACATATGAGAAAGGGTTCTAAGTATTTTTCATTGAAACTTTGCCTTTTACCTAAACTTTGAGATTGAAAAACTTTTCACGCATAGCTACTTACCCAGTTCATTTGCTTTTGCAATAAGTCTATTGAAGTCTTCCATTGTTCCATATTCGTCTTGGATTGCATAAAAGTCAGCTATATCATATCCAAAATCGTACATTGGAGACTTGAAAATGGGTGACAGCCATGTTGCCCCGATTCCGAGATCCTTCAAATATTGCAAACTCTCGGTGATTCCTGAAAACAATCCCGAAGTTACATTGATGGCTTTAAACAAGTATTTTAGACATGACACGAACAAGCTTCTTATTCTTAATAAGAACTCGAGCTAAAATAATGTGATTAGTAGAATAGATGCACTTATATTTAGACTCACCGTTTAAATCCCCAATGCCGTCTCCATCACTGTCCTTGAATGACCTTGGGTATATTTGGTAGAAGATGGTAGTCTCCCACCATTCCAACTCCTTCTCTTTTGCTGTCACAGCCAGCAACAGTAACGGAAGAAGTAGAAGAGACTTCATTATAACTAAACAAGTTTATTATTATTAGTGGGTAACTCACATAAGTATGTAACTCATTATTCTCAAGTATAAATAGCACAATGTTAATCCTTGGTGGTTTTTAGATGCTATGCTAAAACTATTAATGCACTGTGTTGTTTAAACTTGAATAATTATAAATAAATAATAAAAAAGAGTGACAGACAATGTTGATATCCGAATTACAATGTCTCAGTATGTATTCTGGCAGTTTCTGAATATAAGCGCAGTAGCGAGTATATATCTATATCCGTTCTGGCAGTGGTTATCTAAACCTACCTACTATAATGGAAGAGCCGTACTAAAAATATTTGTAAAAGATAAACACAACTTTAATTCTCACTAAATTTAGCTAAAATAAAACGATTATTGTTAGATAGATAGATACATGCCACATGTTGATGAGTGACTGAGATAGTTGTTTTTATTTTTATAGACCTTGAATTCAACGACTTGTTATTTTTTGTATTTGTGAAGCTGTGACCAATATTTAACTTTCTTTTAACTTATTTTGGGGAATAATTTTAAACAGTCAAAAATAAAAGACTGCCCTAATTGTTTAAGTACAAAGAGGTTTAAAATAAATAAGGATATTTTAGATAAGTACCTATACAGAAAATATTATAACATAAATGATAAAAAAATATTATTTACCTTAAAGTCAAGATGAAACCACACTGATCCTAGTAGATCTTGTCTTTTATAGTAATACGTATCTCTGAGATAAATAACTTGTGATAAAGTATAAACCAGTCGATAAGGAATCAGTAAAACTACAGTGGTCTGATATGTACTAAAACCATCGTTGAAATGATAGCAAGGTAGGTCCTTAACTAAAATATCCTATTTAAAAACAAACAAGTCAAACAGGTATCAAAATAAAACTACCTGTTCAAATTTTTACACTTGATAAAGTGCCTGTATACATAACTCATAACTTAGCATTAATTAACATGATACAGATTGTAAATCTTTTAAAAAAAAATAAAAAATTTTTAAAATGATTTACAAGAAAAAATGGGGTAGTATAAAAACATAAGAAATCAAGAGACTTTAATAAGCTAGCAAAATAAATAATATAACATTTTCTATCCAATTCGTTATAATTTATTGGCTAGTGTTTAATCAGCTTCAGAACAAGTCCTTCGTAACCAGCTACAGGTAATGCTGAAGTTTCAAAGACGTCTCTGTAAATAAATAATATAATAATTATTCATGAACATTACATGCAGTGCCATCTAGTTTCAAACTAAGCAAAGCTAATTAACATTATGGTTGACATACCCTTCGTTCTTGGTCGAATCGACGCTTCTCAAAACAACGCTAACGGTTCCGACAACGTTTTCAAAGTATGTCAGGTCCAAATCGTATTCAGTATTCCTCATGTTAACTAATACAAGATAGATTTCATCATTGTACCACCTGAAACCCAATACATATAAAAAAGAAGGAATTAAAGCTAATTTTACCTAACTGACTGAGGTTGAGTCAATTCACAATATTAAATAGACAGCAATATGTAATGGCATTTTTTGTCTTTTGTTGCGTAAATTTTGCAAAGTTGTCGTAGTATCATATATAGTAAATCTGTAGGTTTCAAATTCAACTATTTGAATGACTCAATTGAGTAAGGTTTCATAATTTTTTTTAAATAAACCAATAAATTTTATTCACCTTCTAAAAACAAACACATCCTGATTAAACGCCAGAGACTCGCATCTTCCGTATCTGAATACATCCTCCTGTCGGAGTTTAGTGAGTGCTTGATACACCTTAAGATGTGATCGACCAGCAGCTGCTTGCACTTCCACATTCAGGGTTTCATAACCTTCAGCAACTGGCAACCAGGTTTTATCGGCAGTTGAAAATCCTACAAACAAATTTTATTTACAAATCATACAACAAGCAATATACAAGTCTCCCTCTATTAATACATATTTTAGGAACAAAACAATTGCCCAAAATTAAATAAAACAATTTACCAAAGTGCATGTAACAGATTATAGCATCTAAGATTAAGAGATATACAAACCAGCATTTTTCTCGGCATTCCACTGGAATGGTGTCCTTTCCGGGTCTCTAGAGCTCTCAACATAGTTGATCGGATCATTAGTGTTGCACCCAGAAGGATCGACAGTATCTTCCCAGCTTACATAACCGTCCACAAGACCAAGTTCTTCACCCTATGTTTCAAACAGTAACATTATTCGGAGACATTCAATAGTTTTTACATCTTTGTATCCGACCCTACTCATTGTTAAAAGTCTTCTTTGATTTTTGCCAGAATATGTAATAAAATATCGTTTACCATGTAAGTAACTCCAACACCAGGAAGCAGTAATACTATCATGTTGATACTATCAACCAAAAATGGACTATATCTGGTTGCCATTCTGCTGTTATCATGGTTTCCCACCTAAAAATAATTGAAAAACTACTTAATATTGTTGTCTTGTCAATCATTTGTAAACAACAACTTGACAATATCATGAGATTAAACGTTATCAGTTACACTTGGTATTGGGTACTTACCACCCAGTTGGCGTCTTTATCAATCGGCTTGTAAGTCAAAAATTTCTCAATAGCGCGCTTGATATCAGCAGCTGAAGATGAAGCGTCCACGTCAGTGATTAGATCAAAGTTGAAAGGTATTTGAGCTCCTAATCTCTCTCCGTCTCCAAAGTATTTCATCGTATCTTTGATAGATGCATAGACTTCTGTCATCATGACTCTTGGCATACCATCGATAGCTGTAAACTCTTCAAAAACATCTCTCCATTCGTAGACCATGTAGTAAGTCTCGTTCAAATCCTTAGTGTAGATATGGTTGAGGTAATTATATGATTCAGGGTCTGCGTCAGGTGACCCTGCCAATGGTTCGTCAGGGTAAACGCCACCATATAGTTCCTTGTCCACTTCGTATAAGTGGTTCACAGCGTCTACTCTGAACCCAGCTATGCCTTTGCCTAACCAGAACCGGATGATATTCTGTAAAGTGACATCGAATTACTATTTTATTTAATACCTAGGTACTAACTGATGCCCACGCCTTAAATCTTCAGCATATTATGTGTTATTCTGGTATAGTAGCTACATTATTGTAAAGTTAAAATCTATACGATAGTTTTTGCGTGTAACAATAACAAACATACATCCATCCATACTTACAAACTTTCGCGTTTATAATACAAGTAGAAAATAGAACTAGGTCCTAAGGATTTGAAAAATCTCGTATTACCTTCATTTCTTCAATAACTTCAGGGTTGCGGTAGTTCAAGTCAGGCTGTCCAACGACAAATTGGTGCAAATAATATTTGTCAACTTCTTCTCTATATTCCCATGCACTCCCACGGAAATTGCTTATCTACAAAAATAACAAAATAATTGAACTAAATTCATTAAATAAATTGACTGTTGATATTTTTAGCTACAAAATTTCTCACCCAGTTGTTGGGTGGATGTCTGTTGCCAGCCTCATCAATAATTCCATCTTCCCAAATGAAATAATTGTAATACTTCTCGTTGCCATTCAACGCTTCTTGAAACCAGACACTCTCGTTTGATGTGTGATTCGGTACAAGATCCAAAACAACTTTGATATCTATAAATAATAAAAGAGATTTAGTTTCTCAGATTTTTTTCTAAAGATTCTTCTGAATTGCTTCAATTTCTTACCGTGCTCGTTTGCAGTATTTATAAGGTTTTCAAAGTCCTCCATAGTTCCGTATTCATCGTGAACAGCGTAAAAATCTGCTATATCGTATCCGAAATCGTACATTGGTGATTGAAACATTGGCGATAACCAGATTGCTCCAACGCCAAGGCCTTTGATGTATTCCAGTTTTGAAGTTATGCCTAAAATAACATTACATTAATAAACACACCGATTTCCGCAACTTTATTTGAGAAAAATCTATAATTGAAAGCTTCTTTACCGTTCAAATCTCCAATGCCATCACCATTGCTGTCTGCAAAAGACCTTGGGTAAATCTGGTAGAAAATCGTAGTCTCCCACCACTCATTTTGATTTTCATTATTCTTTAGGACTGTCGCACTACTAAGAACTGCCAATAACGGCAGAAAAATCACTGCTCTCCTCATATTTACTAGAATTCCTTTTAATGATTACTCAGAAGCTACTTTAACGTTACTGAAGAAATATCTCAGATTTATTTATATGAATAGTGTAGTATCTGTGTTATCAAATCTATATAGTATATCAAATCAAGATAAAAATAGACTGACCAAGTGGTCTTATTGATAAATAACATCTTTCTCGAAGATTTATATAGGTAAACTTTTAATTATAAAAAAAAAACAGTAAATAATTAATACATAAAAAGTTGTTGGAGATAGTACACAATTAAAATGTATTAGTAATATTAAAGTGTCAATGTCAAGGAGGCTAATAGTTGACCTTGATCTGAAATCAAATCAACCAAAAGTAGATCCCCCAGTATCTGTAGAGCGCTATCAGATCTCATAGTTTCAACAGTCACTAGAGGTGACCACGAATAAATGTGACACTTGTCAACGTATCGAAACAGTGACGTATTTGAGATACACTGCGCGTCAACATCAGCTTTACTGTCGACTATAGCAGCGCTAGCGCGCAGTGTATCTTAAACGTTTACAATATTTTTATTACGATTATTCATGCTGAGCCCGCAGCTGAAGCAAGTATTGTTATCATGTCAATCCACCAGACAGAGGTTTTCGTTGCTAATCATCTATTGATAAAAACAAACAAACAATATTCACGTGATAAAACTTTTCCAGATTGTTTAATGCTCTTACAAAACTAAAGTCTTGTGATGTTATTTGTATATCTATACTAATATTATAAAGAGGTAAAGTTTGTATATTTGTTCAATTGTAAGGGGTACTTAATCTCGGGATCTACTGAACCGATTTTAAAAATTCTTTCACCAATAGAAAGCCACATTATTGCTGAGTGTCATAGGCTATATTATATTTTCAAAAAAAGTAGGGATCCTTACTAAAACTTCAATTATGCCCAACGAAGTGGGCACAGGTCAGCTAGTTTTATGATAAATGTATTTTATAAATGCTTTGTCAAGTGTCTTTTCAAATAATATAATTGGTTTATCCGTGTAAATTTAAGTAAATAAATAAATAACTAAAACCGTGATTTGTTTATACAATATTGTTGCTATTAGAATGTTTACAAAATGTACATTGTCATATAAATTACATAAGAAACAGTTGAGCTATCTACAGACCGTTGCAAACGATCTATAGATAGTTCAACTGATCCAAATCAGTACCAATCGAAAGCGTACCAATTAGAATGTTTACATGAGCGATATGTGTGATTTTGGAAATAAGTCAATTTATTATACCGTGACTTTCTGACTGATCTTGTATATTGTAGCAAATCAAACGTAAAATAAAAGCTTTTAATATTTATTTATCTTATGATAAAACTAACTACAGACAGAATATGACGTAATTTCAATAAATGTAACTTAGGTTAAACTTGCATTCTAAGCACTAAAGCTTCATCTGCAGCTAGATCCAAATAGTTAGCTTGAACGTTATCACTGAAAAAAAGAGAAAGAAATACTTATTAGAAAAATAGATTACAAAACAGAATTTCAAAATTAGTATTTTCTGTCAAAATATGTTTACTTTTTCTATATATCTAATATACAGGGTTTTATATACAGGGTATAACTAAGTAGAAGTACAAAGTCCTTACAGAGTTCTATCATGATATATCTATCCTATTTTTCTGAAATTTTAGCAAATGCGTTGCTTCGACTTTAATGCTATAGGTATATCGAGATTTAAAATCCTTCTTTAATGCTTCGGCTACATTAGCGGGCGAATATTCGTATCGTGTTGGCGCGACAAAAACATCGTGCTCGGGTATAGACGATCTTCTTGTCTAAATACTACGCGATGACACGATGTACCCGGCCACATACATCGCGTTATCACGAATATTCGCCGTAGCCCGCTAATGTGGCCCCAGCATTATAAATAGTTTTTCAAAAGCCGGTAAAAACAAAGCATTACCTGTAAGTTCTAGAAGACAAAACACTGCTCGCCTCAACTTCCAACTGACCGAACACTAGATCGAAAGCAGTCAAGTTGACGACCCGAAATGATCTCCCGACGTTCATGATTACAATGTACGTGTCGTCTTTATACCACCTGGAATAATTGTAGATATCTTTGTAACTACCTACGGTAGGTATATCTTATAAAAAGTTAGCGCAGATTTGATGTATTGATTACCATACGTTATGGTGACTTAAAGTCAACGCTAACTTTTTATAAGTTATGGGGCTATACTAATATAGTGATCTCAGCTACTTGAAACTGCGCACAAATCGCGCAACATTTTAGGCGATGTGCTTTGCATTGGAGTGGAATGGGGTCGTACAATTTGCCGTCATTGCCTCATTTGCAGTGATCAATATCATATGTACCTACAACGTTTTAATGGCTAGTAAATGACCCTGCGATTTTTTACTAATTCATTATTGACCAGTAGAAAAGTTACATTTAAATTTATTTCTACGCGCAACGGGTGGTATCGCATATCATTCCATGAGCGTGCCAAACGGCGTGACAAACAGCGGGCCACCTGCCGTGCCTGTCTAGCACAGGCATTTGACGAGTGTCTGAACGTCAATAGTTTATATATTTTACTAACGTATTTTTTCTATGGCATTTGTAAATACATACTAAAGTCTTCAAATCAATATACAAGGCACGATTGGTCAACATACCTTTTAAAAGCGAATACATCAGTGTTCAACGCCAAAGACTCATACCGGCCATGTCGGAAAGCCGGTCGAATGCGCAAGTTAGTTAGCGTTCTGTAAACCTGGTAGTGAGAACGCACAGCTGATCGCTGATTGGCTACATTCAGATGCTCGAATCCGTCAGCCACTGGCAGCCATGTGTTGTCAGAGTTTGAAAATCCTAGGAAACATTGTAAACAGATGTAAGTCAGGGATAGTGAAACGTAGAAAGAGACGGAGGATACCTTTGCCTAGCAGTGGGACAGTATAAAAAAATAACATACAATAATATAAGTATTTCAAGAGAGAAAGAAAAAATTGATTTTCTTATAAAAATACAAAAGATTATAAATATGTACGTACGGTCTAAGCAGTTTTCTTTATCTAATTATTCTATAATTACTTATAGAAATATTATACTGAACTAATATAATTTGATCCCAGTTTAACTGCATTGTATCAGATAACACAATTTATGCAACCAGCAATCACAATTAATTTAATTAAGCATTCGATGATAAAAAAAATAGGTACTCGCTACAAAATTATGCTGAAACCAACCTACTTTGACGCGATTGTAAGATTAGTGTAATCTACGTCTCAAAGGTGCGCCGAGTCAGCAGCAAATGAAATTATGTATTTCCTACAACCGGAAATGGGAATTAAGCCTTTGTGATAAAGCTGAGTATTATGTGTGTATAGATACAGCAGACTTGGGAAAACCGACTTATGTTATCAATAAAGTAAAGTGCACTACATTTGGTGCAGGTTTATGAAGGAGTGACGTATACTGCTAAAGGCCCACGCAGACTGCAAACTTTTTATCGGCCGATAGTTTGGTCGGCTTCTTAATCAGTATGAAGATGTATGCAGATGCGCACATTACAGTGATTCAGTCTTCATACTGATTAAGAAGCCGACAATTATCGGCCGATAAAAAGTGTGCAGTCTGCGGGGACTCTAAAACTGACTGTTCATATTTTAATGTAACATAATAAAATAAGTTTAATTATGCATCACAGCTCAGTTGATCTCAGCTATACCAATCTCGTGATGGGATTATCACATTTGTAATAGCGAAATATGAATGTTTGTTTTGTATCTAGATGTTACTACTTCGGATGTGTAGTATACTTCTATAGTAAATACTATGCTCAGTTTGACTCTAGATTTGTGTCAAGTGTCCGTGAATATTTATTTTATTTTCCTCTTTGGTGCAAAATATCTTTCTACATTTAGCAACGCAATTTATCTCAGGCTTTATTAAATAAGGATTTGCAGAACCTGGGACCCATTTCGTCTCTAAATTGTATTAGAAACTTCGCAAATTAAGCAATCAAAGCTCTGATTGAATACGAACGAGGAGTAGTTTTGCTTAGTCGTTTTTAGATCGACTAACAAGGAACGTTCAGTGCAAGTGTTACTAGGATGGGTGACTGTGGTAACTATTAATGCAATTTTAATTGTACTTACAAAAGCGATAATACGATAATTTCGAAAAACACCAAAATCGTTGTAGGTTTTGCTGTTTTTCGAAATTTATAAATACACATTTGATATTTGTATACAAATATGATATGGCCAGACATTTAGGGCACCTATCGCTAAAACATTTTCGTTGTTATTGATAATGATATTTACTTATCGTCTAACGTTTTATAATCATTAACAAAACCAAATATCTATCCAAAAAAATCCGTACTTATTTTGGAAATTATTGTCAGAGAATGGAAAACAGCCTACTTTGAATGACAAAAATAGGCATAGTATTTCCGCAAACGAAACTCGGTGACATTTCAACCTAGTTAAGTATGGATTCACGATTGTCCAAATAGGACGGAAGTTTGTGACGTTTTCTTACGTCAGCATCAAGACTAGTTTGGTGAGTTAACATGACTATTCAACCCGTAAAGCGTCAATCAGGATTTTAATACTTTTGAGTAAGTTCTTCAAATAATTTGACTTGCAACTTTGTTATATGACAAACTGACGTATTGAGTTAATATAAGGGTGAGATGTGAGTTTACCCGAGTAAGTTTCTTGAATCATTTGACTTAAGAGATTGTTTTTAGACAAACTGAACTTGAGTGATTATAAGAGTGTGATGTAAAAAAATGATCCTTGACTTTCTGTCTACCCGATTATCCAAATTTTATTCAGGCAGAAACGCAAATATTCAACGGTCGGGTCAGTAGGGTACTGGTCACTCCAGGATAAAGGTTTAAAGCCCGCTGCTTTATTGCGGTGTGAATTTCAGTCTCTTGATGAGTTGTTACATTAAAATGAGCTTTGATAGCTGGATTACGTGCTCTACGTGAAATGTCTCTAAACGTGAAATAATTTCCTTATTAATTTACTTTTAAACTCGCATAAAAAATAAAAATTCTGACTCGACTTTTCTCCTCAATTCGCCTATTTTATATGAAAGTAGTTTATAATTTTATTTTTGTTTATCAATATTTGTTCACCCAAAAACAATTTTATTTGAAAGCAAACGTTTTTGCTGGTCTATTTATTTCATCTAGATATTAAAAGATGCTTTTGAGATATTCTAATTAATGCGTGTTTTTAAAAGAATAATTTCATAATTACAGTATTCTTAATTTTTAATTAAGTACATGCAATTCAGTACTAGTACTATTGAGTAGCACAATAACTACCTCAATTGTAAACATACAAAATATTAAAAACATCCATACCTCCATTTTTTCCATTATTCCATTGGAAGGGGGTCCTCACAGGGTCTCTGGAGACGTCAATGAAGTTGACAGGATCGTCTGTGTTGCAAGCGAGAGGGTCCTTAGTCTCGCTCCACGGAACAAAACCATTGTGCATACCGATTTCTTCACCCTAAAAATATAGCAACTTAAATCTCTTGACAATAAAAATATATATACATAAATATTCACGGACAATTCACACATCACACTCTAGTCTCAAACTAAGCAAAGCTGGTGCTATGGAAACTATAGTGCTGATAGAATACTTATATACATACTTTTTCTTATTGTAAATACATAGTAACACCCAGACACAGAACAAATGTTCATGCTCATCACACTAACATTTGCTCAGGGTGGGAATCGAACCCACGACCCGCATGGAAGGCAGTGCTACTACCAACTGAGCTGTGACGCCTGTCATAGCATATGTCTAACAACAATGATAGTCTGGTAGGAATGTTTCAATCTAAATGCAATTGAAATCCAACAGATGCATAATGCATGTTTCCGTTTGAATGAATATTGAGAGTTGTCAGAAAATTTGGATTTTATTCAAACTATTTTTCAACCAACTTCAAAAAATGAGCTTCTCTCAAAGTGGTTTTAAGAAAGTTTCGCGATTTCTTCACTGTTTCGTATACAGATTTTGATGATTATTTTTAAATTTTTTCTTCGGAGTTCAGTAGACTGACTGGTAGTCTTTATGAGTTAAAAATGTCTTATCTTTAAAATGTGTTTGGCAATAACAAATAAAGTTCGGTTTTGTTACTTTTTGTAAAAATATAGTTATTCATTATATATAAATAAAAAAATTGTGCTCTGTATAAAGTAGACTTAAACAAAATGAATTATGAGCTAACTATTCTTATTAGACCTATCTATTTATTTAGTCAACTATTAGATAGTGAACTCATTTAAATTAGCATCCCTAAGAAACTACTTCGTTTGATTTACGTATATCAGACATAATTTTGTTTAAATAAATGTGTTTTACCATGTATGTGATTGCGATGCCCGGTTGTAGTAGAATTAGCATGTTGAAGGCATCTACCAGTTCTGGTCGGAATCGAGACGCAACTCGGCTCCTATCTTGATTTCCAATCTGAAATATTCACATGTATATAGGGTTATTAACATGTTTTATTCAAATAACTTTGGCTAGTTTGGATCACTGGCGTCAAAAGGGTTTACTAGAAGATAGTTGAATCTAGATCGAAATTATGAATGTTGTAAATTAATTAAAATAATGAAAAAGGTTGAATATGGTTAACAATCAAAAACGCAAAATAAGGAACGCGGCAAAATGATAATAGAATAATTATGACTGATAATAATCGTTAATTGACAAAGTTATCTCAAAAGATGACACACTGGATTCCGTTTGTTGTAAGAAATTAATTTGCGATATTCGCTATAAGCAATCTACCAGGCAACTTTTAAATATTAAAGGAATGATATAGGAGAGGATTTAAATTATATGTAATGTTTAAAGATATACCTACCTTTTTTCGGATATGAAATCTTTTAATTACATACACTGTTTGTGTGTTACATATACCAGTATAAAAAATAACAATACCAACACAAGTTGATTGAAAAACACGTTGGCATCTCATTTTAAGACTTTCCAGCGTATTCACATTTCCCGAGAGCCCTCCAAACATTGAGACTTTTAGGTCAAGACCTGCTTCGCTGGCCCACATAAACAGTTAAATTGATTATGAGAGATTCTCTATTTATCTAACCGTTTTGGGCCGTAGTTTAATTTTGAATATAATATTTTTCCAACTAGGTTAGGGATCGTTATTGCTTTCAAGTATAATAAACGTTTAATCGAGTAAGTTTTCGTATATGCCCACTACCACGAATGTTTGTATAATTAATATTAGGTACTTCACTTTGCTAAATAATACCATCCACTCAGATGTTTCACATATCCAAACATAAGTTCATCAGTAACTCAACTTTTTTATGAATAAATTTTTTTAGAAATTCTATGATTTCAAACTATAATTATAACAACCAGTATGTTTGTGTATCTTTCACGTTGTACCTACCGATTTCAATGAAATTTGAAATAAATAACGGCTGGTTCTTTGACTTGGCCATCACCGTCCTTATCAAAAACCAATCTTAACCTCCCGGTTATAAATATGAATAAGTTTAGATTGAATGAATGAATGAATGAATGAAAAATACTTTATTGTACACTTAACTAAACATTATAAAGTAAAATAACAAAAAAAGTTTTATGATACATACCAATTTCTGTAACGAAAAATCTAATCTAGACGGACAGAACGCGGCCAAAGACAAAACACAACAATTCAAACATACCATCCAATTAGCGTGTTTCTTCAAAGGTTTGTAAGTGAGCCATGTGTCCACAGCATTCTTAATATCCCTCGCGTCAGAGTCCCGATCCAGTTGTTCCATGAGAACCACGTTCAGAGGGATGTGGGCTCCGGAGTGACTCCCTCCTCCGTAGTAACGAACGGCGTTTTTGATTCCTGTGTACGCTTCTGTTAGCATCACTCTGGAAAGAAAATGTAGGATTTTTTTACCTAAAGCTGGTTTATCCAGATTTTTTATTAAGCTATTGCATAGCTTCTATCGCAGGCCTTGAGCGTGGAGACGGAATCCAGAAATTTAATAACGAAATAACCTAACAGTGCGCATGCGTAATCCAGAAAAAAATGCCATGCAATAGCTTTACCGCGGCAGTCCCTGAGTCCTACAGGTCTTTTTTTTTTATTTTACAAGTTATAGGCACGCTATTGACCGCGATCTCACCTGATGTTAAGTGACGATGCGGTTGACGATATAAACTAGGGTTAAGCTCGCCTTTGTATATATATTTTCATTTGTATGTTCGTGTACAATAAAGTATAAATATATAAAAAAGTAACCTTGTCAAATTATCACGAAGCGTAATAGCATCGAATACGTCTCGTAACTGTGACACCATCTCATAGGTTTCTTCTTGGTCTTTTGTGTAAACATGGTCTAGGTAGCCATAGTCTTCGGGAGTCAGTCCTGGCTTTCCAGTCCCTGGTTCATCGGGAAACCTTCCGCCGTAGATATCCTTGTCGGTCTCAAAGAGATGGTTGATTGAGGTTATCATCATACCTGCTACTCCTTTTTCTAGCCAGAATTTTATTACATTCTAGAATTATATAAAAAGTTCGATTTTTAGTTGGAAAAATAAATAAACATAACGAACATTTAACATGTCACGCATATAGACACTTAACTTTACTTACACAAACAAAGCTTATACAATGACAACTCAGTATATTGCTAATATTTTATATAATTTTTCACACACAGAACCAACATCTATGGTTTGCCATATAAACTTTTGTTACTAGTGAGAATCGAACCCACAACTTACAGCATCAAAAGGCAGTGCTAATACTAACTGAGCTGTAACGCCTGTTTATTACTGAATGTATGATATTTATTCTCTGTCTTTATCGTGTAGTTATCGTATTGTGGAAGTGTGAAAGAGCCAAAAGTTGCGTATGTATTTTGATTCGGTGAGTACAAACTTTGTCCGGCCACAGTATTTATTCAACAAACATATTCAAATATTCTATGCTATATCTCTTAAACATTTGGATACTATAACGTTTCAATAATAGCATTGTCTGGATAAATCCGTAGGGAGTTTATTTATTCGTTGTATCGTACCTTCATTTCATCAACAACAACAGGATTTCTATAATTGAAATCTGGCTGAGCTTCCCCAAACTGGTGGAGGTAGTACTGATCTCGATTCGGAGAAAAAGTCCAGGCACTTTTACGGAAAACACTAACCTGCGAATATTATGATTTCTATGTTTATGGCCGTAAGGTATTGTTTCTTAGACTATCATTCATCATTCTCAAGCTTGCCAACAAGCCCCTTTGTTAGTAAGTCGTTTTGTGTTATGTATCCTACTTCCTAGATAGTGAGACTATCTAGGTCAAAAGGTTCGTTAAGTAAAAAGGGTAGAAAAGCTAGTTTGTAAAGAACTGCCACAATTTTTTTCCATTGTTGGATCTTTTCAACGGTAACTCAATAAACTTAAATTCACAAACAGTACCCCTCGTACGAGTTCGTGCACACACGGATCGTAGAGACGCAATCGCCGAGCGCCACCAATTTTGTATGAAAATCCAAGCTTCTCAAAAAATCTGCTAGGGGTGCTGCTTGGACCTTCATACAAAATCGGTGGCGCTCGGCGATTGCGTCTCTACGATCCGTGTGTGCACAAACTCGTACTTGGGGTTCAAGAACGGCGGATGAGCCTTCAGTTTTTTTATGTAGCTCGTTGATTTTCAGAAGATTTATTCGCTAGAAGTATAGTTTGAATGGGGTGACTCAGTATACTTTCAAAATTGTTTCAAGGACGATGATAAAACCTACAATTTTTCGAATGTGCTCATTCATTTTCAGTGCAATTCTCTCGCTTCTAGAGGTATGGTGTTTGATCTATGGAATGTACCTTACCCAATTATTCGGCGGGGACCTGTGGCCCAGTGAATCCAAATGTCCATTTTCCCAGATGTACCAATCGTTGTAGTATTCGTCTCTATTCAAAGATTTTATAAACCAATCACTTTCATTACTCGAATGGTTCATAACGAAGTCCAATATGATTTTTATATCTGCATAAAATATAAGAAAAATAACAAAATATTTATAAAATTAGAGTTATTTTTTTCTAAATACATAATTGATAAACGAAGTCTTGTTAAACATAAAAACGTATAAAGCTAATTGCTCGAGAATCATTAGCTAGACCAGTGATCTAAATAAATAATTGGATGAATTGTTTTAGTTATCTCGAATATTAATTAGAGCTCTTAGGTATAAAATATTATACAATGAAAATAGCCAGCTTATATTATATATACTGATGGTTTTTCGATGACTCATTTTGACCACGAGAGATAGAGAATGTCATGAAAATAACTCCTTTCACGCCATTTCTCTGATTTCTCTAGTTTCCAACTTGGCGATCACCGCCCTTAAAAAACCATCCTGTATATATTCATATATCTGTATATATTTATAGAAGATTTTCGTCGTTTATGAACTATAAAATAAATATTATGACTGTTAAGTTATCAGTCCATTAGGTTAACTTCTTCAGCTTCCAAGATCTGTAAGTAATGTGAGTTAACCCGTAAAATCGGATAATGAAAGTTCAGATATCCGGTTTCGGCTGAGAAAGTTTTATGATTCCGAGCCTCATGCATAAATTTACATAATTTCTCACTGAATATTTATGATTACTTACTGAGTTCGTTGGCTTTTCTAAGGAGCTGTTCAAAGTCTTCCATGGTTCCATATTCCGGTTGTATTGTGTAGTACTCGGAGATATCATACCCGAAGTCATGCATCGGTGATTTGAAGATAGGGGAGAACCAGGCGGCTTCTGCGCCGATCTCTTTCAAGTATTCTAGTCTTGAGGTGATTCCTGTCACACATAATTAGATAAAATAAATAAATACTCATGGACATTTCACACATCACATTCTAGTCCTATATTAACCAGAGCTTGTAGGTACTATGAGAACTAGATTGCTGATAAAATACTTATATTCTTTTTATTTTTTATAATTAGATAAATAGTGAGTTTATATTGAAGACACACTATAAATTACAAAATTAAAGCAATAACACTGTTTGTTCGTCTAATATTTAGATAAATCAATGCTTAGACAAATTTAGCAACGACAAAACTTTTTTATTTGATTAGATTTTTGACTTAATTTTCGTCTCTCTTCGAGACCAATAAACAAGAACTCTGATTTTATCAGGCATCTAGTCGTTGGGGTGTTAACTTAACAAAGTATTTTAACATAGTATTTTTTTTTAAATTGCTTAAAAAATCATACCATTGAGATCCCCAACCCCATCACCGTCGCTGTCCATAAACGACCTCGGATAGATCTTGTAGATGACTGCTGTCTCCCACCAGTCTTGCTTCACGTTCACAGGATCGTACCTTCCGTGTACCATCACCACCATACATAACACTAGCCACCACATTGTCAACCACTTAATACTCCTGTTAAACAATAAAAAGTTGTTGAGAACAAAAATAGACTTTAAAGACTTTCAAAGGGCAATGTGGACGTTTCTTTTAAAATGTCCCAAGCGACATGTCTTAACCGTTATTGGCAAATTTTAAAGTCTCATAAAATGATAACTTTTAAAGATGCTATAAAACAATATATAAAACAAACAAGCTTGGAAAGAACTTTATGATAAACATTTTTGAAAATACAATTTTATGTGCAATTCAAACTATTGGCGAGATTTTAGACTTAAAAATTTATTTCATTTTTTAAGTCTGATTTTTTAATTTAAAAAGTACAGTGTCTGCTGTAACCACTCAGCTAGTAATGCGAAAAAGCAATAAAGTTTGTATAGGTAATTGATATTGTCTCTTCTCATAATATTATGGCTTCTGTGAGCAAGCTTTGAAATATTTTGTAAATAAAGTCTTTTAAGTTTATTTCAATAATCAACAATGAAAAAGACAATTTATAAAGTTAAGGTTAATACATTTTTTTATATTCTATTAATATTTTAGCTTATATCAAACCTATTTAAACACACCTTCTCTAACGCTATCTTAGACAACTAAAATAATTTATTTGAGACGATGAATTTATATATAACTCTAGGCATTGTCAAAAACAATTATTTGATAATATGACTGAGTTATTATGTTTGGAAAAACCATTTTATCAATACATCAACGGGTGGTTAACAATAGGTTATGTTGACAACTTAAAAACTTACAAAATATAATTTGTTATAAAACTTCTCAGCTTGTGAATCAAAAACTAAAACTGTTTGTAAAACAATGATGTATAACAGTCAAACAAGTCTTCATTGGTTTGGTTTTGTAGCCCCATTATGTGGAGTAGTATTGCTGTGTTCAAGTTTGAAAGTGCAAGTGTACAAGCACATCATCATCATCCTATATTAGTCCACTGCAGGACGTAGGTCTTTCCCAAGACGCGCCACTGAGCCCGGTCTTCGGCTCTTCTCATCCAGTGTTTTCCAGCTACACTCCGTAACACAACCAAATGCGACTTTATATTATTACTTTGATGTTATGAGGGCATCTGATAAGGCCATTGAAGTTGCCACTCACTGGAATAAAATATTTTGAGGATGAACCCTTAACACAACGAATTTATGAATTTTTCTAAAGTGTAGTGCAACGTCCTCAGAAGATGTGCTTAGTCAGGTAATGTATTGCTATAAGTAACCGTTACTATACATTTGGTATAGTTATTAACAGATAGACAGCTTGAATGTCGTTACTTTAAAAAAAGTACATATACGATACTGCATAGTCAATATTAAGACATTTTCTATCAAATAAACTAATAATCATTTTTCTGTTTTCAGGTAAGCTGCTAAGATACTGGGAATAAGACTCATTAAAAGTTTTGTGAGTAGACACTCTTATATAAGTTTATAATTTTCCTACAGTACTGTTTTATTGACAAATTAATATACCTACTTCATCACCAACGAATTAGTTTTTTGTAAAACTCAACTTTTGTCACCGCGACTTTTCGCGATAATTTAACGTGATCAATATTTTCGTAAGTTTTATAGTAAATTTATGGGTTAAAAAACTGTTCGGGTATTTTGACAACTTTTGATTGAATTCAATTGATTTTACATAGGATAATAGTGACACCCAGAATTAAGTTTCGTATAGTTTCGTAGTCGCAGTACCAAGGGACTGCGACTAAATAAACATTTAATCAAGTAATTTCCACTAGAGCCCAATGATCTTGCCTAAAACCACACCATTTAAGGCAGTCTCCAAGCTCTCTACGGATTACATAAACTTTGACGCCTTCTATCTGTTTCAGCCTCGTTAAACTATTTCGAGCTCAGCCAAGACCTCGAGGTTGACTCTTGAGTTCACACTTAATTAACTTGGTGTAAAATGGACTCTATGAAGTCCCTAAAAGGGTGTCTGCTAGACTAAATTTAATGACCCATGTGGTAATCCATCTATTTTATTATGACTTGCGAAACATCTTGTTCTATACGGCAAAATAGAACACGAAGATTTTGTCAAAAGTTGTTAATTTTTGTATGGACAAATGGATCAAGTAGATGAGCAAGCGATAATCGGACTATAATAAACATAAGAGGTGTGCCCTAAGAGGCTTGACACTGCGTCCATCAATCTAAGACATAAATCTCAAGTACCTAAAACTGTGCTGACATCGATATCCAGAACTCAACATGCCTACGGGTCAGCCAAAATAGATACAGTAATTGAACTTTCCAAGAAAATTTAGTTTACTGAAATCCCTACTGAAATAACTACTTCGTAAACCTAATGACCGTTTAAGAGATAAAACAACGTAATGAGAAAAAACAGAAAACCAATACATATGGTTCGTCTCACGTGGGACGTGCTTGCACTAATATTGAACAAGCAACGAGCGGAATCACAACAGTTGTTCCAAACATCCCGTGCGGGAATGGAACGGAAACCGCAATGTTTCCTTTACAGAATAGCTGTTTTTACATCTTCGCGGTACGACGCCTACACGATATTTCTAGAGCTAATTTTATCGTTTAGTCGACGATATCTTATACAGTGATCTTTGCATTGTAGGCCTGAAAATATAGCTGCATTTAATGTTGTGCTCAAAAGATGGCGTAAGCACTTTTATCAAAAATATAAAGGATTTAGTATCGCAATTCGAATTTGCGTACAAACGTGATATTTGATCAATAAATATAAACAAATGATCATGGTCATTTCACACATTACACTCTAGTTCCAAACTAAGCAAGACTTGTAGGTACTATGGGGAACAATATTTTTTTTGTAAATACATAGAATACCTAGTAACACCCAAATATAGAACAAATATTTATGTTCATCACACAAACATTTGCTCTGGGTGGCAATCGAACCCACGACGCATAGCATGAAAGACTAACTGAGCCGTGACGTCTGTCAATAATGATAAATTCCAGACTTCTAAGTAATGAACTTAATAACTAAAATATTGTATTAACTCCTTACAGTTGTAGTAGGCTCTAAAATCGTATTGGCGCTGAAACCGATCTACAAACGGGTATCGTAAAAGTGTCTGTATCGGTTATTGTAAACTTCTATTCGAACTGGGAGCGATTTGCTCTTCCTAAGCACGGAACTATGCTTGGGTGAGCACTGGTTTTATAGGTCCATGTAGACATTAATTTAAAAGTAAATCGCCCGTGCAATGGTTTTCTGATTGGCCATTAGTCTTACTTATTATCTTAAAATTTATTTGCTTTTTTTTTAACTTTTACTAGGTATAATATTACTACCCCATGTTGATAAAATATTAGGTAAGTAAAATCAAAGAATATTAAAAATAAATTGAATAATTGCTTGCAATGAGCATTTTCTTTGCGGTGCAAACTTCTGTGCAATGGGGCATCAAAATCGGACCCGGCATTGTTGAGATCGTAGAAATTTTATTTGACAGAAAATATCTTATCCTACTAAATATAGAAAATATTATATTTAGGAACATTTCATTCATAGTGCAGGTTATTCTTATTAATAACTACACTCGAGAGCAATGAATCCGGGTCACTTAAAGAATCCTAAAAATCTCGGAAACTAAAAATGCTTGGTTAATGCAATAAATTGTATTTAATAGACAATGTAATACTCCTTAAATGAAGGTATTAAAACTTCTTAGTTATTGTAAAGTTATATCATAAAAAAATCAAATTTGAAAAAGGGCCACTTTCGAAGATGGAACTACGAAATTACAGCATTTGGTTTTGCTTTTGTTTGTAATCCGTCATTTATGTGGGTACATAAACCATGTTGATAGTGCTCTATATTCATTATTCAAGCTGAAATTATGTCGCTTACGCCTGAAGAAAGCACCAGAATACTTACAATGCTGGAAACCGGCCGGAGTCAGCGCGATACAGCCAGGACTGTCGGTGTGTCGCTGTCAACAGTACAAAGAGTTCTCCGACGTTACGAAGAAACTGGTTCTAACCTACGCAGACCAGGAACGGGCAGAACCAGGTGTACCACAGCACGAGAAGACCGATACTTGGTGAACACCATGCTTCGAAATCGCTTTCTCACAGGAACTGAACTCACCAATCAGTTTCGACGCCTCGGAGGAAGTAACCCAAGTGCATGGACAGTAAGACGTCGGCTTGCTGAATCTAACTTAAAACCCCTTAGACCTGCAAACGGCCCTAAACTGGAGCGTGGGCATCGTATTTCGAGACTAAGATATGCCCAGAGCCACGTAAATTGGAGTATTGAAGATTGGTCAAAAGTTATGTTCTCCGACGAATCAAAATTTATGCTCTACAAGCACGATGGAAGACACAGAGTGTATCGAAGACCAGGGGAAAGATTCAAGCAAGCATGCATCGAAGAAAAAGTAGCCTACGGTGGTGGGTCTGTACTTGTGTGGGCCGGAATTTCTTCTGAAAGTCGCACAGAGCTGGTGATCATAGAAAACGGCTCTTTAACTAGCGTAAGATATGTGGAAGAAATCCTCAATGATCACGTTGGTCCATTTATGGTCAATTTAGGTGAGGATGCTATATTTATGCATGACAATGCCCGACCTCATACAGGTAGGATTGTGAATGACTACCTTCAAGAGATGAGCATTACTCGTATGGAGTGGCCAGCGCGCAGCCCGGATATCAACCCGATCGAGCATGCTTGGGACGAGCTAGGCAGATGCGTAAAACAACGAAACCCTCCCCCAATCACGCTTCGTGAGCTCAAAATTGCTCTCACAGAGGAATGGGAGAATATTCCCCAAAATCGTATAAGGAACTTGGTGTACAGCATGCCAAACCGCGTAAACGCAGTAATGGAAGCACGAGGAGGCAATACGAAGTATTAAAATTCAAGAAAATCGGAATAAAGTTCAAAAATTTCATGTTTCCTATTTTTGTTTTAAGGAGAGATCAGCAGTTTTTTTCTTTATGTAATTTTGTGTTAATAAAATGTATGGTGACTCATATTTTTTTTACTTTCATTTAAGGAGTATTACATTGTCTATTAAATACAATTTATTGCATTAACCTATCATTTTTAGTTTCCGAGATTTTTAACATTCTTTAAGTGACCGGGATTCATTGCTCTCGAGTGTATTTAGGAGACAGTGACATTTTGCCTACATTATTTCAAAGCAGCAGTGACTAGATTATGCCTAACACCCGTATTCACAAACATTACTGTGAGGTCTCATAGTGTGCACGCGCGCACAGGGCTAGCGAAACCAATCCAGAAACAATACTTAAGTGTCAGAGCGCACTATGCGTCCGTCAAAATGAACGAACAGCTAAGGAAACGGGCTAGTTTGAAGGCTTGCCAAAAGGAACGCACTGCAAAATGGCATTCTTTGCATAGTGTTGATGCTATACTTAAGCAAGTACTCTTTGTGAATACGGGTGTTAGTGCACTGTCAGAGCAACTCTCTAGTTCTTGTTGCGTCGAGTCTACTCACTGTAAAGTTTAAAGGCACTACGTAAAATCTTCAAGTTTCTGTCTGAAGTACGCCAAAGCCGTAATGTGCATATAATGTAGCTACTTTTATTCCAATTATTGAACGACAGAGCCACTTCCAAAACTTTTGGTAGTTGGAATATTCCCCACGCCGTTATTCTAAAGAAATAAAAGTATCTACTTTGCAAAATACATAAAAAGTTTGATATTATTTTTGGTAACTATAGGTTTTTTTGTGACAGAGCTAGTGTATGTTCTTGAAGTAGCTTTATAACTTAGCGAACAGTGAGTCATTAGTTTCTCTAGTAAGGGCCTTTCATAATTGGCAGTAGTTTTGTAACACCCTGTAGATCTAGCGTGGATCAAATCAGCCTTTTGTTCAGGATATCTTGTTCCTGTTATTAGCTCGGGCACTGTGTACAGTTTCTAATTATACAGAAAGGAACACCCTGTAATTCCGATGGGATTCTATTTTACCCGAGATATACATGAGAAGTGACATTTTTTCTTTTATTTCGAGTAGTAAAATACTGGTTGAGTGCGGATTTTTCTGAATATATTTGCCACTTGTCGGTTTTTTACGATGATAACATAATTTCAGGTTCCAATACAATATTTTACTATCGTCATTATTGAAGTATTTTGTTGTTATGTATAGCAATGAGGATACACTGCTTAACAAGATAAATAAGCATGATATGATTTAGTAATTTGGCAAAAAATTACAATACTTTATTTCGTAAATGTATTTCGTAAGATTTGATTATTTTGGTTTATAAATAAAAGCGAGCAATACACATCATTTACTAGCAATTTTTTTATTATTAAAACAACGTATCTTTACTTCTTGTGTTCGTGGTTAGCTTTCGTATTAATATGTCAAAAAAAAATTAAGTTCAGCTTGTACTTAAAAAAATTCATACTTCTTTATTTATTAAATTTGCCAAGTCTTTGAATTCACCTTCCTTAATTTTCAAATGCCACTGCAATGCACTGTGACTTTTAATTTATTCAAACTAAGAGAGCTGCTTTGTTCTGAAGTTACCGATGTAATTAAATTATGAAATTAAGAGCTGAGCATTGGCTGAACGTTTTGTGTAAATACATTTTGCTTTATTTTAACACTAGCATCAAAATGGCACGTGTTTATAACTAGTTTTTATTTGGATAGTCTTTTTTTTTTAATATAAAACATTAATTATAAATATCAACTATATTATTCCAATATTAAAAAGGTGGAACCTGATGTCCATACAGTTTTGCCCTAGAACCTTTTACAAAAGGTTACTCTTTTCTGAGCTTAACATCGTTTCAGGGAACGAAGAGAAAACCGTTTAAAATTTCCATTACTCTTAATTTGCAGGTTTTTTTCCTAAATGCGAGCGGATAGGTCTTCACTTATTTACATATTTGATTTGTTATACCTGGATCCTGATGGAGAAAAAAGTAAGGATATTATACACTTAAGCCTATAAGCGTTGAATTGTTGATGATGATGATGATAAATGATGATAAATGATGTCAAATTGTGTTCAATAAGGTTATTGTAAAAACTTTATACACAAACAAACTTACGACTATACAGTATTTACAAAATGTACATAGACATATAAAATACATAAGAAACAGCTGAGCTATCTACAGACCGTTGCAAACGATCTATAGATTAGCCGTTATTAGCTATATATAAGGTTATTTATCTGTAGGATCAAGTAAATATCATTGAGTTTTGTTTGGTTCTAAAAAAATGCAGCTTATATATTTTTTTATTCATCGATATTTAAAACATTGCTCTCTCGTCCCAAACTAAGCAAAGCTTGTACTATAGGAACTAATAAATATATTTTTACTAAATTTTGTTAAGAAACTCCCTCTGGCTACAAGCCAAAGAACTACTAAAATTACCAAATTCCAGGTAAAGTTTATTTTGAAATAGCATTCCGTGATAATATTTCAGTAGAAAAGCAATCGCATTGCGGTAACCCGAGGGAACAGCGACATGCAAACGTTCCCGGATTCGTGCTTGGATTAATTTCCACTTTAAAGGAATATTTTTCGTGCTTGCATTTGGATTTGTACGGCTATTAGTCACGAACCAACGTTTTGGAAAACACAGATCTTTATCGGTGCTCATAAATAGCGTTTATACATTTACAGCTCGGCCATGCAAAATAATCGTATACCTATCCTGAACATTTTCACCATCTAATATTAATTATTATGGGAATCGAACCCACAGCATGGAAGGCAGAGGTACTACCAACTGAACTGAGACGCCTACTAAAAACTAAATATCTACAAGTTACAATCAAAACAGTATACTGCTGCCGAGTTTTAAAGTTAATTAATCTATATTCTATAAAATTACAAAAATCATTTGGAATAGTCTTAGATTTCTAGGTGTTATTAATTTAGGTGCCAGTGTCACACAACCAGAGCCTAAAACAATAGGCAAGAAACTACGGCCTGGTTTCTACCGGTTACCATAGAGATAGGTTTACTTAGCTCTACCACTGCGCAATAACAAGTTTAGCTTGGATAGTGCAAGTTTAATTGTGACTTAGTGCCACTTGCTTACGTATCCTGTTGCTGCTTCGTTGAGCAGAAAGTTGCAATTTAAATGTATCGGCGCAAAACGAATGAGAGTCTATTGTTTTTTCATTTGATATCAAAATTGAATTTCTGAATTCAACTGTTTGGTTTTTTGTATGTATGTTACGAGATTACTTTACCAATTAAAAACAGATTCGAAAACTATAAATTAAAAAAAATACGTACTTTAGAGGTACATTATAAATTGTCTCTTTAAGCAATATAGAGAGATGTATATTATAGTAAATTGACATAACTAAGTAACGATCAAGAGTTTTAGTTAATAGTTTTTTAGATTACCTATATTATTATGCAACATACTTTGAATATTAACATAAAACTTTGCTTTTAATTCAAATAATACTTGGTAACTAAAATAAGTCAATAAATCAGTCTAGGTGATCATGGATTCCTAAAAATGGTTCGGAAAAGAATAAAATTGTTACTTTGAGTGCATTTTTCAAAAAGCGTGTCGCGTGTCGTAAAAAATACGAACCACTGACTTAATTTTACTTATTTTCTTCGAGAAATCGACACTAGCAATGTTTTATTCAGACAACCATTGCTGGCTAGATTGAAATCGTTTCAAATTGATCGCAAAACGTTCACTAACAACCTCAGTAGGTCAATTGAAGCTTACTGATTTATGGCAATAACAAGCTTGGAGGGAATTTCAATTAGGGAAATGTGAGTTATGAATATCTAATTTAAATACCTGCACGCCGCTGGAAATCGGTGAGGACGAAGTGTGTCAGGAGAAATCCATCAACTGTTGACTGTTTCATCTCTCAGACACGACATCACTCCATATTAAAAAAAAAAGACGTGTGGCTCTCGGGGACTGCCGCGGTAAAGCTATTACACAGCATTTTGCTGGATTACGCTTTCGCAGTATTAGGTTATTCTCGTTCGGTATTTTCGTTACGGAATTTCTAGATTCGGTCTCCACGATCAAGGCCCGCGATAGAAGCTATGCAATAGCTTAAAATAACTTTCTCGATTAGAACTCATGGTAAAGAGACGTATATTATACGGGATTTTATCATGTAAGTACCTTGTTATTATTAGTCCCTCCCGACGTTTCAGCTAAGTTACAATAGCCGTGATCGCGGGCAGACTGGAGCATATAATTGGTTGAGCTACGGCCTGTGAGACAAACGGTAGTTTTACCAACTACCCTCACTTGATCTTCTGTGCCCATTCACACACTGCGATACACCACACTAACCGTATCCACGCACCGCGAAGAAGCATCACCACGCATACCTATGTAATTATTATCGCCGTCGAAAGTTAGTCATTACATGTACCAACCACGTATATGTCATAAGTATAAAGAAAATCAATATGCCAACGCCACAACCCCAAAAGTTTATATAGTCAGTAACTTAAACTTATTTCGAATTCAATAGTAGGTAGGTATATATTAAATTATTTATTAAAAGAAATGAAAGAAATACTCCTTTACCGCAAAATAATCGTGAATTTTCGTTTCTATTCCATATCTAAACAAAACATACAAATTGCAGCTAAAGAATGCAAATTTTGAGCGAGTTTTCGGTAACTCTTTAGGGAAATCAGTTCGATGCACTTCTATCTAAACTTCAATCTTTTTAGATGAACTCAATCTATTGAAACGGGTAAGTTAAATAAGCAAAAAAAAATGTTTTATTCCCCGCAACTGTTTTATTCAGCACAAACGTTACTTGTAGCTATGTCTAGAGAGAAATAAATAAATGATAAATAATACAATTTATAGCTGTATGCATATGTTTTAAACTGTTGAATATCGTATGATATTGATATAATAAAATAATGGAAAAGAACGTATTTATGCTTATTACCTTCTTATGCTCACCGGAACTACCAAAACATGTTCATACCTCACCCCACAAATGAGAAACAGATGATCTTACTATCAATTCCTTGCTTAGTCGCAGGCGAAAAAGTATAACATTGGCTAATATAAAGTACTACTTACAGTAAAAACTATTTAAAAAATGGTTGTCTGTAAAGTCGGTTTACTGACGATAGTTAAACGTGACAACGTCAACGAACGGTATACGGTAACGCCTCAGAACGCCGGAACGCCGGAACGCTTCATGAGTCATGTTTTTTCGTGCGTGCAGCCGGCTCTATCGAATTATAAGACGTTGTCACGTCAAAAAATCTAGTTTTCATGTTTTTTCATTCATTTTCGCTTATCCAGGATAAAGCAATCTTTTACAAAGCCAGCTAATGAAGCGAGCTCTGTCAAATGCCAAAAACAAGCACACCGCAAAACGTCAGTCTATACAAGTTTACAATAAAACTACACAACTTCATTTTGAACTTTAATGTTATACAAATAGAGTCGAAATAGTAATGTGCTTTTGGCGTGGAGCCAAAAATTCTCTTTTAGTAACAAGTTTAAAGCAAGTGCTTTTTGTAGAGATCTCAGTATATTGTGTGTTTTCTGTGTGAAGATAAGCACCAATTAGTTGAGACTGTTTCTATAGACTTTACAAAGAACTCTGCCAACTTTGGCAGGCTAGTCCGTTTCACTTTTTTTTTATTTTAACCCCTTTTCTGAAACCACACATGATGTTTTATACACAATTGTAACTTATTTTTTACTTTTGTCTTAGAATAATAAAATAAAACATGGGTCTAAATCATTTTAATCCACTCGACAATAATGTTTTTAATCTAATATTGTATTAAAAAACCTTATGTATCGTAGTTTTCTGTAAAAAAATACAAAGCAGTTACTGAAATTAAATACGTATTTATTTATTTGTATTGAAATGGATGATTACTTACTATTAATAACTTTGAGTTTACTTAGTATATCATCGAAATATTTAACTTCAGCTTTTTCTGTAATAAAACATTTCATTTGAAAGTAGTTTTTTTAATTAAGTATATTATTTAAGTTTTTATTAACAATATACGATAGGTTAATTTGTTATTAGCTCATAACTTAAAATAAACTTTTTCGAACAATGTTTTTTACTTATTACAAAACTATTTATAAAAATTTATAATGGTTTTTGAAATAGCTGGGACCTCAGTAAGTATAACAAATACAGTAGAATATTTATGAATTCAATTGTGATAGCTACCTGTTAAAAAATATGAAAAATAGGAGTTCTTACAATAAATTTGAAGGAATAGTATTTTTACCTTCGTCGCTTATTTCTTTTTCTGTGAAAAATATTATATCGTTTTATCTACTCTCCTATCGAATTACAAAAATAATAACTATTGAGTACGTACCGAATTTTTCTTTGTAATATTTTTTTTCTTTCTTTACTGAAATATAAGTTTAGGGTATTGTAACAACCGGATATGATGTAGCTACATCAATTAAGCTAAGTAAAAGGTTTATACTGAATTTTGTTTTTTATACAAGATGTTCAGACAGAAAAATTGTGATAAACTGGCAAAGATTTCAAAATAAACCTGTTTTTTTATTTTACAAGTTTTTTAACTTTTTTTTTTTTTGGTTTAAAAGAGGCCTTTTCCCAGCAGTGGGACGATTAATTATTTATTTAGAATTTATTTAGAAGATTATTTATTTATTTTATTTATTATAATTTAGATTTCTTAATAAAAAAATGTTACAAGGCGTATGTTGAATTATTTGTCACTCTTTTCTTAATTATCTGCATAATTAACAATTTAAATTATAAATTTAACAAAGTAAAACATTTTTTGTTTGCGTTAAAATTGAAAATGAGTTTGGGATACTTTATATTCAATTAACTTACGTAAATACTTGTAATAAGCTGCTTTCTCTGGAAAAACATATAAAATGTGCTCAAACAAGTTTTAAACTACGTTTGTTTGTAATTAATATTCCAATAGATCTTACCTTTGCTTTCTTTATCTGAGCTATCAGATAGTGATAGATCATCATCATCACTCAAGTTAACCATCAATTGAGCTAATATAAAAAAAAAAAACATTTAGAAACAAATGTGTTTTGAGCAATCATGAGGCGACTACATAAACGAATGAAATAAATAAAAAAATGACTAAAATATAAGCACGGCGGCGTCTTTATAAATGAACTTATTTTATGTACCTCTACCATGAGTTGTCACAGTAAAATCGCCTGACTTTACTACAGTAGTTACGTCAATATTAGTATTACGAATTTTAGTACCCAACTATCCGCTAGAGGCACTGTACAAATCTTCATACATTTTTTTAACTACAGACGCTACGCTAGCGAGTATATATAGTATAGTAAAAACTCATGGTAGAGCTACTGTACTTGTCTGTCATACGTTAATGCTGAGTTGAACGTCAATTTGTGACCCATTGATAGACGATACAAAAATATTCAATTATTTTATATATCAATATTATTTTTTCCGTCTTGTTTTCATATACCTAGGTGTGAACTTTTATAGCCTCTTGTGCATTCTCTTGTCTATTTATTTATAAGTGGCCAAAATAGTGGTCGAAAGTTTAATGATAACTATTATGTACGTACCTACTTATTAAAAGAAGCACTTAAGTATACGAATATTTACCAGTCTAGTATATTTTAAACTTACTTAAGTCAAGATCTTCTAAACCTGATCGAACATCTTGAACCGCAGTGAGTAGCTGAAAGTATGTTTTTTTTTTTTAATATTAGTTGAAAAAAAATGTATATTATGTTAATTGACGGGCAGTTTTCAAAAATATTTTTCTTACAGCAAATAAAAATGCGTGCGTCGCTACATCCATTTTGAAATAATTTCCTAGCAATCACTAACCATAAAACGTTAATTATAATGAACTTTACGAGAAAACAATTTAATGAAGTCACCATACTGCTGCATTTTATTGCTGCAATTAATTAAGCTAGTAAGGGCATGTTTCCACTATACGGCTTCAAGATTGAAACTTGCATGTTAATATTACTTTACGGAGGAATGGCAGTAGGTACGTATTGAAATTATGATTAACTGTTTTAAAAAAAACCTTTGTTATCGACCGCGCGAGCGAAGCGAGCAAAGCGTCTCAATTTCAATATTGGCCAAAAATGTTCTAGTATTTCTGCCTGTTCTCGCCAACAAGTCGCTATTTTCCACCAATTTGAACGTTTTTGAAATTATACACAAGTTTCTTGATTTATTATTAGTTTTTTGTTGAGCGCAATTTTCTATAACGGCAAAAGGAGGAAAATGGTGTCAAATGTGTTGTAACGTTATTTAGCGACGGATTTCTTTCAAATTTGAGAGCCACATTAAGGACTTTCTACACAAGATGCAAAAGGATTGGCTATTGCTTGTTTATAAAGACTCGCGAAGTCTGCTGTTCTCACAGAACCACTATAGTTTTAAGAATTCAATCGCAAAACATTTACTTTGGCTAAACATTTCAGGTACATATTACTAAGTCAGGGTCTGCAGTCTCACTAAGAAACTTATTAGAGTACTTAACTGACGGCAGGAGTTTGCTGAAAAGCTCGAAGGAGAAACTATGTACTTAAACTCCGTTGGTATTAGTTCTTGTTTCTGTACTATGTTTGTGAATTCTTGTCTAAGTTGTGCTTGATAAAAAAATAAACATTATGTGTTTTCAAACATGTTTGTTTTATACCTGGTTGTATGCATAACAATTTAGTATTTATTTACAAATGTTACAAATTGCAAAAGACCAGTCTTAATACTGTATAATTTATATTTATGCTAGATTAAACATTCAGTACAAAATAAAGCTAAACATAGTATCTTTAGCCTCTTAGAGACACTCGAAATTCAATACTTGATTACATTTCATAAGATCTCCAATATCTGTTAATTGGTAAACCTGATACTGAGAAGGTTGACAATTGATCTTGTTTCCAATATCTGTTAATTGGTAAACCTGATACTGAGAAGGTTGACAATTGATCTTGTTTCCGATGGGAGTACCGCAAGGATCCTGTCTCTCCAATACCCTCTTCAGCTTGCTTTTAAACGACCTACCCAGTGCAATTAAGGACGCTGACATCTTTATGTACGCGGACGACGTGGCTGCAGTAGTTACCGCGCCTACGGACTTTCACCTGGAACATAAGCTGAACACGGTTGTCAAAGACTTGGAGACGTGGTTCGGATCTAACGGCCTTGCATTGAACCGCGATAAAACCTGCTACCTTAACTTTAGGCTTAACGGAGGCACTCCACCTTCGCTTAAGGTTACCGCAGGACAAACACCACTTGCACAAGTCCGAAGCACTTAGCTGCTCGGATTTTATCTTGACTGCTCCCTCGTATGGGACGCCCATATCGATAATATCTGCGCGAGACTGGGACGGGCCTGCTTTGCATTACGTAGGCTGGCCAGCACCGCGTCCCGCGACGCCGTGCGCACCTGCTACTTCGCGACCGTCCACAGCGTCCTCACCTACGGTGCAGAGCTGTGGGCGCGAGCCGCTGACACTGAACGCGCCTTCGTAATGCAGAAGAGGGCCGTGCGAGCCATAATGGGCGTCCCTGACGATGTTTCGTGTAGAAGACTTTTTGCGGAACTCGAAATAATGACACTGCCTGGGGAACTTATATACCAAGTAGCGAGGTTCACGCACCATAACCTGGACCTTTTTCAGAGGCGTGGTATTAACCCAGACCGAGCTCTTCGGAGCAACAAGCACCAGCACAGGTTGGTTACACCACCGCACAGGCTAAGTAGGTCCGAGAAATCTGTTTTTGTTATGGGTCCTGCGGTCTATAATAGGCTCCCGCAAATGGTAAAAGATGCCGCTTCCGCCGCTATATTTAAGCACAGGATTAGGACATGGTTGCAGAAGGGGGTGTTCTACAGCTTGGGTGAATACTTAGAACTACCTGAGCTGTAGAATACCATCTCTTGTACATTAGTATAGTATACCTATTATATATGATTTTAATGTAATTTCAATTTATTATAATTATAATCATTGACTTGTAGAATATGTTTTTACAAATAAAATCTTGTATCTTGTATCTTGTATCTTTATACTTGAACTTACTCGTTTTTGTATTACTTATACAGATAGGTGTTATCAAATTGAAATTAAATTTAATAGTTTGAACGTCACAGCTTATTTTGCTTTTCATTCTTTGGTTTGTGAGTTCGATTCATAATATACGAACTTGTGTGCAAGTTTGGTGTTGGTTGTTCTGTGACTGAGTACTAAGTGTATGCATTTAAATATATTAGGCTAGATGGCATTGTATAAAACGTCCATAAATATTATAAGAAATGAGTTTGTATAAGAATAAGTATGATATTTAATAAAATACATCTCATACAACTAGGTAAGTATATAAATAAAATCCCCAACATTTTGTCAAATAAATAAACGCTGGTAAGCGGCATCTTAAATAAAGGCGCCGCTATACAAATAAAATGTGTCATTATTAATAACTAAACGGAGCAAACCATAATTTCTTTTGGGCTTTATTAACGTAACAAAATTCCCTAAGTCGCTTAATGTGAAAAACGTGCTGCGAAACCGAGCAGCAGAGGTCCCTTAAGACCGGTTCAGACTTTGCTGTTTTTAGGGTTCCGTACCCAAAGGGTAAAACGAAATCTTATTACTGAGACTCCGCTGTCCGTCTGTCTGTCTGTCACCGGGCTGTATATCTTGAATCGTGACAGTCAGAGTGTTGAAATTTTCACAGTTGATGTATTTCTGCTACTGCTTTAACAACACATATTAAAAATGGAATAAAATAAATATTTAAAGAGGCTTTCAAACAAAATCTTTTAATGGCCTGTATAAATATGTAAGCCTCGAATTTACCACACAAAGCTGACAATTTTCAGTTATTAGATTAAATTAAAAGCACACGCTATGTGCAAAAGAAATAAATACATTTCTTTTCAATGTTTCAGTCAAAAAGTTTATTTAAAAGGTCCGTAGTATAACGAAAATGAAAAACTATTTTTTCGTAAAATCCTGGGTCTCGTTGTTTTCACGCCAAGGGTTACGTCGACGGAATATTAAAACGGCATAATTTTCAAAGGAAATGCGACTGAAAGGAAAACTTTGTAAATATCTTTTGACAGTCTCACATCCGCATCAACAACGGGCTTTTTTCAAATGAGAAATATATCGGAAAACTGGACTGCAAAAGCATTCTTTATAAAAAAGATAATACAAAAAAATGGTATGTCGTAGTTTCTTGGCGTCATAGTTCATAGTCCAAGCTTTTCTTAGTTTGGGACTAGAGAGTGATGTGTAAATCGACCATGAGTATTTATTTATTTTATAATACTTGCCATGACCCCATTCCAAGGCATACATATTGAACTAGGTAAATATAATTTACCTAGTTCAAAATGTATTCAACCGTACCACATACTCGTAGTAACATAGTTACAACATTACCCTTAAGCCTAAAGCAAGTAAATGCCATCAACTAAGTCGTGAGAAGTTCGAATAACGTAATAGATACTATCTAAATTGCTGTAAGTGGTAATTACTTGTGTAATTTACTTGTCAGCTCGATCATTTACTTACTGTTACTTATGATAATATACTTACTGGTATGAAAAAGGAATTCGCTTCTTAAATATAATTTTTAATTAATTAATAAACGTTTTTGTATTTTTTTTAATTTCTTTTAAACGTTCGTATATTATTATGAGGGTGTATAAGGAAAAGGTAAATTAAGTATTCTATCAGCTATCTACGATAGTTCCCATAGTACAAGCTTTGCTTAGTTTGGGACTAAAGTGTGATGTGTGAAATGTCCGTGAATATTTATTATTAATTTGATTTAAGCTCGTGTGTTCGATTCCGTGCCGGTACCAACCGATTTTTTCAATTTGGAAAATCTGTGATAAAGCTTGTTAGAGATCTCTATCTTGCCCAATCAAATCAAATGTTTCCTTTCCTATTTTTAAATTTTGACCCACTAAAGTTTATCAATTCATATTTAATTATTCCTAAAATAGCCATGATGAAACAAGTTAGCCTTTACACAGAAACACAGAACATAACAGATAATCCCATCGGTTTTACATAATAATTCAATTTTAACAACATTATCGGAATGCTCAAATTATACTGTTGTGCCGCTTTGTGAAATGTGATGACATCTTTATGGATCTTAAACAAAACAAACCTTGACCTAGGTCTAAGAGTTAGAAAATAACCTCATTTTAGCAAAACTTTTATTTAAGAAAAGGTAAATTATTTGTTAAAAAAACATGCTCGCAATATCACTCTCAAATTCGAAACCTGATTTTTTTTACCCAAGCCACTTTATCCCATAAAAATGTTCCAAACTGATTTGAGGCAACTAAATGGAGCATACAACACGTTGACAGGTTGTGTTGTAAGCGCTTATGTATAATATAGTACCTACTACTAGTAAAATCTATTATGTGGTCTAAGTTTCATGAACGCTCGGAACGCGTAAAGACAGCTATTGCCTAATATGGATCGACACGACCTAATTACGGCTTTCTGTAACTTTGTCCTTATACACTTCTCTAACTAAATGTTCTGAAAGTATCGAAAGATTGGATGGACATTTCATCGTTAAGCCCAGAATGCGAGAAAACCGCTACCCTCTGTAATAGATAGAGTCGGCCTGATTGTATTTTCTCTGGAACTCCGTAGTCCTTGTCACACAATTGAAATTGGTATGATCAGAAAATATAAAATAAATAATATTGAACAATCCACACAACATCATCTAGCCTCAAGCTAAGCAGAGCTTGTGTTATGGGTACTAGAAGACTGACATTAACACAATACATTACATAGATTTTCTCGTAGTCAAATAAAAATTAATTGACTATTATTCGTGGACATTGTACCTAAACATCGCGCTCTAGTCTCAAACTTAGAGATATTCTTTATTATAGAAACATAACAAATACCCAGAACACCCGGAATAAATATTTGCAGATTAATAAATATCATTTCAACATTTTGTTTTTTGAAGTTGTATACCTTGGATGCCTTGCAAATAAACTCACAAACCGAGAAATAGAACAAAGCAATCCAGGAACCCGATAGCGGCGCCGTCAGCCGCCTGTGACGTCGACAAGAGTGTCGCATTCAAGGACGAGTTACATTTGATACAGGAAACCACATGATGTTCATGGATTTTGAATGACACCTACACATATACTTTATAGACAGGCAAACTGATACCTGTACCTTTACCATGAGATGTCACAGTAAAATCGCTTGACTTTACTACAGTAGTTACGTCAATATTAGTATTACGAATTTTAGTACCCAACTATCCGCTAGAGGCGCTGTACAAATCTTCATACATTTTTTTAACTACAGACGCTAGCGAGTATAGTAAAAACTCATGGTAGAGCTACAGTTCAGAAACAACAAGTTTTGTTTAAATATAATATTATTTTAATGGTAAATTACTCGGAGGTTGAATTTGCCCGCCATCACAGCTATTGCAACCGATTTATTTTTATATGATCCTATAAAAAAAATTTCTTTGCTGGAGTAAATAAAACAAAGAAATATCTCAGCTGATTTTAAGTGTCTGCCGATAGCAATGCCTAATCGAGCACGTCTACAAGCCCTGTTATGCCTTTAAATGTATAATTTCAAGTACTTACTTAATACTTTTTTTGTGTCAATATTTTCGCTTTAAATCTAACTTTATATTATGCAAAGGAATATCTATCTAGTGCCGTGCCAGCAACAATTCGCCAACCAATTATACCCAAAACTGCTCAAAATAATGCGTATGCAATAACGACACTATTACAAACACGAATTAAATGTATATTTGATCTAATAAGTTGATCCATAACAATGATGGTGATGTTATTGCTTAGATATTATTGCTAAACAAATGCAATTTCATATTTGAATCTTATTGCTGTGGTATAAAGTTGAAATTGGCAAGTAGTGTTCTTCGATGGGTATAAACGGTATAATGAAAACGGTGACCTACATACGGAAGGGTACTGTAGATGTATCGTGTCGTTTGTTGCGAAGATGTTGTTTTTTGTAAAATAGACTTTATGTTACTGAAATAAAAGGTTATATTTCAAACCAAAAGTTTTGATGATTGTCTTAATAGAAAACTCACCATTTTTTGCTATTATTTTCTATTAAAGAAGGTATAAATATCCTTTATTGAGTATGATTTGTAGAGCTGATGTGTGTTCATATGGACTGACTGAAAAAAGAACATAAGTATAAGTATAAATATATATTGAGTATGATTTGTAGAGCTGATGTGTGTTTATATGGACTGACTAAAAATAGGATATAAGTACTTACATGTTATTTTTTCTCGTATTTAGGTAAACTGCGGAAGCACTAATGCACTAAAATTTTAACACTAACGTCACTCACAACAATTTCGTATCACCAAAACTAAATAAAACTGAAAACTTTGATAAAAGAACACTACAATTAATTTTTGCAAACATTTGAATGACGCTCCATATAAAAATAACAAATCGGCGTTCATCAATTCTAGTTCTAAATTCAAATTTTAAATATCGAATAATTTTTATTTTATGCCTGCAGGGCCATCATGTTTTTTTATTGAGTGCCAGTTTAACCGCTTATCGAAAAAGGTTTTAGCCACTTGTGAACCCGGAAAAATTATGAAAGAGTTCCACGTATTCTGTAATTTATGCAATTTTAACTTCTATTCCCGCATTAAAAAACTCAAAGTTGCTTGCTCATTCGATTCTAAAGCTTAATCTTCATTAATATATAGCTTTTATAATCAGATCACGTCGCCAGCAAACGTGACGCTGCCCTCATCTGTACATATTAGATTTTGCTTCCATTATGCGGACAGATTATACTGCTATGACAAATGTTTATAGCCCGGGATTAAATGTCACTCCCGTGTCCTACATTTTTGATTGTGACCACTTTTAGTAACGAATTTTGCGATGAAAGTGTCCCTTAAATTGGATGAAATGTAAATATTAGATTCTATTTGATACTCACTCATTCGTCGGATATTTATATTGTATAAAAAAAAAAAATATACAATTTTTTTGCTTTAATTTATTTTATTTATCTGCCTTCTATGCTAGTAGGTTTGACCACCACCAAGAACATTTGTGTGATGCTAAAATAATTGACGGGTTTCGAAATGATCAAGTATTCTATGAAGGTATATAACAAACAAAATACAATAACATAATTTAATTAGAATACCATCTAATACTCATAGTGTTTTTTTTTTAATGCCAAAGCAGGCAGACGAGCTTGCGGGCCACCTGATGGGAAGTGGTCACCGCCGCCCATGGACACCTGCAACACCATAGGCATTGCCGGCTTTTGCTTAATCACGTTGTATACGACTAAAATAAAATACCCATAAATATTTTTTTTAATTTTTATTGCTAATATACCTATTTTGAAATACAAGCATCAAACATAAACCTTCTTGGTTACGTACTTCACCAATTGACTTGTACATGGACACTCCTATTCTTATCAGACATCGGATATGTTGTGAAGGAGCGGCACGCATCACTAAGTACAGTCGTGTCGAAACATGTTCATTTATTTACTAGCGAGCGAAGCATCTCAGCTTTGAAATTCGCCGAAAAGGCGTAAAGGTATAAATAAAAAGATTGCCGTACTTTCGCCATTCAATCTCATAATTTTGAATAACAATTATCTATTTATCTAAAAAATAATGTCAGCCTTAAAATAAAATATTTGTGTTCGTATAAATATAAACCGGAAATAAAAATAAACACAAATGCTTTGATTGAGCGAACCTCAGCATTTGTTTTTGTTTATTTTTGGATAGTAACTGTCGTTTTCTCGCACTGAAATGTCCTTAAAATTAGTGTTTTGATAGTATTCCATGTGTGTCAATAAACTATGTTTCTACGTATTACTGACTGCGATAGTATTTCAGATGAACAAATTACTTGATGCTTTCAAAGAGCTTGACACAACTTGCTCATGTTGATTTTCATAATTTACGTCCACGACTGTACATAGCAGTCTTCATTCCATTCGCTTGATTAAAATTATGTTATTTCTGTTCATTGCTCGAAGCGTTGTGGACTTGACTGTACTTGGAAAAATACACGTTCATTTATTTATTTGCGCAAATCGTACACAATAAAAACATAATAAAGTGAACAGGGGTGGTACGCACAAATAATAATGACAGTCAAAAACGTATCGTAAATGTAGCATATTAAAGATACACTGCGTGGTGACTAGGCCCGTTCGATAGTTAGGCTGGTATCGACACGCAGTGTGACTCAAAGTCTACAAAACGCGGTTGCTGTCAGATATATTCGTGATTGCCTCTCTGAACAAGGAACATCACGCCTCGTCAACCTAAATCGTACTCGTAGAACATAACGAGACGTGTTCGGGGAGGTATATTTATTTATTTTCGAATATAGCTGACAAGAAATGTAGGATTTTTTAGGTTACTAGCAAAATGCCCATGATTTAAGACCGTACAGACCATACCATATACAGACATTTATATTAGGGGGGTCCCCATGAACCGCCGTTGAACGTACTTAGATTAAAAAAGGTGAACAATCGTTGACGTATGATACCGGTAGAGTATTCGAATCACATTGCATGTCAATGCTAGATCAACTACCAACCGTTGCTTCATCACTGCGCAGTGTGTCAGTAAATCCTTTTTACTGTGGTGTTTCCTCAAATTGCTTTTAATTCAAAGTTTATCACGCTCAAAGCCACCTGTTGATCACGCGTCGTAACATCACACAAGTTGATGGCGTATGTAACGTGGCAAAAGTTACTCGTTATGGTGAATAAGCACATCGTAAAATAGGAAAACTTGGGTTTTCTGGATAAAATTGTTACTACTATTTTATATGTTTTCTTCTATTCTGTTTCGAGTGAACTGAGGTTATTGACCTTGCGAAGTAATTTTTTTAAATCATACCACCATGGGCTGATAATCATTTTATTATTATTTTTAATAAACCCAAAAGAGTATAAGTTAAGTAATAAGATCCCACGCATTTTATTTCATACAATGATTGTATCATGTAAAGTATTTTCTATCTGATATAACGTTACTTAACAGCGATTAAATCAAATACTTACTTACATGAAAAAAAATATTTTTTAAGACTTATTTAAACAAGATAATAGGCTAGTAATACTAACTAAAAACTAAAAACGAAACGCTTTTTCATCTTTCGTTAGTTCACTAATTCACGAATACAACATCGATGAAAAGCTTCAGAAACAACCTACTTACCCCAACCAATAACCTTCCGTCATCCCCACTTAAGTCATCTGCGGCTGGTTATAATGATAACTATGTTACGTGTAACGGACTCAGGTAGCCGTCAGAAAGATTAATTTTTAAAATGGACGATCCGTAAGGGCCTTGCCGAGCTAATAGCGTTTTGAAAAAATGTGAAAAATATATAGGTAATATTCGGTTTAAAGAAGAAATAAATAAATAAAAATACAATAATTTCGACCCGATGCTCTTTATTGTCTTTGTCTGTCTACAAGCTATCTGGAAGAAATAGCTTAATATGACTTAATAAGACTGCTCTTTGCATTTCATTTACTAAACTAAGTACTATAAGCTAATGTTTCTGTAAGCTACTACAAGCTAATGCTTCTGTGTCTTTACAAAAGCTATCTGGAAGAAATAGCTTAAAGCAATTAGACCGCCTATTGTATATTGCTCTCTTGTTTTGTTTTCGTTTTATTTTGGTACACAAAAAAGATTTATTATACCTTAGTCTTGTCAACCTTACGAGAAAGGACGGCAGATTCTATTAGTCAAATCCACTTTAATAAGGAAACTACAGCTATGTTATGATGACTAAGTAAATATTCGTAAGTAAATACAAAAACAAACAACTCAACTCACCTCACAAAGACGAGTAATGGGTAAAGAATGGGCACCTAATATGTACCTTTTATACAGAATGGTTTTTTGAGAAGGGCGGTAATGGTGTCCTTCTCAAAAATCACCTTGTTTGTATAAGGCGATTCATATCTAATTATTTTCGTGATTTAACGGAATAATGAATATTTGACTTAGATTTTGACTAAAGGACGCTGATATTATTCGCTAAAACACCACCCAAGTCCTCTGTTTAAGACTCAATCAGCAAGTCAGCTACCCTTGTTCAAATGCGGTTTTACAACCAGTCAACTTCTGTTCATAATAAATTGAGTTTAACCGACCCCCATTATATCAGATATTTATTTTATTGGAGCCTATAGGAGTTTTGATGTCTGTTTGGAAGTTTTGTTGGGTTGCCATTTTGTATTGTGGAGAGATAAAACGTAAACTTAACTTTATAATAGTTTATTCACAAATAAAGTTACGACTATTACAATATTTACAAAATGTACATAGGCATGTAAAATACATAAGAAACAGTAACAGTTGAGCTATCTAGACCGTTGCAAACGACCTGTAGGTCTACCATGAGTTTTTACTATACCATATTTACTAGAGTCTGTCAAGCGAAAGATGGCCCTGATAAATCGCGGCAAATTCAAAAACTATTAGTATGGCAATACATTAAATAATAGGATAACTTGGAATTACATAATTTGATACTTTGATATTATTCTAAATAAATATACTTACATAATTTTTGATGATGATTATGAATAAGTAGATGATATACTATTGCCATACTAATAGTTTTTGAATTTGCCGCGATTTATCAGGGCCATCTTTCGCTTGACAGACTCTATACTCGCTAGCGTCTGTAGTTAAAAAAATGTATTAAGATTTGTACAGCGCCTCTAGCGGATAGTTTGGTACTAAAATTTGTCATACTAATATTGACGTAACTACTACTACTAGTAAAGTCAGGCGATTTTACTGTGACAACTCATGGTAGATACACTGTAGATAGCTCAACTATTTAACTTGCTAAAACCAGTTTTGTGACCAGTTTAAAACCCAGGACCTTTTTCTAGCTGTTTTTGCCGCAAAGCAGTGATGCAGTGTTTCAGTGAAGTGGGTGACAGTTCAATTAATAACAATTGTGACTTTACTAAGGTTAAGACGATGGGTGTAGTGCAATGGACCTCTAACCACGTCTACCGTAGGATTCTTTTCCGTTCATTCAGGCTCTGATCGCGAACTGGCACCTAGAATTTCATATGAGACTATTCAAAATGATTCTTTTCTTTGTCTGTAAAAAATCACTTAACACTTGACAATTGCCAGGTAGCTTACAGTGATTACCACTAAACATTGCCTTGGTTCGTTATTTAGTAAGTATTTATAAAAAAAAACAATCGAAAGATTTCGGTCATTGCTACATTTTACCTACCTATTTATGACTCAATATATAAAAAGTTTTCGAATACCGAAATGACTTTCTACTTGTTATAGAATAACGCAAATACGGATAGAATTGGAACACATAAATAGTATTTTCATGTCTAGAAGGATGTTTTAATTAATGGCTATCTAATCAGCAGTTACATCAAAAGGGATAGCGTAACGGCTGGCCTGATAAATTGAATCTAATGCTCTAGTAATTAACTTTTAATTAATTCTCATTTTGCTTATCCTTAAATGGAGCATCCGATCAATTAATGTTAACTAAATATAAAGGTTAAAAATACACCATTAAGCCGTTAGTTTTGTAAATTTTTAGTTAACATCATTATGGAAATAAACATAACGAGTTAATATCTATTGATGTTTATTAATGACCTATAACGAAAGTTACTAATAAAGTACTATGAACTATAGGTACGTGATAGCTCAACTATTTCAAATCATTTTTTCATATTTAGGGTCATTTTACACAAAGTTCTAAGTCTTAACTACGCTAAGATACAATGAAAACCAGAATACAGATAGTTTTTTTTCGTACATAATGTAGGGAATCAGGTGATGAAATGTAAAACTCGAGGATAATAACTTTTCACACTTATATTTAACAAATTGAACAACCTATCTACACTATGGCTCGATCCAGACTGCCCGTCCATTCGCTCGCCATCTTGCCTTTCTCTTTACAAAAATGATAATATTTCTAGATCTTAAATTAAATATTAAAAATAATATTAATTATGTAATACAGTATTAAAAATAAATTAGTAATTTTAACATGTATATAATATATTATTTAAAAATAAACAAGTATTTCCTTCCGTGAACTAAAAATGATAAAACGACTTATGTTTCAATACTTTTTAAAATAAAACTATGTTTATAAAACTATGATAGCAAGCAGCAAACTGTAATTAAATGACAATCATGATTTATCACTACAAAATAAGTTATAATTCTAACATTCGGCCTTTCCTGACCTTAAGTTTGTCCTCAAACTTAGAGCGATGCTTTGATAGTAAAATAATCTTAGATATAAATCCAGTCAATGGATCTATCAACATTACACTGCCCACCAAACAATTACAATAAAACTTCAGTCAATGGATCTTTCAATATTAGACTGCCATCCAAATAAATAAATAAATAAATCATAAATTCAGTCAATGGATCTATCAACATTAGACTGCCATCCAAATAAATACAACATAAATTCAGTCAATGGATCTATCAACATTAGACTGCCATCCAAATAAATAAATAAATAAATCATAAATTCAGTCAATGGATCTATCAACATTAGACTGCCATCCTTTTTTTTCTTATTTTTTTTTTTTTTTATAAATAAATAAATAAAACATAAATTCAGTCAATGGATCTATCAACATTAGACTGCCATCCAAATAAATAAATAAATAAATCATAAATTCAGTCAATGGATCTATCAACATTAGACTGCCATCCTTTTTTTCTTATTTTTTTTTTTATAAATAAATAAATAAAACATAAATTCAGTCAATGGATCTATCAACATTAGACTGCCATCCTTTTTTTCTTATTTTTTTTTTTATAAATAAATAAATAAAACATAAATTCAGTCAATGGATCTATCAACATTAGACTGCCAGCCAAATAACAATATATATATATTTCTTTTTTTTTTTTTTTTTTACTTTGAAATAAAATACAAGTAAATAACTTTATTCACAAACAAACTAACGACTTTACATTATTTACAAAATGTACATTCAACCGTCATAAATTGATTATCTCAATAAGAAATTCATTATAACAAAAACCATGAATGTCAGGATTAACAACTCTAAACCCATTTGGGCATAGTAACAGCCTATTTTTACTCGTTGGACAATACTGGAGAGGTCCTATTTATACTCTTTTCGTTTTTAAAAAGTCAACCGAGGTTATTTTTGCTGATCCGGCCATACTGCTGATCTGGTAGCCTCTACCAGACTTAATCTACTACTGCTCCAGCTGAAGGCAGCAGGCACGAACTGTAGGCACGAACTGCAGGCACGAACTGCAGGGACGGCTACATCACGCGGTTGACTGAGGCACCTGTCATCAAGGGTGCAAGTGAATGACCAGTCTCCGCACCAAGCAACCATTGTTCAGTCGCAAAGACAGTAGAGCCAATTACCATTGTGTACTTCATTATGCAATGTCAAATCCTTTACATCTAACATCTCCATTGAAAACCTGTACAAAATTGTAATAATAATTAGTTTCATTTATTTCATCATACCAGATTAGTTTACTAGTCCGCTAGTAACAGAGCGTCAAAATAACAAGCGCTGGCTCGTATGTATTTGACTACACTCAAACCATGTAGTTTGTTCAAATAATAATAAAAGTATCCGTTAACAAAGGTATTCGCCAAAACCACTGTCAGATCTATTTACGATTGTTGACTCAAAAAGCCAGTAAAATCTTTGACACTACTCTCGCTCGGTCTAACCTGCAAAACATACAAAATCTTGTCAACATTTCGAATATTTTACATGTACCCAAATACTTTCTTTACTAAGAAACTATTGTCAGACTCGATGTCAAAAATTGTCAACAACATTTGACTCGAAAGAACTTTCTTTCACATTTCGAAACGGGAACGGCAAAACAAAGCTCAATCACACCTTTTAGTTGTACCTACACTACCTACTGTTCGATCATAAAACCTTATGAAAACACTAGCAGAGTGGGATTGTCTCACTGCAATGCACGACTGCTTCACTGCAAACACTACACACTACTAAACAACGTTGAAGTTAAAAACAAAACTTTAGTAAACCGTAAAAACTCGAATACAAAGAGAGTTGGAACATCGTGATGTCACTTTTTCTTACAACAAAATTCGGACATAAAGTATACAACTTTGAATTTGTTATAAGTGAAACCACACACACACCTTTATGTTCAAAACAAACATCGTCAAGTCCACACTTTACGATTGACTGACGTGACTTGAGAATTATTTCAATACGACACATGGCATAAGTACAGTTGTCATAGAACTCCTATGTATGACCGATACATAAAATCAAATGACTATCAGCGGGTAAATCATAAAACCATTCTTTCTCCTTTCAACTTATAAAACTCGAAACTCATGTAGTAGGAAATTAAATTAACGCTTTCGTCTATCATATCTCATGGTAAAAATATTATTCGACCAGCTTATTATGCGACCTCAATACGTAAACTTACACATTCGAAGTAAACAATTTCCACGATTGTATATCCAAATCAAAACAAAAATATTTGGTTTCAACGTCAATTAGTTGTGAAGTTACTTTTATCTGTAACCTGGTATTGTAAACCTAAGTAAAACGTCACGCACGTTAACTAGTGCTTTGTCTAAAAAAAACGCTAACGCCAACACAATAACAATAGACCAAAGATACTTCAGACTCTTGACACTCACAGACTCGTAACCAACACTGGCTAACATGAAATATATTTTTTTCAACTCGTCAACACAATATGAATTTTTGCAAAGTACCAACAAAAACTAAAACGAAAATTACAAGTCTCTGTTTATCATGCGTATTTTCACTCAATCATGACTTATGGTATTCTAGCTTGGGGAAACGCCTCTGACTCATCTAGGATATTCATACTCCAAAAGAATGCAATACGTTCTATTTTATTTATGAAGAACATAGAATCTTGTAGAGATAAGTTTAAGCAGCTAGGAATAATGACAATAGTAGGCGAGTATATTTATCAGAATTTAATGAATGTAAAATTAAATTATGGAAAGTTCAAATTAATTGGTGACTCTCACTCTTATGATACGAGAAATAAAAATAAAATATCGAACCCTAAACATAGACTTGCTAAAGTAGGTAGAAGCGTTCTATGCATAGGCATTAAATTGTTCAATAAGCTCCCTCAAGGTTTACAAAACTCAAACAATAATCACTTTAGTAGCACAGTGAGAAACTTTTTGACAAACAAATCATACTACAATCTTGACGAAGCTTTTGCTGACGAATTTAATAGTTTATAATGTCATTAATTGATTTATTTTGTTCATTAACGTTATTATTCTAATTTAATATATAATATAAATTACATAGTGATATGTAGAAATAATATAGGAACTAAATTGTAACATTTTTTTGACTTTTCCAAGTGTACATATAATTGTATCTTTGTGGAACAAAAATAAATTGAATTGAATTGAATTCTCGATTTCTAAGCGGTATGATTGGGTTGACCAGCACCACAACACGCTGTTGATCATACCGTTATCTAGAAGCTATGTACTGTTCACTCTTTGCATTAATAAACACACAACTGTATGTATGTACCAGCTAGTCTACCTTATGTATCCAGGTCTAAAATTTTTGGATCTAAAAACAAACGGATATCTGGACTAAATTAACTAACAATTATCAAGGTAAGTCGAATATGCGGAATGCAAACCTCTTACACACACTCTTGGACACTTAAATACTTTTGACGGACGACAAATACTTCAACACCTTTAAAAACTGTAACTTAAATACTTTTTGACGGACGATAAATAATTCAACACCTTTAAAAACTGTAACTAACGGTCTCACTCGATGATTTAGTTACCTAGGTAACAACAACCTCGCTAAACTTGATAAGAACATTTCTTGCTAACGAAATGTTTACTAGACTTAGAATAACTAATTACGTCCGCTGTCTACCCTACCGGATAGATTGGAAGTATGCTCTAAAGAGATAAAACGATTACTTCGCCATCAAATATATTTTCGACATTTTTCTACAAAAAGAATATTGCACGTTTCACCATTTTAAGATAGGTACCCTCAACGAAAAGAATGCGAGATTCGACTCAGTTCTCTTATCTCTTAACGAAAATGACGTCACTTGTTTTAGACAGAAAAAAAAATGTTCTTTCGATGTTATCACAAGCAGAACTAACGAAACCTAAATCTGTCTCATTGCACATTGCTAGAAATGAACATACACTAAGCCTTTAGCGCAAAACTATATCACACTTAACGGATAACGGGTAGTTTTCGATCGGACAAAATAATCTAAAAAGATCTTATAGAAACGACTTGAAGCGATAGTCGTTATTTCTTTTTGCATTTTACTAACAAAAAGTTCAAAAAAATAAAAAAATAAAAAAAATCTATCGGGCTGCAAATGACAGGGGCTCATACTAATGAGTTACCTTTATCACACACTAAACCACACCAATAGTCTACTAAACTCAACAAAGGCGCAAAATAAAACACCTAGCACAATCTACATATGTGGTATGGCTATAAATGCATATTTTACTGAAAGTTTACGAAATCGATTATGTTACTACCGTATAACATGTGCTCAACTCATTTTGAACTAGTGTGGGTCATTGACTACTCGCTCGAAGTCGACTACAAGCATCGCCCTTCAAGAATCGAACTGTCCGGGACCAGCATTTGCTTGTCTTAGACCAGCATTTACTTTAACGCGTTCGTTTTACCTACTACCCACACTAAAAAAATCGATATCTTGCGAACTAGAATTGATGTACAGAATCAAAGTAAATGATTGGATCTGACCTTGCATAACGCGCTCATCACTACAATGAGGCGTTCAGTGGTAGTTGTCCAATAAGTAAGCACCCTCAAGGGGCTCACACACGTACTAATGCACTTCTCCGATGTCTCGATCTTTGCTGCCGATGCGACTCGTGTTCGTGGCGTTGGCGACGACGTCTTTTTCTTCTGTTCTTGGAAGAGTTTTTTTTTTGAATCTGAAAAACTGTTCTCCAAACTGGTGCTACGATATCGGCGTTTCTTTCGGTGTCGAGATCGAGAGCTCATACCCTCACGCTCTTCTTCATTTTCGTGCACCATACCATGGTCCTTTTGCCACTTCTGATGTAGGGAATCAGGTGATGAAATGTAAAACTCGAGGATAATAACTTTTCACACTTATATTTAACAAATTGAACAACCTATCTACACTATGGCTCGATCCAGACTGCCCGTCCATTCGCTCGCCATCTTGCCTTTCTCTTTACAAAAATGATAATATTTCTAGATCTTAAATTAAATATTAAAAATAATATTAATTATGTAATACAGTATTAAAAATAAATTAGTAATTTTAACATGTATATAATATATTATTTAAAAATAAACAAGTATTTCCTTCCGTGAACTAAAAATGATAAAACGACTTATGTTTCAATACTTTTTAAAATAAAACTATGTTTATAAAACTATGATAGCAAGCAGCAAACTGTAATTAAATGACAATCATGATTTATCACTACAAAATAAGTTATAATTCTAACAATAATTGTAGCATCGCCCACATACAATACATAGTATATTGTAAATGCTACACCTACTTGTTATTAGTCTTTCCCTACTATTTCGTTTTCGTTTGATCTTTTTCCCAAAACATTTCGACAATCTCGAAAAATCTTTGAAAGCTCGTGAGAGAGTAATATTTTCTCGTGCAATTTCCCCACCATTATAGTCTAGGAGCTTGCCCATTTGCGCTCACGTTTTGTATTTGATACGCTCCACAGCCCCATTATGAGGCGTCTTGGACGAGATAAAGTGGCCAGCTAGCCTTGTGGCCGCTCAATTTATGATGGTACTAACCTACGATTCTTTAAGAGTTGCGATAATCTTTTGACCTTTTGTTTCTACTCTATTTATTTTCTGGAACTTGATCATTGGTAAAACTAAAGTCTATATAGACAAGCGTAAGTATGTCGTAATGGTAATGTTAGAATATTGTCAAATAATAATGTTCATCACACAAACATTTGCCCTAGAAATCTAACCTACAAGCAACCATGCTGTGGGTTTGCCACAGCATGGTAGGCAGAGCTACTACCAACTGAGCTGTGTCAAAATAATATAAATTCTTTTGAATTTATTCACAATATTTATAAATAAAGCTTCTCAGAACGACGCGACAGTATTTTCTTGCAAAAATATCTTTTAACAAATACAGTTCTAAACATAGACAATTCTTCTCGGGTTCTCTTCAATCACACCCACGTAAGCCTTCACAAACAACATACATTTTAATAGTCGTGAACCCGTGTTGGCACGTTCATTACTGGCTGTATTGAGAGTCATCGACGTACTCGGTCCAGTTTGAGGCTTAGCACAGGACAGTGAGCAAAAGAAGGATATCTATCAAACGATTTCAGCCGAACGCTGGAAGATTATTTTTTCAGCCAGCGTTTGGCTGAAATCGTTCATTGTTCATTAATTTTCATTGTAAATAAAAGGGTATCAATGTTGTCCAACCAGGAAACACTAAAATGTTAGTCACATCTTATATTTTTATTATTAATGTATCTGTAATGTTTGTCATATCTTAAATAAATTTCATTTCATTTCAAATTAAGCATTTCTTAGTTCTTTATTTAATACCTTTTCATTTGTTTACTGCGTTTTTTATATACTGTGTTCTTTTTTGTGTTATCAAACTAAAATAAAGTGTCAACATGCGAAAACTTCAATGATTAATATAATTGTGATTCTATATTAATTATTGCCGTTAAAAAATACTATTTTTTCCAGAAAATAATCTATAAACATAAACACATATTGATTACATATGATTAGAACTAAATCAGTAAAAAGTGCTTTTACAGCAATACATTGGTCACATGAAAATGCATTGAAAATACGAGAAATGTGCTTGATATATTATTAGGAAGTGGCTATAAATAACCCCTTTTAACCCCTTCACAGAGCCTTAAGAGATCGATTACTTATAAGATATGATCATTTTTATAGGAACCATTATCTCTCATGGCTTATGCTGGTAGCCATAACACGTATTATAATTTATTTAGGTTATCTATACTAATCTATACTTCAATACTAATATTAAAGTTTGTGTGTTTGTTAAATTGTAAGGGGTAATCTCGGGATCTACTGAACTGATTTTAAAAATTCACCAACAGAATGCCACATTATTGCTGAGTTTCATAGGATAAATAAAAAACCGAAAATTAAAAATTATTTTACGTGGTAGGTTTATGCTCAACGAAGTGGGCACGGGTCAGCTAGTTGTTTATATTTTTATTTGCGTATTTGATGGTGCGAATAAACATTTTCTATTTTTATTTATACTTATTCTTTTCAATTCAATTCAATTGGGACATCAAAGTTGTCCTACTGCCTTAGCTGGTCCTGCAAATACTTCAACTAGTAGGTACGCTGAGTTTGCCATGGCAACGAATAATCCAGTTATTTAGTTAGGTCCTACTTGACTCGAGTGTGGAATTTCACGCTTACGAACAAAATTAGATAGCGCGCTCAGAGAGTCTAGTACGAGTTTTGGTGTCTACTATCGTTGTAAAGTGCCTGGCGTCTAGTGCGACAGCGTAGGCTGATTTTGCATATCGAGTTCAAGCTTCTCAAAGAATCCGCTAGGGGCTCTGCTGTTTATACAAAGTCAGCGCTTATGTACCTACTGTCACGCTAATCGCTAGACCAATCGTATACATCAAAACTCATACTTATCACTTCTTTTTGTGTTTCAATGAGTAAACAACAACTTTCAAAGTTCGAATAAAACTCCGCCACTTATTCCCTAAAAACTCACTCTAGACTCTCAGATGTTAATTTCAAGTAATATATTAGTCTCCATTTTTGTAAAATCCTGTATTTAACAAACACTGGCTCCGACCTACACCAAGCCGGCAACTCCCGTCCACCGGCCGCCTCCCTTTCTCTGGAGACTCCCACTCCCTCTGTCGTATCCACGCCGTAAACGTACACATGACATTGACAGATTGAAGCTTGACGGTGACAGTTACCTTATCATGACTTGTGCAGCTAAGACAGCGAAAGCATCTACTTCGTAGACACTACAACCTCTTTCTTATTTTTATATTTTTAATTTACATAAGTAACAATAACCCTGTGGCTCTACCATGAGATGTCACAGCAAAATCGCCCGACTTCACCACAGCAGCCACGTCAATATCAGTATGACGAATTCCAGCACCCAACCATCCGCTAGAGGCGCCGTACAAATCCCCATACATTCCCCCAACCACAGACGCCAGCGAGCGCAGCAAATACAGTATAGTAAAAACTCATGGTAGAGCTACTGCACTATATTCCGTGTAGAATCGTACACTAATTTGAACATGGATATATTTTGTGCATTTTGCTCCATTTGTAGTATTGTAAGTCTTCTGACAGTTTATTATACACTTGCGTCTCGGGAGTGACTGGCTTACTCAAAACATGTACTTACCTAAAATCAATTACATATAATCTTATTTCTTAGTCAGTTCAATGCGTAAAGTTCTCCTATTCACCTTTTAACATTCTCTATTAAATATGCTGTAGAGTTGTAATTAGTAATGGTTTCTTCTCTCTACCATTTTTAACGTCAACGTTAATCTAGTACCTACCTACAATTTTCTGTTATATCTGAACCTCCATTATTTCCAGTCTCCATATTCCTCCTTCCCCTTTTTTTCATCTGTCTCTTATCACGATCTTTACTTCATAGTCATCGTATACCCATGCAGAACCCGTTATTTGTCTTTCAAATTGGGTTAATCTATATTAATCAAGCAGTTTTAATCTGATTTGGTTTTATTTATTTTTTATATTGATATGTATGTAACTATGTATTCTATGAAGAGAATATTGCATTCAGTCTTTAGTTACGTTTTGATCACAAGCGGTCCGATCCCTAGACCTAAACACTTTCATAGGTGACATCTTTCTCGAACAACTAAACATGTTAAGTACATAATCTTATCAATAATCTTCTTTATATCTTAAGTGGTCTACCCGCACGTAGTCATTGTTCCATCAAATCCTGTAATTATAGCAAAGTCTTACTTTGGATTCGATGGAGGTTCTTGACAAATTACGTCCAATGACGGCTAGCGTAAAATATTTACATTAATTGAACTAACAGATTTATTTTTTAAATTTACTATTTAGATAAAACTCATGATCTAGGACTACGTCGAGTAATATTATATTATGCCAAATGATTACTTTTAACCGATATTAGCTGCGTATGTTAAATAATTCATTGGGTACCCAAAAATAAGAATTTAGTTTCTGTTAATGTTACCTAGCAGCCTAGCGTAGCGATCATAGAACAAGTCATGTTGAAACTATCACGTCACATTTATTCAATATACTTTGGTCTCTGCCCAAACAGTGCAACAGTGCCATCTCTGTGCAACCAATTTAATGGTAAGCCCGTTTTCTGTGCAACCAATTTAATGGTAAGCTCGTTTTCTATGCAACCAATTGAATGGTAAGCCCAATCTTCGTGCAACCAATTTAATGGTAAGCCCAATTTCGTGCAACCAATTTAATGGTACGCTCAATCTCCGTGCAACCAATTTAATGGTACGCTCAAACTTCGTGCAACCAATTTAATGGTACGCTCAATCTTTGTGCAACCAATTTAATGGTACGCTCAATCTTCGTGCAACTATTTCAACAGAGACCTCATGGTTATTGGCCATGTTACTCATTTTACAGTGAATCATTGATTATCAATCAGACAACTCAATGGTCAATTCCCAATAAAATTATCAAGCTACTACCCGTTTATGATAAGTACGCCTATGTATGTATTCTTTACTTAAGCACCCAATGTTGTTCAGATACCTAATAATAATGTTATTTATTTGACAGTAGAGTAGGTAGATACATTTATTTAATCTTACATTTAGTTCAATAAACTAAATTAGTAAAGTACCTAGGTACTACTCCGCTAGACATTTAAGAACAAAATAGAGTTATAAACAACTTACGGCTGGTTTCTCGAACGATGATCAACGAAAAAATCTAATAATTACTATGTGTCAAACTCGTGATTTGGGTTTCCAGAAACCGGCCGTTAATTTTCACTCGTAATTTTCACATATTTAGAATGCGCACTTAAAGCCTTTTCATTTGATACCAAACACAATATTATGTCTTTTTTTTTTCACAGCAAAATTGATGACGTCATATAGCCTATGTCACCCGCGTTATGCAAACACTTTATTTGACACATCATTCGTTAAAATCGGCTGAATGGTTCATGAGCCACAACCACAAAGGGACAGATGAACATCCCACATACATAGGTAGATACATTTTACATATACAAAAATAATATGCTTAAACTGCCAAACACACAACCCTCAGTAGTCGGGTAATAGTAATAAGATTAAAACATAGGTTAGATGTATAAGTATGAATAATTACACTACTAGTACGTAGCTGAGTAGTTTAGTATCTAGGTACCTACTACAAGAGTGTTCTAACAGACTGGACTCTTTGACAAATACTTACATTCTCTTTACTTTTTAAAAAACGAGTAGGTAAGTAACCAATTTGGAACTTAAATATAAGATTCGTAAAAACATTTTACTCGATGGATGTCTGACACAAGTTTGCGTCTTTATTGCTTGTTACCGAATAATCCGAATGCAAGTGTAAGTATCAAAGGTCAATGTAGGTACGACCAACACTCTGCGGCCAAACGCAAAATCGCAACAGCAGCGCTCAACAGTGCAAACCTTCTGATGTTTCCGAAATTATGATGATTCCTGTTCTTTTTTTTGTAATCGAATGCCACACCCACAGTTGTCCAATATAATAAAGAGGGAAGATCCGTCGGTTTGTATGTTTGTCCGTCACTCTCTTGACACGACCTAAAAATCTCTCAGCTGATTTAAAATCAGAATCACCACCGCGCCGTGCAATGGCTTTTAGAAAATAAATGACAAAGTGTGTAGGTAGGTAGGTATGTAAAGTTTGTAGAACAGAAGTCTCGCGCTCAGAATCTTTATGAACTTTGAAATCTATAATTTCAAATATATATATTTCTAGAAGGCCTTATTGGACTGTGGAATGATTTGACAAGAACCCGGTGAATACCTAATCGCGAAACAAACAATACCTACATAATAAGTAAATTTAATTTTTTTTAACGATCTGGATTATTACCCGTAATCGTCTATATATCTTGACTTAGTCTGACTACGCCAGCAACACTATCCTATCATACGATAATTAAACAAGAACAACGCTGCGCGTCATACTGCGCCAGCGTTGCGCGTTGTTGCCGCCCTGCAGTGCATGCAATATACCTACACGACATCAAATAATTTATATGTATCTCTTTAAAACCTTACATAGGTACATTGTCATTTTTTCTGTTAGTGTGTGTGTGCTCGCGTACAATATTCGATGATAAATATATTGAACTTACATTATCCAGAAGTAATATAACTTAGCCTGTTAGTTGCACTGAACCGCGCGCTAACACACGTATGGCGAACGAATAACTTTACCTTTGTTAGGAACATACCTCGTCTAGCTATTTTTATAGAATTTAATCATAGTAGTATTTAAGGTACTCGACATAGCACAATGACAAACCTCAGATTGTGGTTTTGAGATGATTTGACTAAGTTAAATTGACATCGCACTGGACCCCAGCAGCCAATTTAATTGTAATTCTTTGCAAGAAGAAAGATCACACAAAAATAACGGTAGGAACCAGGCCGCAAGCCTCCAGCCCGCTCCTCCAGGCCCCGGTCGCGCGGAACCGGCGGTACCCAGAACCAACCTGCATACAAAACGACTCCAAATGACCCCCGTGACCCCAATGAACAAACCATTATAGATTTTGATTTAGATTTTTGATGTACTTTGACAAACTTTTCATGTACCTACTTACCTACTGCGTTGTTTAACCTTTAATTATTATGAAATAATAAAATAAACTAGGCTACAACCCAATAGATACTTATGTTATTTGTATTATTTGGTTCAATAAAGTAAGTTTACCTACACAATAATAGGTAAATAAGCAACTTCACCTCAGAGGTGAGTTGATGTTAGGTTATGTTTTTGCATTTTCCATTAAATGAAAGTTACGTATACCAATTTGAACCCGATGAATAAGGTAGTTAATCAAAATAAACTCTAGAAGACCGTATTAATTAAATTGACTACCTTGTTACATTTCGCGCCGTAATGTGTGCGGCCCACACGCCACCAATGATCTTAACCATATTCCACAACAAATAAGATGCCATACCTGATTCCTTTCTTCCTTTTGACAATAAATATGGTTTCTACAGACCTTCATCCTCGTCGCCACTGTAAAATCCTGTATTTAACAAACACTGGCTCCGACCTACACCAAGCCGGCAACTCCCGTCCACCGGCCGCCTCCCTTTCTCTGGAGACTCCCACTCCCTCTGTCGTATCCACGCCGTAAACGTACACATGACATTGACAGATTGAAGCTTGACGGTGACAGTTACCTTATCATGACTTGTGCAGCTAAGACAGCGAAAGCATCTACTTCGTAGACACTACAATTTTGATCTCTGAAGTTCTAGGTAAAATTACTTGGAAGGTACACACAAGTTTCTTACAATTTGAATGAGTAATGAGTTTAGTTTGGCTATTTAGCAAGTTACCTACTGGTTAAGTAAGTTACATAATTGTATAGTTAGGAACAGCGTGTACGAGAAATTTGTTCATGAACTTTGTATTAGAATATATATGTATGTTACAGCTATAAGTAGGTACCTATATATTTAACAGTGTGGGCACCAAATATGCACGTCTTACTACTTCTGAGTCTAAGGTATTTTTTTTAATTATAATCATAAGTATGTGGATACTTTTAATAACGTAAAATAAATAAATAAATATTCACGGACATTTCACACATCACTCTCAGTCCCAAACTAAGTAAAGCTTGTTCTATGGGAACTAGATTTCTGATAGAATACTTATATATATTTTTTGTAAATATATTCATAGAATACATAGCAACACAAAACAAATATTTATGCTCATCACACAAACATTTGCTCTGGGTGGGAATCGAACCCACGACCCACAGCATGGAAGGCAGAGCTACTACCAACTGAGCTGTGACGCCAAAAAGTATTAGATAAAAAACTTTTATTCAAAAACCCACAATTTCTTATGTGTATCTTGCCTCTTATATCCTTACTAATCTGCTTAAACCCCCTGAGTGAAATCTTATGAAGCAGAATTATACATCCTTCAGCCGAGATACAATGTGACAAAGGATAATCCACCCTAATCCCTTGATACAAGAGTTATTGAATTCTTAAGAACGCCTAAGCTCAAATATTGATTCGGTTGTAATGGGCTGAACATCTATCGCTTGCAAGCGCTTATGAGATTTCAAGCAATATTTACGTATTAATAATCTTATATTTAAGTTTTTTTGAACTCATGTTGGAAACTTCAATATTTCCCCCTTTTTATATGTTCAAACTTTAAACTGCAATTGCATTTATTCAAGAAAATCACAAGGATCACTTTGAAACGTCTTACATACTAGATGATTCTAGGAGCCAGTTCGTCGCGACTAGAGTCTAGAAGAACTGGCAAGAAACTAGACCTGGATTAGGTCCGCTCTTTTATTGTTCAATAGTTACATTTTTTTGTATAGTCATATATTTTACCAAATTTTCTGAAAGTGTTAACATTGTTATTCAATCTTTTGTTCCAGGTAATCATCTGCTAATTATCCCCAAGTGTAGCTAACAATAATCACACATTGACGACTGTAAGTAGCTTAATTTATAAAAGATCGCAGCTCTAAAACTTAGACGCTAAGTGCGTTCGCAGCCTTAAGTACAGGATTGTTGAAACGGGACAGTAAGGGCAGGTACATATTGAAATCAAATGCAAACCGACATTACATTTTATGACAGCCGACTTCATTTAGGGATCGAAAGATTATAGGACCATTTAAGGTGAGACCTCTACTAGACCAGAAATCGTCATAGCTTCTCTTCTTTTAATTATTAACATTAATCGGTAATCAAGCCCTTACTTTCTCGCTTTAAAAATCCACTCTGTATGTAAAAACATTTTTCTGTAAATATTTTTCATATTAAACTCACTTTGTATTCACTAGAAATATATGTACACACATACATAAGAAATTCTCATTTTAAAACACGATATCGTCACGTTTTTGTATTATAGAGACTATTACTTACAAGTTATTCATATCAAACAAGATTATATCGTGCTGCCAGTAGTTGTTTTTTTCGACTGAGACTTACAGACCTATAGAAATGAGACAGGTATTGGCCGTTTATGTCAATTTCGTGAGTCCATTGCTAAGTCCATTCTGGTGGGCTATCCAGCAAGGGGAAACTTGCGTGACCGAATATCCTTTCAGTTGCAGTTCAGTTTCCGATGATTTTACTATAGTAACTCATCAGTATTCCGTGGCATTTTTGTGGACTGATATGACTGAGCTTTTTAAAATTATGACTGAACTGTTAAAAGTGTCGTCAATGCCGCGGTTTAGCACGTGGCCTACCTGATTTAAGCATGACCTACCTGATTTGAGCACGGTCTATCTAATTTTTCGTTAATTCTATCAAACGGTATGAAAATCGATCATTCAAAATATCAATAAAAGATGAAGAAGAAAACTGAACTGCAATTTGATCAAATAACAGTCCAAAAACATTTCAGTTATCAGGATACCCCCCTGTATGTCTATGGATACAACCATGCCGTGGTGTAGTTTAAACTCATTAATAACACATCGCCCATCATTTATCAAGTTCGCTCCGATAACAGTGTTGCGTTCTGGAAAATATATTATGAAAGACACAATATTGATTGCTTGACTGCCAGGAAAATACACACACGTTAGTTGAGTGTGACTCGAAATGACTGCTTTTTATTAACATACTTACAAATAAAGTACCGATTAGAGTTATTTTAAACTGGAATAAAATCTTCAAAAATCAGTGTCTTTTATTAACATACAAATAAAGTAGAATTAAAATTTTCAAAAAATCCTTGTTAACCAAATGGAAATAATAGAAATACTCACGTTTTTAGTTGATATACAGCATTACGGTACACAAATGACAATCGTAAACGTATCGTAAATTAATAGTATTTAAAATAGTTTTTTTCGTTCAATAGCCAAGCTGGTGACGACGTGCAGTGTGACTCGATACGTGCGAATTACGATACACAGCAACTGTCAGATTCGCTCGTGCTTACCATTTTAGACAATGAGATTAAAAAATATAGTACCCATAATACGATTTAGAATTTAGTTATAAAATCAGCTTTGAGATTTCTGATTCGAATTTACAATATTTGACTATAAAAACAAAAGCGTTAAATAAAAAACAATCACACATCGTTTTCCTGTTCTCAAAAAGTATCACGATTTCTCCGTACTTACTTACTTTACGCACGTCTTCGACAATTTCGTGAAATATCGCAAGCCATAGCTATAAATCTAACGGAGGCTATACTCAATATTTATGTGGCAATGATTTTCAAAGGCCGCTATAGGGATTTGTTTTATCTCACTCGTATTTGAAAGAACTATTGGCTGTTTCACACCACACTTACACTTTTTTTTTGCATGCTTTTAAAACGGATTCACTCTTCTATTACACATTCCCACACCCATAGTTAGGTACATTATGCTTAGATTTGATTATGGTACATCTCAAGATTTAAACAGTGTTACATACATACTACGCGAAATCCTAGAACCAAACAGTGTTTAACATACATACTGACTGTAAGAATACTGAACCCCAAGTACGAGTTTGAGCACACACAGATCGCAGAGACGTGATCGCCGAGCGGCACCGATTTTGTATGGAAATGTGGCGCTTGGTGATTGCGTCTCTACGATCCGTGTGTGCACTTGTACTTGGAATACTGAACACTAATCACCGTACACTGAGCCACACAAAGCACAATACAAAGGTTTCCTCAAAATATTGGGGGTTTCTATAACATGCTTTAAATAAATAAATATTAATAATGATATTGGACAATCCACACAACATCATCTAGCCCCAAGCTAAGCAGAGCTTGTGTTATGGGTACTAAAAGACTGACATACTTAATACAATAACATTACATAGATACGATACCCAGAACACCTGGAATAAATATTTGCAGATCATACAAACATTTATCCCAAGGCGGGAATCGAACCCGCCACCTTCCGCGTCGCAAGCGGACCTTCGCCCACCGAGCCACATCGGTCGTCAGTGTTTATCATACATACTGACTGTAAGAATACTGTACCCCAAGTACGAGTTTGTGCTCACACGGATCGCAGAGACGCAATCGTCTAGCGCCACCGATTTTGTATGGAAATCCAAGCAGCGCTCCTAGCTGATTTCTTGAGAAGCTTGGATTTCCATACAAAATCGGTGGCGCGTCTCTGCGATCCGTGTGTGCACAAACTCGTACTTGGGGTACAGTATTCTTACAGTCAGTATGTTTGTAACATCTGTCTGGTTCTTGGGATGTACCATAATCAAATATATGCATAATGTACCAAACTATGGGTGTGGGAATGAGTAATAGAATAGCGGATCGATCTTAAAAGCATGCACTTGGGGTACTGAACACGAACCACCGTACACTGAGCCACACAAAGCACAATACAAAGGTTTCCTCAGAATGTTGGGGGTTTGTATAACCTGCTTTAACTTTGGTGTTGGTGTTGCAGTGGCAAGTCCCCCGGGCGGCGCGGGCGCTCCGCGGGAGGAGGCGCCTCGGCCCCCGCCGCCCCCCGCACCCCGCAACGGCACCCCTCCCAGTAAGCACGCTTCTCGACATGCAGGTCAATCACGCATTTTTTTTATCATTCTTCCTGTACCTCTACCATGAGTTGTCACAGTAAAATCGCCTGAAAAAAATGTATGAAGATTTGTACAGCGCCTCTAGCGGATAGTTGGGTACTAAAATTCATAATACTAATATTTACGTAACTACTGTAGTAGAGTCAGGCGATTTTATTGTGACAACTCATGGTAGAGGTACAGAACAAAACTAGTCAGTAGCTCTACCATGAGTTTTTACTATACTATATAATACTATACTCGCTAGCGTCTGTAGTTAAAAAAATGTATGAAGATTTGTTCGCATCTAGCGGATAGTTGGGTACTAAAATTCGTAATACTAATATTTACGTAACCATGTAGTAGAGTCAGGCGATTTTACTGTGACAACTTATGGTAGAGGTACTGATATGTATGTATTTGTAATCTTATCGTCCGTGCTTCCTGACATTGTTCATTTGGAATGTATCTATATTTTCTTTGTAAAATTTGTCTTGTAAATGTCGTACTGCATGTTTGTTATATTTCATTAATTGAACTCTTCGAATAGATATTTTCAAATATAAATTTATTTATTTTATAATAATGATAATTTAATATGAATGCAAAGAATTACCAGTAATTGATCACAATAGTTATCTCTTACTTTTTATGATTCTTCTTGTGATTTTACGGTTTTATCGTTGACAAAATAGGCCTCTGACGTTGATATGTCACTGCCAGTGATCCATTACTATCCCTTCCGTAAATCCTATACTATTGGTCCCAACGGGCTTTCCGTTAGTACTGTTTACTCAGTACCGTTGCCTAGCAACCGGGTCAGCCCACTCCGCAAAATTGCACCGAATCGTTACACAATAGCGATTTAATCAAGCTTTGTTTTGGCTTTGCCCTGTATCAGATATCTGGTTTATTTGGCGAGAAAAGTGCCGGATAAGTGAGCTATACTTCCGAGTTTACACTTCATTAGATAAGTTACACTGCGACAGAAAGCGGTAAACTTTAGTCCTAGCGCAGTGCGATCTTACTTGACAAGTGTAATATAGTAATGATATTTTTAAAGTAATTGTAATTTATATTTACTAAAACTAATAATCATGATTTAGTTTGTTTTATTTAAAAAAAAACAGCAATCACAATTAACAAGCTTAAAGCTTAACTAAGTGTTATTATCTAGCCAATTATAAGTTTTCCTAAATAGTGTAATTAGTTAAGTACTAATTTAGATCTCGCAAACAGAAAAAAAGAAACTAATAAAAAATAAAGCAAAGTCACATGAAACAATGTGGTTAGAAAATGTATTTTAAGCATTGAAATAATATCTTTGCCATTGAAAATAAAACATATATTTATGGAAACGTTACCGTACGTTCAGTACACTTATAATTATATAAGTAACAAGTAATATCCCCACAGATTTCAGTTTAAACAAATATCCAACCCCTTTTAGAATATACTGTAGCAAGTCGCTTTGTTCTCAAAGACAATAATAATTTAATTTTGAACCCATCAAGTGTAACAAGGATGTTATACCCTAAATAAACATTGAAAGAGAATATTATATCAAGGTAATTGTTAATGTACTGAAGTTGCTGCTAGGTAAGATTGGAACAATGAAAAATGATATTTTTAGATGAAAATCTGCACATTTTTAATACTTGAGGGGGTGTTCTGGGTATATTATATGTATAAAAAAATATCATTAGTATTAAGTATGTCAGTCTTCTAGTACCCATAACACAAGTTCTGCTTAGCTTTGGGCTAGATGATGTTGTGTGGATTGTCCAGCATTATTTATTTATATTTAGAAAATATTGTTTTTATTTTACTAGTTTTTAATTTTGTTTCATTTTGCTTCAAATATTTTTATTGTTTTACCTAATGTAACTTAATGTTCATAATACCACGGATAAAGAAGAGAGGTATCTCCTTATACAGGTATTACATACTTAAAAGGAGGTATCCAACCACTGTGTATACATATCTAGCTAATAATAATTTACGTTAATGAATAATAAATAATGCTGTACAATCCACACAACATCATCTAGCCCCAAGCTAAGCAGAGCTTGTGTTATGGGTACTAGAAGACTGACATACTTAATATAATGCATTACATAGATAAATATTTTTATTATACATAAATAAACCATTTTTATTTTTTTTTGTATTATCGTGTACTATTATGTAAATTAACAATATTGTATTGTCAACAGAACAAGGCGCCCTCACGATTGTCCGTCGCTCGTCGAGTCGCGGTAAAGAGCGGGAGAGTAGCTCGACGCCCACTGACGAACAACTCGACCAACTCGACCTCGACACCGAACACTTGCCCGCCGTCGACACGCCCGACGCATGTGACAAGGCCGCGCTTAGGTAACACTTTACTTCTATTTATTTTTACATTTTTTTAAATTTTTTACATTTTTTTTCATTTTTTACACATTTTTATTTTTTTTATATTTTTTTTACATTTTTTAAATTTTTCAATCATTGTTTTACATTCTTTACATTTTTTTACATTGGTTTACTTTTTTACATTTTTTTATCATATATTTACATCTACTTTTTTTTAGCGCAATAAGACCAATTGTACCTCTTATTTTTAATTGTATCATTTTTTTGGTGTACAATAATGATATATTCTATTATGAAAGGAAAAAAAATATTTTCAAGTGTTTGTTGACTGCATATAAGTAGTGATTTTGTATGTTTATAGATAGGACAAAAGTTATCTGATAAAATAGATGGACAATCGCAATTGTTGCAAAATAAGAGACGAAGACCGTGCTCAGTGTCGCTTCTTGAGATCTACGTCCAGCAGTGGACGTAGATCTCAAGAATAGGTTGATGATGATTGTAACAAGTAAACTCGAAAAAAACTGGATTGTTTTTGTACTATTAGAAAGCCACATTATCTTTGAGAAACAAGCTATTCTTATTATTATTACAACCTACTTTTTTTTAACTACTTCTGAATGTACATATATGAAACGTGTCACAAGATAGAAGTTCAAAACAAGCTACCGCAAGCAACATTTCAGAACTATATATATTTTGGTAAAAAAAAACATTGGTAGACATTTTTATGGACATTTGACAAGACTTCACGAGACTGCTACGTGCGTAGCACCTCGACATCAAGACGTGCGTAGCAGTGCTACGACTTTCGTAGCACTGCTACGTGCCTTGTGATGGCACGCTGCCAACTAATAAATCTAAGAGTTTTTGAATAAATATACAAGTATTATTTTGTCTCAAATATAAACAAAATTATACAATAAAAGTTAAAAAGCGGTACAAAGGTATTATTGTAAGTAAATAAAATAATAAATAAATATTCATGGACACATCACACCCCAGTCTCAAACTAAGCAAAGTTTGTACTATGGCTGGACCTATTGAACCTTTTTTTTGGTTGTTTTTGTTGTCAGGGGAAGGTTCTTATGAAGAAAAAATGTTAAAAATTTCGCGGAATGTTAGATATTTTAAGAACACTTAATTGTTAAGACAGGACAACGTCAGTTAGGTAATTATCTTATAAAACTAGCTAAAACATTTCTCAATAATTTCGACAAGTTTTTTCTCAAGAATAAGCTAGAATTTACTTTTAACACAGAAACATTATTTATTTAACCTCAAACAAACAGCCTAGCCTTAGATAAAATTCTGACAAAACTTACGTTCAAATTGTTGTTAGTTTAGGATGGCTTAGGACGTAAGCCTTTTATGCCATAAACCATTGTTACTCAATATATAATCCGACGGCTAGAATATTATATATACAGCGAGGGTCTTTTTGACCATTTCTCTTACAAGGCTTTATGTATTATTTTGAAAATTAATATAAACCAAAGATTATTCCACAAATAACAATTAAATAATAATGCTGGACAATTCACACAACATCTAGCCCCAAGCTAAGCAGAGCTTGTGTTATGGGTACTAGGAGACTGACATACTTAATACAATACATTACATAGATATTTTTTATTAAACATATAAAATACCCAGAACACCCGGAATAAATATTTGCAGATCTTACAAACATTTATCCAAAGGCGGGAATCGAACCCGCAACCTCCGCGTCGCAGGCAGACCTTCGCCCGCCGCGCCACATCGGTCGTCAATAATATAGAACAAAGATTATTCCAATATCAATTACTTAGATAATATATTTTTTCTGTTTCTTATTTGTTTTTAAGTCGTATATCTATTATCTAGTACCATGAATATTATAATTTAGTATAGTCTTAATAATTATATTAATATAATAGTATTCCCAACAATGCATTACAGTAATGCAGAAATGCATTGTAATATATATAATCACGGGTATTACCCAGACAATGCTCGTCAGTACAATAGCGGAGCAAATCAAACGTGATGTGATGTGATCTATCACAGTTCACTGGCACCAGTGTTACAGCGTGTTACACCGATCCACTGGCTTCAACTCTACTGTACAAACATTTATTGTGTTTTATAAAAAAATGCTGCCAAGGACCGGGATAAGTGGAGGGGTTTGGGAGAGGCCTTGGCGCAGCAGTGGGACGATTTAGGCTAAAACAAATAATTGAAAAAATTAAATACAAAAAAATACAAGTATTCAATTAGCAATCTAGTAAGGTTTGCTTAGTTTGGGACTTAAGCGTGATGTGTTAAATGTACATGAATATTTATTTATAAAGCATACTCTATTCAAAATACAGTCAATAGCTGCTGTAAAATGTTGTAAAAAATGAAATACATCTACTTTTTTACAATCGAAATCAATAGAAAATCGACATCGATATTACATAAATACGTATTTTTAAGAATATTGTTAGTCAATATTAATATTGTAAGAGTATTATATTATTGTTGAGATATTGGTCAAAAATAGGACCGTAAATAAGCTGATCAGTAGCTCTACCATGAGTTTTTACTATACTATATTTACTATACTCGCTAGCGTATGTAGTTAAAAAAATGTATGAAGATTTGTACAGCGCCTCTAGCGGATAGTTGGGTACTAAAATTCGTCATACTAATATTGACGTAACTACTGTAGTAAAGTTTTAAAGGTTTAAAGTTTTACTGTGACAACTCATGGTGGAGGTACAAATATTTATAGATCATACTGACCTGTCACTTACGTAGCCCAGCAGTAAAATACAATACCTAATGCTAGTTTTTGGTATAAGTATACCTACAAATAAAAAAATAATGGTAGTCTGTAAAGTCGGTTTACTGACGATAGTGAACGTGACAACTTCATGGAACGCCTCATAACGCCTCAGAACGCCTCATGAGTCATGTTTTTTCGTGCGTGCAGCCGGCTCTATCGAATTATAAGACGTTGTCACGTCAATAATGCTGGACAATCCACACCACATCACCAAGACCCAAGCTAAGCAGCGCTTGTGTTATGGGTACTAGAAGACTGACATACTTTATACAATACATTACATAGATAGATATTTTTTTATTGCATATCGTATAAATAGTATTTCAAATAAGGACACATCTCTTCTTTCCGTATCTGTTACGCAGCGAACGTTGAAAAAAGTTTCACCACAAACAATTTGAGATACACTGCTTGTCTGACATGCGCATTTCACTCGGCCGCGCGGACAATCGCCATGTTTCCACGCAATGTGACTGTTAATATCCGGACCTTTGTTTATCATTTGCAGTGGACCTCTAGTTGGTCGGCCAACGTTGGGTACCGTTGAAATGCAATATTGTTCACTGAAAACACGACGCATTTGAGTAGGTGAGGCAAATATGAAATAAGGCAAATATGTGAGGCAAATTGAGGTTATTCTGCCAACTTGCATATGATGTTGGATTTTATGAAGCAAATTTCGGTAAGGGATGGACATTTTATCACTGGGTGATATCAATATTAATAAAGGACTTACTAAATTATAAAATTTATTAATTTATTTTAATAAAAAATTAGTAGGTAATTATATTTATGGTAAAAAATTACAAAACGAACTTCAATTTTGACGACCGATGTGGCGCGGCGGGCGAAGGTCCGCCTGCGACACGAAGGTTGCGGGTTCGATTCCCGCCTTGGGATACATGTATGTAAAATCTGTATAATAAAAAAAAATATCTATCATAAGTATGGATTAATATAGTTTTAAGAGCTGTGGATTTTCTTTAATAAATAAAATAAAATAAATCTATGTAATGTATTATATAAAGTATGTCAGTCTTCTAGTACCCATAACACAAGCTCTGCTTAGCTTAGGGCTAGATGATGTTGTGTGGATTGTCCAGCATTATTTATTATATATTTTCAGCTTCAAAAAAACACAGTCGAGTTGAGAATTTTCTTTTTTTTTAAATCGGTTGAAGTTTCTCATACATGTCCTGCTTTATAGCGTAAATAATGAGCTGTGGAAGTTTTAATAATGTTGGTATTGTTTGAAAACTCCTGCGTTTGAGAACAATGTTTGAAAACACTCTACTTGAGTGTTGTAGGAAGAAAAGCGAAACAGATCTTGAACGATCCATTTCAATTAAAAACACATAACAAACAAAAAAAAATAATGGACCATGGAAACCTTGTTGGTTTTGTTATGAAATATATATAATGTTGTAAATAAACGGTTTCAATATGATTTTATAAATTTAATATTTTACTTGATATATTCACAAACAAACATACGACTAGATATTATAAATAAATATAAATAATTATTCTATTTTATAAATATTTTCTCGTAGGTACATATTGAAAATATTGTTAGTTTAAATTATTAAAAAACATACAATCGAGTTAGATAAATTTATATGCGTGAATCGTCTATAATATATACATATTTACATTATGTACATTTCACTCTACCATTAATTTACTTCCCGTAGTTCTAATGCTGGGGCCACATTAGCGGGCTACGGCGAATATTCGTGTTAACGCGATGTATGTGGCCGGGTACATCGTGTCATCGCGTAGTATTTAGACAAGAAGATCGCCTATACCCGAACACGATGTTTTTGTCGCGCCAACACGATACGAATATTCGCCCGCTAATGTAGCCGAAGCATTATTGCTTAGTACGGTACTCAAAGTGTCAAATGAATATAAACAAAAATATTTAAGAAAAATGGTTGTCTGTAAAGTCGGTTTACTGACGATAGTTGAACGTGACAACGTCAACGAACGGTATTGTAAGCGGTTCTGCAAAATAAATCGTCGTTCGAAACATCTTGGAACGCCTCAGAACGCCGGAACGCCGGAACGCTTCATGAGTCATGTTTTTTCGTGCGTGCAGCCGGCTCTATCGAATTATAAGACGTTGTCACGTCAAAAATATTTGCTCTTTTCTTTCGTTAAACTTTTGCAAATAATACAGGGTTATCCATCACGGGTCCCTACGGAGCGTCTAGATAACAGTGTCAAACGATTATAGCACACAACACAGCCCTTACCTAATAACGTAACTCTAATCCAATAGATTAGGGTTTATGGTTTAATGGTTAGGATCAAAGGGCTAAGTTCTAGACTATTTTTTTTAATGTACTATCTAACGGATATTACAAGTATAAAATTAAATAGAGTCTGGATATAACATAAGGGTATTCAAGACCTTAAATAAATTAATATTATGTATAATAATCAATCGTTTGACAAATCATTTATTTCAGTATTTATAAAATGTACATTTACATATAAAATACATAAGAAACAGCTGAGCTATCTACAGACCGTTGCAAACGATCTATAGATAATTCAACTGATCCAAATCAGTACCAATCTTATAATAATCTATAAGTTTTGTACAATCGATTTTTGGCCCTTACTAGATTTTTATATTTTTTTTTAGATTAATAATTTCACACCTAATTTTTTTTAAATATCGGTTTTTTGGGCTCCGTATAGAAATAGTACTATGAAGTTCTTTAAAATACGATTTTTAATACAGAAAACATAAAAATATATTTCAGCAGATTTTTGAGAAACTGTTTTAGTTAATTTATAAACGTTAATTAAGCTTTATTCTGTCTTGTATTTTTACGACTTAAAAAGAGCTGTTTTGTAAGTTTTTCGTGTCTGTCTATCTGTCTGTAGCATCATAGCTCTCATAAACCAATAAGTTATTTTTGTTAAAAGCTAACTTGATGTTCGTGATGTTGATTTTGATGTTGTTTGTTCTCATCGATCAGCCAAAGCTTTGGCAAAGCTGCACTAATCAACTAACGTCAACCAATAGCATCAAACGATGATAGATCGAATTGTGTGGTCAGCTACAGAACTCTGAGATAGACAGTAAAAGCTTAGACATAGACAACCTTAGAAAGTACTCATGAACATTTCACACGCATTTTAACTCCAAACTGAGCAATACTTGTACTTTGAGAACTAGATTTCTGTCAATTTTTTTTCTAAACACTTAACTTTCTTATCACAAAAATGTTCATTGACCAAGATCCTTATTGACAACCTTAGAAAGATTAACTCATAAACATTTCACATAACGCCTTCTAGCCCCACTAAGCAATACCTGTACTTTGGAAACAAGATTGAAAAATGTTATTTAGAAACATTTAACTTATTACTTGTTTAACTATAGAATGTACAAAGGTATATAAAATACATAAGAAACAGTTGAGCTATCTACAGACCGCAGCAAAAGATCTATAGATAGCTCATTTGATCCAAAGCTGTTCCAATAAGGAGCGTTAGCTTTTACTAAAATCATTATTCTTCAAACCCACGACCCACTTAGGCAGAGCTAATACGAGATGACAGTGTCGACTGTCACAATTAAGTTAAAGACGGAACCCTAAAAGGCTATAGCCGTACCGTCTCGATTGGCACAATAATTTATCCCGGATCCAAATTACTTTCTTTCTGTATTTTCTTTTTATTCGCAACCGGGTTATAGAAAACTTGCAACCGTAAAAAAACATTAAATCTTTAAAAAACTATTCACGGATAATTCACACATTGCACTCTAGTCTCAAACTAAGCAAAGCTGATTAATTTTTATGATTTAAATGTATATCTTCGAATTTTCTATAATAAGAATAAATTTTGACATTTTCAGTAGATTTTCAGTGTAATCACTGAAAAAAAAATCCTACTCTTTTGTAGCAGTACTTTATTCCATGAAAAGCAAAAATATTCATTTTTCATTGCTAAAACCAAATCTGTATAGCAAATGAGTTGCACTTTTTTTGTCTGTATACAAAGTGTATTTGGAAAAAGTAGCAATTCTATATGAAATGTGGTAATATAGTAAATATTTTGTTGGGTTATAAAATAACGTGCTAAAACAAAGCAAAAACTTAGCATCAGATGCCAATTGCTTGTTTTAAAACTTAATCTTAAATATTAAAAAAAAACTAATGGCATTGACAGGAAATATTAACATTTTACCTGAAACATTGTCGCTTTTGTGACTTAAAATATTTACTAGAAGTGTTCATTACGTTGCTGAAACCAGTACCCCAAGTACGAGTTTGTGCACACACAAATAGCGGAGACGTAATCGCCTAGCGCCACCGATTTTGTATGGAGATCCAAGCTTCTCAAGAAATCTGCTAGGGACGCTGCTTGGATCTCCATACAAAATCGGTGGCTCTCGGCGATTGCGTCTCTGCGATCCGTGTGTGCACAAACTCGTACTTAGGGTACAGGACTCCAAAATAAACACACATTAAATAAAATAAAACATGTTGGTAGAACAAAAGCGGAACTGCAAACCGAGTGCTTTCCCAGTGCAGTTCAAACATGGCTTCGGGTTCTCAGCATCAAGTGTTTTCAAAAGCCGGTTTATAAAGCTGTTTATTTTCCGGCTTCAAAGGTTCGTAATTCGACTGTATTTTGTATGTTAGTTACGCGATTTCTCCGCCAATGGTAAACCGATTTTGATGTTATATTTGGTAGATCAGACTTCAGAGGCTCCATATTTTCAGACCAGCCTTCAAATCTACGTGCTGAAATAAATACCTATACATGTGGTTGTAGTAGTGTAGTGTAGCTTTCTAATAGTGGAAGAATTGTCAAAATCAGTCTAGTACATTAAAAATATATGTGTTGTATACAAAAAAAAACAAATCTGCCACTGATAAAATACTAAAACAGTAAACACAAAACGTGCTCTAATAATATTACTTTTATATCTTTCCTCCATTTTACAATTCTTCGTCTTTGTTTTAAATATACTTTCGATACCGATTTATCATTCTCTTTGAACAGTTTTCGCTTCACTGAGTTTTTATGACAAATTGGCGCTCAATGGATACTTGTTGGAGTGTGATTTTGTTTTTTATAAAAATAATGTATTTACAGCGCGAACTTGGAAACGGAATCTGAGGGAATCGCCTAATTGTTTTATGGAAATCGGTCCTTTGTTTCAGACTTTTATTGTCTGTTAAAAGTTAACATACTTACTAAAGCGAACACATCGAGTTACATACGTTAATACATAACGCCTAGTTCAATTGGCATAAATAATGACAAACTACGTTAATTTTAAGCAACAATTATGTATAAGTGACGGCTGAGTGCGGTTTTATAATTGGGTTGACTTTAGTTGTCAAAGCTTTTACAGACCACCGTTTAAGCAGACCCAATTACCAGCCCTTTTACCCTTCATTCGAAAACCGTTTTGAACGCCTCGGTCAATCGAAGTCTTTGGAAGCCCGATAAAGTCACTACTGCCGAAAACAAACGAAAATTTGTTGGTTAATTTACACTGCGCGGCGGAGTTCGGATTTTGGGTGGGGTTGCGGGTAATGTACAAAACAATCGCGCAGTGAGACTCAAATGAAACAAATGAATCGTGGTTTATCGTATCTCGTAGTGAAGGCCAAGGCCGCTTGAGGCACTCAATCGAATTTGAGCGCGCGACGCCAATCTCTGGTTAACCTTTATTTCCTTTTAGGCGCTACCGGCCATACAACCTAACAGGATTACGATTGTCGACGCTGTACAAATTGCATTGACTATCTATAGCTTTTTATATAGAATTAATGGATAGAATCTATATGTGATAGCGACTTGAACATCAATTACTTTAGGGAATAAAAAGTACCTACTTAAAAAGCTTTATTTGTTTAGGTCTTAGAAATAACATTATAAGACAAGATGAAGCCTTTTTACTTCCATTATCTTATAAACAGGGCGCTGTTAGTACTCGATAATAGAAAAATAACGACGTTTTTTTTCTAGAAATTGAATAAAATACTCTTCTGTTACAGAGTGGAAGTTTATTGTACCTAACTATAGAAAATTGTTTCTTATTTATATTAACATTTTGTTTCATTGTTCGCAGATTACGATACCTCCTAAGACAATTAAATAGAGGTGAAATATCGGCAGAGACTTTACAAAAGAACTTACAATATGCCGCGAAGGTGTTGGAAGCAGTCTACATAGATGAAACCAAGTATGTACATACCTTATGTGTAGACTGTAGGTACAGTGTATTGTGTTAGCAGAGAAAACTACGCTTCACAAATAAAAATACTATAAATTCAAGTACTTTCAAATGTTATTAAAATGTAATATAAATCTCCATTGGTATTTCCATTATTTTTATATAATTGGTATAAAAAACCTAATTATGAAAATAAGTCTTCTATCTCAATTCACTGCAGTTTTAACAACAGTGTGTTATTATACATTATAAATGTTTTGTTATTTGTTACACTTAGGTATTATTTATAAAATAATTATAAAATCAGATCGTGGCGTCTAGACCTTATTCAAACTGAAAACGAACCATTTGAATTCCTTGTCAAAATAAAATTAGCAGGAACTCATAATATCGTTTATACGATTTGTTTTAGTCTAGACTCCAGACCATTGCTCCCGATCCATTTTAACTCTTTGGTACCTTATGAGGAGGGATGAAAATCATATTACAAAAAAAGTTATGAATGTGAGCGTGTCTGGATATGCAAGTAGAGGGAGGCCGAAAAAGAAGTGGCTGGATTGTGTGAAAGAGGATATGAATGTGAAAGGAGTGGACTCAGAGTTGACGAATGATAGGAGTAAGTGGAAGAAAAAAACATGTTGTGCCGACCCCACGTAACGTGGGATAAGGGCAGGGGAATGATGATGGTATCTATATGAAAGTTATATCCGTGGATCTAGGATTAATACGAAAAAGAGGTAGTTAAGTAGTAACTTTTAAAAACCAATATTAGATGAAATAAATGCTAATAACTTTGACGTTTCATTTTCTTGACCTTCCTAATATAAGTTTTGCTACTTTTGATTTTATAAGGTGCAAATATTTGTATCTTATCCTGGTATCACGAAGATACTTTTGGTTCCGTATCACAAAGCAGCACCTTTTATGACCCCAATAAAAGAGATATTAAAGTAAATTTTATTAAAATATTCATTATTATTTAAATTTTTACATTAAGAATTTGTGAAGGGTAAGTCGACCTCGTAAAATATTTAACAAATCGAGAAATCCTTTCATAATTTTTATGTTTCAGATTTGTAGCAGACTTTAACATAACGTGGTGTTTATATTTATAGGTTTCGCTATTCATTCGAGTTGAACATTTTAGTACGAAGCTTTAGTTTTGCATTTTATTCCTTTCCGTTTTATTTTATATCGAATGTCGGAGCGTTTTTGTTTCATAATTATATCCAGCGATAGATAGATAGATTTATTTATTGTATCATGTTGTTACAATTATGGGGCTTAAATTAGGCCGAACATGGACCCCGCTGGGACACTACAATATTATTTGAAACAGATGCTGTAAATCTACTTCTATTCGTATGTATTCAATATTTAAGTTTTCTAGCTTTCAAATAAGGTAAGTGCTCTATATGATTTGAAAAGGTTAATCCAATAAAATCCTGTTTGTAAAGTAGTTCTGATCTTGTAACTAGGTTATCTATAAATCGAATTTCCTTTGAAAACGTCCACTGATCTTGCCTTCCCAGTTATAGGTAATGATAATGTATTTTGTTTTATGAATTTTCTCAACTATTTCTGGGTAAGCCGATTTTGATGTTACTTCTTATATTTGAAAGCTAATGCTTCATATGTGATTCAACTTCAATTTGATAAAGATTTGATTAGTAATTATGAGTTATAAAATATTTACTAGTCGATATTAGTTTTCTTTTTTTGTACTAAACTTATAGCGAACATTTTAGATCATCATTATCATCATCCGCAGCCAAATTTCGCCCACTGCTGGGCATAGGCCTCCCTTTTCTTGTGCCACTCTCCACAATTCTGTGGAGAGTGGCACAGCAAATGACATTTTGGATACTTTCAACGAAATTAAGACAGACATCTATTTGAAATTAGGACAGTATTTTCCTTAAAGCTCTACTATTTAACCTGGCCCGTATTCCGAGCTCATGATTAAGTCTTCATTCTAATTGGTTTCAGCTTCAGTTTCCACCTGAAATAGTACTCATTACTTGATTAGTAAGCTTGTTTAAGGTTCTAGACTTGAAAACAAGAAGTTTTACAAGGTATAGCAAATATTTAATCGAAAACTTTATTTAAATTACTTTCATCATAAATATTGTAAAGACTGTCAACGTCGTAATTTCTTTGTGATTAAAGAAATGTTTTGTATGTTAACAGAAAAAAATTAGGGATATAAAAAACTTAATTCAAAACTAACATAACTTTTATAACCTGAATTCTACTAGACCATATGTTATGTTAAAAAAAATTGTCTCGTTAAGTAAATTTACTCGTAATAAAAGCTTGCTTAGAAATCTTAGAAAAAAAATTACAAAAAATATCAAAAAAACAGTTGAGAATCTCAATTAATTTTTTTTATTCTATTTTTATTTAAGTCAATTTTTTATTCTACATATTTATGCCTTTCAAACCACATACCAAAACTACCCCTCACTGTGTTAAAAAATAAAAAGAACATTGTATTATCTAATCTCCAAAGTAGGTACAATATAGCTACGTAACGTAACGTCGTGCGTGTTACACAGTCATAAGTAGAATAACTACATAACATTGTAACGTGGTGTACACTGTATTCAATTTAAATAATCCCACAAAGCGGGGCTTTCATCGTTCCTGTTAAAACTACTCGGCGACACGGCTTAAGCCGCGGTTTCTGAGGATTAGGTCGTTGTAATTTCATTTTTGAACCGAAATAATCAACTTTCTGTGCTTACACTACAATAACGAATTAAAAATTTACTTATGATTTATGTAAAACTCATATTCAGTGAATGTTGAGACTATAAGGCCCGCGATATTTTAGCTATGCAATAGCTTAAAATTCTCAGTACCTATTTGATGATCATGACACTATCAAAAAAAAACATAACGAAAATAAAGTTATTATTAAATACGTAAAAACGTTGTTGAGTCTCAACTACGCACTCAATTTTCTAGACAGCCGAGTTTTATCTGTACATGTAAGTACAAATGTGTAAGCCGATTACATTACGTCAAACAGAACGAGCGACAAATGATGAAACCTACTACGAGTTATTTTATTTTGGTAATACTTATTTATTTATTATTCCTTCTCACACAAGACATTGTTAGTTTGTCATTGATAATGTTTATTTACCTAATCAAATAAACATCGAAAACCGACAAAATAATAAAATGATTTTTATTTAGCTATTTACTTAATATTATATTGAATACATAGAAAGATATCTTTTAATCTTAAAGTATTTACTTAATTATCGAATTGCTTTTTATTCAAGCCTTGAAAAACGTAATTATAGCTTAATTATAAGCTTTTTTATTTAAATCTAAAAAAAAACAAAATTCAAAAATACATTAAATTGAAAATTTTGTTTGAATTGTCAGTTAAAATCTATTAAGATCTTTAGCTGAGTCAATAGCTTTATTGTTACAAAGGAAAGTCAATTATTTAATCACTTAAATCCGAAATATCCATTAGGCGGTTTGGAAAGTCATGAAAAAGTGGATCTACCAAATTACTTAGGTAATAAATGGCTTGATAAATGGAACGTTAGAAAAGGTGCTCAAAGCCTTAAATTACAAACTATTATGTGGAATTTTCGTTCGAAATACAGATACTTAGAGATACTTGTTTCTTTTTTAAAAACCTTATCAACTTTAGCAGCCTGTACTATCCCACTGTAGGGCAAAGGCCTCCCTTCTGTCCAGTCGTCTCTATTGTGAGCAATATTTTGTCACTCCTTTGCAATGGCGTCCTTCCAAAACCGGAATGTATAAAATTAGTTCGGCCAAAGGCCCGAGCACGAATAAATGTGACAATCGGATACGTATCAAAACGGTGGATGCGTTCGAGTGACACTACGCGTTGAGGCTAGATCGACTGGCGAACGTTGCAGCGTCATCGCGCAGTGTCTTGAATGTGCTAACGTTACGATACGTTTACGATTGTCACATTTATTCACCATCTTCTTTAGGACTTTTAACATAAAACTAAAAACGAGTCTATTAGCCCAGGGTACACAATTACGAGCAATAGTACCTCAACTAAGTTAAAAGTCGGTCCGCTCTCCAATTATAACTATTGCTACACCCAAACTTGGGTACATTATGTACTAATATTAAGACCTTGTGTACATAATGATGACAATAAAAAATACTGAATACTGAAAAAAAAAACCACAGTAACCTACTCAAGTACCATATACAAAATATAAGAACGAAAAGCTTTTCAAATATCATAATTACTTTGCTTAAAAGCGCTAAAGTTAATGAACGAGACGAAACATGAACTCATTTCCATTTGAATGAAGATATCCAGTCTGCTTAATTTTGCTCCATTCGAACTGAGTTGTAGCTAAAATCTACGCTGTATTTGCTTTGCAAAATATTGCACAAAGTGCAGTTATTTGCGCTCAGTATGGAATGAGCAACTTGAAATTTTTGCTAAACATATTTTTTTCCAAAACACGTGTAGTAATTAGGCATAAATACAATAAAATAATGGCTTTAATCTTTCAACAGTATTTACAAATTGTACATAGATATATATAATACATGATGATACATAATGTATGATGTCGAGATAAAAAAGAACAGAAACCAATCTCAGAGCAAAACGCTGTATATAATGGCTGCCTCGGCTTCTTCAAAATTCTCATTAAAATGATACGATACGCGTATTTTATACAAATAAAATTAACCTTGATAAAATAACCGATTTTATATGCTATTTCTCTTTTTTATTCAGGATTTTACCGTTATATTCAGAACGGTACAAATATGTACAGAATGCTATTTTATTATTTTTAACCAACAATATTTTCGCGTGCGACGTCGAGACACTTTTCACTGTTCGTATAATATTTAACAAACACGGACATTCTTTGTTTATTTTATGTTCCAGCTCCGACATTCCTTTTATTTTTCTATTTTCCTGTATTCAGTACATTAACAACAAAATATTGTATTAACATCTCACAGCTGTAGCATTCACAGTTCTAGGGAATTGTATACTTGTGAGGGGTTCGCGTCGCGCCGCCAGTGATTGTATTTCACACAGGGATAGCAGAGTCGCTGAGCAACCTCGCACGCAGCAGTCGACTCTTCACACGAGGCGACTTCGCACTCCTTGCTGGGCGAAAGCGAAACCGAACGAAGCAAAGTTAATAACACATCGGCAATGGCCAAGTAGTCGCGCATCCCTTCTGTCCGATCTGCTAGGTCTTAATTTGCTTTCAACCTGTCCTCTGTTAGAATAGTCTTTCCTAGATTATTTTGCTGTTGGAGGTTAATTTAGGTTTCTATGTCAACTATGAACAAGTTACGGTAAACTTTGCTTACGTTACTTACATGCAGCGAGCTACATCTGTAGCTCTACCATGAGTTTTTACTATACCAAATACTATACTCGCTAGCGTCTGTAGTTAAAAAATGTATGAAGATTTCTTCAGCGCTTCTAGCGGAAAGTTGGGTACTATAATTCGTAATACTAATATTTACGTAACTACTGTAGTAAAGTCAGGCGATTTTACTGTGACAACTCATGGTAGAGGTACTGGACCTTTATGGAACCTTCACGCATAGAACATTATAAGACATTACAAGCATAATTCTTGTATCATACATTTGTAGAAATATGTGTGCAAAGATAGCTTACCGTGACTTGTTCAAGTAGCATTCGTTTAGTTGAGACATGGATTATAACCCACGTGTCTGCCGTGTGACTCGTCTTGTGATTGTCCCTGTTTCCTTCGTCTGTGTTCTGTTCCTAGGCATGTGTTTATGGGTGGTCCCACTAGCATCTCTGTTCAGCTTTATTTCTTTCAACTTCGTCTTCTCTTTTTGGTACTGTGAACTTGTTTTTAATGACACATTTGTTTCTAGTTTTTCCTTTCGCTTTCACCTGGTTTATAATATTTGGTCTGCCTACATTTTTCGGTAGTAACATTTTTATTTTATATTTTGAAGTTTTATTATCTTATTTTAAGTAGGTATACTTATGATGCCAAACACGACGTGACGTATATTATTTTTTTTATTAAATGAAATTTTATTGATAAACTAAATATATATTGAGAGACACCGATTACCATTAAGGCTGGTATAAGTGCTCGGTGTTCTCAGTGCACCAACAAGTCAAGCCAATAAATGCTCAAACTTAAGTACCTGATGACTCTACTCATTAACCTACACGTCTTAGCAAAATGTCTTGACTTGTTGGATTAATCTATACAAATGTAGAAAAAAAGCGTAGAAACGCCATAATTATTTTAAACAATATGTTGATTCGGCCTTTTCTGATGTGCGTTTTATATTTTGATTATTTATTGTTTGCTCTTGTTGTCCTATGAGCCCCATTGACGAGGTGTTTCATTTTAGACCGGCAGTGGCGCGTCAGCAGTCCGCCCCCACCCTGGTGTTTAGGTGTGTCGATGTTGCCAATACCTATTTAGACTCTGTTGTCACTTCAACTCAACTACACTGCCAATCAATAAAAAGAACAGTCTGAAATACAATGCTCTTAAAAAAAATGGTTGTCTGTAAAGTCGGTTTACTGACGATAGTTGAACGTGACAACGAACGCAAGGGCCGACTGTGCTTCTTTGTCGCTCGTTCCGCGCTCTCGCTTGCACTTCATGGAACGCCTCAGAGAGAGGTTACGCCGCATGAGTTTCAGAGCGAGGTCAGTTTTGTTCGTGCGTGCAGCCGGCTCTATCGAATCATAAAACGTTGTCACGTCAAAAATGGTTTCCAAACCCTGATCCATATTCCGAGGTCATATTACTTTAACTGATCAGTTTAAGATTTACTTATTTTTGTCAAAAAATACTTTAAAAAATATAAAATTCTTTACTACTTGCGTCAAAAGGCGTCTCGGCGTACTCATCTTTTTTCGGTCGTCGAGACGCTGCAAGTAATTTGAACGGTATAATACAAAGCAGACTACTATGCAGTCGAGACTACTCAAGACATAAAATGTTCCACTTAAATTCTTGGAAATAAGTAGGAATGCAATGGAGACTAATTCTATTATACAAATTGGTATCTCTGGAATTCTGTTTGAGTTGAAGTGGCTATAGAAGTGCCCTAACCCAGCATCCCGGTCCCGCTTTACTGTGACTACTATTGTATGCTATATTGCTTTCTATTGTTTGTGGCTTATTGTGTACCTACAGGGTGTCAAACAACATAAACTTATTTTCAAATTTAAATGACGGTTAGGTAAAATTGTGATCTTTGTAAAATATAAAATACAATTATGTCTAATAATTTTAATACTTATATAAACTAATGTAATGGGTAGAAAATTTACTCACTTTTAAGGTAAAAAACAGAATGAAAAATATTTATGTTAGAACTATGTAACTAATTCAAGGTTTGATTCAAAACACGTTTTGAATCACATTAAGTTAAATGACAATACAATTTCGCTATAAATTTTTAGACAGTTATAGTTATAACTAAAGAGAAAATGAATATCTTACATGTAAACGCTACCTACTTTCAATGGAAAGCAATATACAATAGAATGCAGCACGTCGCATGCTCTTCCGTGACAAGCCTGGACCTAGCCTACTGGTGGCATGCTCTATTTATAACTAACTCACTTTACATAACATCACTTTTCCGCAGAACGTACACATTTTAAATTTCTCAATCAAAACAACACCATTTTTCCAACTCTTCACGAGCATCTTTACTACCAAGGCATTGAAACAGAGTGGATCGTTCGATAAACAATATAAAAGCGCCCCATTTAGTTGATTGACAATAAGTTGTACTCTTCTAGATGGGACTCGAATAATATTTTCTTTTTCAGATACTTACAAACCTTTAAATACCTTTTAGCGGCTTACTTCAAACGTTTGGACACTTTTAAGATAATAGAATTAGCAAATGGAAATAGACTTACAATAGCTTAGATTAACAGACTCTAGAATAGTATTTTTTTAACACATTACTAAGTTTGTTCCTAAAAAGCTATTAACTTGGGTAGGTATTTTTTTAGCTTAGTATTAGAAGTTTCAACGGCTAACCAACTCTGCGACCAGGATTCAACTGAAGCGTTCGCTTCGCGGCTTTTGATGGACATAAAGTCGCTCAAGCTTCCGAAACTAACCTGGAGCTTACGAAATCTATCGTCAGCTGTTTCCTAACGCTCTTCGATGTTGTGCAGGAGACTAGCGGATGAGGATGACGAGCTATCAGAGGTGCAACCTGACGCGGTTCCCCCTGAGGTCAGAGAATGGCTGGCGTCGACGTTCACAAGGCAGCTGGCGACGGCCAAGAGAAAGTCTGATGAGAAGCCGAAGTTCAGATCGGTGGCGCACGCGATCCGAGCCGGCATCTTCGTGGATCGCATCTACAGGAGAGTCACAAGCACTGCGCTTATGCAGTTCCCTCAAGACGTGGTCAGAGTGCTCAAGGTTGGTGCTTGATATCAATATTTTTTATTTTTGGTTAAGCTGTAAAAGTTAAATCATATAATTTCAGTTTTACTGAATCACAATAATATGTGAAGTAAAATCTCATTTCTTAGTAAGTATAACTGTTGTATTTACGATCACAAATAACATTTTAAAAACTAAAAAAAATCACTGCGCATAAGGCCGGGGCACTAAGTAAGTTTTCCATTTAAAGAGATATCCCAAACACTATAGACGCTGTAATCTGTATAAACGTAAATCAACCAACACAAAAACTTCAGCTAATTCGATTACTCACTTCACCGGCAGATTTCATATGTCACAAAGTTCTGAACCCAAATCAAGGGCAAACTAGACCTTTTGAGAACCCTTCCAACCTATTTTCCTATTCGGTTTTGTTCTATACTAGACTGTAAACCAAAACGGAGCCGGAGAGATGAATGTCGGTATGTACGGAATTCTTGCGGTCAATTCTAACCCCCTATTAGAAACGTGTCGACGTAGCATAGCTGAGTTGGGAACCAAATAGCTAGCGGGTATTGGAGGATAAAAAATCTTCGGCGATTTTGTGAAGAATTTTCTTATTACTTTTATTTTTACATACAAGAGGCCTTGGCAGACCAACAGCCAGATGAATGGACGATATCGTTGCCGTACAGGGTAGGACCTGGATGCAAAAGGCTGTACTGTTTAGTAGTACCATTGACATGATTCCACTTTGAACATTTACATTCTTGGACACATAAATATACTTAAGTTTAAACCCACGTCACGAATTAAATTACTGACAGAAACAACAATTAAATTTAAAACAAAAGAATCATTTTGCAATACAAGAAATCCTCTATTCCCTAAACAAAGCGTAAACAATCAACAGCTTCGGGCAGTTTTGTTAAACAAAAGACTAACTAAATAACGAGCCGACAACTTGAAATAAATTAAAGCGTTTCATTTTAAGTACTGGGATTTCAGCCGTTGCTAAGGTTTACGGACAAGATTTATTACCACAAATATTTAGGTTGTCCATGAGCTTTTTTCTAAAAATATTTTGAGAGTAAAAACTCGGACATTTGACACAGATTTATCTCAAATTAAATCACTATAAATTACTTGGGTACGCTTCCGATTGGTACTGATTTGGATCAGTTGAACTATCTATAGATCGTTTGCAACGGTCTGTAGATAGCTGAACTGTTTCTTATGTATTTTATATGACAATGTACATTTTGTAAATACTATATAGTCGTAAGTTTGTTTGTGAATAAAGTTATCTATCAATTTAGAATCATTAACAAATAGAGAGACCATCAACGCTTACCATTATTATTCTTAATTTTGAAACTTCTTTTTTTCTGCGTTTGTCCCGCTATGATTTTAAATAATTGAAACTATGTATTTTTAGGGTTCATACCCAAATGGGAAAACGGAACCTTATTACTGAGACTTGCCGTTCGTTTATCCATCAGGCTGTATATCATGAGGCGTTATAATTAGCAAGTTTTAATTTAAAATAAACTTGAATACAATGATAGTGATTTATTCACAAACAAAACGACTATACAGTATTTACAAAATGTACATTTAAAATACATAAGAAACCGTTGAGCTATCTACAGACCGTTGCAAACGATCTATAGATCAACTGATCCAAATCAGTACCAATCGTCGCGTACCCAAGACACTGGATGCATTGCCGCGCTGAATAGCAATGCTGATACGCTGGGCCAGATACTCATCAGCTCTCGAGTCACGCGTCGACAAGACTAAAAATTAGAAAGTTGTTTTATTTATTATAATATTAGTCATTTTTTTATTATCCAAATTCGTCTGATCACAACATGATTGATGCAAAAAAGCATTCAAACATTCAACTTTTAAATCAACGTAGGAAAAATGATGTCAAACGCATTTGACCTTTCCTAACCTCAAGAACGTTCTAGATAAAATAAGTACGCAAATAACAGAATTATCTACTATAACCATTTCATTGTGCTCTCAAATGGTGAATATTTGATGTTTGTGTGGATTTACGAGCTTGGAGAGGTAGATTTAGTGCGGTAATATAGATTTACGGCCGTACCCGCTGTGGTACACAGACGGTAAATCGACCTTGATAGTGTGTTGTATTTGAATAAGACAAATTATTTTCTTAGATGTTAAGAGCACAATTTGACAAAGAAACCGCGGACATATCATAATCTATAAATAAATGAAATTCTGTTCGTTAGTCTCGCTAAAACTCAAGAACGGCTAAACGGATTTATTATATCTTGGTCTTAAAATGTTCGTGGAGGTATAGGGAAGGTTTAAAAGGTAAGAAAATTTCAAATAACTGCAGGAAAAACCCTCAAAATAGCCCATTTATCGATTGAGGCAGTACGAAGTCTGCCGGGTCTAGTTTCAAATAAGTATTTAAAGGACATTTCAGCTCGGAAAAACTACAGCAAAATTAAGTCACGGAAAGGTCAAACATACTGTATTTTTTCAACCAAACGTGCCAGTGTAACGTGGCGTAAAGGAAACACAAAAAACGTAGCTTGGCGTAGCATTTCGTAGCTTTCTCGTAGCACCTACGTAGCACCTACGTAGGTCCTACGTAGCTCGTCACGCGTTTAGTAACATTTTTTGTTTGTTTCTGAAGCACATATTATATATATACTTATTTTGGTAAAAAAAAATCATGGTATCGCTTTCAAAATTACTGTTTATAATGTGCAATACTTAAAAAATTGAAGCGCTTTTCATGCATGGTAATCTATCTATACTAATATTATAAACAAGTAAAGTTTGTGTGTTTGTTAAATTGTAAGGGGTAATCTCAAGATCTACTGAACCGATTTTAAAAATTATTTCACCAATGGAAAGCCACATTATTGCTGAGTGTCATAGGTTATATAAAAAACCGAAAAATAAAAAGGCTTTTACGTGGTAGTCCGTTTTGCAAAGTGAAAAAAATCGGAGAAAAAACTAATTATGCCCAACGAAGTAGGCACGGGTCCGAAAAAATATTTCAAGAACGTTTTACAGAAAATGTTGGAAATACCTATTAAATTAAGTGCGTTTAATTTATATGTTTGCAGTCCCGTTGACCATCACGACCACGTTGATTATATTGACTCGGCGAGCAATTTCGACTGTTGACGTGTTTGGGATGAGACAACTTTATAAATAGATAGAAATAGAATTTAGTAACATCTTTTAAAAACATTCACGAATAAGAAAACGTGTGTCATAATTAATTATGTAATATTTTAGAATATACATCAATCAATTTACTAATTGGGAACAATAATCAAGTAAGAAAAATTGGCTCTTGTGTATTTGTGTGCGACAAATACACAAAAGCCAATTTGTCTTACTTAAAACATTGAAAACAAAAAAAAACTATTATTCCATACACACGAAAGCACGAAGGCCTGATATTTACATTATTATTTAATATTTACGAAAATAATATTATATTGTTGGAAAGCTACAAAATTACAGCCTAAATCATTCTTATAAAAATTTCAATATAAATAAACCCCGGTACATGGCAAAATCAATTCTCAACTAATTTTAATATTCATTATATTTATGATTTTTCTTATTTATATAAACATCGATAGTAATTATAATTACCTATCACAAAAAGGCTTAAGAAACTACAAAAGGTGCACGTACGGAACCCGAGACTTAATATCTTCAATATCCCGTGTGGGAGCCAACAGCTGACTTCAAAGGGGAACCAGGGGAACCAACACGATAAACTACAATTTTATTTCGTAGATTGAGGTACATTGCGCTGAGATTAAGCTTTTGACGACCGATGTGGCGCGGTGGGGGAAGATCCGCCTGCGACACGGAAGGTTACGGGTTCGATTCCCGCCTTGGGATAAATGTTTGTACGATCTGCAAATATTTATTCCGGGTGTTCTGGGTATTTTATATGCATAATAAAAATATCTATCTATGTAATGTATTGTATTAAGTATGTCAGTCTTCTAGTACCCATAACACAAGCTCTGCTTAGCTTGGGGCTAGATAATGTTTGGATTGTCCAGCATTATATATTTATTTCTGCAAAAGGCTTCGCACAAAAGTATACATACCACGTAATGTAAATCAAATAATACTAGTGATAGTGAATTCGCAGTAGATTTTGCTAGGAAAACAGAATCTCTATTGACTGTATAAGATTTGCGAGTACAGCCTTTTGATTTTCAATTCCCGGTGTGTTTTCTTTTATTTTTGTTGTGTATTTTTTGAGAGAAAAAACCTTTTTGTACTACGTGATATTTCTACAAACGTAAAAAACGAATTACTTTGTACGGAATACAATTTTTGCAGAAACCTTACCTTGGTATTGTGTAAGAAAATGAATTAAAATTCTGTATTGCACCTCATAACTAATTGAACGTTCGGCAGTCGAGCGTCAACGCTTACACCGTTTTGATACGTTTGTGATTGTCACATTTATCTGAGCTCAGTGTATCTACCATGAGTTGTCACAGTAAAATCGCCTGACTTTACTACAGTAGTTACGTCAATATTAGTATGACGAATTTTAGTACCCAACTATCCGCTAGAGGCGCTGTACAAATCTTCATACATTTTTTTAACTACAGACGCTAGCGACTATAGTAAATATAGTATAGTAAAAACTCATGGTAGACCTACAGCCCTAAGATCCAAATAAATAAATAATCTTAGACATTTCACACATCACACTCTAGTCCCAAACTAAGCAGAGCATGTACTATGGGAACTAGATTGCTGATATAATACTTATATTTTGTAAATACATACATAGAATACATAGTAACACCCAGATACAGAACAAATATTTATTTTTTTATTTTATAAGATAGGATACCCAACACAGGTTAACACTTTACAATTTTAAAGTAGTATGCTTAGAAGTAAGACAAGAGTGTTCCCATAATTATAGGGTACCATAGCAAGTGCAATAGAGCAGACAACAAATTATGTTCGTCACAAAAATTTGCTCTGGGTGGGAATCGAACCCGCAGCATAGAAGGCAGAACTACCAACTGAGCTGACTTCTATCTAAATGGATACGTGTTCGTTTATATTCTTGAAATTATACCCACGACCCACAGCATGGAAGGCAGAGCTACTACCAACTGAGCTGTGACGCCTGTCTAAATGGATTGTTAGTTTATGTTATGACGACCGATATGGCGCGGTGGGCGATGGTCCGCCTGCGACGCGGAAGGTTGCGGGTTCGATTCCCGCCTCGGGATAAATGTTTGTATGTTCTGCAAATATATATTCCGGGTGTTCTGGGTATTATATGTATAATAAAAAAATATCTATCTATGTATTATATTGTATTAAGTATGTCAGTCTTCTAGTACCCATAACACAAGCTCTGCTTAGCTTGGGGCTAGATGATGTTGTGTGGATTGTCCAGCATTATTAATTCATTTATTTATTTATGTTCTTGAAATTATGTTTTTGTTGTAGACGCTGGACGAGTGGTCGTTCGACGTGTTTGCACTGCACGAGGCTAGCAGCGGTGCACCTGTCAAGTACCTAGGATACGAGCTGCTGAACCGATACGGGATGATACATAAGTTTAAGGTCAGTGTAACTAAAACAAAAAAAAAAAAAAAAAAAACTTAACTTACTTTTTTACAAACATCTTATAAAAAGGTTAGCGTTGAATTTATGTCATCAAGACATTAAGTCTGCGCTAACTTTTTATAAGATAGACCGTTTGTATATAAAACGATTTTAAATGATCTTTGTGATTTTAATGAATAAAATGTTATTGATTTTGATTTTAAGAAGTTATATTTAGTTCTGTGCACAGAAATATATTTTATACTACACCTGCTCGGAAAGTACCTTGATACTTTATCAAATTTACGGTAGAAAGTACGTCATTGCATATCGAACAAATATGCGGCGAGAAAACGCATCTGAGCGGGAGAGAAAAGTGTATGAAAATCCATTTCTTACGTGGTTTTTCTTTTTTAATTTTGGGTAAGACTATGCGCTGGTAACCTAAATATCAAAAGCCAAAAAGTTTTTACAGTGAGTTTTTATCTCCAAGTTCGCAAAATGACACTGGCCACTAGCTGTGTGTTGGATGGTGTCAAACAATTTGAAAAAAGAACATGTGAAAATTTTAGTTTTTTATTTTCCTCGTAGGTGTAGTATAAAGCACTATGTATCACTCAAGAGAAAGTGCGATTCCCGATCTCGAGTGTTTTAAAGCGTTGTTTCAAACGACACCCTCGACGGTAATCGGTCACTTTCTCCTCTCGGTGAACAATGTACTATTGTTATAATTACTATAACTCAACACTTCTTCTATCACACTTCTATTACATTCTATTACTTCTATTACACTTCTTCTGTAGACTTTGACACGTGACGTTTGAAGTGTACCTTTGTAATTAATACCTGAAGATAATTAATTAATTACATACCTTATCCAGCAATTTGAGAACCATTATTTTTTATTTCATAATGAGATGATTGCGAGTTGTACACATGGTTTTTGTTAAGAGTTTTTAGTTTTTTTAACTATTTACTTCTTATACCCAAGACGAAAGAACGTTTATCAAAACATGATGGAGGCTTTCTCATGGACATAAGGACAAAACCGATATGCACGATCAGTTTGCGGAAATTGCTTTTTGATAATAGCAGTAGCGTATATACTAGTTCCAATATTTCCGAACCAATTTATCTTCAAATCTAACAGAAAAAATGGTAGTCTGTAAAGTCGGTTTACTGACGATAGTTGAACGTGACAACGTCACTTCATAGAACGCCTCAGAACGCCTCATGAGTCATGTTCTTTCGTGCGTGCAGCCGGCTCTATCGAATTATAAGACGTTGTCACGTCAAAAAGATCTTGACATTATTGTACTATTACTAGCAAGAGCAACATATTGTATTGCGGTAATATACGTGTCTTTATCACAACTACAAATAAACACACAAGTTAAAGATTTATTTTGCTTGTTAGTTTACTAAACTAGAAGTGTGTAGTTTGAATTTATTTAGTCGCGAAAAGGCGTCGCTGCTGGAAAAGTTCGGTAAACAAATCGTTAGGCAAACACCTCGACGCCGAAACGTGGAATACTTCTACATATAGTTTTTGCTAAACTTATAAACAAAATAAAAACAATATTCTAGTGTACACATTTATTCAACATTGCTTAATAAATAATACATATTTATGGAAGCCAGCTATAGAAACTTGATTGCTGATAGAATACTTAAATGCATTTTTTTCTAAATTTATATAGAAAGCATGGTAATTCCTAGCTACATAATAATATCAGCGCTTGTGACACAGATGTTTGTTCTCGGTTGGGATCGAACCCACGACCATCATGGAACGCAAAGCTGCTACCAACTGAGCTATAGTCTGTCACATAAGAGCCATTACGCACTGTCGACTTGTCGCCGGCGACTCTATCGGCGACCAAAAACAATAGGACGACCGACGACCAAGTGCGTAAACACCTATTTAAACTGTAGTAAGTCACAGTCGCCAGCGATCGAGTCGCCGGCGACAAGTCGACAGTGCGTAACGGCTCTAAAAGTGTTGGCAACTTTTTTGTAAAATGTACACATATTACAAAAAGAGTTATCTTTTTTTCACGGTACGTCGAACATCGCTAGTATGTTTGCGATATTCATGTCATGTCTAGTTGATTTATGGGAGCGACTAGTCTGGAGTCCGACCTAAGCAGAATTTTAGCCAAGATGTACCTACGTATTTTAAAGAACTATTATTTAAATTTTCATTATGATTTTTTTTATCTTCATTATGATAAATAAATAATTACTCACGGACTTTTCACACATCGCACTCTAGTCCCATACTAACCAAAGCTTGCACTATAAGAACTATGTTTCTGATAGAATATTTCTGATAGCATGTTTCTGATGTATTTCTGACATTTTTTTTGTAAATACATAATAACAAACAGAACAAACATCAATGTCCATCACACAAACGTTTCTTTTATATTATTGCCTACATTTTCGATAATACTTAACGAGCTTGCAAATACAATATACTCGTATTATTCTACAAGAAAAATGATATCTTCGTCTCAAACGAGTCAGGGGGGCTATCCAGCAAGAGGAAACTTGCGTGACCGAATATCCTTTCAGTTGCTGTTCAGTTTTCGATGATTTTACTAGAGTAACTCATCAGTATTCCGTGGCATTTTTGTGGACTGACGCGACTGAGCTTTATAAAATTATGACTGAGCTGTTAAAAATGACGTCAATGCCGCGGTTTAACACGTAGCCTACCTGATTTGAGCATGGCCTACTTGATTTAAGCATGGCCTACCAGATTTTTCGTTAATTCTATCAAACGGTATGAAAATCGATCATTCAAGTTATCAATACAAGACGAAGAAATAAACTGAACTGCAATTTGATCAAATAACAGTTCAAAAACATTTCAGTTGTCAGGATACCCCCCCAGGTTTATCAAAAAGAAGGCGTCATTATCCATCTCCGTCCACAAGTGCTTTTGTTCGACCTAAAACAATATCCAGCTTTGTTCATTCTAGATCTCACAGTAATCTAGGTTATTTCTACAGCTCAGGAGAACCTCAGAAGTGTAGGTTTATTTTACGATGATAAAGGACTCATTTTGTCTCTGTCAAGTTTTCGTGTAGTCTCAAAAATTGGGTGTGTAACACTTGAAATAAATGGGCAAGTTTATTTTAAATTAAGGGCTTTAGCAATGAATTCTGTAAAATTGGCGAGGTTTCGTAAAAATAAAACTAGTATTTTAGTCCAGACCAGACCCATATTTTCATTAAATTTTCGATTTATTAATTAAGTATTAAAAATGAAAATAATCATTGTATTAATTAAGATGTATTTATTAAAAAAAGTAACTACTGACTTTGACAGCTGATAAGAGTGGAGGAAAAGGTATATTTTGCGTGGACCTCGAAATAAAGTAAGAAGCAGAATAAAAAAAAAATATTAAAAATTTCGGGAGTCTCATGTCAGCAGTAGGTCATCATAAAATAAAAATACATTTGCTGTAATATTGTTCCAATCATCGAATCATCTAGTTTGCTTCACAATATAAACAATTACCTTCAATGTCTCCATTGGACCGCGAAGATGGACTAAAGAAATAAACAAATGCAATTGAAATAAATTGCCGTGAATATTGTGTTCATATTGAAGAAATAAATAATGTTGGACAATCCACACAACTTCATCTAGCCCCAAGCAAAGCAGAGCTGGTGTTATGGGTACTAGAAGACTGACATACTTAATACAATACATTAGGTACATAGAAAACTAAATACTCTTTAAACTATTAACTGTATGTGCATGATCGTGTTCGATATTGTTAATCGAATATAAAATCTAATACGTTAGATTTTTACCTTTGTTCGATAGTATACAGCCAAAAGCTATTTTCCGGAACATTGAGCAGGAATTCAAAATATACGGTTTGTACCGTTCATTGTACCTCCATGACCGTACTCAATATTATTCAGACAAAAGCGGAAACAAAAACCAGTACCTCTAACCATGAGTTGTCACAGTAACTTTACTGGTGACTTTACTACAGTAGTTACGTAAATATTAGTATTACGAATTTTAGTACCCAATTATCCGCTAGAGGCCTACATTTTTTTAACTACAAACGCTAGCGAGTATAGTATATATGGTATAGTAAAAACTTATGGTAGAGCTACAGTGCTTAAAGTATGGTAAAGTTTGACAGATGAAGTATGACAGAGAGTAGGTACATTTTAATTGTGTAAAAAAACAAAATGAAAATGTACCTATTCTAGTTTTTGCTGTACCTACTAACTTTATATCTAGGTTTTAGCAAAACAAAGCCGTAAGACAGCCGAGAACCTTCCAAGAACCTTATAATATTCTGTCAGCAAAATTTGTCTGATAAAATGAAAATTCAAGGTCCGTTACCTAGATAGATATTTATGGGCACTAAGCTTAAAGCTCGCACCTTGTCTTTTATTAAAATATCCTGCGAAAATCCCCGCTTTTACAAGATTAAAGTAGGGATCCCTTCAAATTTCATCGTCGGTAAAGTTTTGTGAAAACTTTTAATAGACTCGTGCTGATAACCGGGAAGTTTCAGATTACCTTCTGTTGTGCATTCACTGGGTTGTGTAGGTATAATATACAGAAAGAGTAGAGTAAGAAGGTCATCTTGGTCCAACTTTGCCGTTTTTCAAACCTTAAAACTTTGTTGGTGGGAATAATGAGTGAGAAATATGAATTTAAGACAGGTTATCAGAATTGCAAATTTTCATTCTAAGATCGGTTATGTAAGGTAGACGAGAATAATAATATAATACTGTTTTAAATTCAACATTGCGCATTTAACGTGCCGCGCCGCCCACCCTGCTTACTAAGTAGGGGTTTAGGCAAAATTGGATCTTATAACACCATAGCGAATAGGATAATTAAACCAGAATAACAAACATTACTACAGTGACCATAAATATTGAATGAGTTGTGAAGCTACATTGGATTAAAAATGGTTTAAAATTAATAACCTAGAATTAAAATAGCGAGCTAGATTTTCTAAATCTCAACCAATATCATGTCGTTATGAAACTATTCTGTAGACAATCGCAAACAGGCACGGCTAAACTGTGTCTAACATATAACTTTAATTATAAGGTATAGGAATGATCGACACACTTGAGACATAGGAGACATAGCTTGATAATTTATACACCGATAAGAACTTTAGTTGAGAATGCTGAATTTATTCTACGTTGCATAGAACCAAGTTTAGCGTACTTGGGTAAAATTGCAAACTCTCAACCGAGCTCAATTTCCACGAACTTTCACTTGAATCCTTCAAGGCAGCGGTTCACGCAATATGAACTTTCTAGTTGTTTAGCAAAAGCAATTCTGCTTGCACTCAGGCATGCATAACGAAACTCAAAACGGTTCTTGGAGTTGGACCTGCATTTTAAGACGTGCTTATCTGACTATTTATATGAAATTCGCAACGTGGGGATAGTTTTAAGAAACTATTTGAACTTTTAAATTTTATTTTATTTCGAATCTATTGAAATTTTTAGTTCACTTAGTTCAATATAAATAAAACGTGCGCTTAAATGTTTGAAAGTTTAAACACTTCAAAATTAAGAGAATTGGGAAGTGCAGAACTGCATATTTTTAAATTGCTGCAAACGATATAGATAAATAAATATTCACGGACTTTTCACACATCACACTCGTCCCAAACCAAACAAAACTTGTAATTTGGGAACTAGATTGGTGATAGAATACTTATACTTGTAAATACATATAATATAATATATATATATATATACACCGTACGTTACCTTTTTTTTTTTGATCTTTATTCACAAACAAACTTACGACTATACAGGAAACAGTTGAGCTATCTACAGACCGTTGCAAACGATCTATAGATAGTTCAACTGATCCAAATCAGTACCAATCGGAAGCGTACCCAAGACACTGGCTGCATTGCCGCGCTGAATATAGCAATGCTGATACGATACCTATATCATATCTTTATTTATTTGTATATAATATCTTTCTTAAAAACTATCTCATGTTCCAATTACAGTTATTTATAAATAAAAATAAAAAATAAATAAATAAAATAATCGTTTATTTTATAATAAAATAATAAAATAAAATAAAATTTATAGATGTATCATGTTCCGAAATCAGTTCCACCTTTTTAATTGAATACGTGTTTATCAACAGGTTCCATCAACGATACTGGAGAACTTCCTCGGCAGAATAGAGGAGGGCTACTGCAGGTTCCACAACCCTTATCACAACAACCTGCACGCGGCCGACGTCGCGCAGACTGTGCATTACATGCTCTGTCAGACCGGACTAATGGTAAGATATAAAAAAAATAATCTAGGTTACCACCGGCAGCAGGGTAAGGCCCAAGCTAGCTGTGTCTAGCTAAGCCTGTCTTTTTGATTTACGTATAGCTTTTTTATTCTTCTTTTTTAATTCATTAGTGTATTATTACTACGTTAAATTGACACCGCACTGAAACTTCAGTAATTCTTTGTAAGAAGGATCATATAATAAACGGTAGGAACCAGGCCGTAAGTTTCTTGCCCGTTCTTCTAGGATCTGGTTGCGTGGAACTGGCACCTAGAATCACCTATTATGTAAGACAATTCTAAATGATCCTTGTGATTTTATTGAATAAAGAAATATTTGACTTCGACTTTGCTACCGGTGGTTAGGGCTTCAGATTGAGGAACTATTAGATACTAAAAAAAAACAATATTCATAGACATTTCACACATCACACTCTAGTCCCAAACTAAGCAAAGCTTGTATTATGGGAACTAGACTGCTGATAGAATACTTTATACATTATTTTTTTGTAAATACATACATAGAATACATAGTAAATCCCACACAGAACAAAAATTGATGTTCATCACACAAACATTTCCTCTGGGTGAGGACCCAACCCACGACCCACAGCATGGAAGGCAGAGCTACTACGAACTGAGCTGTGACGCCTGTCACTTTACACATTATTATTTTAAGCTGAGTGATGTCCATTTTCAGTTATTTTAACATAGAATAATTATATCGTTTAATATATCTTAGCATGTGCTACTGCATTGCACTGCTACAAATGAAGTGAGGTCCAAAACTGGACTAAAGGAACTAATCGGGTCTTTTATACCACCATCACCATCAACCACAACATCGGGGATACTAGAACAATGCGGCCACCAACCCAAAGTCCTTCTCCGCTACTATAAGGAGATGGGCTGGCTGGGGTGAGGTTAGCAGGGGGATAATGCACAATACACCCCATTGCGGAACGTCAGTGCAGATCTTATACCCCCAACAAGAATTAGAATTAGAATATCCTAGCATTAAGTTTTATAATAACTGACATAAATAATTTCTATTCTATTCTATTTGTGGCACAGAACTGGCTGTCAGACCTGGAAATTTTCGCGACGCTGGTGGCGGCCGTTGTGCACGATTACGAGCACACGGGCACCACGAACAACTTCCACGTGATGTCGGGCTCCGACACCGCACTGCTGTACAACGACCGAGCCGTGCTGGAGAACCATCATATCAGTGCTGCTTTTCGGTAAGAAAAAAATGGTTGTCTGTCTTCTTCTTCATATCGTGTCGATGCTACAACTGCATTTTGTTGTAGCATCGTGTTGGAAAGATTAGCCAGACTAGACACTGCTTTACCGTGCCTAGCTGTATGGTTGTCTGTAAAGTCGGTTTACTGACGATAGTTGAACGTGACAACGAACGCAAAGGCCGATGGTGCTTCTTTGTCGCTCGTTCCGCGCTCTCGCTTGCACTTCATGGAACGCCTCAGAAAGCCTCAGAACGCCTCATGAGTCATGTTTTTTCGTTCGTGCAGCCGGCTCTATCGAATTATAAGACGTTGTCACGTCAAAAATAATTGTATGGTTTTTTGGCACGAATATATATGAAAATCGTATCGTAACAGCAGCGTGTGCAACCTATTGTGAAAACGCAGGTAAACTTTTTAAAGAAAAAAACATTTTTTTTTTCTAATAAATTATATTTTTTTTAAACTTACATTTTAAGTGGCTTAGTATGATATGGTGTGGAGTAATTGGCATTAGTATAATATATGTGTAGGCTTAAGTGTTTAAACAGGTAATTAGGTTCCTTACAAAGATCGTTATATGGTAGTAGGTATAGTCAAAGTCAAAGTCAAAGTCAAAAATTACTTTATTCAGTAAAATCACAAGGATCATTTAGAATCGTCTTACATACTAGGTGATTCTAGGTGCCAGTTCCACGCGACCAGAGCCTAGAAGAACGGGCAAGAAACTTACGGCCTGGTTCCTACCGTTTTTTTATATGATCCTTCTTACAAAGAATTACAATTAAGCTAAATTAAGTACTGAAGTTTCAGTGCGGTGTCAATTTAACTTAGTAATGATACACTAATGAGTTTAAAAAAAAGAAGTATAATAAAGCTATACGTAAATCAAAAAGACAGCACACGCTTCGCTTCAGATACAAATATACTACAAAGTACATAAGCAAGGCAAGAGAACATTACTAACATCACAAATCGACAAAGTTGCTGTTGACGGGTGGAGCGACATCAGGCCATGCAGTTTTGTCATTAATATAGCTGTCTAAGGTATAATACGCCTTTTTTATAAGATTATTTTTAATGTATGTTTTAAATTTTCTAACTGAGAGTTTTGTTGCATTTTCGGGGAGTTTATTATAAAAACGCACGGCACCCCCCACAAACGACCCACTCACCCTCCAAAGCCGGAACCCAGGGACGCACAATTTATATTTGCCTCTAGTGTTCACACCATGAACCTCACACTTTTTCAAAAAGCTATCTTTATTTTTATGAGTGTACAATAAGACTTCATAAATATATTGTGAAATTACTGTTAGAATACCAATCTCCCCAAACCGCTCCCTCAACGAATCCCGCGGTTTCATTTTATAAATGGCACGTATAGCCCTTTTTTGCAAAACAAATATAGTTTGTATATCAGCTGCTTTACCCCAGAGAAGTATACCATATGACATCACACTATGGAAGTAACTGAAATAAACCAACCTAGCTGTCGTTTCATCAGTGAGCCATCTTATCGTACGAACAGCATAAGCAGCTGAGCTCAGCCTACCAGCAAGCGTTCCAATATGTGGAGCCCATTGCAATTTCGAATCAATATTTAGGCCTAAGAAGACAGTAGAATCAACAAGATTAAGTGACTCTCCATTCAATAAAATATTGGTTGGTCTTTGAACAACATTCGGCAGAGTGAATTTCATGCATTTCGTTTTCTTAGCATTAAGTAACAGATTATTAACAGTAAACCAGTTAAGTACTTGCGAAAGAGATACATTTACGTCATCGTAGTCAGTCTTTTGTCTATCTACTTTAAAAATTAAGGAGGTGTCATCTGCAAACTGTACTATGTTACATAGCTTTTGAACATAAGAGGCAAGGTCATTAACGTAGACTAAGAATAAGAAAGGTCCCAATATCGAGCCTTGTGGCACTCCCATATCAATGATTGACCCAGAAGACCTCTCACCACTAACGTCAACTTTTTGTACTCTATTGGTTAAGTAAGACTGAATAAGATCAATAGCCCGGTTCTGAACTCCGTAATGTTTAAGTTTATAAATGAGAGTTGCATGACTAACACAATCAAAAGCCTTGGATAAATCGCAAAAAATACCGATTGCGTCTTTTGAATTTTCCCAGGCATCATATATGTGCTTTAAGAGCACCGAGCCGGCATCAGTTGTAGATCGACCTTTAGTAAATCCAAACTGATTAACATGTAGCAGCTGGTTGGAGTTAAAATGAGCTAACAGTTGATTAAGAATAACCTTTTCAAATATTTTACTTAGCGTAGGCAATACCGAGATTGGCCTGTAATTGGCAGGATCTTTTTCACTTCCCGACTTGTAAAGAGGAATGAGTTTACTATGTTTCATTAAGTCGGGAAAAACACCTTCGTCAACGCATCTATTAAAAACATAGGCTAAGCACGGTGCGATATCTAATATAATAGAACCTAGCACTTTTGTTGACATTCCCCATAGATCCTCCGTATTTTTTATATTTAATAACTTAAAAGTTTTAACAATATCAATAGCCTGAACATATGAAAAACTGAATATACTATTACAACTTTCAACACTAGATTTTAATAGCGTCATCGCTCCTAAAGCTGATGCATTTAAGGATTGGGTAACAACTTTAGGTATACTGGAGAAAAAGCTACCGAATGCGTTAGCAACTTCAATGTCTTTTGTTAAAACTTTATTATCTATCTGTAATTGTATCTGCTTATTCCGAGTTTTTGATTTTCCTGTTTCGTTATTTACTACTTTCCAAGTGGCTCTAATTTTATTAGTTGAATTTTCTATTTGTAACACGTTTGCTTTAGGTAACTTTATCGTTACAAAGATGAAACGAACGAAGTAACGTAGAAGTAAGTAGTTGTTACGAATACTTATCTACTTATTTTGCCTTAAGCTAGGATTATTTTTTTACCACTTCTCTATATTTATTGTTCATTCCTTTCCAACGTTGTAGAAAACTGAAATTTTAAAACCCAGCTATCCGTAAATAAAACCAAATTGCTCCGAACGTAGGTAAACCTGCTATAAAACTTTTCACAGGATGTTTATTTTTTACGGTGTTCAACGCTAATAATCATTAATTCGTTAAATTATTTTTTAGTATTTTATATATATTTAGTTTTTACGAAGGTGCTCAACGAACCACTATAAATAAATAAATAAATTCTTTTCTTCTCTAGGCTCTGGTCGCGTGGAACTGGCACCTAGAATCACCTAGTATGTAAGACGATTCTAAATGATCCTTGTGATTTTACTGAATAAACTAGTTTTGACTTTGACTTTGACTTTATTGAGGGCTAATAAATTAAATTACAAGCACATATTTAATTTTGATCTTATTTTTTTCCGTCTGGACCCCTTTCTCAACGCGCGATAAGGAACTTCGTACCAAAAAGGATATAAATATTATATCAGCAATCTAGTTCCCATAGTACAAGCTCTGCTTAGTTTGGGACTAGAGTGTGATGTGTGAAATGTCCATGAATATTTGTTGACGTGACAACGTCTTATAATTTGATAGAGCCGGCTGCACGCACGAAAAAACATGACTCTTGAGGCGTTCTGAGGCGTTCTGAGGCGTTCCATGAAGTGACGTTGTCACGTTCAACTATCGTCAGTAAACCGACTTTACAGACAACCATTTTTTTAATTAGGCTTACAATATTGAATGCAGAACTTTTCGGTACAACATGTATAGTGAAATATTTAAAACAGTGCGCTGCACGGGTCGTCTGCAGAACGGCTCCGGCACTGATTTGCATTTTAATCAAATAGAGCATGTCTACTCGTCAGTATATCCAGGATACTTTAACAACGTTTATTCGAAATATTACTAATATAAAGGAAAGTATATTTTGCAGTCAACCAAATAGACGGAATAAAGTTTCGCAGAAAACACGCAATGGGATAAAGACTTCCCCAATTTTGTTAAGTTACGAAATCATTTTTAATTTCTATTATATGTTTTTTTATTTTACTTCTTAAATATTTTTTTTTAACAATTAAGTATTCAACGAGTGATGAAGTAACAAAGTTTCAAGCAAAATTATTGTGCAATTGCAAAATTAATATCTATTGTTTGTAAGTTTTCTTTATAAATGATTCTCTATATTTCTTGACTGTGTATGCATTTAGTGGTCATAAACAATTTTTGATACAAGTTTTCACAATTTTTTCTCGAAAATACGATTCTACAATACACGGTTCATTTAATCTGTCGACGTTATTCGACGTTAACTGTATATTTCAGTAACAATTAATATGAGCGAATATTTAGCTTTGATCTAGCGATATAATCTACGTCATTTGTAGCTTACCTTTGCTCATTGTAGGACTAGATTGCATGGATAATAAGATCCCAAGTTATACCTACATGTAGATTATAAACAATGTACACTGCCGTCTTACTATTCTTTAATTCCTGTCCATCCAAAGGTTGTCTGGAAGAGATCGCTTTTAGCGATAAGGCCGCCCATTGTACCTATAAGTTCTGTGTAATTTTTTTTGTTTTCTGCATTGTATTTTTCTTATTTGTGTGTACAATAAAGTTGTTATCTATCTATCTATCTATAAACATGTTTCAATGGGATACAGAAATTGTGTTCAAACAGAATAACATGAGCGTGATTGATAGAATACATCAATCACGTGCGGAGACGGAGACTACTGTAGTCACGTCTATCGTCGCCAAACATTTTAATTCACTCGCTCTTCATTACCAAAGTTCCGATGTAGATTGGTTATAGTGTTGAATACAAATTCACCTGAAATACAATTGAAACTTTATATCATTTATTTGGAATGCGTTTCAATATTTTTTTATAATCTGTTGACCAACGGCGGATCCAGGGGGGGGGTCATGGGGGTCATGACCCCCCCCTGAGCTGGTTCCAGGACTTAGATGGACCACTAATTGAACATAATTATTACATTATCAAAATTAAATTATAAGTTCTAAACCCCCCTCTGAGCTGGTTCCAGGACTTAGGTGGGTCACTAATTGAACATAATAATACATTATCAAAATTAAATTATAAGTTCTTGACTTGACCACGACTATGTGACCCCCCCCCCCTGGCGCCAAAGCTTGATCGTGACCCCCCCCTGGCGCCAAAGCTGGATCCGCCCTTGCTGTTGACCATCCTTTGGCTTCAATTTCACCAGATGGAAAGCGCCAATGAAGCCGAATTATTGCAAGTTTTTTGTGTTTGCAGCTATTCCTGACTGATATGACCTGACTTTTTTGTAACACAGGTTGAAAAACTTAAAAGAAGAGTTCCCAACACAAGTTTTGTACACCACTTGCTTTTAATAAACACTATTTTTGATTAGATTTTGATTCTTCGAAAATCACCGTTGATTATTTTAACAAGACACTTCAATATCCTACAACTCGATTCAATAGCCGAACGAAAATAACAAGTCCAATTGGACGGCTAAACTTGAAATCTATAACAATGGACGAAAATCTTGATGGAAATTCGGAATTTTTTCACACAAAAGATGGGGAGAAGGATGCTCGTTATGATGCTATATAATTTCCCTCGGGGATGCGAAGGTACCTAGGCCCTTTTCGCACTCCATAGATATGATTATAGTCTAACGAATGTCGGTGCGAGAAAGATGGGGGATATTCGTACGCGGGATATTTCATTTCAAAACATAACGGAGGTAAAATTTTATGTTACGTTAACATAAAATTATATGGAGGCCGTTGGATAATAGTCTACTAAGCGCCTAATACTGTGCAGGCTAGGAAGATAATTGGTAGACCAAATAATCAACGGGGTAATTTTGATGGCTTACGCGGATCGGCAGCAGCGAAGTGATTATTGAAGTGAAAACTTCTTTAGCGGCGCTGGGTGGGTAAAAACTTTCAAACTCGCGTCAGGGTCACGTGACGTCGAAAAAGCGTAAGATCTTATTTAATTTTTATACATTGCTCGTAAAACAAGAGACGACAAAAGAACACACTTGCGGTCACGCGACGTATGACTCAAACAATTAAATAGTGTTGTGGCGACATCGTACAAGGCGAGTACAAGGCGCTGCCAACACGCGGTGCGGTGCGGAGCGCGGGGGCGGAGGACCGAGGAGCGGCACTCGCGCGCCGGCAGCCGACACACCCACTGAGCACCCTCGCACGGGAAACACGTATCGCTCGCCGCGCGCGCATAACCAGATAGACGCTATTATATCGTACGAATCGTTTCGCCTAACTTGTATTTAACTGTATCGCTTCCATCTTATTGAAGTGAAAACTCAGTCAGGGTCACGTGACTCGTGACGTTCATCGAACGTGACGTTCATCATTCGTTGTCTTCGTCGTTGTGTCAATGTCAATGACATGACACAATCACAATGACACAGACACATTCGCGCTTGCGCGAATGTGTCTGTGTCATTATGATTGTCATTGTCATTGTCAGTGTGTCTTCGTTGTCTTCGTCGTTGTGTCACATTCGCGCTTGCGCGAATGTGACACAATGACATGACACAATCACAATGACACAGACACATTCGCGCTTGCGCGAATGTGTCTGTGTCATTGTGATTGTCATTGTCATTATGACGACTGTGGTTATATTTTTGAAGTGAAAACTTAAAAGTGAAAACACATTCGCGCTTGCGCGAATGTGTCTGTGTCATTATGATTGTCATTGTCATTGTCATTGTCATTGTCGTTGTGTCGACATGACACAATCACATCATCAGAATGTGTCTGTGTCAGTGTGTCTTCGTTGTCTTCGTCGTTGTGTCACATTCGCGCTTGCGCGAATGTGACACAATGACATGACACAATCACAATGACACAGACACATTCGCGCTTGCGCGAATGTGTCTGTGTCATTGTGATTGTCATTGTCATTATGACGACTGTGGTTATATTTTTGAAGTGAAAACTTAAAAGTGAAAACACATTCGCGCTTGCGCAAATGTGTCTGTGTCATTGTGATTGTCATTGTCATTATGACGACTGTGGTTATATTTTTGAAGTGAAAACTTAAAAGTGAAAACACAACGTTAATATTGAAGTTTTCACTTCTGTCGGCACTCCCGGAGTGCTACCATTTTTTTTTTATTTATTACCTGACAGACAGATCTGCTGACAGATATCAAAGTACCTACCTACTAAGTATCTTAGTAGGTAATTATTAATAGCGTAGGTATAGACACTCAATAGCACTTTACTTATTTTGGCAAATTAATTCCTATTAGCCTATGTGGTTTTTTAATTGAATTAAACCGAGACTTGTGTGTATATAATTTGAAAATGTTTTTTTTGGGTTCTGTTTTGAATAGTTATTTACAACAACCTAATTGAGTAAGATCGGTTGATGTTTTCATAAAAACACAGGTTTATTCATTTTCTCACTTCAAACTAGTGCATAAGATAGCTTTAGCTAAGTAGGTACCTAGGTAAATAGGTATTATCCAATTACCTAAGTGCAAACGACGCACACACTCGGGTTAATGGTCAGGTATGAATTACGTATTATAGGGTTATTAAACCTAGCGTACCTAGCGCTAAACTGGTAATCTATGCCTAATTGAATTGTCACTGATACATAACCCCTTATTTTATGCTATAGCAATAGAGGCTGTAGGATTAATTAGTTTATCTAGGTTATGGACATTAGCCTAAAAACCACGTCGACATATACTTAGCCAGTAATTAGCTGGCAAATAGGCATACTTAGGCCATAGTTCCAGTTAGTACGAAAACCTACTTAAGTATATTATTACCGACATTTATAACTACACCCATATCTGTCTAGACATAGTAGTAGATTGATAATGGTTTAATAATATACTCTGACTTGTTTCGAGTAGGTAGGTTTTTGTTAAAATACTTAAATCTACAATTTATTTATACAAAGCATTTTAATTTTAAAGAAGAGTGAAATAGGGAGTTGAGGCCTTTGCCCTGCAGCAATAGCTAATTAACAATAAGGCCCGTGCACCTTAGTTTATCCCAGTTTTTACCTAGTACCTACCTATATTAAATCTAAAAATTTAATAATAATATTTTTCATTTTTAAACAAGACTATAGATACCCACTAATCTAACTAGCTATACTTTCACTTTTCAGGGTGATGAAGGACGAAGACTGCAACATCCTTCAGAACCTATCTCGCGACGAGTTCCGTGAGTTCCGCACCCTCGTCATCGACATGGTGCTGGCCACCGACATGTCGTTCCATTTCCAGCAGCTGAAGAACATGCGCTCACTCCTCACGCTGGCGGAGCCGACGGTGGATAAGAGCAAAGCCGCTTCTATGGTGCTGCATTGCTGCGATATCTCTCACCCAGCCAAGGTTGGTAGACTTGTGAAGTTTTGACAGGCTCAGTTAGTAGTAGCTCTGCCTTCCATGTTGGGTAGACTTGTAAAGTAAATTTGACAGGCTAAGCTCTGCCTTCTATGCTGTGGGTTGTGGGTTCGATTCCTACAGAGCAAATGTTTGTGTAATGAACATAAATATATGTACCTACTGTGTCTGGGTGTTACTATGTTTTCTATGTAGGTACTTATGTACAAAAATATATATATATAAAAAATATATAATATGGTATATATGTAAAAAAATGTAGGTATATTTAAGTATTCTATCAGCAATCTAGTTTCCATAGTAGGTAAGTACAAGCTTTGCTTAGTTTGGAACTAGAGTGTGATGTGTGATAAGTCCATGAATCTAATTAATATTTAATGTACCGACTCGATAATCATAAACATTAATTCATTTCTAGCGATGGGACCTGCACCACCGGTGGACAATGAGTCTTCTCGACGAGTTCTTCCTGCAAGGAGACAAGGAGCGCGATCTAGGCCTTCCATTCAGCCCCCTCTGCGACAGAAACAACACCCTTGTCGCAGAATCGCAAATCGGTTTTATTGAGTTCATTGTGGAACCCAGCATGGGGGTGTGTGCGGATATGCTGGAATGCATTCTGGGGCCACTGCATTCCGGCCCAAAGGCCCCCGCCGGTTCTGGAGGGAGTGAATCTATCAGCGAGGATAATACAAGTAAGTTTTATCCTCTTACTTAATTACTTTCTTATTTAAAAACTGGCTGGAGGAAGGAGGAGAGGAGAGTTGGAAATACCAAACATTCGAAACATTTCTCACATACCTACAGAACAGGAGGTATCTCAATACTCAACTCGGAATAAATCCTCAGTTTAAAGAAAATAAATTCTATAACAGTAGGTAGAGTAAGTAGGTACCTATGTGTTAGAAAGATTTTATGTAATGTCTCTTTGTCAAAGCGCAATATTAATACAAGATAATTTTCTTATTATATTTCAGCAATAAATGAAGTCACGAAGTTCAAGATCAGAAAGCCATGGGTTGCCTGCCTTAGCGACAATAAGAAAATATGGAAGGAGCAGGCGACTAAAGGTACTACACAAGCATTAACAAATTTACCTACGGTACCTACCTACTTATATCATATAAAAAGTTAGCGCAGACTTGATGTATTGATTACCATACGTAATGATGACACAAAGTCAACGCTAACTTTTTATAAGATAGGGGGCTAATCGGATTTTCCTATTCGTAGGTATAGGTAGATAATAGGTCACACACAAAAAAAATGGTTGTCTGTAAAGTCGTTTTACTGACGATAGTTGAACGTGACAACGTCACTTCATGGAACGCCTCAGAACGCCTCCATGAGTCATGTTTTTTCGTGCGTGCAGCCGGCTCTATCGAATTATAAGACGTTGTCACGTCAAAATTGGAATAAATATAATAAATATAGAAATCTAAAAAAAAAAGCAATATAGGAATATTGAAGGGTTTGGTTTAACATTATGTTTTTAAACGGTTTTACTTAGCTCACCCCGTTTGTTTTCTTAATATTTCCAGACGCAGAAGCACGGGCCAAGCAAGAGGGCGAGATCAACGACAACCCACCACCGCCAACAGAAGAATAATATTTAGCCACCTTTGTAAATACCGTTAAAACCAGCTGCTGCAACATGTTTAACTCACTCATGAAGAAAAGTTAAACATTTAAGTGTGCGAACGCTTTAGTGCTGCTAATGTTGTGTGTCGCACAAACGCGAATTTGAAAGCACAATGTGAATGTAATATAATGTTTCTCTATGTGGAAGACAACATAGTGAGCTAATTCGGAAGGTGTATCGACGCCAGTAGTATAATTATTATTAATTCACCGCTAAGACTCTTAAGCCTAGCCTAACAGTTTAGACGTAATGCTTCTATTAGTCGTGAATAAGATATAAAGAAGAGGACTGAGATGGGCACCTTGCGGTACTCTCTTGAAAACCTTCGTTTTCTGTCTTGTATTAGATGTAAAAGTGAATATGACAGAAAAGATTACTCATTATCGTAACGTAAAAACGTACTGACTCATTTCAAATATTGTAGACAGTAAGGAATTAGTTTATGGAATCTGTAGATAACTAAAATGCTGGTTACGGAGCAACAATTGATTTGTGTATACTTAATCCAAAACACAAGCACTAGGTACTTTTGAATCACGAACACGTTTGAGATGTAGGTAGTTTATCTAACTAATCCACAAGTAACTACTTAGGTAAAATAACACTATCTTTAATCTGTAATATAGCTTAAAAAAATAATATTGAACATTAGCGTTTAATCCATGAAAAATACGCTTATTAATTTTAATGTTTCCGATTAAATTGGAGTCTTGATATTCTTGACCAAATGTTATTTATAAAATTATTTTCTAATTAATGCATCTCAAATTCTAGATAATTAGGTAGTAGGTATAGATAGATAAATTGTACTTATTAGCGATTTCCTACAGAAGTAGTTTACCTTAAACTCCGTCTCGATTGATAAAAATACATTCAATAAGCCTAGCTGAGAATGTGTAGATTTCAGACAAAAGGGAAGACTAGCTAAACAATGCTTAAGCCAACTTAATTGAGTCTATTTTCCATACAAAATACAATTGAACTAAATGAGCATGTGCCAACAAAATTTAAAATTTGGACGTGCCTCTGAGACCTTATTTCTGAGGGGATGCTTATGTACATACAGTACCTGGGAGTCACATAGCCTTAGGTATCATTTACCTAATTAGAATAACAAACTTGAACTTTGATTCTATAAAATAGATTTTACAATTGCTCCAGGAGGCAACCCCAAGTATCTTAATCAACTAATTGACTTAGATCTTTAGACTGATATTAATGGCGAATTGCCAGACAGAAACCTAGATAGAATGAAAATTTAGCTTGCCAAGGACCTTGAGTAAAAATGTACCGTCCTTCAATCTAGACTATGAAGGCAACAGAATTTATTAAGATGCTGAAGGATTTAGGCCAAGTGTTTTATTCACAGATGCCAAATTTTCATGAGAATGCTTTTAAAATATACCTTTACAATCAAACATTATATCATAAAGTGGCCTAGTTATCCAGATTGGTACGTGGGACCATTCTCATTGAATATCAAAATCAAAATTAAACCATTATAATGATAAAATATTAGATCAGTCCCTTTTTCTTTTCAGGGACTGAATATAGATTATTAACTAACCGGTGACGCTTATTTAGACAAAACTGTAATTTTTATAATATATATTGTGTATGTTTAAGTAACTGACTAGATATTTATTAACTAAATCTGTATATTGTGCATTATGTTTATTCAATAATTAGATGTAGGCACTTATTTATATTAAATAAATTAATATTGTTAATATTAAGTCTACTAATTTGAGATTAGATTAGACCATTTTGATTGGGAATACAGCTTTATAAAAAGTAGAAAATAGCATGAGCCTTATTATGTACATGATTATTGATGTTTTATGATAAAACATAGCTTGCAACTTAGGCAAATTATATTTAGTCACTTTTTTAATCAGAAGCTTATTTATGCCACTTTTTGTAAATGTTCTAAAATGTTATCTACACCTACATTCCTGATCTGGTCATATAGTAATATTTTCCAATGACTATAATGTCTAACAAGTTCTCATCTAGAATTTGATTTCACATTTACAAACCTACAAAGTATCTACTACCTTCTTAGAGAGGAAGAAGTTTATTAACTATTTAGTAACCTGAAACCATCCTTTTTTTAGTTGTGAAATCTCAAGTAGTTTTTTAATTTTATTTCATTTTCTACTTATGTAAATAGATTAATCTACCTAAATCACTTTTGACCTTGTGTAAATTATACCTACTATGTAAAATAAAAATAAAGAATTTCGTAGAAAATTGTATTTCTTATTCATTTTATATTTACACATTCTGCAAAAAGCAGGATATAAAATTGCTTAGCAAACCTCAACATCTTAGGTATCCTATCAATATTAAAGGTATTTTATTACAGAACAGTATCTAAGTACCAAATCCTGGTGATAACAGTGCAAGCTGTACATAAAATTAAAATCAACAGGTAACAAATTTTAACAAGCAAATTTAGCTAAGAATATATTTGTAACTTTTACCAAATATATTGATTTGCACTGACAAAGATCTAACATCAGTTTTTTGCCTGTTACAAACTATAGTGCCTGACACCACATCACCCTGCTTCACTTCCTTGCAATCTTTGAGGTAAAATACCGTTTGCTTCCAATGTGTAGGGGTGACTTGCGGTCCCGTTGAGAAAGTAATACTTTCGGGCAGATCAAAAAATGTATCAAAGTAACCCACTAACGATGTGATTGTACCATCTTTGGTAATCGGTAACTTGAATTCGGATGTGAAATCCATCACATCTATACTGCAAGTATTGATATCAATATCTTTAATAACACTTGGTTCAGAGAGAATGTGTTTTGATGCTACAATATCTACACTAGCTTCTCTCGTCACTTCAGATTTCATACAATTCATTTTGTATCCGTAAACATCCGACCAGAACTCAATGAGTTTACTGTGAGTTTCAATATCTCCGTTGGCTACGAGGCTAATGTTACACCGATTGGGAAGCAATAAGCCACCAGGTTTAAGATAGTTGTCCCGAGCGTAAATAACACTGTCTAACATTCCTTCGAACAGTAGAAAGTATCCCATCCATTCCGATACAATGATATCTACTTTTTCTTCTAGTTTTGTATTTTCTAGTCTGCCTTTTACTGTTTTGATAACATCATGTAGGTTGTTCTCTCTTATTATGTCCATTGCATGATAGATAACTTCAGATTGGTCCAATGCATACACTTTTTTAGCACCGGCTGTGGCGCAAAACATGGAGAGAATGCTGGTTCCACAACCTAAATCCAGTACTACTTTACCTTTGAATGTTTCTTTGTTTTTTAGAATAGCATCTCTATAAGATTCTGTGCGTACTTTATCAGAAAGCATGTCATAATGTATCCCAAAATGAGCGTAGGAGCTGAAGTATCCTTCGTCACATTCCAAAGGTACTTCCGACACACAGTTTACAATAGTTGCAGTATCTTTGCTGTCAATTGAATTACCACCTTCAACTAAGTTTTTTATGGTTTCCTTCATTTGGTTGATATCGTCTTTAGCCATCTGTAGATGAGTTTGTCCTTCCTTGAGTTGCTCCGCGTAAGTTTGAATCGTTCTCTGAAGTTCTATGAAGTGAGCTTGCGATAAAGTGACTAAGCCATTTTCAACATTGGCGTGATATGTTTTCGGGGAGCTCGGCTTTTCCATCAATGAATCGAAGTCAAAAGTCAACCACTCATCGGCTTCTACTGGCTGTAAATACTTTTCATCCTCCCATTGAGGTTGTTTTGTGCTCATTATTGTATTGGATGATGGATGATGCGTCTTTATGTAATTTATCATTTTTATGTATGAATAGCAGTCCATATTGAACTTGAGCTTCAATTTGGTCAACGAGAAGTTGTGGGCGGTCTCGCAGTGAGCCAGTCCTTCGTCAATGGATGGTAAAATGGAGCTGCAGAACAGACATGGCACCGATGTGTTTCCGGACTCCATTTCTTGCCATTCGTCTTCATCGAAATGTTCCTCATCGCTGCTGAGGTCTGGTACATCTGACATTTTGCACAAAGCACTGTATTTGATTACAAATAATTGTAAAACTTTTTAATTGAAACAATAAATATAAACACGTGAGCGGTATCGTGCCGATTTTATGATCTCTCTTTTGTCACTTCACTCACTGTCATCTTGAGTGATGTCAGTTTGTGTCAATGTCATAGGGAAGCTCCTTAATGTGCGATTAGCCAGTAAATTGATCGTTGTTAAGCTTCGTGTGGAAGGTCATGTGTAGACACTTTAAATTATATAGCACCATGCAACTTATTTAAGTACCGCGTTTTTTTTTAAATAAAAATACAGCATAAGCACAAGGCTCAAAACGAAGTGTAGAAATAGGTGATGTAACGGTAGTGTTGTACCCAGTTGTTATGTACTTAGCGTTGAGTCGATTCTTCTTGTTGCCAAGGCAACTACTTGACGCTATGTACAAACACAACGCACGCAACAAAGTGCTAAAAACTAAAGTTAGAAATGAAGCTGAAAATTTCATCTTTCAAGGAACCAAAACACGTTGGAGTTGTGGTTTGTGTGAGTTGGAATAATACGGAAGATGTATTTTCATGCGGGTATGTATTTATATAAGAATTACCCAACAATAGATTGACTTAGGTAATTCCTGTTACAATGTCAACACGTGTCAATTCCTGTAATTCCTGTTACAATTTTGTTCTGTTTGGCGCACATTTTTGAAAATGAATGCAAAAGGTACTACAGTGATGGACGAACAACAATAAAAATGTCATTCATTCATACATTCATTCTGTGTCTTCTCGCTTTGATGACCGCTTATCGCCGCTTTGATATTAATTTTCGGCATCAACGTTCACAAAGAATGATCAACAAATTAGAACTTTTAAAGTGGAATTTGTTAGGTATTTTACTTACATTCAATAAAAATAATTATTTCAGGGATGATCATAAGCTTCTCAAGTGGAATTTGGTAAACAATGAATGCATAGTTGTAACAACCTTTGCAGAAGACTTTTTTCCTACTGGGATGCATTTGTTTCCTAAAATTGGTCTTGGTGGTATTAAGCACCAGCATGATGTTATTTTAATATCTTCTGCCGATGGAAAGTATGTATTTACAACTTATGAAAAACATTAATTGAATTGAATAGGTGAATCAAAAGTATTTTTCAATGTAGATTCCATATTGTAAACCATAATGGGCGAATTGAAAAAACGGTCAATGCTCATCAAGGAGCTTGTCTAACTGCATGTTGGAGTCCGGATGGAGCAGGTCTTCTAACAGGTGAAACTGAGAATATGTACAAATTTCTTTAAAACAATAGCAAGTTCTAAGTATTAATAGTTTTTTTAAATACCTTTACTAGCTGGCGAAGATGGTTTTGTAAAAATTTGGTCTCGCAACGGTCTTCTTCGATCAACAATTGTGCAATCAGACGTACCATGTTTTGACGCCGTGTGGAGTCCAGACAGTTCTGCTATTTTACATACCAAGGGGAAGTTCTTGATCATAAAACACTTGAATTCGAGTAATAAAGTGACAAAGGTAAAGTACACAGGTACAATCATTTTAAAAACAAAAGCAGAAAAAGTTAGTTTTTCTATAATATATTGATATTTACAGTGGAAAGCACACGAGGATCTTATTTTATGCGTAGCATGGAATGCTAATAACAACTTGATTATTTCTGGCTCAGAGGACGGTTTCTCAAAGGTATTTTATTAAATGAAATGCTATTTCTATGACTTTATATTATAACTACCGCTTGTGTATAAAATATTAACTCTTGTAGATTTGGGATACTTTTGGGCAGCAAATTTCAGTAAGCGTTAAACACGACCAACCAATATCGAGCGTCAGTTGGTCTCCTGCTGGGGATATGTTTGTGATTGGAAGTTTTAACCTGATTCGGCTTTGTAATTCTAATGGAGTAAGTAGCATCATCATTATGTTCACTGTAATAACTGTTTTTCATGCTATAATTAGAAAGTAAATAATGCGTTTCTACTTACAGTGGTCTCATTGTCTAGACCGCCCAACAACCGGCAGCGTTTACAATATAGCTTGGTCTGCAGATGGCACTCAACTAGCAGCTGCATGCGCAAATGGTCAAGTTTTATTTGCACACATCATTGATAGGTATACTAACTTCTTACCTTCATTAAATGAGTTGAATTGTGACTATACAACCAAGTCTCGTTTATTTCGTTCACAGGGAATATACATGGAAAAACTTCGCGTGCAATCAAACTGGTCGCAAACTTATATCTATCAGAGATATAGTAACTGACCAAAGTGATCAATTAGACTATCCCGATCGGGTAATACAAATAGCGCTGGGTTTCAATCACCTTGTGATCGCAACTGTAAAACAGTGCTTTATTCATAAGTTGAGCTCATGGAATACACCAGTTACATTTGATCTAAAAGAAGGTACTATCAGCATGATTTTACTATCGGAAAGGTAAGCTATTGCCTCGTTCTATGATAAGACCAAAAGCTTACAAGCTTGTTACAATAAAATACTTAAACCAAACCACTTATTGACACCTAATTTATTTTGCAGATGTCTATGTGTTGTCGAAAGAGCAGGTTTGTCAGTTTATAGCTACATGGGTCGTCTACTTGCAAGCCCACGTATAGGAACTAGATCTGAGATCTTAGGACGAGCAGCAGTTTCACTGGGACCAGATGCTTTAGCTGTCATTGATCATGCTGATCGAAAACGTAAGATATTCTTTTCCTTGAGATCCAAGAAGCTGTAATTCACGTTTGAAATCAAGTCGTTTTAAAATCATCATTGCCGACAAACAATGCCCATTGAGTGAGATGGCACTGCTTATAGTTTCGTGGTCAAAAGTAATGCATAATTATTTTAGCTTCTATGTATTTTCAGTTATTCACGTTTTCGATCTACCTACGGGTCTCATCGTACGCAGCTCAACCGATAATACAGTGGTTAAGTTAAACCATAAAATGACTGTTTCGAGTATTGCCCTCAGTCAATCAGGTCCTATCAACGAAAGACAGCTTGCTATACTGGATTATAACAGGGATTTATACGTGATTTCTGTCAAAGACAGTAAATCCAAATTTGTAAAACTAGGTAAGTTGAGGAGTTATGCCTGATATAGTATTAATTTTATTATTTGAATTCATTGACTAGTGTAGTGTACCTCTTTTACTTTTACACTTTTTCTTTGTTTTATAGGATCTCAAGTTTTAAGTTTTGCGTGGAGCTATGAAACAGAACTGTTAGTTGGTTTACGGGCAAATTCTGTCGTAGCATGGTGCTGTCCAAGAGCAGCCATGCAGCCAGACTGGCTTGCACTCACGACAGTGAGTAAAGAAGTAAAGTAAGTATTTACTGATCATTATGAAAGATAAGTAGCAATTCCGTAGAACCAAATACTTGTGTGGTGTGATATGTACCTATTTCTATTTTATCATTTCAGTGATTTGGGTCGGAACCCATCGATTTTAAGTGTTGAAGATGGCGTGGCACGCGTCTGTCGTGGCAATGGATCTATACTTCACTTAACAATTGCAGCATTTCCTGAAAAGCTTCTGAAGCATGTTGCAGCTAATTTATGGCAGGTTGCTGTACAGGTAAATACAGTTAAAATCTAAAAAAAAACGTTTGTCGTAATATTTTTTAATTTGGTGTTTTATTTTAGCTTTGCCGCACAGTTGAAGATGAAATTCTTTGGGCGTGTCTAGCAGTACTGGCCTCTCAAAATCATCAGTTAGCAGTTGCAGAAGAGGCCTTTGCTCTGATTCATCAATACCACCAAGTGTGCTATATTCAACATCTTCGAGTGAGTTTTTTTAATCCATCTAGGTTTTTACATACGTATATATAATAAAATAACAAACAATTTTATGATTTTCTGTGTGTTTTTTGAATAAGTATGTACCTAAGCCACTGTTTTTATTTTCTTAACGATTTTTAATTTGATTATTATTAAATAGTCTTTTCTCTTATTTCAGAGCAATCAACCAGAAAAACTAACAAAATAGAACACGCAAAAACTTATTAAAAAATTTTATTGCGTCAATACTATAAAGTGTGACGTTAAAAAATAATAAATGTTATTCAAAGAACTAAAGGTTATTTTTTATTAACTACCTTTAAAAACAATAACATTCGCGGCCGAATACCATGATTTACGTTTTTCATACGTTTTATGTGTAATATGATAGTCCATATTTCTTCAATCTGCATAGCGCAAGTTATACGTACCAATAGCGTATAACATAACCGTATTGAAATCCTTACGAAAAAAAAACGTTCGTTCACATCTTTCGTTCATTCTGTGACTCATTCATGCATGCGTTCAGAGTAGTTCAATAAGTTCAGTTTTGTTATCGTTACGCTGCTAGTTGGCTGTGTGTGTATTTTCTCGCCATATTTTACGAAAATTGTTATTTATCGAAAAATAAATTAAATAGAGCCAGTGATAACTAAAACTATTAATTAATTGTATTTTCTAATAAGTATTCAAGGCGAACCTGTGGCTGCTTTCTTTAAAACTGCGTGCCCTACTTTGGGGGCACTGCTAGACTTATTTCGTAAAGAAAGTTTGTGATGAGTTTTGAAGATGCATGCTGCAATCTTGGTCAGATCGTGTTTCCTGTTGAGTGTTTTGTGGTTCGTCAACGGTGGTGAGAATGATATTGATGGTGAGCATGCGTTGGAGTTGACCCAGTCCTTGAACTTGGCCCGCCAGGAGTTGATTGCTGAGACTTGCCGACGGCTACCTCCCAAGAACCTTCTAGATGATCTACCACCTTCCCAACTTGAACATATTTTGGTTGACGAAGAGCACAAACTATTGTATTGCTACGTGCCAAAGGTGAGCTTTCAAGGTTAGCTGCTTAAATTTTTCGATCATTATAAAGTTGCTTTGAAATCTTGTAAAATTATGTGCCCCTGACACGGTCTGGTTTTCGTGAATATTTTAGTAGGTTGGTACATAAACTTACAATGTAGATGGCTTTGGTGAACTTCCTTGATGGAAGTAGTGATTATCTACCTATTTCCTGAAACTAACTTTTCTGGGTTAATATTAATCTCATAATTATGTAAATACATAGGTAGGTACTTATTTCCTACTCTAGTTTTGACCGGCAAATATCAATGTACTTAGTGAAAATAAAAATACTTACGTATTTGTTTAAGTAGGTACTTACTTATTTTTAAGTTAGGTACATGGTGAACCATGCTTTGACCCTAAAAATAGCCTGTGCCCCAGTGCATTAACTAAAAAAATAAAACTTTTTTCAATTAGGTACCATTTGAATTATTTTGTGTAGGTAAAGCTTAAGTTCTATAAATTGTGACTAAATATCTATTAGACAACATTACTACAATACATAATAATGTAGTACCTACCAAAATACAGATAGATAATTCACATTCAAAATACAGATATGCACTAAGTAAATATTTCATTAATTAGTCAGGTATTTAGAACAACATAAAAAGTACTTACACAAGGAATTAAATTATATTATACTATATACCCCAACAAGTAATAGTAAAAACCACATTTTCCTAAATTTGAAATCTACTTTCTACCTATTGATCAATATAACATTTAGGTTGCCTGTACAAACTGGAAAAGAATCCTCATGATACTGGAAGGCAAGTGGAATGATACCGACGTCCTGGCAATACCAGCCAGTCTGGCACATTCACCCGGAGTGTTCCGGAACCTCAGCACTGTGGAGAAACCGGAGAGAGACTTCATGCTGGATACTTACCAGAAGATGATCATCGCGAGGAATCCATTTGAGAGATTGCTGTCTGCGTACAGGAATAAATTTGAAGGAGATCTACCTAGTGCTAGATATTTTCAGGTACTAACTTTACCTCTTTTAATATTATTGGCTTGTTACCATTATTACAAAAATATTAATATAGCAGTATTATTTTGCCTGTAATAATATTTTTTAGTGTCAGATTGAATAATAACTACCTATTTATAGCAAACAATTACCTAACTGTCAAATAATGATAATCTTGTGTAATAATGGAAATCTAATATTTAGTCCTATACCAAGCATATTTACTACTTACCTACTAATATTTTTTGGACACACAATCTTAGAACACCTAGTAATTGCTAACTGTTACTTAGCTCTGCTACCCTAGTACTTATACTACTAGTGAACTAAACAGTTTCAATACTATGGATATGCTACTGAATGCCGCTCAGTAATTTTCCAAAACACGATTAATCACTAAAAAGGTTGTAGAGACAGAAACTTTTTCGTTTATCATTTGTTTATTTTTAAAAGGATCGTGTCGGCCGAAGAATCATCAAAGCTTACCGCGAGAATCCGTCAAACGAGTCCTTAGAACTGGGACATGACGTCACGTTCAAAGAGTTTGCGATGTTCCTCACGAATAAATCGGAAGAAATGGCCGACGTGGTGAATAACGAACACTGGCAGCCAATAACTAACCTCTGCCATCCGTGCCTCATCAAATATACTCTTGTTGGTGAGTTTAGCTTTAGTACTTATTTCTCGGTTTCCGCACCCAAAGGGAAAAAACGGATTAAAATAAATATGAATGGAGGCTTGCGTACAAAGACGTGATTTTTGCGCGAGTCCGACTCGCACTTCGCCGGTTTTTTTCCTCCTGTTATGTTGTAATGCGCTTTATATACCAAACCTTATGTAGTATGTACTTATGTAGTATGATTATATGATCATATAACATAGACCAAATTTAACAAAAAAATTAACCAAACTACGATATGACTGCAAAAAATGTATTAAGTATGTTCAGAGCAAGTTTCCGATCGGTCAATGGACTTGTATTCACGAACAGTAGGTATCTACAGAATACAAGTAACGGAATAGTTTATATGAATTCCTACGTTAGTTTATACCTAACCCTGAAACTATTCTATTCCAACCTACGCCCATGAGCGCATCCACAGATGACCATGTTATTATCCGTTTTAACCCTTAACTGGTATCGTAAAATTGACTAACGTAACTGGTTTTGTGGGGGTCGTGCGGCCCCCATTATAAAATAACTCCTAGGAAGCAAATGTGTGCAATTTTTGTTTAGTTTCATATAAAAAATAATAATACCAACATTGTTTTACTGATACAATTATTTTTTATGAATGTAATTCTTTTAACTTAATTACTACAAGAGATCACATAAAAATGGCAACTTTTTCGTAATTTCTTTTGTTACATGATACAAACAAAAAAACAACTATTATTTTGGTGGTCTTACTCTAAGATATATATGTTTTCTTATTCCTAATATAATAAACTTTGAAAATAAAAAGAAATAATTTTCTAATCAACGCTATAAAAAAAAATCAACATGGAATATAATCCTGAGGATTTAGGAACATTATAGATGAACTAAGTTCAATCTTGACAATTATTACACAGTGTTTTGTGCTACTATGCAACTTGCAAATGAAATGCTTGCAATTGTTACATTTTGTAGCAAATTTTCCGTCTTTTTTTCTATTAAAATATACGAATACATGAAATGATATATTTACTGAAATCTTACGTAACTGGTATTGTGGGGGTCGTGCGGACCCCATAACGCACGTACCTCCGCTCTGGTAAAAGCTGCAGTGCCCAACTTTCGACAGTCGCCGCGAATCGCGACGTAATGAGATTACACAAAATGACGCACACGCACGGTGCATAGTTTTAAAGGAATTAAAAAATATATCACGCGTGGGGGCCGCGCCACCCCCACGAAACCAGTTAAGGGTTAAATTGAACTACCTGTTGAGTATTTTTCTTCTGATCCTCACCAAGTGTTCAAAAAACATTGATGTACAACATAAAATGTAATCGTTCGTAGATAGTTATGTTAATATTCTCAGAAATCAAAATAAAACAATCAGCTTAGAGGTCCGAAATAAAGGCTTAAGAAGTCGTACTAATCAACGCTTTCAAAAATATTGCATCCTCCGTAATGTACCCAAAGTTTGATGCGATATTGTAGCAAGGATTGTACTGTTGCATTTATATGTAGCAGTCCTGGTCTAAAATATGTAACACAACGTCTCTGAAACAATAATTACTACTTTGTTCTGGTCTATCTGTAGAATCACACCTCTACTTACTCTTCGATTTGGTAGTTCCACGTAAACTCGCTAAAAGCCGAGAAAGCTAGTCCTATCCGCTTGTTCAACTAGCTGTTTCCCGACTCCCACTACTACTTATCGTTTTATCCGGTGCTAAATTGAAACGCGTTAAACTGACGTTCAGTCTTCATCATCAATCAATTGCATTTCAGCCACCTCTCTCTCTCAGTTGATTCCTCATTACTGCGGGTCGCGACCTCTCCTGACCTTATCTTTGATCAGGTCTCTCCTTTTCTTTCTGTCCTCAGCGACATAAAAAGCCTGGTAAAGTTGGGTATTCAGAGTGGTGCGCACTTGGTGTGTCCAGCTTATGAGCTGGACACACTTTAAGCCCTTTGGGGCTTCGTCCCTATTTGCGTCACTTACAGCATTCTTAAAGGGAGCATGATAGGTCAGCTAAGGGACCTAAGGCGGCAGGTCAGTAACGTAACATACAGGTTGAATGCTGTGCTGTGCGTCTTTGGTTTTCAAGTTTCCGTACCCAAAGAGTAAAACGGGATCCTGTCACTAAGATTACTGTCTATCTGTCTACGTCGTCGTTTGTCTGTTCGTCTTTCACAAGTTTTATATCATAAACCGTGATAGTTCGGCATTTGAAATTTTCAATTTATTTTATGTTATAAATAAAAAGTACTTAAGTATTTATAAATAAATGAATTGAATAAAATAGGTTAACCAAAGCCTATATTAGTCGTGAACTTACAAAAAGTACATTTAAGTACAGAGTAAAGATTTTGTTGAATATTTGTGTTTATCAATGTAATATTATTAAAACAATTAGCAGAAATGTAATTATTTCTGTACTAATTGTTGTACGAATGATAAACAATCAATGTATATTGGCGTCATTTCCTTTCGCGGTTATAATTATGACATGAAACTAAACGATATCAATGTATGAGTATGATAATTAAATAATTAATTAATAATTAGTGAGAGTCTGAGACTCGAGCATGCTTGCTAGACTTGATTTGTTAGTGTCTAAAGTTCAATATTTTCATTGTCTTTCATACTCTTTCGTCAGTCAACAGGTTGATTACTATTGCTCCAATTTCGCTAATTGTCTGCTCAGCTACTTATTCACCAAATATTTATTTAAAGACGAATGATCATTATTGTTGATCTTGAGATTTTTAATGTTGATTGCAAGTAGATCAAGAGAAGTTATAAGATTGTGTGAAAGATGATATGAATGTGAGAGGAGTAGATTTAGCGCAGGAGAATGATGATGTATTAAAAATCTAGCATCAAAATATAATTTTGATCGTCTAGCTAGTCTAATAACACATCGGCCAAGTGCGAGTGGGACTCTCACACGAAGAATTGCGTACCAAAAAATCACGTTTGATGAAAGCCCCTTTCAAAAATATATATTTTGAATTTTTAGGTATTTGTTGATATACTTGTAGCGGCAACAAAAATACATTATAAATTAAAAATACAATCATAAATACAGCCTAGTGACAGACGGATAGCGAAGTCAACTCTAAAAGTGTATTTGGATTTCGCATTGTAAAGTTATAACATAATTAAATTCAACTATCTAACTAACATCTTGGTTTGATATGTTTGCAAAACAAGACACGAAAATTGAAATATGATCTAAATAGCGTACTAAGCATATTAACGACCTACCTTACCCTAGGTACTATCTATCCATCGGAGCATTTCATAATAATACAATTTTGTCTGTTATTAAAAAAATTGCACAGAAACATACTTACTTACATATTTCGACTCATATTTACGCATTATTAACCACAAACTACTGATAATTTTGTTTATAAATACCACTTTTTGAATAAGAAAATAATCATCAAAATCGGTTCAGGAAACATCTTTCATAGAATTTTGAGAAAAAAGAAGACCTTTGTGTTGTAAAAATCATCATCATATCACTACACTGCTGGATGTAGGTCTCTCCCAAGACGCGTCATCATTTTGCTCGACAAAATTTTGTAGTAACTTTATACCAATCTAGGTCATTGTATTGGTGCAACTACAATCTGTATTTATTTGCCCAAAAAGTGTCTAACACGTGTTGCAGTGCGTTGAGCTAATTTTTACTGCCGTGCTAGATAAAATGCCATGTAATTACAAACTAGCCACTTTTACTTATGAAAGTGACTTAGTTAGGAAGTGCTTTTACGTTGTTTTTGTCTTTTTGGTAAGAAAATAAATATATTTTCATTTTGTGTTTCCCTATTCATACAATTTGGATATTTTTAAGAGACGATTTAATGGGTATCTTCTAGGCAAGCGTGCTACATCGTCGACCGCATCGTCACTTAACATCTTGCAAATAAATTGTAAAACAAAAAAAAAATTAAGTACAGAACATTAACCAAATTTTGCATATAAATAAGGTAGAATTAAATTGAAACAAACTATCTTTTAACATCTATGTACTTGCATTTAATTCAAGCAAATAAAAGAACTTTGACTTTAACATTTACAGACAATTCACACATCACAGTCTAGTCCCAAACTAAGCAAAGCTTGTACTAGATTGCTTTCTATCAGCAATCTAGTAAATACAAGCTTTATTATTTTTTTTGTAAATACATACTTATATAGAATACATAGAAACACCCACACACAGTTTTATAATATTTTCATTCCTCGATGCTAGGACACCTAGATTCGTACTAAATGTGACCCATTGACGAACCAGTAGGACTAGAGTGACGCTATAAGTATTCTAGTAGATTCCTCCGTTTCACTAAACAGGTTTGATTTTAGATTAGTACTTGAATTAAAGTTTACAACAGAGAAGTACGTAAATATAGTTAAAAAGTTCTTCAAAACAGTTTCTGAATTATTTCTGAAAAAACATTTTTTGATGCAAGTAGGTACTACCTACTACCATTTAATCTATGACTCATTAACTTCTTGATAACTCAATAAAAAAATCCTTGTGATAATTCAGTATAAAAAAAACACAATGTTGCTAACATTGGAAATACCTATAAGTGATATTTGTACTTCAAATCAAAGTTACATATTGTGGTGTTGTGTCACACGCTTCCTTAACATATGCGTCAGCGATTTCTGCTAATACATAATTTACTGTAAATATCCGGTTCTGAAATCCATTATTATGACCATCAATCCGTGTCGAGCAGCACTCATAATTCCATCGAGCTCATAACCATAGATACGGGAACTTGTAGTCTTTCCTATATCTAAACTAATATTATAAAGAGGAAAGATTTGATTGTTTGTTTGTTTGTTTGCATCGAATAGGCTCCGAAACTACTGGACCGATTTCAAAAATTCTTTCACTGTTGTGAAACTACATTATATGTGCTGAACATAGGCTATATTATAATGATATTTTTTATATAGGCTACCCGTGCGAAGCCGGGGCGTACCTACTACTAGTGTTCAATATACTCTATGGTATAACCTCAATATACAAACCCCCAAATCAGCCATTTTGGTTTGACACACCGCCAATCTTGAACGATCTTACCATCAATTATTTTCTATGCCTATACGAAACAGTTTCTATAGAATGGACCATCTTTGTAGAACACTTTTTGCCGATTTGTTTTATAATGCCCACTTGTGCCAATCCGATGGGAATTAATTCTTGTACCTAACTTTTGAAACGTATACTTAACTAATATTATGTAGATACTTATAACAATTCAGATTTATTAAATTACCGTGTAAGTTTTTTGAAACATGTAATTTTTTTAACTTTGTACATTGTTTTTTCAAATTATTTAATTTAATACGAATAAACGAAATAAACATATTTTTTGAGAATAGTAAAGATTTAATTTAATTGTCTCTGAATATGTATTAGGCAATTTACATAGTCATGATAACAAGCTTCTAAAATAAGTTTTATATTGTAATTTATATAATACTAATAGATTTGAAATCTATTTATAAAAAATAGAACCTGTTTAGATGACGCAAGTGATGTTCGTCAACTTGTATTAATTGTAGTTTTTAGATAATAAGTCGAAGTTGTGTATTTTTGTGTGTTATGTTTGTAATGAAACTCAAAAACTACTGCGCCGATTTTAAAAATTCTTTCACCATTACAAAGCTCAATTCACTTTGAGTAACATAGGGTATATTTTTTGCTAGAAAATATTAGGGATTCTACTAAAACTTTAGTAACATAACCCAAAGTGTATAAAACGCAACGCGGGCGAAGACGCGGAACAGCTAGTGATAAATACACACAAACATTTGCTCTGAGTGGTAATCGAACCCACGACCCACAGCATGGAAGACAGAACTACTGTCGCCTGTATTAATTCCCCCTACTACAACTACTACTACTAATAGTTCAAGATGGTGGTCTAATTAACCCAAAACCATAGATTTAATGAGAAAACCACTAAAATATCCCAATCTCTTTTATTATCGGACCGTTGAACGAAGAAGTCGATAAGTTAACGTTGTAACCTTCGATCATAAAAGAACGTTGTAACCCAAAACTCACAGTTCAAGGTCTTCATAGTACCTACTTAGTCGACTTAATCGACCGTTAAGAAGACATTTTAGTTGCACTGTTACCATGCCAAACATTTCTACTAAACTATCTTTGCTAACGGTCCAAAAGCTTCTCAGAGGCCGTATCTGAACCTGCCAAAACCTGCCAGCCTTTAAATCACGTTCAGTTTCTATAGTAACGTATCGGTATTCTGTGGCATTTCTTGACTACAAATAAACTAAACTGGATTTAAAAGCTGGCAGGTCATGAGAGGCTAGAATACGATCTTAGATCGATAAATCAATTATTAAGACGTTGTAAAGCTGTTATTTTGATTTCAATGGCGACATTCTGACGTGGCGCTCCTTGGTTGATCAGTTACTACATATATTCTGTTAAACTACCATTTTTAGCATGCACGCTAGTGGTGCTATCCTATAATAACTTATCTTTATCTAATAGTTAAGTATTCTATGTATGTATTTACAAAAAAAAATGTATATAAGTATTCTATCAGCAATCCAGTTACCATAGTACAAGCTTTGCTTAGTTTGGGATTAGTGTAAGTGTCATTTGTGAAATGTCCATGAATAATTTATTTATATATAAGCCTACCGTCTCTAGTCTGGTCTTGAAATAGCTAAGATCTAGAACTCTGTCACAATAGTCGGCCTCTCTGTTACAAAAAAACTTACTAACGGCCGGTTTTTAACGGTGATCAACGAAAAAATCAAATAATTACTGTGTCAAACTCGGATCTTCCGGAAGTTTCTCGGGTTTCCAGAAACCGGCCGTAAGATAACTTATTGTTATTATAACTAAAGTATTCTACAGAATATTTATTATAAAATAACGAAAACCTTATACTTGGAATGCGTGCGATTATAAACCGTTAGGTCATTATCTAAGACACGTCGAAAATTTAAGAGTAGATAATAAATCTTCGTTCAAATGTTCTATTCGTGAATCGTTGCTTTCATTATTATGTACACATTTATTTAAAATCTTAGCAAAAAGTTTTTTACAGTATACTCGATTTAAAAAAAAAAAAACATATATTATAAAAAACTTAAAACTAGGTTGCCGCCGGCAGCGGGGCAAGGCCCAAGCTATCGGTGTTTTTTGTGGTTTCATTATTATCATTATTATTTATAGCAGTATGTACTTTTTATTCACTAAACAGAACAATCTCGTCCATGAATATTAATTTGAAATGGACCTTCATTTCTTCTCTCAAGGCTAACTAACAAAACTGAAACATGGCTAAGACAGACAAGACTATAAACATGTCCACAACTTCTACTTATTTTATTTTTAACCTTTTGTACGTGTTTGAGCAGTATCGAAGCTTATTTAAGAATATTTGAATGATACGTTTACAAAAGTGGAATCGCTGATAGTGTTTGAAGGCTGATTCTTATTCACAGGCAATTATGATTCTGTGTAATAAACTGAAAATTGTACTCACTCGCAGAGCACACACAGAATATGACATGTTATGTAGAGATTATATAATATAAAATGCAAGTTCAAGTTCCTCTACTTTTACTCATAAATTTACTCTGATATATCTTTACTAAAAATCTTTTTTGACTGAAATCCATCTTTGAAACTCAGTTTTGAAAGCTAGTTGCTGATTTCACTAAAGTGTCATCTATACTTATAATAAAACTGTAGAGAGGTCAATTCTGTACATTAAATATATTAAAAAAAAAACTATCAGGGGGTGATTAGTGATCGATACTGATGCCAAAAATGCAATCAGTAAAATTTTTGTCTGTCTGTCTGTCTGTCTGTCTGTCTGTCTGTATGTATGTTCCGTATAGAAACAAAAACTACTCGACGGATTTTAACGAAACTTGGTATAATTATTCTTCATACTCCTGAGCAACTTATAGGATACTTTTCATCACGCTACAATCAATAGGAGCGGAGTAGTGAAGGGAAATGTTGGGAAAACGGGAGAAGTTACTGTTAGGAATAGATACTCCTTTAATATCTATCACCAACCTTAATGTTACCATAGCAACCAAACGTTGTTGATTGTCATCAATGTCAATGTCTTCACTTGACAAAATATATTCTTTGCAGTTTAAGTTAATAATATTCGTTTATTTATTGTAACTGGTTTTACCCTATCCTACAGTACTTATATCGACTTTAACATGGTAGCAGAGCGTGGTTAAGGTACCCTGATGGTTCTATTTTACTGCATCAGAAATCATACATCGCTCGCATATTGCAAAGGATTGGCATGGAGAAATGTAAGCCAGTGCCAACATCAATTTTAAAAGCAAATAATGCTCAACATGTTAATGAAGTTTCAATGAACTTCCTGTACCGTGAAGCTGTTGGATCACTAGCTTATTTGATGACAAGCACGAGGCCTGACATAGCCTTTGCTGTCAGTGTTGTATCTCGGAATTTAGATAAACCCACAAGGGAGAACATCATCAATATCAAGAGGATAATGCGTTACTTGAAAGGGACTATAGAAGAAGGCATCGTTTACAAGCCAGGAAATAGTCATAATTTAGAATGTTACAGTGACGCTGACCACGGAGGTGATCATGAAACTGGAAAGTCTACCTCAGGCATTCTTTGCATGTATGCTGGAGGTCTAATATCCTGGAATAGTAAACGCCACAGCACAGTAGCGATTTCATCCATCGAGGCAGAAATAGTGGCAGCAAGTGAAACTGCTAGAGAAATTATTTGGTTTCGAAAGGTCATGAAAGATATCATTGGTGAATTGGTCCAGCATCCCTAAGTGTTGATAACGAAATTATTATTAAATTTAGGGTAAAACTAGACCTTATTACTGAGTTTTTGATTTCTGTCTATTATCAATTCTATAACTATCACGAATAATTAATATTAAAGGGGGCTTATACATAAGCGTGATTTTTATTTATTCGATATTGATAAGGGCAACGGGAGATAGATACGGTACGGAACTCTTCGTGCGCACTTGCCCGGTTTTATTAATAAGTAGGTATAGATACTAAGTTTTCCTTCTTAGACTGCTCTTTTTTCTCTTTCTCTCATAAAAAGATGGGTTATAGCAAAATCTCTTAAAACGGCACGCGGACGAAGTCGCGGCGGGAACAGCTAGTTAATTATAAAAACAGGAAAATATCCCCAAAAATCTTAGACGTGTTATAAGTCCATGACACAGTTTCAAGCTCTGAAAGTCCGAAAATGACGGCCATTTAAATGTTACAAGTTAATAATAAGCTTGCTATCTTGCTTAAATTTCGAAATAGCTTGCGGAATGTACGAGTCACGTCTGCAATCTCATTCATGGTTGACATCCATCGGGCTAGTATAAAAATATAGCTCTTATTATACGCCATATACGCCTAGATATCTGTGAGGGTCATCCCATTTTAGACATTCTACCTACATATGTAATACCATTTAGTCCCAAACTAAGCAAAAGTTTGAACTATTGGAAGATATAAGATTGACTACTAGATTGCTAAGAATATACAACAATATTTTGTGTTTTGTGAAAACATGGAATACAAAAACAGAACTGTCAGGAGTTTCAGCTCAGTTGGCAGTAGCTCTGCCTTCCATGCCACAGCATGGAAGTCAGAGCTACACGACACGACCCACAGGTCGTGGGTTCGATGCCCACCCAGAGCAAATGTTTGTGTGAGTAACATAATTATTTGATCTGTGTCGGGGTGTTACTATGTATTTACAAAAAAAAAGGATACAAGTAATAGCAATCCAGTCCCCATCGGACAAGCTTTGCCTAGTTTTGAACTAGGTAGATGGACATAAATATTTGTAAAAAAACACAGGATAAAATAAAACAATAATTTGGCTACAATTTGCTAGAGCCGCTTGTTGGTCGAACTTAACTTTAACTTTTAACGTTAACTTTTTGCTCGTGTCAAAAACAAGAGTTAATTAACGTACGTCTACGTACGGAACCTAGATATTTATGGCGACTTATTCTTTATGGTTTTTGTCGTAATTATATCCGCCATTTTATATTGCGTCACTGTTGTTAATCTTACAATAACTCGTTTGTTGATGCCGTATCTACCAATATCTCAACAGTAAGAAATGACTATAATTTAAATAAACAAATATTCACGGATATTTCACACATCACACTCTAGTCCCAAATTAAGCAGAGCTTGTCCTATGGTAACTAGATTGCTGATAGAATACTTATATACATTTTTTGTTAATACATACATACATAGAATACATAGTAACATTCAAACACAGAACAAATATTTATGTTCATCACATAAACATTTGCCCTGGGTGGGTAGCGAACCCACGACCCACAGCATGGAAGGCAGATCTACTACCAACTGAGCTGTGATGCCTGTCTATCTTATTCATTGTCGTTTTTATTTGATCAAAAAATATTTTTCTAGCCTTTATTAGGTTTTCAAAGGTAAACACCTTCGAATTAGAACTAAGTAGTTAATAATAGTGTTACTTGTTTGCTATTCAATACTCGTTGGATATTTATATTTTGTTTAGGCCGCAATGTGTTTGGCAAAATGTACAACGGCTGCTACAATCTTCTAGGAATTCTAATTGAGCTCTGATACCGAGAATTTAAGCAGCCTAAAAAGGGATAGCATTTTATCTGTTTCTCATGTAAGAAAAAGACACCATGATTGCAGACTTCAGAACCTTGATTTGACATTCCTAAAACTTATTTCTTTATTTTTTAATATATTTTTAGTTCTCTTCGGTTTGCTTAAAATCCTTTAAACTTCTACTAAAACTGAATCACCTTTTAAAATAGTGTTTAGTCTTAAAATAGTGCGTTGTTTTTAAGCTATCTTTCGCGGGCCTTGAGGGTGGAGACCGAATCCAGAAATTCCGTAACGAAATAACCTAACACTGCTTATGCGTAATCCAGCAAAAGATGCTATGCAATAGCTTTACCGCGGCAGTCCTCTTAGCAGTGTCGGTTCACTTCAGAAAGTTATGCATCGATAAAAAAAACTTACAACGCTGAACAAACTAGACCCAGATTAAAAATTAGCTCTGTCACTTTTTGACCTGAAGAAACCTTTTTGTAAGAATGAGATAGCAATTGTTTAAACAGGTGATTGCAACGGTTATACGTATATAATGTAAAAAATAATTTTGATAGAGTTTCGACGACGACAAGGAAAAACCAAATAATATTATGCATACATATTTAACTTGTTTTTCTTACTTGTACTCGTACTAATAATAAAAATGACAAAGTTAAAATAATAAAAATTCACGGACATTTCACGCATAAACTAAGCAAAGTTTGTGCTATGAACTAGATTGCTGATATAATGTAAATAAATACATTATAGAGTACACAGTGAGGGGCATAGAACAAATATTTATGTTCGTCATACAAACATTTGCTCTTGGAGGGAATTGAACCCACAACACAGAAGGCAGAGCTTTGACGCCTGTGAAAATTAGTCTCAACCACGTTGCAACCTCACTGGTCTGAAATGAAATATACAATTTATAATCCGTATTACACAAAGACAAAATTTTTTTTTAAAACACAAAAAAAATATACACCCAGAAAAATTACATAATGGATATACTTACTCGAAACGATATAATATATGTATCGTTTAATATGACATTATACTCATGTAAATCACATTACTCATAATTGCCTGGTAGAGATCGCGCGCACTGTGGTATGCAATAAAATTTCTAACATCTAACTTATCTAGTTTATAGTGTATCTTGTTTATTTCTAGGCCTTCATCATTTACCATTTACATCTACAAAGAGATTTTAAGGCCTAGATAGCCTAGCTAGTTTCTAATGCCTTACTACAGTGTATACCTTGCATATTTCCAGGTAAATACGAAACGCTACTAGACGATTCGCTGCTTGCACTCCATACGATCAATGCGTCTCACATCCAGTTTCCACGCCTGACCAAGACTTCGGGCACATCACACAAGCTACACAGGTATTTCTCACAACTGGACTTGCCTTTAATCCGAAGACTTTACAGGCTATACAAACATGATTATAGATTATTTGATTATGATCTTGATAATATAGTTGGGTTTGATTTGGGATAAGAAGTCAATAGATGCGATACAAAATGCGGTTTAAGTAACCTGATTGTTTGATAGTCTAGCTCAACTAGGCAAGCTAGATATCAAGATATTATCAGTAGCAACGAACCCGTGATGTGACTTTGAAAGTACAACAATGAGCTTAGGCATTTTTGTAAACTATTGTTCTTACTATAGATAAATTATAGTTTTTATGATTTTATTGTAGTTAAATTCTTACTAATGTATTTGTGAAGTGGAAATGTTACTTATTTGTACATGGAAAGTAACAAATGCGTACATATTTCTAATCGTGATCATTGCAAAAAACGCCATCTATCCGAACTAAGGAAAGCTATGTGCACTGGATTACTGATAGAATACTTACTTTTAATAAATACATTTTTTTTATAATAATATTTTTGTGAATAATCTCGAACAAACTAACGAATATGACAGTATTTACGAAATGTACATAGGAATATATAAAATACATAAGAAACAGTTGAGCTATCTATATATACAGACCGTTGCAAACGATCTATAGATAGCTCAACTGATCCAAATCAATACATACAAAGTATATTTCCATAGTTTCTTCTCCGAAGTTTCAATATTACTGATGAATTCGTTCATTCCTAAAAGTAATATGATAAATCATGGACAAGTTATTTCTACAAGATCAATTGAAATTCATTAAAACTACGTCAGTAACAATCATCGCCTCTTAAAAGGTCGACCTCAAAATTTGAAGAATAGTATGACTAGTAGGCTATTTAAAAAAAAATCTCATCACATTGTGTGAATTGTCCGTGAATATATATTTATAGTACTTACTAAGTAATAATTTTACTGTTTTCTAAGTAACTAGCAGCACGCCCCGGCTTCGCACGGGTAGCCTTTATAAAATTGTACAAATATGTCGACATATGGGCGGAAGTGCTGCGGTAACCGCAAAGAAGAAAGGGCAATGCGCTGTGGAGCCTGGGCCACGACTAAAAAACTCGTTCCTTAGAGTAGCCACCTAATAGCCCTTTGAACAGACTTTCCTTTTGCTATTTTGACAAAGAGATTTTTTTTAAAAACAATTTTTAATATAACATTGTTTTACTCCGAATTATGAACGCCCAAAAAAAACCGACACAAAATATCGTATGGTTGAAAGTGCTGCGGTAGCCAGAATTTTTGAAATATTTTAGTACATGTCACATTTGATAAGGATTTTGAACATACATACTTTGAATATGTCGACGTATGGGCGGAAGTGCTGCGGTAGCCGGAATTTTTAACAATATTTTAGTACATGTCACAGTTGATAAGGATTTTGAACTTACATACTTTGAACATCTCGACGTATGGGCGGAAGTGCTGAGGTAGCCGGATTTTTTTACAATGTTGAAGTACATGTCACAGTTGATAAGGATTTTGAACCTACATACTTAGAATATATCGACGTATGGGCGGAAGTGCTGCGGTAGCCGGATTTTTTTTAAAATGTTTAAGTACATGTCACAGTTGATAAGGATTTTGAACCTACATACTTTGAATATGTCGACGTATGGGCGGAAGTGTTGCGGTAGCTGGATTTTTTTACAATGTTTAAGTACATATCACAGTTGATAATGATTTTGAACATACATACTTTGAATATGTCGACGTATGGGTGGAAGTGCTGCGGTAGCCGGATTTTTTTAAAATGTTGAAGTACATGTCACAGTTGATAAGGATTTTGAACCTACATACTTTGTATATGTCGACGTATGGGTGGAAGTGCTGCGGTAGCCGGATTTTTTTAAAATGTTGAAGTACATGTCACAGTTGATAAGGATTTTGAACCTACATACTTTGTATATGTCGACGTATGAGCGGAAGTGCTGCGGTAGCCGGAATTTTTAACAATATTTTAGTACATGTCACAGTTGATAATGATTTTGAACCTACATACTTTGAATATGTCGACGTATGGGCGGAAGTGCTGCGGTAGCCGGATTTTTTTACAATGTTGAAGTACATGTCACAGTTGATAAGGATTTTGAACCTACATACTTAGAATATATCGACGTATGGGCGGAAGTGCTGCGGTAGCCGGATTTTTTTTTAAATGTTTAAGTACATGTCACAGTTGATAAATATTTTGAACCTACATACTTTGAATATGTCGACGTATGGGCGGAAGTGCTGCGGTAGCCGGATTTTTTTACAATTTTGAAGTACATGTCACAGTTGATAAGGATTTTGAACCCACATACTTTGAATATGTCGACGTATGGGCGGAAGTGCTGCGGTAGCCGGAATTTATAACAATATTTTAGTACATGTCACAGTTGATAATGATTTTGAACATACATACTTTGAATATGTCGACGTATGGGCGGAAGTGCTGCGGTAGCCGGAATTCTTAACAATATTTTAGTACATGTCACAGTTGATAATGATTTTGAACCTACATACTTTGAATATGTCGACGTATAGGCGGAAGTGCTGCGGTAGCCGGATTTTTTTACAATGTTGAAGTACATGTCACAGTTGATCAGGATTTTGAACCCACATACTTTGAATATGTCGACGTATGGGCGGAAGTGCTGTGGTAGCCGGAATTTTTAACAATATTTTAGTACATGTCACAGTTGATAATGATTTTGAACCTACATACTTTGAATATGTCGACGTATGGGCGGAAGTGCTGCGGTAGCCGGATTTTTTTACAATGTTGAAGTACATGTCACAGTTGATAAGGATTTTGAACCCACATACTTTGAATATGTCGACGTATGGGCGGAAGTGCTGCGGTAGCCGGAATTTTTAACAATATTTTAGTACATGTCACAGTTGATAATGATTTTGAACATACATACTTTGAATATGTCGACGTATGGGCGGAAGTGCTGCGGAAGCCGGATTTTTTTACAATGTTGAAGTACATGTCACAGTTGATAAGGATTTTGAACCCACATACTTTGAATATGTCGACGTATGGGCGGAAGTGCTGCGGTAGCCGGAATTTATAACAATATTTTAGTACATGTCACAGTTGATAATGATTTTGAACATACATACTTTGAATATGTCGACGTATGGGCGGAAGTGCTGCGGTAGCCGGATTTTTTTACAATGTTGAAGTACATGTCACAGTTGATAAGGATTTTGAACCCACATACTTTGAATATGTCGACGTATGGGCGGAAGTGCTGCGGTAGCCGGTTTTTTTTTTTTTACAAAGTTTAATTACATGTCACAGTTGATAAGGATTTTGAACCTACATACTTTGTATATGTCGACGGATGAGCGGAAATGCTGCGGTAGTCGGATTTTTTAAATATGTATTTAGTACATATCACAGTTTTTTTTGTATCTGTCATAGTTGATAAGGACTTTGAACCAAAATATTTTTAGTATGCCGACGTATAGGCGGAAGTGGTAGCATACATTTTTAAATATTTGAGTTTTTGTCATAGTTGATAAGGATTTTAAACCAAATTATTTTTAATATACCGACGTGTAAGCAGAAGTGCTGCGGTAGCCGGTATTTTATTTAAAGTTAATAAAACTCACTAATTGGTTACCGGTCACGAAGTGACATATTTATTTGAAATGACAGTTCTACCAACTAATTACACAGGCTATAAATAACATTTTAACACCCCCACTTAACAAAATAATACATAAGTTTTAATTTGTTACAATTCCTAACATTTTTAGAAATTTATTATGTTTACATGAATTTAATCCCTTCGTCAACAAATCAGCAGGCATTTCTTGTGTTGAAATGTATCCTATATCAACAAATTTATTTTTAATAACATCTTTTACATAATGAAATCTTACATCAATGTGTTTGGATCTATTATGTGTCTGATGACTCGTTGCTATTTTCAATGCACTTTGATTATCACAAAATATTTTTATTACATGTGTTTGATCAGTGAGTTCATATATTAAATTCCTTAAATATACAGCTTCTCGAGTTGCCTCAGATAAAGCAATATATTCAGCTTCTGTACTAGACAGGGAAACAGTTTTCTGTTTTTGACTTTGCCATGAAATCACAGAACCACACCATCTAAAACAGTAACCAGTGTATGATTTCCTATCTAAACAATCACTACCCCAATCGGCATCAACATAGCCTACTAAATTAACATTTTCTTTGCTATACATTAAACAATAATTTTTAGTCTTATGTAAGTATCTCAATATTCTTTTAGCATAACTATAATGATTTTCATTATAACAGTTGTTAAATTGGCTTAAGTAACTAACAGAATAACTTATGTCTGGTCTTGTGAGGACTGCCAAGTACATGAGACTACCTATCAGTTTCTGATAAGGGATATCTTTGATAAATTTTTCAGATCTTTCTAAATTCAATCCACATTCAATAGGAGTATCAGCAGGTTTACAATCAGACATATTAAATACAGATAACAATTTTTCTATATATTGTTGCTGGTCTACACATATAGTATTCAACTCTTTATTTACATTGATTCTCATTCCCAAATAACGTCTTACTGAACCTAAATCTTTAAGTTTAAATTCAAGACCCAGTGCAGTTTTTAATTTATCTGTTTCTTTTACACTATTTGAAAAAATCAAAAAATCATCTACATAAACGGCTACTATAACTTTAGCTTCACCAACATTCTTTTGAAATATACAGGGTTCATATTTACTATTTTTTAATCCTAAATTACATAAGAACTCTTTTACCCTTTCATACCATACAAAAGAAGATTGTTTCAGCCCATATATGGCTCTTTTTAACTTTAAAACTTTACCTTTACAATTTTTATTTTCAAAACCTTCAGGAATAGACATGTAAATGTTTTCTTTTAAGTGTCCATTTAAAAAAGCAGTTGTCACATCCAGGTGTGTAATGTCCATGTTCCACTGTACACTAAGAGCAAATAACATTCGCAACGTTGAATGTCTTACCACTGGAGAGAAAGTGTCCACATAGTCTATACCATGTTGCTGTGTGAACCCCTTTGCAACAAGTCTAGCACGGTATCTAACTTTGTCACTAACGTCAAGTTTTTTATTGAACACCCACTTACACGGCACAATTGATACATCACAAGGAATGTCAACGAGCTCCCAAGCATCATTGTACTGAAATGATTTCAGCTCCTCTCGCATGGCTAGTTTCCATTGATCAGCCTCAGGTCCATTCATTGCATCAGATAAAACAATCTGCTCTGTCACTGGTAAACAATCTGAAACAGTTAAAGCATTAAGGCCATAGCGTTCTGGAGGTCTCCTTAATCTCTTTTCTGCCTGAATTTCTTCTTTTTCAGAAATAATAGTTTCATCTCCATCAGAGTGTGTTAAAGTTCCATTTCCATCTGACTCAGCATTTGTGTAAACTGAAGTACTAGAACTATTCAGAGATTCATCCAGCTTGAAATCCCCCACTGAATCTCTGTTCTCATATGGAATTTCTTCTTCTTGTTTCCAACTTTCTGTATCCTCCACTGTTTCTGGCTTTACTTCCTGCTTGATTACCTCTTTCTTTTCAATCTCAATCACCTTCTCACTAATATCAATTGACGCTTCGTTTCTACTGACTCCTTCCTGGATCACAACGATATCTCTGCAATTGCTTATCAAATTAGTTATGGGATTGTAAACTCTGTAACCTTTAACATTGTCCGGATAGCCTACTAAGATACATTGGACTGCCTTTTTGTCCCATTTTAATCTTCTTTCCTTAGGTATGTGTACCATTACTTTGCTTCCAAATATACGAAGATTACTGACGTCTGGTTTATCTCCGGTCCAGATCTCTATTGGTGTCTTGCTGTTCAAACCTGATGCTATGGACCTGTTACGTAAGTAAACAGCAGTACATACTGCTTCTGCCCAAAAACGTTTAGGCAGCCCTGCATCGTACAGCATACATCTTGCTTTTTCTACCACTGTTCGGTTAAAGCGTTCACAGAGACCATTCTGTTCCGGTGTGTAAGGACAAGTTTTCTGATGAACTATGCCTGCATCCTGTAAGAATTCTTCAAATTTCTTACTACAGAATTCCATGCCATTATCTGTCCTTAACACTTTGATAATTCTGCCCGTCTGGGTTTCCACTAATGTTTTAAATAGCTTAAAATGTGAGAATACTTCATCTTTTGTCTTGATAAAGTAAACAAATGCCATCCTGCTGAAGTCATCTACAAGCAGTAAGAAGTATTTCTTTCCTCCTATAGATTTCTCTTCCATAGGCCCACAGATATCTCCATGTATTATATCGAGTAGCTCCTTGCCTCTGTTACCAATATTAGTAAACGGCAACCTGGCTTGCTTTCCCTCACAACACACAATACAGTTTGATTTGCTGAACTGTGCTTTATCTGTGTATGACATACCCTGAACAGCACCATCTCTCATCACATTAAGGTCTTTGCTATTTATATGGCCAAACCTTCTATGCCACACACTTCCCGGTACTGATGTCAACAAACAATCAACTTGTTTGATTCTTAGTTTGTATACACCGCCAATTAGATCTGCAGTAGCTACAAGTTTGCTATTCTGATTATAAATATTACAGTGCTTATCACCAAATGTCACTTTATTTCCTTTTGTCAATAACTGGCTAACTGATAGTAAGTTAGTTGCCAATTTTGGCACATACAACACTCCCATTACTGAAATTTCATGTTCTGTATGTCCAACAACTGTAGTTATTTGCACATCTCCACAGCCTTCAACTGGAACTTTCGATTCATCAGCGATGATTATCTCGTCGACTTGTTGTTGTTTAGTTGTGTGTAACAACCAGTCCTTTTTTGACGTTAAATGACAACTTGCACCGCTATCGACGTACCAATCTGTTGAATTGAAGTTTCCACTCAGAAATACTGCACTGAATGCATTAGATTCTTTGCTTTTCTGAGTACTTTCGCACTGATTTTTGTAATGTCCTAGCTGTTTGCATTTATGACATCTGACATTTGATTTGGCGTTTGATTTGACATTAGTTGTTGACGTTGACGTTTGATTTTTTTTTCTTTTGTTGCCAACCTTTCGTCGCAAACGCACTCTGTGACGTAGTAGCAGCTTCTTTTTCGTCTTCCATATCGAGCAATTTGGATTTAATGGCGTCTGCCGTCATTTCTATGCCCGAATGTTCAATTGCCATGATCATCGGTTCAAACTTTTCAGGCAATCCAGCTAATAATAGGGAACCAATCCACTCGTCACTGATCTTGAATCCAGCATTATTTAATCTTTGACTTGTTTCAAGTATTGAAATCACATAATGGTTCATAGATTCACTTTCTTCTCGACGAATTGAAATGAGATTACGAAGTAGTCCAATGCGCCTTGTAAAGCCATTATCATCAAATAGCTTTTTCAATTTTGTCCATAGTCCTTGAGTAGTTGTTTCAGTTTTGATATGCACAAATAAACTCGGATCTATTGTCAAAATGATTTTCGCTTTCGCCTTCGCGTCGTTGGGATCGCCATCTTTCATTAGGCATTTTTCCATTCCCTCCAAAACTAGGAAATTTTCTACTGCAAAGGCCCAGTCTTCGTAATTTTCTCTCCCCTTTAACTTGCTTATGCTCGCTATTAAGTTTGTCGACATTTTGCACTATTTATATCAGTTTTTCCACTGCAAAACTCGTTAAAATCGCGCTGGGCCCATAACCTAATAAAACTCACTAATTGGTTACCGGTCACGAAGTGACATATTTATTTGAAATGACAGTTCTACCAACTAATTACACAGGCTATAAATAACATTTTAACAAAAGTTATACGGTCTATCTGATAAAAAGTTAGCGCAGACTTGAAGTACTAATACGTAATGATGACTTAAAGTCAACGCTAACTTTTTATAAGATAGAGGGATAGTATTTGTCATAGTTATAAGGAATTTGATCCAAAATATTATTAATATGCCGACGTATGGGCAAAAGTGCTGTGGTAGTCGAAATTTTTTACAATAGTTTACTAATTATGAGTTTAACATAATATGTACATACTGTTAATCTCATAAGTTTTCTTTTGATCCACAATCCACATAGTGGGATAAACAATAGAACCCGCATATACTTCCGTGACCGGCGCGGCGCCTGCTTTATTCCGCTTGACTTTTTTCCAATACTTACATTTTTGAACTCGTGATATCTTTCGAATGGAATGTCCAAATTAAATAATTTAAAAAGTCATATAAAGGTATTGAACCAGTCTTAATTATGAAGAAAATTATTTAGATAAGGATTAATACCAAAGCACAAATAAAGAACGTTTTCTAACGGCGTCATTTTAATTATATTTTTTCGATATTAAAACACTTATAGTGACATATCTGTAATAGTTAGTCATATGCTGTCGTTGACTTTTTTGTGGATGATAATGTGTTCTACAAAATCGTAGTACATAATTTCTTTCTATCTTCAATAGTTTTCGCAGCGCACGCGATGTAAGGAATTTCTTAGGTATTTTTTTTACACCTTGGGTTACATAATTGAAGTTTTAGTAAGGATCCCTAATTTTTTTGAAAATATAATATAGCCTATGTTCAGCGCGGATAGTGTAGCTTCACAACGGTGAAAGAATTTTTGAAATCGGTCCAGTAGTTTCGGAGCCTATTCGATGCAAACAAACAAACAAACAAACAAACAAACAAACAAACAAACAAACAAACAAACAATCAAATCTTTCCTCTTTATAATATTAGTTTAGACAATATATTTTTTTTCTTAAAATAACATATAATTTAACGAGATTTTTTACAAAGCATAGCTTGTACTATGGGAACTAGATTGCTGATATAATACTTAAGTATAGTTTTTTTGTAAATACATAGAATACATAGTAACACCAAGACACAGAACATATATTTATAATTTTGAAATCTATGTAATTGGTATACTATCCATTGCATTATCTAGTTAAAATACTTTAAATAAATCATTTATCTTTTTGTAGACATTCTAAAGGTCGAGGTTCTTTGATAGCAATAATCAATATTATGACTTAATATTTAGTCATTTTTCTTTGATATTCTTGATCAACATGCAATAAAGATACTTAATAACTGTAAAACTTCATTATATTCGCATTTTCATATGAATACATTTCTTGGTAGAGATATTTTTTTTAATGAAATCATGTTGCTTTTATGCACTACTTGGCCGAAAGATCCAGGCATTCTTTATTAACGGTAACGCGCCAAGACGGTGAATGAACAACCAATACAATGACAATAACCAATTATTATTTTTTTGTATCTATAAGTAAGGTCAGTGTGGGCAAGTCCGGCATAGTTTTCTTAAATTGAATTTCAATTTGACTTTAAAAATCGAAATAAAATTTATTAGTTACTTTAAGTAGTCGGAAAATATTGGTATTACATTTATCTTTCTATATCTATCTAAAAGTAGGGTTAATTGTAATTGTCTTCAGATTTATAGCATTTTTTTGTAAAGTAGGCATTTAGACGGACTTCCCAACCAGTTTGAGGCAAGTCCGTCTAGTAGCAATAAAATCGTAACTAGTGAGCCAATATGTATGAAAACCTTATCGATAAATGATGAAAAGCTGCCGTTGAAATAAGTGTTTTAAACGTGTGACTATAAGGTATACTTTTAAAGAAAAATAAAATTATTAAAATCAAGGGCAAGTCCGGCATATATTTGCTGATGATGTACTTTCAGTGGTTGTAAACATTTTCACAAAGTACCCACTTACGATTTTTTTTGTCAATAACATACAAATCAACACACAAGAATCTTTATTTGTAAACAAGTAATCGTTAATAATGTAATGTATGAATTTAGAAATAGTGTGGCAAACTATTGCCGGATCTGTAGCTACATTTATAACACTTTCTGCCAGTACGAAATAAGTGAGTATAGGATAATTTTCTAAACCAGATCTTTGTTAAAACGATAAATGTTCACAAAGTCCGCCATGATGTGCCATGCTACATGAGTCAGGTATAAAAAATCAGAAATTAAAAAAAAGGTTGGATAGTTCCATGCTTTCAAAATATGTATTCACAATTTATAAACTTTTAAAGAATACTTATAGGTGATGCTAGCCCTCTTGCAAACATACCAGTGCATCTTTCACTTAATTATTTATTATACACAAAGTAAATACAGAAAAATAAACGTAAATAGATTAGATTTACAGAGGCAAGCTTAACCCTGAAAAGAGTTCACTTTCGTAGACAGGCGAATAATACTTACAAGTTGAATAAACAGTATAAAATAATTATAAAATTTGAACGACTAAAAAGGTTGACAATATCTGGAATTAAGGCAAGACCGGCATATGACGGACTTGCCCTATGTATAGTAGACGGACTTCCCAACTATAACATTCGAAGCTTGGATTTTTTCTATTTGTTATAATTACGAAACTAATGCGTTATTTTTGAATCGGACACCAGATATAAATTCCCGAATCTGTAAATGGCCTACGTTATCACAGATACTCAGAAAACTCCTTAGATTTCACACCTTTTTTTTTATTTTTAGACGAGACGTCAAACTTCAACTTCAAGTTAAATTCGCGGAAAAAATTGGTTGTCAAATTTTTTCCAACATTAAGATGTTAGCGACATCTATTATCACTAGTTCGAACAAACTCAATTATACTGTTTTACCAACCGAGTTATATGGCTCTAGCTATTCAAAAACGGAAGTTATTGCCACTAGACGGACTTAGGGCCTAGACGGACTTACCCACACTGACCTTACACCATTTTCTATGAGTGCAACCGCGGTGGCGCATTTTAAGAATGATTTATCTCTAAGATACAGGGGGGACAATCGTAAACGTATGGAAAAGATGACATATTTGAGATACACTGCGTGTCAACATCAGGTTTACTGTGGAACGTTGCGGCGTTAGCGCGTAATGTATCTTAAATATCCGTTATGATTGTCACATTTATTCGTGTTCAGAGCCCTGATATAAGAGCATGGTATCTATATTGTTCTTATCGCAATTGTTATTTAGTAAATAGTCCAAACCAGTTATTATATCTCAAGAAACATAAAGTTTCTAATAGATTTTTTTTTTTTTTTTTTTGAATTTTTTTTTTACCACTTTGTACACTTATGATAGTGGTTTGTCATAAATTCCATTTTATATTATACATTGTTGTATTGTTATCCATTTTAATTACTTTTGTCTCCAAAATATCTATGCACAATTTCGTCTATCATAGATTTTTTTTAGAATATATTGAAATATTTTGGTGCAATTATATTACTGCAGTAAGTATATACATGGCATTTTAGTTACTTATAATTATTAATATTTATACTTTATGTAGTTATGTATTACCTAACGTCATTTGAAACAAAGCATTTCCGTTTATTGTTATTTTATGTCGTAATTTTCTTATCAAATAAATTAAAGTATTTTAAAAAATTAAGATCTGAGCATTGTATGCATTGATGTATCAAATGAGTACAATTTTTATTAAGTTTAAATAAATATGAAATCTTAACAGTTTTCACTCATTACGCTTTAGTCCCAAACCAAGCAAAGCTTGTACTATGGGAACTAGATTGTTAAAAGAATATTTATATATATTTTTGTAAATATATATTTTTGTACATATAGAATACATAGTGACACTCAGATACAGAACAAATATTTATGTTCACCGCACAAACATTTGCTCTGGGTGGGAAACGAACCCAAGATCCACAGCATGGAAGGTATAGCTACTAGTGCTACTACCAACTGAGCTGTGACGCCTGTCAATTGTGTTCTAATTATATAATATAATGTATTTTGTTTATTGTTATAATATATGTCTTGTTATTAAGAGCTATTGAAAACAAACTAGCATTTTAGAAGTAATCTACGTAATTTTATTATTAGCATTCCATGATATTCCCAAAGCTCTCTGTGATAAGTTGTGTATTAAGATAGACTTTTGTATATCTTATTAAATAGTACATTGTATAACCCCGAAATATATTATATAGTAGCGATCTAGGACTTGTTTCTGCCATCTGTTGGTCTGTTGCGCAGACTACGATGTAGTTCACCATGTAGCGATATAGATGGCGCAACAGATTATTAGAGTCACTTATACGAAGTGACTCTAATAAGAGTGTTATGAGAAGGGCGATGAATGCCAAGTTTGAAACACTCTGTATAGTGTATAGTTAGCTCACATTATTATTGTATACAATTATATATAAAACTATTATATTGTGTCTATGTTATGTGTTCATATGTAAAGTATTATAAGGTATACGTTTCATCTAATAAAATCAAATTATATTATAAAGATTTGTTTTATTTAAACAGCTTTTTTGGGCGTACTAAGTTTGTTAAATCCCTGTTTATCGAAGGTTATGTTATCGTATTCAGAAAGTTATTGGAACGTAGATAGATAAGACAGACTTAAAAGTTAGTAAGTGTAAAAAAAAATATTAATAAAATGTTTATGTACCTACTTGAAAATTACGTATTTTTAATTAACACCCGACTGCTAAAGAGCGATAATCTGCATAGGTACTTATTAGTAACTAATTAGGTACCGAAAATATACATACTCGCTTGTTTTTTATAGATAAGTTACGTGTACATACACTAAATTAGGTACTACTTTTCCCGTTAGGTTTAATAATAAGAAATACCAATTTTATCAAAAAAATGTTTTATTCATACGAGGATGGCAAAATAATAATCACAATCTACATTGCATGAAGAGTTGTACAAGTGCACTATGGTTTTTTTTTTTAATACTTACAACTAAAGAGAAATTAAATATTGCTAGTATCAATTAAATATTAAAAAGAAATCACAATATTGATTCAGTAAATTACTGTAAGTATGTAAAAAAGTTTATTAAACAGAGAAACGAGTGTTTTGCGATGAAGATTTTGTTTGATTCATTTATTTTTCCTACGGACTTAGTTTAACTTTGTTAAACTTATGATCCTATAGGTCGCAGGTTGTTATTCCCGATGACATCAGCTGGAATCTTACAGTCCATCCATGGTCTAGTTGTGATGGGAAACGGCCCATTGCCCGTTAGTTTTACTGAAATTAACAATTTACTTTTTAAAACAAGACATAGAAAACACTTTAATGCACAGAACTAAATAAAATACTTATTACCTGAACAAGTATAAGAACGGTAAGAAGTTATCATAAGAAATGTACTTATAGGAATTTAGCTATAGATATGCTATAAGGATGATATTATAGTAGTTAGTGACAGATATTTTGGTCACGCGTCCAAACGTCGCGGGCTTTAGCTGTGTGTGCAATGAATAAACTCAAAACTACTGCGCTGATTTCAAAAAATATTTCACCATTATAAAGCTACGTACACCCTGAGTAACATATGCTATATTTATTGCTAGAGATTAGGTATCCATATGTGCGAAGCCGGGGCGGGCCGCTAGTATGATAAATAACGAAACTAGTCTTATTAATTCATAGAATACTAGCGGCCCGTCCCGGCTTCGCCCGGGATATTTTCCTGCTTTCCCGCTTTTCTGTTGAAATTTTTCCAGAATTTTCTTTGCTATAAACCTCACGGAGCCCGAGACCTTTCCAACGAATGCAAAACCGTGGAAATCGGTTCGTGCGTTCTGGAGTTATATGAAGGAAAACCCGACTTATTTTTATATAGTATTAGAAGAAGAATAGGATGGATAATTAATAGACTTACCTGTCATACCAGGTACTAAAGTGACGTTATATTTGCCATTGAATACGTTGAGTGTCCAATTGTCATGTACTGAGGATACCTTCAATGTTGTAGACTGCTTGTCGATTTCCAACGATAGTTTGGCTCCAAGATATTTTATACCTGAAATTAATGAGATTTTCATTTTATTAATAAAATAATAATTCTTATCGATCGAGCGAGCGTAGCGTAGCGTCTGAGTTTCGAGATAGGGGAAATACTTCAGGGAGAAATGGGGTAAAGTATGCTGTATATTGTAACGGAATTCAATTAAATAAATAAACGCCATCTAGTCCTATGCTTAAAGCTTGGTTTGGGTCATTGTTTTATAAATAATAATAAATTCAGCCATCACGCAAATGTTTGTTCTTTGGTACCTAATATGAATCGTATGCTTTTTATTTTCATCCATAATAGGTACATTTTTTTTTGTAAATACATACCTACATAGAATACATAGTAACGCCCAATAAATATAGATAGATAACTTTTGTTTTGTCTATGTCTTTGTCTTTTAAAAGATAAGTTGATGAATGGTATGCCTACTCTTCGTTTATGCTCTTTGATTAAGAAGCTATTATACTGTGCTTAACAGTCTGTTATTATAAGATTAGACCAAGGATCATAGGTTCAAACATTTTCCTTATGCGACTTGTAAAACAAGACAATCTTTATTTGCATTATCGTAACGATATCATTGAATAAGCACCTATACCTACCTTAAAGCATTATGTTTTTACATTATTACCTACTTAGTTATCAACGAATTAATTTCCTTGAAACATACCTATTTAACCGATTAAAAAAATGTTTTTTTTTATGCATTATAGGCAAACGCTTGGCTGCAATCACATCCGATGTTAAATGATGATGCGGCCTACGGTGTAACGCTTTTACCTAGACAGGACCTATTCACTCTCCTCTTTACTTGCAAAATATTGTATGATGAAAAAAAATATCGTGAAGAAACTCGCGGGTTATTTCGCACATATTTAACTTGTATTTCCTGTGGATAAGGCCGACTAGGCTGAGAGGATAGAGCTGTGCAAACTTAATCCATCTAAATAATAAATAAATTATGCTAGACAATAAAATTAGTGTCCCATGCACTTCATCGTCCCGTATATCGGGGATTGAGTGAAAATGGCCCATGATAAAAACAAGCCTTTATTGCTACTGAAAATGGCCCGTATAAACAACGCTGTAAGTATAAATAATCTAGATCAAGGCCAACATTTCCATGATGGGGATCGTTCATCGGGGATTATGATATCTTGTAAGAATAATATGGCCGATTTCTAGAAATGTTTCTTTACTATAATGAACATGGTTACTTATCTACGTAATTAGTTACGTGTAATTAAGGTGACGGGTATAGTCAAATGCGTGTTTTTGGGGAAACCGAAAACTGTTTTCAGAAAAAGTGATAGCATGTGGAGTTGTGAAACTTATTATTTCCTATAACACATATATTGAACTAGTGTATTGTTACTCAAAATTTGTGCTCTTGGATATAGTTTACTTTTAAATGTAAGTTTAGTACCAACACCTTTTGCAAAAGTGTGGTTTTAGATCCCATTTTTTATGGGTTTGGCAGATTTGTTTGGTACCAAACTCAACACAGCTATTCTTATGGTTCGTATCTTGTGACTCTAAAAAAAACATTTCTACAATAAGGTGTTTAAAGAAGAAGAAGAGTAGCGCCTTAGGAATTATAAGTGTTTGATTGCTGTGTGCTCGCAAATATTCATAAGGCGCTGCTTTAGAGTTTGACTATCCGAACTGTGCGCGGCTCATTATTTGTTTTGCGTCGTTGTGAGCATTTTTGCTGAAGTTGAAATTGCGACGTTGCCACGCTGACTGTCTAGAGTTTAACCACCACGGCAAAAACTATGCCGTGTTACAAGTTTAACGTGTGTGTAGATATAATAAATAAATAATAAAGTTGGAAGTTGGAAGAAGAAAAATTTCACCCTACCCGTCGCCTTAAGTCAGCATGGAGCGAAACAGACTTTCGAATGTATTTTCTTAAAGAACGCAATATAAAAGTTTCCTTAAGATTTCATAAGCAAGATTGTATCATTACGGTCTATCTTTTAAAAAGTTAGCGCAGACTTAAAGTATTGTTTACCATACGTAATGATGACATAAAGTCAACGCTAACTTTATATAAGATAGGGGGCTTTTTTATAAGCTTTTGTCGTTCGGTAACAATCACCTTCCTATCAGAATCATCAAAATGTATAGTCAGTATTATTGTATATTTATGAATTAAACATGTACTTATTTAGTAGGTACTTACCTATTTTCATATCTGAGGCAATACTTGCCGTACTTATTAAATTTTTTTGATTAGGAGTTTTTTAATTTTACTTAATATTATCGAATCTCTTGTATTGGGTCTCACATTGTATTGTAAACATAGTAGAGCTTATTAGGGGTTTGCATAGCTTCTATCGCGGGCCTTGAGCGTGGAGACCGAATCCAGAAATTCCGTAACGAAAATAATCTAACACTGCGCATGCGTAATCTAGCAAAAAATGCTATGCAATAGCTTTACCGCGGCAGTCCCCGAGTGCCAAAAGTCTTTGTTTTTTTTTAATTTTACGAATTTCGTTTTCGGATCTTACCTTGTATTGTAAACCGAGTCGAGTTAGGAGGTAACCGTGGCTTGTCGATCATCAGCTTATCTAGATGTATGCTGACGCCTGCGTACCCAAATATAAGGGTTTGAAGGAATCCCCCCATGCCTGTTAAAAAGTTCGCAGCTCCTATTTGTGGGCGAGCTAACTCACTCCATACCTGGAATTGAATATTTTGTGATATATTTGCGAGTTCTTCTATGATACATAGGTCCTCCTTAATAAGTTATGCAGTATACAAGATGTTTTTGAAAAGGGCGGTGAAAGCCATGTACGAATTATAAAATTGTATAATTCAATATAAGTATTTTTATTTTCGTAATAAATTAGAGCAAGAGAATATTTTGGTTTTGTAATACAGAACGTCACATTTTTTTCCAAATCAATCGAGATGATTTTAGTAGGTAAAAAAATATTAATAAATGCAGTTTTTGTTATAAATCGAGGGCATGGTTTCTTTTACAACATTTCTATTTCTTTCCAACACGACGCTACAACAAAATACAGTTGTAGCATCGACACGATAAGAATAAGAACAACATTTCTATAATTTTCGTGGATTCGGACTTGGCCATCACCACCCTTTTCAAAAGCTATGTTATTAGCTGTGTTGTGTTTGCAATTTTTTTTTATCTGCTTTTTGCAATCAAATGTTTCTTTATTATATATTCCTTATGGATAAAGTCTAAAGTCTTTCGAAATAAAATCCTCACCTTAAAAGGCTCCCGTACAAATGGTTGGTAGCTTTTATTGAAGTTAGCTTCTGCCTTATTTTCTTCTCCTAGTTTCAAATGTCCAACAGCGTGCATGCTCCAAGTCATCGCTGGGCCGTTGGTTCTGGTCACCGATTCGTAGTAACTTAGATCGTTTGCTCTTGTTGATCTGAAAACATAATAAATCATCATCATCTTCCTACCCTTCATAAATCATCATCATCTTCCTACCCTTGTCCCACATTATGCGGGGTCTGTAACATAATTAATCATAAACTTTAATAATAAACTTCATTGAAGATTTTAAAATAATTCATTTCAAATATTGTTTAAACTTGCCTTTTTATCAAAAAGATCTTCGATAGCCAAATTATTGAATAAATTAGGTAGTTGCAGTTTGATGCATTGCAGAAAATAAAAATATGTAGGTAATAGCTTTATTTTTGCCACCCGTCTTTTGTTATTTATTTTCGTTTCAACAACAACTTTTGGCTCAGATATTGTTGCAGCCTATACCTAAGTTGTACAACTGACTCGAGAGTAATTCTCTAGAATACTTTTGGCTTAGACAGTGTACCTATAAGTTACAGGTACAACTGAATCGAAATCTATTCTTAGTTGAGCTATCTATACATAATTTGCAACGGTCTGTAGAAAGCTCAAAATGTTTCTTACGTATTTTATAGACACCTATGTATAGGCGACCAAGAAACTGGTTTACCACTTTTGATGACATCTCCCAGTAACATAATTATTCGCTAATGCTGGGGCCACATTAGCGGGCGAATATTCGTATCGTGTTGGCGCGATAAAATCATCGTGTTCGGGTATAGGCGATGTTCTTGTCTACATTAGACGGGCGAAGATTCGTGTCGAGTTGACGCGATGTATCGTGCCGGATAGGGTGACCAGATGTCAGGAATTTTCCTGACATTTCAGGAATTTTAGACATATGTCAGGAATGCGGCCGGAAAAGGGAAATGTCAGGAATTTCTCGGCAAATAAATGGAACAATTTTTTTTTTACACTATAATTTTATTTTTGGTCACAATAACAAAAAGGAAATTGTCATTAATAGTACTTAGCTTTTTACGATTTTGACATCAAACAATCAACATTGACATATAATATTAAACGTACTAGATTCAAAAAATATTTTTTATTTTGAAATAACTTTTGAATTATTACGGAAAAATAGAATAAAATTAGTTGTGTTATAAAACTTATCCATTTATCACAAAAAATATATGTATTCAAAAACCCAATTGAGCTCATGTCTGGAATTTTGTCAGGACTTTTGAAATTTGCATCTGGTAACCCTGTGCCGGATGGTGTTGTTCTAGGCATGGGCGTTTTTGGATTTTTTCACAAACCGATACGAAACCGATTTCAGATTTTGAAACCGATTTCAAAAACCGTTTTTTGAAATCGATTTCAGTAGCGAATATCGGAGCGTATTTACTAGTTATTACGACAAACGCAAAATCGAATTCTTTCGGTTTTTCATTTTCAATGTGCAATTGGGTATTTGAATTAAAAAAAATATTGTATTATTTTATGTATTTTAAGTTTGGTTTTCGATGCAAAACTAAACTCAAGGTTCGGTTTCATTCGGATTAGGTTGTTAGGTTGTATTGTTAATGCGTTTTCTAAAAACAGTTTTCTCATATTGGAATGGAATATCGGATTGCAGTCAGAAATCATAAAACCGGACAATTCATAAAACCGTCAAAAACTCAAAATCCATAACGATTCGCTTCATTCCTCTTGCTCTTACGACGGTTCACTGAGTTAGAAAAAAAAGGAAATGAAATTAGCTCTGTCTTATTCTAACTAAAGTAGTCGTACGGTGGAGTGATAGAGAACGAATGCGTATCAAAATTATAGAAAACTTAAACTTTAGGTAGATTTAGATTTCGTTCGTTTGCAGTTTGAGTTTGGTTTTCGTTTTCGGTGCAAAACTAAACTCACGTCGGTTCGGTTTGGTTTCGTTCGGATAAGATAGTTTGCAGTTTGCGTTATCATCGTGCGTTTCCTAAAAACGGTTATCTCATATTGGAATATCGATGCGATACGATTTCTGACTGCAAACGGATTTCAGTTTCGTTTTGATATATCTGTCTCATGCCTAGAACTTAGCCTAAGGCTAAGTTCATATGGCCGCGCGGTACCGCGTGGAACTACGAACCGCGCGGTATAAGATCAATATAAACGGTAATTAGCGTCTACATTATCGCGCGGTACCGCACGCCGCGGATCATCTGAACTTAGCCTAGGGCTAAGTTCATATGGCCGCGAGGTAACGCGCGGAACTACCAACCGCGCGGTACAAGATCAATATAAACGGTAATTATCGTCTACATTACCGCGCGGTACCGCGCGCCAACGTGCGTCGCGCTCCCATACAAATATCGTCATGTGAATGCTCAAACCGCGCGGCGACGCGCGGCGACGCGCGGTTACGCGCGGTCATCTGAACTTAGCCTAAATAAATTGACGTAGATGTAGCCACCTAAGCGAATATTGGCGCGACAAATTGATTCGCGTCTTCGCCCGAATACTACGCGATGACACGATGTACCCGGCCACATACATCGCGTTAACACGAATATTCGCCGTAGCCCGCTAATGTGGCCCCAGCATAAGGATTACAGATTGACAGATTCTGACGTACAAGTTATTAATCTGTCAAGCGAAAATAGCCCTTGATGTTTTGTACGTGCAAATGATATTCAGTCTTACGGCCGGTTTCTCGAACGATGATCAACAAAAAAATCAAATAATTACTATGTGTCAAACTCGGATCAATCGTGATTTAGGTTTCCAGAAACCGGCCGTTAGAGTGGTAAACCAATTTCATTGTCGCCTATACATTTTGTAGTCATTGTATAGTCATAAGCTTTTTTGTAACTATACTTACACGTTCATAGTGTATTGAAGAGGGTATCCTAAGAGTACTGCTTCAGCTTGCTTAATGCTTTCCCCCCGTTTGTAGCCAGAGAACTGAGGATGATAGTTGTATCTATCGTCGAAAGGCAATGCCAGGCTCCAAGCTATGTCCGCATAATGATCCGGGTCCTTAGCAGCGTAGTATGATTTACAAAGGCAGGATACATATCTGAAACATTGATAGTCAAATTTAATTTACAAAATAAACAAAATCGACTTTTCATCGACAAGTAATACTAAGGGCCCCCGCAAACTGCAGACTTTTTATCGGCCGATAGTTTGGTCGGCTTCTTAATCAGTATGAAGACGCATGCAGATGCGCACATTACAGTGATTCAGTCTTCATACTGATTAGAAGCCGACCAAACTATCGGCCGATAAAAAGTCTGTAGTCTGCGGGGACTCTAAAAGATCATTTTAATAGATTTCTCAAAAAGTACTAGTCAGATCTTAATCGAATTTATATAGGACCACTTCTGAAATATTATCTATCAAAGAAAAAAAAATCATCAAAATGGCTTCATAATTCGCAGAGTAGGTACCTAAGTCTAAAAATCCTATCCATAAAAATTAAGAAGTTCCTTTTTTGATGCCCGTTATATACTTAGGTAGGTAGGTATAGGTACCTATACAAAAAGGTAAGTACATACTGTGCTAGGTAAAGAGAATATCCAGCAATCACGTTGGTAAAGACGGAGTTCGTAATGTTACTATGATCCTCATCAGGGCCCATTACATCTGGAATCACAAAACGGAACGCTGGTTAATGCTCAAAATATCTATGTGATTAAGAAACCACTGGACCAAGAAATATGTAGGTAAGTACGTATATTTCTTACTCTCAATGTCATACAGTCCGGTGTTGTAGTTAATAACAGCGCGTGATGCCCAGAAGTCTGCAATATGCGTGACAAGGGCACAACCGCCATGCTGTAAAATTAATACTGTATGTAATGACCTAGAAGACCTAGGCGGCGATGGCGAGACGAGCTCGATTCGTATGACAGGGATTGGTTATTAACAGCCCAAGACCGAGATCAATGGAAGGAGGAAGGGGAGGCCTTTGCCCTGCAGTGGTAAACTTCAGGCTTATAAAAAAAAAAAAAAAAATAATGTAATGACCTGGAAGAGAGATCTTTTCGTATTTGTTATCAGTTGGTAGTAGCTTTGCCTTCCATACTGTGGGTCGTGGGTTCGATCCCCACCGAGAGCAAATGCTTGCTGTGATGAACGTAAATATTTGTTTTGGTCTGGATAAGTAAAGTATAGGTATTTACAAAAATATGTATCTTTTTATTCCATAAGCTATATAGTTCCCATTGTACAAGCTTTGCTTAGTTTGAGACTAGAGCACGTTGGCGTTGTGAGAAATATTATTTATTTTTTAATTAAAGTCTTGTCTAGTGAATGTATACCTCAAGCCACTCCTCATTTCTGGTTGTAGCCAGGAACTGCCTGGCTGCGAAGGCAATACAACCACTGATATGCTGCTCAAACTCTGCCACTTCAAGACAACAAGGCTGTGTCGTTTCTACTCCTGTATATGCACTCTCCCATGGAAACCTGTTAGTGGAAGTCTATTGAATTGGGGAGTATATTTTTTATTTTATTTTATTTTATTTTAGGAGGATTTTATTTTTGGAGTATAGGATTATGTGGATATTCTACTTTTTATCATGATTATTATCAACGTATATCCGTATGTTGCATTTCCAGGTAAATCTATGCAGGTTCCATCTAATTCTTAGTAAAGAGATATATTATACGGTATTTTATCGCGTACCATATTTTTTACTACGAGTACCTAATTCTAATTGAAATTGGGGTGAAAAATGTGACTTCTTACTTTAAATCTAACGAAGAAGGACTTAGTATTATTGGCCACAACTTTCTAATATCCCTGAATTGTTATTTATTTATTTATTATATTATTGTAGAAAGCATTCATCACAACTCCTCCCTCGTCTTTTCTTAGAAACAGCCGAGCTCTTACCGGTATCCTTTATGTCCTGTGAGCTTTGCAAGGTGTTCGGCGACGTATGCGGTGTCTAAACGGTATTGCAGTAGCTTTTGAGCGTATTGAGGGTATAGGAGCAAGATTGACGGAAACATCCATGTTTCTGTGTCCCAGAAGTTGTGCCCTGAAAACATGTTTTCTTTTACTCATAGGTTTTTTTTACTCTAGTTTAAAAGCGGCGGATGTGGGTCAAAGGACATGAGGCGAATAGACTTCTAGCACAGCCAGTAGGTAATATTGTAAACGTAGGAGAGGAAACGAAAGACACAGGATTAGATGCCTAAACAACAATGTGTAATCTGATCAGACAACAGATGTATAAATTGTTAACTTAATTGGAGAAATATTGAACCTACAAGCTTGATGAACGATACTGTTGAAGAATAAATTAATATACCCATATGAATTTCAGTATTAACTGAACCCTAAAAAGGGCATTTTGTTTGTTACCTTCGTAATCTTCGAAAGTCCCTCCCCTTGCCAGGCCGGTGGGACTGAGTCCATAGAACCGGTCGAGAGGATGGTGCGAATGCTCTGAAGGTAAGGAGCTCAGGAAGTAGTACCATATTCCATTTACTATTTTAGCCTGACACATATAAAACAAGTTGATGGAATGTAATTATGTCAAATAATAAAGGTAATAACATAGTTAGAGAGTAGGTACAAGGTATAGACAGTATTCATAAAGTAGATATGCAAAAAGAAACACTAGAGAGCGGAAATTTTCGATTCATTAGTAAGCACACAGTTCAACGTACCTAAGTATTTGACAGACGATTGCCCTACACCTCCATATCTACTAACAATTATTTCTGTTTGTTAAGCAAGTTCATTCAGTTGTAAGTGTCGTGTATTAGATTACCTAGTAAGCAAACAGTTCAACGTACCTAAGTATTTGACAGACGATTGCCCTACACCTCCATATCTACTAACAATTATTTCTGTTTATTAAGCAAGTTCATTCAGTTGTAAGTGTCGTGTATTAGATTTCTTAAAAACCGCTCAGACTTACCAATTTAAGGTTCCCTTCAATTTCCATGCTAGCCTGTCTGTACGTCTTCAGCCATTCGTCCACGTGTTTGTCGAACAACTCCTCGCCATCCTCCTGTAGAACTACGTACACATTTACTTAGAACTATCCTTGTCGTCAGGTTTTGAAGCAAAAATACAGTTATTCATCAATCGGAGACAATAGTACCTACGCGTACAATTTTTTTTTTGTATTTATAAGCCTGACGTTTCCCATTGCAGGACAAAGGCGTACAAAAATTAATAATTAGTCATGATGGCCAGTTCACGCTAGTCCAAAATTAAGCAAAGCTTAGGTATGTATTAGAGAACTAGGTGGCACTTTTATACCTATTTTTCAAGTCCAGATACAAAGAATACATAGTGACACTCCGGTACTGAAAAAATATCATTCGCCATAACACAAATGTTCGAACCCACGTCTCACACCATGGATCGCTGATAATAATTTGAGCCCGCCAATGGGACTAAACATCGAATAGAACGGAGTCCAGCATTATGAAAATAGCAACCTTTGATAAGCTCTTCTCTGGCAACAGTCCTGTTCTTATCCGCAGTCATTACAAAAGTAAAAACTCTGGAGCCATGTTGGGGCACCACCAGATGATCAGGCACTGAGGTCCAACACGCGCACACGTCTACAGGTAGCGGCTGGTAGACAAAGTCTTCTGTCTCCGCGGTCTGTCCACATGTGGTCCAGATTGTCCGCCCGTCTATGATCTCAGGGTGTGGATTGTGGAAGGATATATCGTCGCTCATCTCGCCTGGCATAAACTTCAGCGCAATCCATATTTCTGTGTGAATGAAGTTCGGATCTGTAAAAAATACTTTGTTTCCATTACCTATGCGCTTACACAACCTTATGATTGTCTCTCCCAAGACGCGCCACTGAGCCCGGTCTTCAGCTCATCTCATTCAGCATTCAAATAAATGGTAAAATCAAACATTGTTAGTATATACTTAGTTGCAATTAACCACTAACCTAAATCTCAATGAAGCAGTACTAATGAAGATGTCTAAGACGTTGTGGGCGAGTCCACTAGTTATTGTTAGAGCAACCGAATTCTAACGCCTACACTCTCGGTTAGTGCAATAATAGGTGCTTGCTTACAGATTGGGGTCTCAATAAACGTGTCAAAGAAAAGTCTGCAAATAGGGATACCAAAGGGTATAAGCTCTACCAATATGTTTAAAAAAATTTACCTACGTAGTTTTCTTGATAAAAATAGGTAGGTATGCATGTAATCTTGTGCAAATAAACAAAAAAGTCACAGAAACAACATTTTTTTCTTGAATTCGAAATTCGAATCCATCACGTTTTTTTTTAATATGTATAAGTAAAAAAAAAGGTTCTGACTCGGTGAGCTCTTTAAAAGTCATAGACAAGAGACTCCTTGGTATTCACCAAAGTCTTGCAAACTCTGACCTCATTCTTGATTGAGCGGTGTGGCGATGACTGCAAGGTTGATATTAATTTGGCGTTTCCTTTTGCGAATCAGTGAGAATACCGCATTGGCGTGAGTAGAAGATTGTTCTATTTATGTTCTGATAAATATGACAGTAAAATAACTTGCCCACGATCAAATCACTTGTAATTTACGCTATTTATAGACTTTAATAACCAGAGGAGGAAAAACCAATTGTTTTATACTTACGGTCTATCATAAAAAAAGATAGCGCAAACTATATATAACTTTTTATAAGATAGTGGGTTAATGTTTTAAGAATTGACAAATCTTAACCGCATTTAGGTACCTAATGTCTTCACGTCCTATGGTGTTGGGTTCGTTGAGTTTTATTTGATTCTATCAGATGTCAGATTAATAAATGTAAATGTGATTTCATAGACACCATAGTCTTCAAATAGATTCAAGGCAAGTCAAGCATCACTGATTGGCGGCGGAAATAAGGACAGTAGATGGTAGAGCTCAATAAGACCTCTTTCTAAAGCACACAAGCCAAATATCTACTATTCTGTAATATCAAACCTCAACTTACCAGCATGGGGCTTCGCTACAACTTGTATCTGGTTGACAATAGCTCTCGTATAGTACCGATGGGCATACACCCTATGTGTCACCACAGATCTGTCTCTATCTACTCGCACTTTGAACACTCCTTCTCTAGTATCCAAGGAATACACCGGTTTGTATGGATGGTGGGTCAGCGTTGAGTTGAGACGGATGTTGGCCCAGTTGGGTATTCTGGCTCGGTGGCTGTTCCCAGCCTTCCCGCTGTATAGACCGTTCATGTAGACAGTGTCGCTGAAGATATTGGCTGCTATGTGGCCGTTTCCGATTGACGGCATGAAGCGTGCGTTTGATGGGATGCTGTAGAAAATATTTGATACAATTTATAAGCTACAACTACAAAAAACTTATTTTTACCTTTTAGCTGAACTTTTATAAACCACCTTACTCTTGTCTATAGTTTAAAGGAAAAGGGCAGATTATAATATTTATTTATTTTCCCGGGTTTTGGAAGAAAACCGGTTGATGTTCAGCGTTGAAACTTTTCAAAGCAGTTTTAGATTTTTTTTAAATAATGACCCATTCAACACTCATTAAAAAAGTCAAATATAACTTCCTGTACATTTATAAGATAAAAGTTTCAAAGATGCCATTTGCCCACCAAGGAAGCTCCTATGAAATTTGTTTAGCAATTTGTAAATACTCCATTGAATTACGTACCATAAATGTTGCAAGCAAAGCACAGTCCGCCTTGCTGTTATAAAAGTAACAGGCGCTGCATTTCAACGGCCAATGAACCATTGCTTACAATAAAACAATTATCTACAGTCCTGTACTTTTATGACCGCTAGGTACCATTTAATGGTGAATTTTCTATTATATTTCCATCCAAATTGTTGTGACAAGTTCGTGTGAAATAGCAATTACATACAATCCTTGCAAACCGTTGGTTCATATTATAAGGCTCAATAAAAATAACTATCAACGGCGTGGTTCACACAATAAAATGTACCGTTGTGAGATTAGCTAATATTTATTACCTGTCGTAAGCTTTATGTATCCTAAAATAGTAAAAATCCCCAAACTTACGTATGAGTAGAGAAAATATGTGCTTTGTCGCTCACATCTTCAGGTTCTTCAAGAGGGTCTATTGCTACTGTGTTATTTCCTCCTTTAGTGGCTAAGAAGACCACTAAAACAGCTGCTACGGTCAGCACCCCCAGCATGGCAGCCACCTGCTTGTTTCGCACCAAAAAGTTCCACATCCACGCAATTTTGCACAATCGACTCGGAAACAAAACTTTTTTTTAAATTGTGTTCGAATTTTGGATATTTAAAAAGCTGCGATCAGCTCCACTTTTTTATAATCTTTAAAAAGTTAAAAGAGGTTGAATGGTCGACTGAATGTTTTTTTTTAATGTTTTATTTTATCGCAGTCCCGCGCGGTCACTGCTTACACGGTCAATGTGTGATTACAGTACAGGACCTACCTACAGCTGGTATGAGACACATTTATTGTTCTAGTAACAAAGATAACAATAATGTAGATAGATACTAGGGTCATCTCTTTGTACGAATAATGCTGTCGGTGATTCGACCATTCATGTATTTTCCGTATTTTCTGTTTCACATAATGACATCTCTATCTTGTATAGAGCTATTTCAAAAGTACAGTTAGTTGTACGACAGTTTAATAGCTTAAGTAATATGTGCCACTCAATATGCTACCTTTTAGATGTAAACATCTAAGTACTTACCCATTCTTACTTTTTATGTTGTCATTTCTCATATTATTGTGTTAGGGTTAATATTACAGTTATTTTCACTTCTGCAGAAGTCATCGTTTTCCATTAAGTTCTTGTTATACTTACCTTAAGTTATGGTTTCGAATAAACGCATTTATTTATTTATTATATTTTTTAATTGTAACACAATAATATGAGCTAATATTTTGTAGCTTTTTAATTAATTTCATTATTACATTATTACTTTAATTCCAGAAGACATAAACAAAAGAACGATCTAGATTTATCCCTCGCTGGTTGTCGAAATAGTATGAAAAGCGACTTGAAATCTGCTTCCAGAATTCTAAACTTCCTGCCAACCCTACAAATAGACCTGATCCAGGCCTGTCCATAATTCAATTGTCGCTTCCTTCATTGCATTAGCTCACAGTCACATCTCACGTGGTCCACGTGGAAGACAATGTTATAGATCATCTTTAATTATGCCGCTGCTCGGTTCGTTGACCGGAGTCATTAATTTATTAAGTAGTTTAAAAAAAAAAAGATCATTTAGAATCGTCGTATATACTAGGCGATTCTAGGTGCCAGTTCCATGCGACACCAGAGCCTCGAAAAACGGGCAAGAACTACACATTATTTTATTACTATCATAATATACCCATATATATTATAATAATTAATCAGATTGGAGAACTAAAAATTTTTAACTAAATGTTAGTAGCATTTCGTTCAAATTTTTGGTCCCTCATCAGGACAATGTATGTATGACCTACGTCGTTACTTTTTATCTAAAAAAATGCTTATAATATTTTAATTATGGAAAATAATGGTTAAATACACCATGGCCGGATGGAGATACTATGAAAGAATCAGTGCCTGGAATCTTCCTAATTACAAGTCCATTAATTATAGTCTGAATATCATCAAATCATTTTAAATTGAAGGATGGTTATAACATCGCGGTGCTAGTACCTCCGAGAGCATCAGACCATGAACCCTCAAGTTCCGCTCTGTTACTTGCAGTGACGCCACAAACACTTTAGAAACCGACAAAATTTGATTTTTAATGTTAAACTTGTTTACTGCTATCATCCGTTTTACAGGCCGTATAATGTTTGTGGAAAACAACACTACCGCAAAATTGGCTGAAATTGCCTAAACGCGTTAAACAAAATTTAAAAAAACTTATACCTAAAACGTTGCAATAGCAACGCAACGAACCGAGAAAGTTGGCAAAAATTTGAACTTACTCAAAAAATAGGAACTCTTTATTCACAAAATTCTAAACCAGTCACCATTCATTTTAACATTGTTTAAAAGTTTGCAAAACAAACTGGACTTTCACGACTTGATCATCAGTTGGTCACAGATCAAAGCGTGCATCCTCAGAATTCAAGAATCGATACGATTGTTTTTTGTACCTTACCTTCCTATTCTTGTTTTGTATGTTTGACTATTTGACTGTCTCGTACCCTTGATGTGTGCTAAATAAATCTATCTCATATTTTTCATTATAAATGGGATATTTACCGTGATTTGTGATTTTGATTATTTCCCCATTTTTCGGCACAGTTGCATGCTCTATGATCACGGGTCGAACTGAAGTCTTTGCAAGTAGATATAAAAGATAATAAGATTATAATGAAAACTATGTTCAAAACCATGATAGTTTCAAATATTAAATCTATCTCATTCCTTTAAAAGGCGCAGTCTATAGTTCTCTTGTGAGCTAATTGCCAGTGAGATATGCTTGCCTCAAGAAGCCAATGTCATTATCTCGTGGGCGGCGGAGCGTGCCGCCCTCGGCTGCGCTCCGGTACCCTCGGTCAGCCACCTTTGAGACGGCGAGCATTGTACAGGTGGAAGGCTGAGAAAGATGCCATTATCTTAAGGCTTAACTTGTCTTACTGCTAAGGGAGCTGTGTATTCTGGTAGGCTAGTTCTGATACATCTAGTACAAAATGTGAGTGCAGATAGTGTGCACTGAGCACTGTACAGATGGAAGGCTGAGAAAGATGCCATTATCTTTAGGTTTAACTTGTCTTACTGCTCCGGAAGCTCTGTGTTCTGGTAGGACACTTTTGGTGCAGGATGTGGGTACAGATGGCGAGCATTGTACAGGCTGAGAAAGATGCCATTATCTTTAGGCTTAACTTGTCTTACTGCTCGGGGAGCTCTACCTTCTGATAGAGCACTTTTGGTACAGGATGTGGGTATAGATGGTGAGCATTGTACAGGTGGAAGGCTGAGAAAGATGCCATTATCTTTAGACTTAACTTTTCTACTACTCGGGAAGCTCTGTCATCTGGTATGGCACTTTTGGCAAGGGCGTCTGTACCCAGACCGCGAGCATTGTACCTACAGGTTGACGCCAGAGGAATATTCCATTATCTACTGATCAGACAGCTCTTATCTTTGGTAGGGTACTTCTAGTACAGAATTTGTACGTTTTGGGACTAGATGGCGCTTTACTTAGTGAAATATTTGCAAATAGTAAAATAAATACCAATAATTTAAAAAATAATATTAGTACACTTGTATCTACATGTATTCATTTTTAATATATCAAAACCATTTTTGACGCTACTTTAACACATAAAAAATTACTCATTGAATTTCGGCATCTGGTACTTATCTACTTATTGAACTAAACTTAGAAACCTTAAAAACGAGTTCAAAATATGTTATCTTAAATTCATAGCTGCAATTACAGGCACATTCAAAGCTAGTTCTACATGTATAACGGAGTCTCACCGGTCGGCTGCGCGCGCTCATGGTTGCGCTCCGCCGAGCGTGCCGATCTCAACAGGTGCAATACTGCTGCCTCTTAATTGGTGCAAATGATGGACGGACGTCCCCTTAAACCTCAAACAATTGTGGCCTAATTTAATGGGGATTTTATTAGTAAATTGTGTCTTTGCGCAGCTCAAAGCAATGAACAATTTGTCACTATAGGTAGTTATGTTCCTATTACTTCGGCCATGTACTTAGACATGGTAAAATAGCTTATCGTCTGATAATGCATAGGTACTGCATTATATTATTCTCAGATTTATTTACGAGTTAAATGAAAAAGTAAAAACTATATTCTTGAACAGAACCTCGTCTATCTTCAACTATTTGTTCCTTAGATCCTGTTAGTGGTTTTGGCATAAAAATGGCTTATACACTTATCCTTGTTACATTAGGTATATATTTATATTTTGATGATAGAGGAACATTTTATCTAAATATTTGCAATTTAATAAAGATACCTACCTTTAAAAACAGTGCATTAAAATCCATTCAAAACTCTGAACACACAATGCATGTATTCAAATGACCTAAGATATGACGCACGCTCAGATTGGACTAAATTATACCTCATCTGTCATCAAGTAAGTGGGATTATGACTTATTAGTCCAGTCAAAATAGACTAAAATTATGACTTCAGTTTGCATTAATTCCCAACAAGCTGGATTTTTGTGCAGGCCTTGAATACGTCATTACAAATGATATGTCAAAAGTCCCCATCGATCCCGCTTGTGCGTTGTTTTTTATTCGAGGTCAAAGGTCATAAATTTGCATTTTTTGCGTATATCTGTGAAACAACGAAAGCTATTGAAAAGTGGTTCAGGCAAAGTGCGTACATCGTAAAATTGGCTACAAAAATACCTCAACACTTTTCTTCTACAAAGCATCGTTTTCGAGATATAGTGACTTTAGACTGCAGGAAAATCGTCGAAGATGCTGCGTTTTTTTCATTTCAGCCGTTTTATCTGCTTCATTGCCACAGAACAAAGAGTATATCTTGAAATTTACTAAAAGGGGTGATGGGTTCGATGGGTTAGTCCTCCTCCAAGGTAATGAATCGTCTTTTTGTTTCAAGAAATACTGTTCGTTCTATGGCAATGAAGCAGATAAAACGGCTGAAATGAAAAAAACGCAGCATTTTAGTAGATTTTCCTGCGGTCTAAAGTCACTATATCTCGAAAGCGATGCTTTGTAGAAGAAAAAGGTTGACATGTTTTTGTAGACAATTTTACGATCTACAAACTTTGTCGGAACTATTTTTCGATAGCTCTCGTTTATGACTTTTAAACGCAAATTTATGACTTTAAGCTGGGTATTTGCGTTTTTCGCGTATATCTCTGAAACAACGAGAGCTATCGAAAAATGCTTCAGGCAATGTTTGTAGATCGTAAAATTGTCTACAAAAATATCTCAACACTTTTCTTCTACAAAGCATCGCTTTCGAGATATAGTGACTTTAGACCGCAGGAAAATCTACTAAAATGCTGCGTTTTTTTCATTTCAGCCGTTTTATCTGCTTCATTGCCATAGAACGAACAGTATTTCTTGAAACAAAAAGACGATTCATTACCTTGGAGGAGGACTAACCCATCGAACCCATCACCCCTTTCAGTAAATTTCAAGAAATACTCTTTGTTCTGTGGCAATGAAGCAGATAAAACGGCTGAAATGAAAAAAACGCAGCATCTTCGACGATTTTCCTGCAGTCTAAAGTCACTATATCTCGAAAACGATGCTTTGTAGAAGAAAAGTGTTGAGGTATTTTTGTAGCCAATTTTACGATGTACGCACTTTGCCTGAACCACTTTTCAATAGCTTTCGTTGTTTCAGAGATATACGCAAAAAATGCAAATTTATGACCTTTGACCTCGAATAAAAAACAACGCACAAGCGGGATCGATGGGGACTTTTGACATATCATTTGTAATGACGTGTTCAAGGCCTGTACAAAAATCCAGCTTGTTGGGAATTAATGCAAACTGGAATGTCTATTTTGACTGGACTATTATGCACAGTTAAATATAAATTAGCCTACGACTAGCCTGCAACTAGCACAGACATGAGCTATTAAAAATAGCTTTATCTTTCTTGAGCGAGATTTGTTAGATTTGTAGATTAGGACTAACATAAGGGTCGCGAAGAATATTACCTATGTGTTTTTAATGGTTCTCCTATTTCAACCTGATTTATGACTAAAATACTATTGTTTCTAGACGGTAAGCATGAAAAATCTTATTTTGAAGTTACCAAATCACAAAAATTAATAAAAAAAAATCATTGTGGTAATTCTGATATAGTTCTCCAAGTATAAACTTCCTTTAGGTGATTTACAATATAGAGTAGCTTTATAAACCTCTTTTACGCACCACTTTTGGCAGTATTTCCCGACGTTAATAAGTCACATTATATTTTAATTAATTTAACTAATAATAAAACCAGTGAATGTCTTTTTTTATTTTGAGGTTATATTTTAAAGGAGTGGAGAGAAGAAAACATGCTCTGCCGACCCCACCAGTTTTCATACTGTTTCAAAGCTTTTTCTTACCTCTAACGAACATCCATTGAGAGCCTGCTCGGCAATCTTCGGCGAACGAATCGATCGATAAACTGAACATTATTTAAACTATCCGGTTAGTGTAAATTACTGGTTGGATCTTGGATTTAAACAAGCATAAGGACCACTGTCTACTGATGTTATATAAAAGGATTTACTATTTTTTTTTTCACAGGCGTTACAGCATATTTGGTTTCAGCTCTGCCATGCTGTGTGTCGTAGGTTTGATTCCCACCGAGAGCAATTGTTTGTTGGGATAAACAAATATTTGTTCTGGTCTGGGTGTTTCTAGTTACTATGTATCGAAGTATTCTAAGTATTCTATCAATAATCTAGTTCCCATAGTGCAAGCTTTGCTTAGTTTAGGACTAAAGCGCGATGTGTGAAATGTCCATGATTATTTATTTATTTCCTCTTTTGGTCCTCTAGTCGAGGTTCGTCTTCTTCCTTTTTAATATGCTCAAGAGCCACCACCAACAATCCTTTTGAAATACAGTACGTGCAAACACTAAAGATAAAGATAAATTTATTTTCAGAAAAAACATGTAACATAAGGCCACTATTAACCATAAACACTGGATGAGATGAGCCGAAAACAGGGCTTACTCGTCTTGCGACGAGACCTACGTACTGAAGTGGTACAACTGATATGATGATGATAAATAAACACTAGAGTGGACAGTAACCCTTGGATAAATTACCGGTTAGATCGGATTCAAACAAGCATTAGGTGGCCCCGTAAATATACCGGCTCATTATTGCGTCCTAACGAGCGAGCTGCGCGCACGTGCTACAATATATTAGAACCACCATCACACCGTTTTGCAAGGAACCAATCCGGTTTTTTCCGGTTTGCAAGTCCGGTCAATTTACATACATTACTATAATCATACAAAAATACGCTGAGGATTAGTAGGATTATTCCAAACAACTCTACGAAATCTAAAACAGACGTTATCGAGCGTTATCTGTAAAAAAAAATACTCGGAGTCAAAGGGTTTTTTGTGACTTTTAACAAAACGATTTTATTCTAAAATTAAATCAGACTAGATTTCGTTACAATGGTGTTTTGAACAAACTTACCAATTTTTAGCTCGGTGTGAATTAATATAACTTCACTCATATTTCTTGTTTTAAATTCACCAGACTTTTAACGGTTAAAGAGTATTTATTTCTCATAAAATTAACATATAATTGCTATCTGAGAAACATTTGTTTTCTTACGGTAACTATATTATATTTCAGTGAGCACAAACACAGAAGACATGCACAATTAACACAAGTAGACAACATTCAGTTTACGATATTGAAACAACTAAAGATATTTAAGTACATAGATTTTTAGTAATGCTTGTGTACACCAAATAAACAAAATGACTTATTTACTGCAATTTATTTGTCTACTGCGATTAATTTAATTATTCTTAAAAATATTGAACTATATTTCTCAAAGACATTTTGTCCCACATCTGTGTTCAATGTTACAATACAGTGTGATGTGCGTCAATTTAAACACACCCTGTAGCAAGTAGACACATGCAATTGTAGCCAGTATTGGTAATTATTGTTTTTCTCGACACGCAGAGAAAATATCTCATCCGTAACATATAATAGGCATATACTGATAGTACAATTCCTTCTAAGAATAGCACATAGGTAGAGATAAACTTTATAAGATTTTAACGCATGCCGTGACACCCTATAATTGAAGAAACACATAGCTATAAGCCCTTAATTTTTAATTCTGATTGTGATTTCTTTGTTGGTTGTCCTAAATAAAAAAAAACTATTTTAAAAATGCGTGTTTTCTTCTTTAGTACACTAGTTGGCCTACAGATACAGCCTTCTATGTAATGTATTGTATTAAGTTTGTCAGTACCCATAACACAAGCTCTGCTTAGCTTGGGGCTAGATGATGTTGTGTGGATTGTCCAGCATTATTTATTACTATTTCTTTATTATTCTATTATCAAAGATAACGTGTCAAGACAATGATCGAACAACCAATAACAAAAACCAATTTATTTGTATTGTATCTCGGTAGAGAAAAGTGTGTTTTTAGAGTGGTTTATCTTGAGCTAGGTTTGTTGTAATCATCATCATCAAACATTTGATTTGCATTCAAAAAATATTATTTTAATAATTTATCTTAATAAATAATTATAAGGTCTTCTGATGGATGCAGGTCTCTCCTTAGACGAGCCACTGTCTTGGGTCCATACTTACCTGTATCTAGAATATGTACCTACTTATGCCCACTATAGCCAGAAATATCTTGTAGTCATTCATCGTATCAGTTTCAAACTTATACCCCCTATCTTATAAAAAGTTAGCGTTGACTTTATGTCATCATTACGGTGATCAATACATCAAGTCTACGCTAACTTTTTATAAAATAGACATATACTCTCAAGTGTCACCTCCTATGGCCTTATCGATAGATTCACTTTAGCCATAGTTTATCAATAAAACTGTCTTAGCTACGAAATAGCTGAATATTTTGTAGCCCGATACAAAAACGTTTCGAACAAAACACGGGGCAGTTTATATGGAAATTTCTGGTCATATTGCCCTATTTTAAAGCATAACGCCCACAGGACAGGCTATGAGAAAACCATTTATTTGGACCACCATGGGACTGAAACCATTATTATAAAAACATTGTAACACTATGCTGTTTTGTGGAAGCGTACACTTATTAAAATTGTTTTCTATTTACAAAGATTCATGAGATACTTAGTTAAAATAAGTTTTTGTTTATAAGTTATTATTATACTTACTCAAATTAAGTGTCAATAAATAAATTATCAATGGCCGGACATATTGAAGATGAAATAAGGTTATGACTTTATCTCGATAAACGAAGATCGTCTGATCTTAGATATTTATTAATTAAAGTAAAATAAGAAGAAAAAAATAATCATCAAAAACAACATGTAAAAAAAACATGCAGTCGAATTGAAAACCTCCTTTTTTGAGACCGCTTGAAAATTACCGTAATATTTTCACAGTTGTAAGTGATATACATTGCCATGAATTCACGCCTTTAGACTTATTTAATTATGCTTATTGCAAAGGCGAGACATTCATCGCAGCTTGACAAGTGACCGATCAGCTGCATTCTCCAGAATGCTCTGGCTCTACCTGACATAGCAAAGAAAACCACTGAGATATTAGTACCATGTTTATGTATATAGGACCGATGGGAATAATACAATTCAGAAAAAAACTAAGTTTCTAGAGCAGATCGCATCAGCTGTTAATTCGATTTGTATTAAATCTAGAGTCAATATATAATCCAGATTTGCTAGTAGGTAATTACTTAAACATTGGTTACTACGTGTATTGCTAGTAAGTCTAAATGCCAGCTACTTTACCTAGTAAATTCCGCGGGTAACATTTGCATAGCATTAAGTACTAGCTGGAACATTTTCTGATTGTACAATTTTGCCCTGCCTAGTGTAATTAGGTACTACAACTAATAGCAAATTTCACAAGCAATTACCAATAACAATTACCTTTAATTGATGTTTTATAGACAGATTGGTAGTTGCAGAAATGTTTACAATAGATAATCGCAGTTTTACTGATAATTATAACAAATAAAAAAAATGGTACGGGATATTTGTCACAGCGTTATCTAGGCCAAGCTTTTACTATGGGTACCCAATTGCAGATAAGTACTTTTTTTTAATACATACATAATTATACTGCCTCCTGCCTGCTACCTAATTTAAATAAGATTTTATTTGCTACTACAGGCTTATTTATTTATCTGGGACAACCAACCAAGAAATCACTAGAAAAAATATAATTAAAGTAAGTGGGCTTATAGCTATGTGATCCTTTAATCATAGGGTGCCACGGCAAATTAGAAAAAAAAATATATAGGTACAAACAAATACTTAATTCAACTTACTGAAAAAGGGCAAGAAAACATTATGAAAAAATACTCTTCTATTCATTCTAAGATGTAAGTGAAGTAAAATAAATATTTATGCTTAAAATTCTAAGCAAAGAAGATTTGACGACCGATGTGGCGCGGTGGGCGATGGTCCGCCTGCGACGCGGAAGGTTGCGGGTTCGATTCCCGCCTCGGAATAAATGTTTGTATGTTCTGCAAATATTTATTCCGGGTGTTCTGGGTATTATATGTATAATAAAAAATATCTATGTATGTAATGTATAATATTAAGTATGTCAGTCTTCTAGTACTCATAACACAAGCTCTGCTTAGCTTGGGACTAGATGATGTTGTGTGGATTGTCCAGCATTATTTATTTATTATTTATTTAATCTTAGAACTAACTTAAAAATAGTACAATGGGCGGCCTTATCGCTGATAACGATTTCTTCCAGGCAGCAAAAGAAGCAAATATACTGAGTTAGCACACACAGAAAATTCACTACGACAGTGAATCTGTTCGGCGCCCAGCAGTCTTGCGTGTAGTGTCGCCGGCCTCGAGTTACCGACCAAATATCGGAGCCAGTCTGTCTAGATCCAAGCTGTTTAGACAAGATAAAAGATATACGGCCTGTTTAATATGTGATGTGCATGTATTATTCATCGTTCACAAACATTATACACAGTCGAATCTATATTTGTGTTAATTCTCTTCAAATGGTCACCTTTACGTCGTGTTTGACTGTCGTATATACAACATATTGATTCCTCGTTAAAGTAATAATTTAGTAAGAAGTAAGAATATTTAGGTTTTTTGCAATGACTACTTCTTCTTCTTCTTGCGTGTCAACAAACAACAACCTTACATTGGATCTGAGTAGAACTCTGCTACTCTTATCCCCTTATCTGTAGCGTCGATAGGTCCTCCCTAGTGCAGGTGGTAGGGCACAAGGGGCAAACAAGCATTTGGGACATTGACTGAGTAATCTATATAGTGAAAAACACCTACATAAAGTAAATAAAATTTACACTTCTTGGTGTATCTTGTGTACACCGGTAACACCAAGTGATAATCTTAAGGATAAGGTAACACCTACATTAGTTTGTAACTTTACTTTTGCCAAGGACAAACTATTGCACAATGAAAGTAAATAGCTTTTGAAAATTAAAGCCACCTAGACCTACACCATTGTATATCAAAGGTGTGTTTCGTTATTTTATCAACACTTCAAAATGTAATACTAGCCAAAATTACGTCGAAGTTGGTGACAACATCAACTGCATGTAGGGTCGAGAAAGTGAGGCGGGACACACAAATCATTGCCAGCAACGCCCAGCCATGTTGCGACAGCCGACCGGAGCTATGAAACTAACTAAAACAGAGTCTTCTTCTTCTTATCGTGTCGATGCTAAATACGTTTTGAGAGGTATTTTGCAAGCTCTACAGCACCACTTGTGGCTGCATTCACGTCCTCTTTGGTGCAGGCACCTAAAACAGTGTAAAACAAAGTAATTGTGAATAAACTAAGTAAAAACTATGTTAGAACTAAGTTAAAGCAGTAACATTTAGAATAATGTAATACGTGAAGTCTATCTAACAAAAAAATCATGCTAGTTTTTTGACTGTTGGTGAATCAAATAACAATGTTAGCTTCAAAAACTTACAAGAAATTAAACGAAATATTTTGTCCTAATAAGGTAAAAAAAAGACTGCCGACCAAAAAGGCTATGGCAGGATGACCTCGATGCTTTCGAGAGGGGATTGGTGCACGAAAGCGGAAAGCAGAGATGAGTGGAAGGATTTGGGGGAGACCTTTGCCCAGCAGTGAGACGAGATATATTAGGGAAAAAAAACTATATACTTATATAGCTCCAGCATAAAATAAGTCCAGGTAAAATAAATATTCTAACCAAACCATTTTTTTGTAACCTGTGCTTCCCCACTGTCCAATACAAGTTTTCAATTCTCGAGCAGCTGGCGAATAATTATTCTTCTTCGTGTATACGATTCCCCTTTGTCAAATGTGTTATGCTTAAAAACGGGCTACATCAATGGCACTATGTGCCTTCGCAAAGATCTTCTAAAGTTTTTTTTTTATTTAGCTGGTGCACTTTGGGCAAGATAAGAGATGAGGCGAATAATTCTGAGGACCTGGCATGTTTCGTAACTCCTCGGCAAGTATCAAGTGGCGCGTCAACAGTGTTTTGTTGAAAGTGCAATTTATAGCGGGAAAATATTAGTGTTTGGTTATAATGGTTGGAGTGGCTGCTTTGAAGATGATTTTAGAGACCCTTTAAAACTAAACTATGTTCAAATAAAAGCGAACTAATCCTAACTGTTTTTGAAATGGAAATATAATGAAACCGATAGTTATTTTGCAAAATGTACATGAATTAACATTTTCAAAAAGCTTTTATTTTGGAAAAAATAAATTATTATGTCAATTCAAAAGAAAACTACCGTGCTTTCTGAAATTTTCTATTTATATTAATATGTAAAGGTTGTTTATATGTTAGGTACCTACCTATGTCTGTATCGAGACTATTGATTTGAATTTTATTTAAAACTATTCAAAAATCGTGAGTCACGTTTATGTCTTAGTAAACATATGTAGACAGAAACAGCTATACTTAGTCTCAGCGTTATAAGTAGGTAGATATTATAATACGCGGGCACTATAGTCTAATTTTTTCTTCCATCAGTCAAAATTTGCGAGGAAGTCTTTCTTTACTACAAAACAATTTCCATCTTAATTATATCTACTAACAATAATTCTACAGATACAATACAATTATACAAGGCGTCTGTGTTTCCAGAGTCCTATAATTTGGATATTTTTAAGAGACGAGTGAATGGGTATCTTCTAGGCAAGTGTGCTACATCGTAGACCGCATCGTCACTTAACATCAGGTGAGATCGCGGTCAAACTCTTGCCTATAACTTGTACAAAAAAAAAACAATTAAATTGGTTGTTCAATCACCATCTTGTTTAAGTATTCTATTAGCAATTTAGTTCCCATAGTACAAGCCTAGCGTAGTTTGGGACTAGACTGTGATGTGTGAATTGTCCGTGAATATTTTTTTTTTTATTGCAACTTAGCCGAAACGTAGGGAATAATTAGTATTTATTTATTGCAACTTAGCTGAAACGTCGGGAATAATAATAAGGTAGGTACGCGATAAAATCCCGTATAATATATATCTTAACCATAGATTTATCTCTATATCTATTAGGTATAGTATAGCATAGTAATCAAAGCTTAGACTACGCTCTCGGAACCGGAACATAACAGTTATTTTGCTCTTCTCTAAATATAACGGTTCAGCCATTTGCAGTACTTTTTCTTTGTGCTTCACTATTATACCCCTACTACGGGAAAAACTCACTTGGTTCGACTTTTTCTTTTTGATATAAGTAAATAAGTCAGTTATTTGTATGCTTCATATACATTATTTTCAGAAACAAATTTACCTACATATCTTGATTACCTACTTTGCTTAGTTTGGGGAAAGACTTGGTAAAAAGCCTAGCTGTTTGATTTTTAAAATCACACTATTTATTTTCAATAAAAAGTTGTTCATATAATTTTTGATTCCTTGAAGTTTTCATAAGTTGTTGCAACCGAATTAACATTAAAATGTACAAAAAGCGAGTTACAATAGTATCACGAACTTGGGTGCATTCACCACGCTCAGTCACTAGCACGACGCGCGCGACGAGCTGAATTGTTATTTTGACTCATTTTATACAAATCTAAAAACTCTTAGCAAAAAGTGTCTAAAGTCCTTAGACACTTTTTGCAAAGCTAGAACAATGCGCTACTTTTTACTTTCTAGTTTTTAATTAAAATATAGCGTAACTTAAATTAAGTACTTATCTCAATTTATTCCACGAGATATCTAAAGTCACTAGGCCTCACACCTTGCCCACCGTCATTGTAACATTTTGTTATATATAAATTCTTATTACTTATCATTATTAAGTATGTACCTACTTATTTATCTAATCCATACAGGTTTGTTAAGGCTCCTTTGTCAGTTTGGTTAGGTAGTCTTTACATCTCGTCTTTTCGTATCAAGTTCCTACCCATACAAACTTGTTATTAATAACTTCTCATAGCCTGTCTCGTACATAGAATTAAGTCATTACCCTGTGTTTGCTTTAAGTAGCGTACTTAGATAGCAACCTCCAGGCGATGCAGGCCGGTATAAATCAGTTTGGTATCGTAAAATCTTCAATAACCGACTACCGAACCGTTATCCGCTTGTTAGATAGTTTATGGTTCAAAATAAAGTGTTTAGGTGCCTGACTTTGGTTTTAGATTACCTTTTTGCTTCAAATAACGGGGGAGTTTGCTCCTGGGCTGTCTAAAAGTCCGTGTGAACTGAGGTTTTTAGGAGGCAAAAAAAGTTGGAACGCCAACAGTAAAGTTTAACTTACAAGATGCCAGATAAAGTACTTATCTTGTAACTACCTTCCTAAATCAGAACGAAACCATAACAGTTAATTAATTTCACGATTCAAACCATCCCAACCATGACTTGACGGTAACCGATAACAGTCTTATACCAATTAAATAGCAATTTTTAGAGCGAGAAATGCTCGAATCTGTTTTACTCGGTGTATTACTGTACTTTCATCCAATCAGATGTCAAGACACTCATTTCGAAGCAAGAATAGTGGAAGGCGAAAATTCTGTCATATCTGACTTTCCGTACTCAGTATTTTTAGGAGCCTCTTGTGTTGACTTTGCGTGGGGCTGTGGTGGTTCTATACTCAATCAATACATCATCCTGACTGCCGCTCATTGTGTATACGGATGCTCAGTAAATAAAAGTAGCATCCTTGCGAAATGCGGAGACTCTAACATTAACAAAGGAAGAGAATACCTTGCTGCAAAATATGTATCGCATCCTAAATATCTAGAAATTTCGACAGCATTTGATGTAGGATTAATTTTAATGAAAAAACCGCTGAAATTCAGTAGAAACGTGGGTAGAGTAGCTGTGATGCAAACTCCTCCTTACAATGAAAGATGTAAACTAGCTGGCTGGGGTAAGGTCGATGTAAGTCTCTTTCAAAATAGAATACTATTTATTTATCCACATCTTCCAGCCAAACCATTCCAAATAAACTGACAACCAAAAAATGCTAAATATTGGTATTGATCTCAAAAATTGCGAAAACTGTTCCCTAAATTAAAATCTATGTACATACTTAAATTTTTACAGGAGGTGAGAGATATTAACAGTCCTCATCTACATCACATCTTTCAAACGGTAACGAGGCGTACACCATGTGAGCGACTGATCGGTCCTCTGCCTTTAGGTGTGATTTGTGGCGGTGATTTTGTGTCCAATAATTATGCTGCTTCGTAAGTATTTTAAAAAATAAACTTACGACTATTTACAAGGTGTACATATTTATAAAATTCATAGAGCTATCTGCAGACCGTTGTAAAAAACACAGTATAATAGATTGAATTACATAATCTTCTTCTTCTACGAGTCGTTGAAAAACCATTTTGTAAAAAATCACTGAGGTTAGACCGTCTATCTTATAAAAAGTTGACATTATGTCACCATTACGTATGGTAATCAAGACATCAAGTCTGCGCTAACTTTTCATAAGATAGACCGTAAATCTTTGATTATTCTTTCGTTTCCAGGGGCGATTCTGGCAGTGCTCTGGTGGTTAGGAGCTACATCCAAGTTGGTATTGTCTCGTTCAAGCGCATAGACATCAGCAGGTCTTTGGTCGTCTACTCAGATGTTGGATACTTTTTCAAGTGGATCAAAGCAGCTGCTAATCTTTTGCATTGTATTCGACCAAAATGAATGTTTATAAATTAAAACATATTTTTGTTACCTTTGGAGTTTTATTAAAAAAAAACTGATTATTTTTCACTTAGACCTTTATATGATAAGCTAATTAGAAGCGAGAACCATAATGAGATTTGTTAGTAATGTCGCACGAAATAGTGTAAGTAATATGTGTCATAATCTATGTATCATTTAATTTATCAAAAATATAATCTATAAGTAGTTTTTTTTATCAAATCATAATATAGTCAAAGCTGTTGTAAGGATTGTAAGTAGTTACAATTTCAAAGAGTCAATAGTCAAGTCTTCAACATACAATGGCAGGTATACGATAACAATACTAATATTGGTTGAAAGTTGATTCAAATAACATAATAAATATTGTCGTAACGATCTGATTTCCATTTTAATATGCCATTAATAAAGCATAAACTTAACCATTAATCATTAATTTCATTTCAGTAATGTTGATGAATACACTTATAGGATTCATAGTTTGCTTCAGCTCAATTAAATGCCAAGAGACAAAACTAGAGACATTTGTTGTTGATGGAGAGTATTCACATATTAGTAATTTTCCATATTGTGCATGTTTAGGAATATCATATGTTAATGACAACAATAAAAAAACGTCATGGATTTGCGGCGCGTCGATATTGAACCAGAAAATATTATTAACAGCAGCTCATTGTGTCAATAAATGTCATGGATCAGCCAGTATTTTAGCGCAAGTAGGAGATGCAGATACAAGTAAATCAAAGACGATGCTGGCACAGAAATATGTGATGCACAGTCGCTATTCAGAGAGGGATCCAGCACGCTTCGACATTGCAATAGTTCTATTGAAAAAAGCTATGATATTCGACCAGAGTGTTGGGAGAGTAGCTTTTCAGAAATTCCCTATTCTCAATGAGATGGCCAGTGTAGCTGGCTGGGGGCTTGTCGATGTAAGTTAAACTTATTTTCTAATATACGTATTATTATTAATTAGTATCACCCTTGTCTGAGTGGTCGTGGTCGTCATGATTTAGTATTATTATCAGGGGCTGTTTCACGCCTCACAATATCTCGTCATTTCTCTCTGTTCGTTGTCATATGCATAATATGCATATGCTACTAAAATAAATATATACAAGTTGACGTTAGTGTATTTAAATTGAAATTTTTCTTCGCAGGAAATACTAAAAATCTCAACTACCCACTTAAAACATATAAAACAGAAAACAATGACACATGCGCAATGCCAAAAAGTGTTAAATAAAAAACTACCTGACGGTGTTATTTGCGGTGGAGAGATCAAAGACAAGAAGTATATTTCTAAGTATGTTGCAAAGAAAATGAGGTTGATTCTGTGCTTACTCAGACTTCTGAAAGATACAATATCTAAGCTTCAAAATATATAAAAAAACTCATAATTATTCTTATTCTGAGTGGCCTATATTCTTGTAGATTATTTGATTGTTTCTTTTTTTTCAGGGGTGACTCCGGTAGTGCTTTAGTCGTTAGAGGTTACATTCAAATTGGTATCGTGTCTTGCAAATGCCTGGATGTCAGCAGATCCGTAGCCGTATATACAGACGTGGCTTATTTCTATGATTGGATCGTCGAAAATGCTCTAAACTTTTACTGTTATTACAAATAAATGTATTTGCAGATGATTTGTAATTGTTTTATTAGCTCCAACATCAAACCTATATTTTGGATAAATTCTACGGGGAAAATAAATAAATAATGCTGGTCAAGTAAGTTAAGTAGTTTTATTGTAGTTTCCTTGAGTTGGCTTCTTTCTATCTAAGGTTCAGCGGTTTTCATAATATTGTTGAAGATATGAAGTTAACTTCTTGAACTAACGTAACGTTACTTCGGTTGTTATAATCAGTGGTCTAGGTTACAAAAATAACTTAAAGCAAAGTCATGGATCTTATTTATTTGCATCTCCATATACTCATAAGCACATAAGTTTAAATACACTTTCCGTGATCCAATCGTAGTAATATCCAACGTCTGCGTACGCGGTGATTGTTTTACTCAGTTTATAGGAGACAAGTCCTACTTGGATGTGACTCCGCACCATCAAAGCGCTGCCTGAATCACCCCTAAAAAAATTAAGAAGCTGTTTAACAAACCATGGTATTGGTATCCTTATTCGGTAGCCTATAGATACACCAATATGCATTCAACAGAAGCTGGCGTTGACGTTGTGTGGCTCAAATGTACGTTAGATTTATGAACTGACATTATTCATAGCCTTACAAAACTGACCACACTGTGCGGCCAATACCTGTCTCTTTTCTGTAAGGTTCTGGGTGACAATTACCGCATGATTATTTGCCGCCTGTATTTGCTTCATACCTCGATAGGGATGTACTATTTTCTAGGTCTTAGGATTAATGTAACACGGCGACGCGAATGTCAAAAAAAGGCATCATATTATTTTCTGTGCGAATAAGTGAGGTGCATTTTTCATTATTATTCGTCGCAGTTACATGACGCACCAATGTGAACATTTATGTTTTTTTTAATGTTAACTTACTTCGTAGCATAGCTCACACCGTGTACTGCACCACCGCATATAATACCTTTAGGAATAGATTTTCCCAAAACTTTTTGACATTCCGAATGTTTCATAATTTTTTGAGCTATATGATGCAATTTTGATGACATTATTCCTTCTACTTCCTGTAAAATTAGATTATTCAGCAATGTTATTTATATATTTTTTAATAAAATGAAAGATGACACGCAAGACTGTCATGACTGCTGGAACTAGGAGCCAGGCTGTAAGTTCCAAGCACATTCTCCTAAGATCTGGTCGCGAGGAACTAGCATCTATAATCATCTAGTATCTAAGATTCATCTGAAGATACTTGTGGTTTGAATAATAAATATTTACCTAATTACCTACTATCGCTACCTTCAGTTAGCAGTATGTCTTTTTGTAAAGTTCTGCACTTACATCTACAAACCCCCAGCCAGCGACTAACCCTTCCTCATTGTATGGGGTATATTTTTTCGGGTAAATAGCAACTCTGGCGATGTTACCGCTAAGCTCCAGATCTCTTCCCAGTAGGATTAGCGCTATGTCATTAGTTGTGTGAATCTCCGAATAGTTTTGATGAGCTGCATACTTTTTTACAAATACAAACAATGTTTTCAATCTGTCAGAGTCTCCAAACTGCGCACACATAATAGAACGTGTTGTGCATCCAAAAACACAATGTGCAGCGGTCAGCAAGAACTTCTGCGTGAGGACAGAAGAGCCACACATCCATTCTCTATAATTATCCTCATTAACATTACAGGATTTCACAGTAAGACACGTGGAATGGGGAAAACTAGTGATATCAGAAAGCTGTCCATTGTAAATACGACTTTGTTGATTTTGAGATTTGATTGGATAAATGTATAAAACTAGTATGAGTACTGATTTGATCATGTTACCGCTCTGCAGTCCAATTTAATGATGAAAATTAAATTGAAATAAAAGCAGGCAAGATAAATTGAACACATAAAGTTGATTAGTTATTGAGCTTCATAAGCATGCGATATTATTTCATTCGTTTTGTTCTAAAACTGAACTACAGAAGTGTATTATTTTTAATTTAAAGATACTTTGCATAAAACAACTTGACACTTTCTGTAAACTAAACTGTAATGTTATCCACGTTCTTTAGTCACAAATTAGGTAGATACATTATATATATGTGTTATATATTTCCTTCTTATGTCTGTACTCATTATTTTCATAACTTCTTAAGTATCTACTGCGAACTTTATGAACTTTAAAACAATGACTTCTTCAATTAATTTGTTTGTTATTATATTAGCGCTTGCTTACAGATAACAAACGACAATGATCGAAGAAATACTTATATTTCTTGTGAACCTATACATTATTAGTTGCCCAAATCCAAAATTGGAAGCTTACGTCTTAGAGGGGGAAAATTCTAATATTGAAGATTTTCCACACTCAGTTTTCATTGAATCAATCTGCAAGGAGAAAAAATTATCATCATGTGGTTCTTCTATACTGAACCAGTGGATTCTCATCACAGCTGCTCATTGCGTGCCTCCCGCCAACTGTCCGGGTTAGTCTCAAAATCTCCATTAAGATATCCCCATGATATAATATATTAAATATAATATATTAAACTTTTGATTTCAATAAAAATTCCCGTCGCCTATTTCCTCCATCTATCACACTAGGTGGGTTCGGCACAACAAGTTCCTCCAATCTCCCATCATATCAGCATTCACACCCTTAACATGCATATAATTTAAAGAGGGAGTTAACGCTGTAATATCCATTATTAAATGCGAGTCAAATTTTACAAATCAAGAGTTTTAAATCATGGATATCCTTATGACGGAGATCTTGAGACTTAAGTCTGAAAGTCCCTTAGGGATATATTTCAATGGGGTTTTTGAGACTAACCCGAATGCTCCTTAGTAAAACGGGTGACCGCGCGCTTCGGGCATGAAGATAAAACCAAAGGGACACTCGTCGAGGCTTCGGCATACCTTCATCATGACGATTATTCATGGTCAAATGATATAGTCAAATGCGATATAGCGCTGGTGTTATTGCAAAAGCCAATTAAATTTTCTAGGAAAACTCGCAGAGTTGCGATTGTAAGAGCGACTGTTCATGATGGGGATATTGTGACAATGGCTGGGTGGGGCTGGATTAATTATATACGAGTATGTTTGTCTAAAAAACATAACATTTCATTAAATTTGTCTTTAGACATTTCTATAATGTCCTTAGATTTATCACACACATGAATTATTGTATTACACATAAATCTAAAAGCAATATAGGTATTAATTTATAGTTTATATAAAAAAAATTATAATTGGCATTACACACAAAATAATCAATAGACCTACAATCAATGCTACCAACATTAAAACATATTTCTTACAATAAATTATTCTTATTCTTAAACATAATTTGCAAAAACATCATCAAGGTATAAAAAATAACCGAATAATAATATTACCGATTTACAAAATACCCTGCTGTGAAATAACTAAATATGATATTACTTTTTTTAGGGGGTTGTAATACAAAGAACAAACGTGTTAAAACATTGCACCCAAAAAATCGTACAACGCAATCGATGTCAACAATATCTTGGAGATTTACCTCAAGGAGTTTTTTGCGCAATGGATAAATGGGGTAAAAGTTATCCTTCAAGGTAGCTATTATATGAATTTAATATTCACGGACATTTCGCACATCATACTCTATTCCTAAATTAGGCAAAGCATGTACTATGGTAACTACATTGCTGGTAGAATACTAACAAAATATTTTTTGTAAATACGTAGTAACACCCAGACAGAGCAAACATTAGTAGTAATCGCAAAAGCAATCACTCTCGGAAGAGATCGAACCCTAACCCACATTATGGAAGACAGAGCTACTGTCAACTGAGCTGTGACGCCTGTCAAAGTTATTATATCTTTCAGTGGCGATTCAGGCAGTGCTCTTATGCGCAACAAATACATTCAAGTTGGTTTAGTATCCTACATGTTGCAGAATGATCCATCTCTAGTTGTGTATACTGATGTATCTTACTATTATGACTGGATCAAGGAGAACGCGCGAAGACTTATGTGTTTAAGACAGCAGCACTTTGAAAATAATAATATTATTAAGATTCAAAAATTTTCACAGGACTAAGAAATTTACCTTATCGTCAGACAACATTATCATTATATATTCGTAGGCATTACATTCGTCTCTTATTTGTTTTTAATGATAAAGAAATAAAACAAACTAACTAAACTGTTTGTTTTTTTTTTATAAAAGTAACAAGAAAACCAAAAGTATCTCTAATATTAAATACGAGTATAGATATAGATACCCGTAACTAAGGATAACATAAAAACTATGTTATTATAATCCCAATATAATAGAATGTGTGTAAAAGCGATTAAATATGACGATACATTGCTCAGTGACGCTGCAATGTTCGGTAGACAAGCTGGCGTTGACGCGCAATGTGTCTCAAATACTCCTAGACTAATTCGTGTCGACCAATTTGAAGACAGCGAAGCCCTTTCACACTTGATTTTAAATACACCTCCACTACTGGGGCAATGTGAAAACAGGCTTGAGCTTGAGCTTGGCTGAGCTCAGCTGCTTATGCTGTTCGTACGATAAGATGGCTCACCGATGAAACGACAGCTAGGTTGGTTTATTTCAGTTACTTCCATAGTGTGATGTCATATGGTATACTTCCCTGGGGTAAAGCAGCTGATATACAAACTATATTTGTTTTGCAAAAACGGGCTATACGTGCCATTTATAAGATGAAACCGCGGGATTCGTTGAGGGAGCGGTTTGGGGAGATTGGTATTCTAACAGTAATTTCACAATATATTTATGAAATCTTATTGTACACTCATAAAAATAAAGATAGCTTTATGAAAAAGTGTGAGGTTCATGGTGTGAACACTAGAGGCAAATATAAATTATGCGTCCCTGGGTTCCGGCTTTGGAGGGTGAGTGGGTCGTTTGTGGGGGGTGCCGTGCGTTTTTATAATAAGCTCCCCGAAAATGCAACAAAACTCTCAGTTAGAAAATTTAAAACATACATTAAACATAATCTTGTAAAAAAGGCGTATTATACCTTAGACAGCTATATTAATGACAAAACTGCATGGCCTGATGTCGCTCCACCCGTCAACAGCAAATTTGTCGATTTGTGATACTAGTAATGTTCTCTTGCCTTGCTTATGTACTTTGTAGTATATTTGTTTCTGAAGCGAAGCGTGTGCTGTCTTTTTGATTTACGTATAGCTTTATTATACTTCTTTTTTTTAAACTCATTAGTGTATCATTACTAAGTTAAATTGACACCGCACTGAAACTTCAGTACTTAATTTAGTTTAATTGTAATTCTTTGTAAGAAGGATCATATAAAAAAACGGTAGGAACCAGGCCGTAAGTTTCTTGCCCGTTTTTCTAGGCTCTGGTCGCGTGGAACTGGCACCTAGAATCACCTAGTATGTAAGACGATTCTAAATGATCCTTGTGATTTTACTGAATAAAGTAATTTTTGACTTTGACTTTGACTTTGCTTACAGTTACGATTAGTTGTGAAAAGTACCTAATATTGAAGAGTTTATTGACAATGATTTTGATTGGCCAATCAGAATACAAAATAAATATAACACGAAGCAATCAATTAATCTGTTTACAGGCTAATCAAAATATCTCGATTAAAATCCCCTGAGCCGTAACTTACTAGATAAGCTAATAATAACTTCATAAAATTATTAGAGCGAGAAATAATTATGATCATAGCAGTGCTCGTATTCGTCTTGTGCTTAAACTTGAGTTGTGAAGCTAAGCTGATACCTTTTGTGGTTGGTGCCGAATTTTCCGACATAAAGAATTTTCCACATGCAGTGTGCTTGGGCGTATTCGACTGCGGTAATCCTAAAGGATGGAAATGCGGCTCCTCGGTTCTGAACCAAAGAATCCTGCTCACTGCCGCACACTGCGTTAACGGCTGTACAACGTCATTATCTAGAGTTGTTCTTATGTACGGAAATGCACACACAAACTATGCACAGAAGATGGTATCTACGAAGATTAAAGTTCATCAGAATTATACAGAGAATCTTCTATTTCACGATATAGCGTTAGTGAAGACGCCACAATCCCTGAGGTTTGGTGTCAATATCCGTAGAGTGGCTTTGCTTCCTATGCGTGAAGCTCCTTACGATGAAATGAGTACTGTAGCCGGATGGGGCTTGGTAGATGTGAGTAATATACGCAAATGAATTATAATTACAATAAATTTAATCCATAATTCCTAGGTATTTTATCAGTAGGATACTTTATCTAAGGAAAAAGTCAGTGCCTATAAGCTCTTATGTGTCAAGAAAGAAGCTCAGCATACCTAGAAAAAAATTAGTGCCATTTGCAGACAACCAACTTTAACAAGTGATTGATGCATCCTGGGAAATCATTTGGTATCGATAGCAGCCGCGCTTCTGTCGCACGGGCTTGCGGATGGCTTGTACTTGTATACATACTATGTATCTTGTTTTGTAGGAAATTAAATTAGTTCAGACCAACCAGTTGAAACACATCACCCAGAGAGTACTGAGCAGCGAAACATGTGAAAGTATTGTTAATCAAAAGCCTGTGGGAATTATTTGTGCTGCCGGAAAAGATACCAATACCTACGCATCAGAGTAAATACTGTCTTTATTATTATGCTAAATGTAAAATAGTTAAGCGCCGGCTACCTAGTCAAGCAAGCGAAGCGTCTCACTTTTGAAATTGGCCACAAATGCTTTTGTCCTCTCTGACTTTTACGCCTATTTTTATTTTTCGAAATTTCCTCGTCACCTTCTAAAACATTATTACATGCTTCTTGATTTATAAATTTTTATTGTGGAATACTGAATATTTTTATAATTTATTTTATTTTAGGGGTGATTCGGGTACGGCCCTTGTAGTCCGGACTTACATACAAATTGGAATTGTTTCCTTCAAGGAGCCTAGTGTGAGACATGTCGTGATGTACACAGACGTGGGTTATTTCTACGATTGGATTATAAAACATGCTGCAGATCTTTTCTGCTGAAAAGTTAACAGAAATGTAGATGTACCTACTCTATGGTGATTTTTTTAAACTGGTGTAATAAAGAGTCTGAATAAATGAAATAAATACATATCTTATCTGATTTTTATAATAAAGTCAGGGTTTATCGACTTCACCAAAAAAATCTGGTATTTATATTTCAATGTTATTATATTAATAGTAGTAAATAAATCATATTTATAAACGCGAGAACTCAATTCAAACTACCTACATACTACATAGTTAGACATTATGCTATAGTAGGTGGTACTTAGCCTAGTCTTGGATACCTAGGCTTTGGTTGATATCTGAACCTTATGTCCTGGATGGTGTGACTGTCCAAGTACGCAACCTAATTGAAAACAAATGAAATTTATTTTCTTGGATATTTTATGAATGATCATGAACATGACAGGATTATTCATTAAATTACTCCAAGTATACACCCAATAAATAGAAGTTAGTAGTAGATACTTCGATCAGTATTGCTTTAATTTACTTGCTAGCTATGTTAATTTTGATTTAGATAGCCAAAGCCAATACTGATATTTTGTGGAAGAAAGTATCAGTTGACTCAGTCATTTCTCATCAGAACAAAATCTTTTTCCATCCCAATGAGTGTACCGGTCGTCATTTGTTTTACTAATGGAAAACGTGCATCAAAAATATATTTTTTGTAATCTGAAGTAGGTACCTATAGAAGTTAATTTTCGTCTGACATTAAAAAAATAAGCGGCTATAACTTGTTATAATGGATTGATAAGCAGAAATAAGCACCATACTGGAGCTTGAACGTGTATTATGTTGAGACAGACTACGCCATGCATTTTTTTACTGGGCTTGGTTACAACAGCGCTTGCAGAAATGGAAGGATTCATAGTCGGGGGACACTATGCAAACATAGGCAACCACGCCCATTCAGCCTTCCTCAACATCAACTGCATATCGAAAACCGGTTCAAGAGATGGCTGGATCTGCGGCTCTTCCATCGTGACCCAGAATATACTTCTCACAGCTGGTCATTGCCTTCACGGATGCACCTCGCAGTCACATATCAGAATCAACCTGGGAAATGAAAATCGGCAAAGAGGCCAGACTTTACTAGCATCTCGGTTTATAGTCCATGAGAAGTACAGTCCTAAGACAAGTGAAAATGATATTTGTTTGATAAGATCAGAACGTTGGTTCAAGCTGGGCGGGAAGGTTACTCGAGTGGCACTTTTGAAAAATCCTCCGTACACTGAAAGGGCAACTGTCGCCGGATGGGGCATGATTGATGTAAGTAGCCATGATGATTTTGAAACTAGATTTAGAAGAGAGTATAAGCTTTCATAGTTCGTCTGAAGAAGAAACACCGTGCCTATTTTTCTTGCATGACGTTGTAACAAAAATATACACATTTTTTTGGGGCATCTAGTCGCAGCAATGCGTGACCCGAGGGCAGGTGAGTATCAGCATAGTTATTCAGCGCGGCTATGCAGCCAGTATCTTGGGTACGCTTCTGGTACCTAAGATACTTGTAACTGATGTGGATCAGTTGCGATATCTATAGATCGTTTGCAAATGTCTGCAGATAGCACAACTGTTTATTATATATGTTATATACATTTTGTAAATACTGTAATAGTCGTAAGTTTTTTTGTAAGTAGGTACACAATTGAATATACTACATGTTATTGACTCAGGAAATACGTAAATTACAATCGGACCAACTGAAATCCGTGTCGCAAAAAGTGTGGCATCGAAGAGCCTGCTTCGATGTCTTCGGATACATGCCTAAAGGAACTATTTGCGCAGCCAATCCAAATCCATCAGAGTATGCTTCATCGTGAGTATCACCTGTACCATCATCATTTTCCTACCCTTATCCCACGCTATACGGGATCGGTACAACACAACGGTGTATACTTTGTAAACTGATTTTGATGATTCTTTTTTTGAATATCAGATCATACTTCAGAGGACCTACTCTATTTATTTATTTTAAGAATAGAGCTTTTTGGGTAATTTTTTCATTACTTGTCGATGAAGATTGAAGTTGATTTTGTTCATATTGTAAAAATATAGTTATGAAATACCAGAATGCAAAAGTAGAATGAAACACGAGATGGCAAAATAATAACTTTAATAATACCCTATGGATATTTATTCCGGGTATTCTGGGTATTTTTTAGTAATAAAAATACCCAGTTGTAATAAAAATTATCTATCTAATGTATTGTATTAAGTATGTCAGTCTTCTAGTACCCATAACACCAGCTCTGCTTAGCTTGGGGCTAGATGTTGTGTGGATTGTCCAGCATTATTTATAATATTTATTATTAATTTTCAGAGGCGATTCAGGGTCAGCGCTCGTGGTCCGCGGCTTCATACAAATAGGTCTCGTCTCCTACAAAGTACCAGAGTTAGGAAGACATATCATCGTCTACACCGATGTTGGCTTCTTCTACGACTGGATTCGTTTTTATACAAGAGAACTTACATGCGTTCGTAATTGGTCCTCAGTTTTTTTAAATAAATAAATTAAGTTTACTAAATAAAAATATACAAATACAACCTGATAGTTAAAATATATTTTAAAATAAAACCGTTTATTTTTTAATTAGTTACATTTATTTATTTACTTTATTCACAAACAAACTTACGACTATACAGTATTTACAAAATGTACATTGTCATTTATGAAACAGTTTATTTATCTTATTCTATTTACTTACTGAAAAACGGCTGAACCGATTTGGCAGAAAACAAATCACAAGGCCAATTCTTGAATGTTTGTGGTTTGAATCTAGAAAATCCAAGATTTAGCCATGTATAATAAAAAATATCTATCTATGTAATATATTGTATTAAATATGTCAGTCTTCTAGTACCCATAACACAAGCTCTGCTTAGCTTGGGGCTAGATGATGTTGTGTGGATTGTCCAGCATTATTATTTATTTATTTATAGTCAATAAATGCTTATACCTTACTCTCAAACGATGTACTGAACTTAGAATTTAATCAACTATGATATATTTGTGCAAGAAAAGGTAAGTCAGTTGATTAAATTCTAAGTTGTATGGATAGACCACAAGAGTAGAAACAAAATTCTTTAGATTCTTACAAAAAACGCATAAGAAACAGCCAAATAGACATAGACAGATATTTAGACAGATATTTATGGAAAATGGATTATCCGACCAAAGATTAAAATCTAGAAGTATGTCTTAATCTCCATCATAGGCAGGATTGTAATTGTACGATATACCTACAAGGTGGAAACGCTTGAAAAATTATGTTCTGCTTCGTAAAATAATTCGATCGTTTTTAAATCCGTGACCGGCATAACGCGATAAGCAACACATCTCCTAAACGTCAAACCATAGTCATTTGCTATGCTGCAACCGGCATGCACATTATTACTGGGCATGATCACCACTACCCTTGCCAAGATAGAGGGGAACATAGCTGGAGGAAGCTTTGCAAGCATAGATCACCACGCCCACTCAGCCTTTCTCAACGTACACTGCGTCTCAGATAGAGGTGTCCGATCCTCTTGGATATGTGGCTCCTCCATTGTAACTCAAAATATCTTTCTCACAGCTGGACACTGCCTCTATGGATGCACATATCACAGCCACATGACCTTAAATCTTGGAAACGAAAATCGGCAAAAAGGTCAGATTCACAGAACGCACAGTTTTATAGTCCATGAAGGTTATAATCCTAAGACGAGCTCCAATGATATATGCTTGTTGAGAACTGAACACCCAGTTTTGTTTAGCAGGAAGGCCACTCGTGTAGCTCTTATGAAAAGACCTCCATATTTTGAGTCAGCCACTGTTGCCGGATGGGGAATGATTGATGTAAGTTTATAAAGTGATGGAATAAGCAGACGGCCTCCCAGTTTAGTGGTTTCTTGCATGTAATGAATGCAAATCTACGAGCTCCATAGGTGATTTGAAGACATGTCCACTGCGTCTATTACTCGCTCGCAAGTAGAACAAACCTTCGTCTCATAATAAGCCGACACTTTTGTAGGTCCTTAATGATCTTTTACAGTATATTTTTCTAGTATAGTTCGATAAAGTGCTATAATGTAAGTACTTACCTAATCGTCATCATCAGTAGCTTGTGGTTGATGATGGATTGATTTATCCAGCTGATTTTCAATAATGTTATCCTGACAAGCCAGTTTTTAAGTTACAATGTTTTTTACAGGAACGAACACAAATTCAATCTGATCTTCTTAAATGTGTGAATCAAAAAGTGTGGATTCGAAAAGATTGCTTACATATCGTCAGGTTTTTACCAAATGGCGTTATTTGCGCGGCCAGTGAGAATCCACATGATTATGCAGCGCGGTAAGTTATTTCTTTGGACTTATTTAGAACCATAAATCAATAAATACTATGCTTATTTGCTTGATAAGATGTACACCTATCCTACTAGTATTATATATCTGAAAGTTTGTATAGATGGATGTAAGGATGTGTAGATATATGTAGATATAGATATATGTTTGCTGCTCTTTAACACAAAAACTATTGAATGGACTTTAATGAAACTTAACAAAAATGTAGTTTATACATCAGAATAACACATAGGCTATCAAGATATTGTGCGAATTGGCAAAAATATATCGATAGCGTCGCGTCAAGTCGCGTGCATCAGCTTGTATTATCATAATTTGTTCACAAAAGGTTCACGTGTAAGGCTTTTATTCATACAAGTTATAAGAGAAGTTCAGCAAACTGAAAAGTAGGTCTTTTTTTCATTCAAGTGACCGTAAATTTATAAATTGATTTTCAGAGGAGATTCTGGTTCAGCGCTCATAGTCCGTGGCTACATTCAGATCGGTCTGGTGTCCTACAAAATACCCTCGCTGGCGAACCATCTCATTATGTACAGCGACGTTGGACATTATTACGATTGGATTCGTCATTATGCTCCGATTCTTTCATGCGTTTCGAGTAAAAACGCGAGTTTAGGTTTAAAGACATTCATTTCTCTAAAAAACACACAAGTTCACTTATAATGAGATTAAACAGACCTAATAAACTATTTGTTTTGTTATGTAAAAGCTATTTTGTTTTATTTTATACCTTTGACGGGTGAACCAAATAAAAGCTTTCTAGAATCCACCTCCCAATAAAGTAACTAAACTAGTGAATAAAAACACTCAATTGCAATTCGATTAATATACCTAAGTGTGTAATATTTCTACAATGTCTTGTCATTTTCTATTTTAAAGCGTTTGAAAATTAATAGGTACCTTTAATACCTACCTACCTAAATACCTATTTCGAAATATGACGAGAAAACCCGACGCAGATTTGGTGAAAATATTCAGATTTGACAGAACGTTTTATAAAACAGCCTATTAATTTTCTTTCTCCTGTAAAATCATACTTAACTAAACCAATTAATCGATAAGCAAAAACAATTACTTCATGTGAGCTCGTAGAATGCTACCAACATGCGTATTTTTACTGAGCACGGTCTCCTTTGTGCGTGCTAATATGGAGGGATTCATAGTTGGAGGAAGTTACGCAAATATAGACCACCACGCCCACTCAGCATTCCTCAACGTGCACTGCGTAACTAACGATGGAGATACGGAAGGTTGGATCTGCGGCGCGTCAGTTGTGAACCAGATGATCCTCCTGACAGCTGGACACTGTCTTTACGGTTGCAATTCAGACAGCCATATCTCGGTAAATCTTGGCAATGAGCACAGAGACAGAGGGAAGTCATACTCGGTGTTCAGTTTCATAGTACATGAGGAGTATGATCCATTGTTAAGCAGTAACGACGTATGCCTGGTGAGAGTACAGACTCCGATAGCTCTCTCTAAGAAGATCAGCCGGGTAGCTTTTATGAGGAGGCCCCCTTATTCGGAATCGGCCAAGGTTGCAGGATGGGGTATGGTGGATGTAAGTTACCATTTTTATTTTGCAAAAACATACAGGGTTCAATGTTCACGACTGCATGATATATTCGGTATTATGATGCTGATCTATCTTATTAAATGCAGCTTTAGAATACATCCTTGTGTGTATACTAGGGCTTTTGTATTATTGGAGATAAATTTTCGGGATTAAATAAATAGTGTCTATGCATGCTTTACTATTGAATCTAATTCTATTGAACTATAATACTTTTTATCCTCAGGAGATACGTGAAAGACAATCCGATTATCTCAAGTTCGTGACTCAAAAGGTGATAAGTCGAAATGAGTGTTTGCAAATCTTCGGGTTCATGCCACATGGAACATTTTGCGCCTCATCTTTAGGCAAAAAAGACGAATATGCAGCGCAGTAAGTCTTCAGTTGACACTTGACTGACGTCAAATCAGTTTTACTAGTCATAGTGATGGTGGTGTCGAGGATGATGGAAAGAGCAATGGCCTCACAAAATTAACCAGTCTCTAAAATGAGACAACGCCACTGTGCGGTCAATATCTGACTCTTTTCTGTAGGTCTGTTATAATTAAGTATCTAAAAAGAGACAACTTTATGTCCGTATGGTGTTTCTTTGTATTTAATGCATAAGTAGGTACATGTAGCGCCAAGTAAGTAAGTAATCCAACAATTTTATTGAAGAAAGAAGTTAAAAAAATGGTTGTCTGTAAAGTCGGTTTACTGACGATAGTTGAACGTGACAACGTGTTAAGAAAATACTGATGGAATGGTAGCATTTTTCAAAAGAAAATTTTAGGAACGCCTCAGAACGCCGGAACGCCGGAACGCTTCATGAGTCATGTTTTTTCGTGCGTGCAGCCGGCTCTATCGAATTATAAGACGTTGTCACGTCAAAAAAGAAGGTTCTAAATCCGACTACATGTTTTTTGTATGTAGGTACGAAATTTTATGCGATTACTTTGAGAATTGCTAACCGATTTTGATGATTTTTGCTTCAGACGTGGTCCCATATAAACTTCATTACAATCTGACAAGTATAGGCGACAAAGAAATTGGTTAACCACTCTAAGGTTGAATATCATTTGCACGTACAAAACATCAAGGGCTATTTTCGCTTGACAGACTAATGACTGCTACGTCAGAATCTGTCAATCTGTAATCCTTAGCGAATAATTATGTTACTGGGAGATGTCATCAAAAGTGGTAAACCAATTTCTTTGTCGCCTATACTTTTGGAATGTTTAAAAAGGTGTTCATTTAAGTCGAATTTGTTGATATTTTTTTTTTCAGAGGAGATTCAGGATCTGGACTGCTAGTCCGAGGTTTCATTCAGATCGGTCTCGTCTCCTACAAAATACCTGAGATTACAAGAAACATTGTGGTCTACACTGACGTTGGGTTCTTCTACGATTGGATCAAATCCAATTCAAAACGACTTTTTTGTATCGATTCTAATTGAATAAATCATAATTGAAACACATTGATTGCTCTTTCAATTTAAGGTCTCAGCTGAATTTAATAAAACTGATATATAAACTAAGTACTTATACATAATATCAGTTTTGTTACTAATATAGTCTTTCACCGATTAGTTTGAGGCCAACAACAATTAGGTATTATTCTTATATCTGATTTTCATATTCTAAAAACCGACCAGGTAGGTATATGTTTTTTTTTTATATTTATTTACCTACAATCTGGTGTTCAGCTTTTATAAATATGTAGCTTTTGATGTGAAATCATCGTTGCATCTATATTATGTTAGGCCTAGGCCGAGGTAAAGTTGATAGGTATTGAAGTAAAACATTTGTTGACTTATCTATTTACAAATTATATATTTACTTAGTGCTTCCTCATACCTTAGAAATAAACTAAATACCTGTAACTGTAGTTTAAAGCATTTAGCCTAAAACTTCGAATTAAGGTTTTTATTATGCCATTAAGTAATTAACTTTCCATTAGCCATCAAGTGGTTATTAAAAAGACATAAAACAAATAAACCCGCTAATCTAAATACTTTCAACAATAAAATGTACTGGCTACTCATTCTTCCCTTTGTGATAAATTGTTCATTTTCGAATAAGTCCAGCAAGTTTGAATATAAGATATACAAAGGTTACGATGTTGGTATACATCAGCATTCGTACGCTGTGTTCCTTCACTTCCAAAATACTAATCCATCTTCTTGTGGTGCGTCTCTAATAATGGTTCAAGCAGTGCTGACAGCAGCTCATTGCGTAGACGAACAGAGGTATGGAAGAGGTCGGATCCACGCCTTTTTTGGAGCCACAGTCCCGAAAGATGCTACTGTAGTTCGCAGAGTGATAGACTATAGGATAAATCCACGTTACAACGAAGTCTCGGGAAAGAATAATATTGCTGTAGTTTTTCTGGAGAAGCGGGTTCCTCTGATGCATGAGATCAAGAAGGTTCCTCTTGCGGCGACAAATGTGCCAGTGGATACCGAAGTGTTGTCAGTCGGCTGGGGGAAACAGATTGTAAGATATTTACTTATATCATAACATAAGACATAAATTTATGAATGTATGCCGGACAGTCGGTAAAGTATCAAAATTATTTTTATTTCATGTAATTTATTATGAATACATAGTATAATTTGACCCATAGCTAATATAAAAATGTACTTTAGAGACAAACATATATATTATCTTATAAAACACACTCAAGAGTCAGGGATTTATTCTACGGGAACGCCTCCCTGTTTTTTTTTTACAATTAATAGGTCGTCCTTTGGCCACAAACTCACCTGTTGCGTCGGATCACTGCTTATAGACACTAAAAAGATTTTGCTTTCATGTTTTTAGTTTAAAAAACTACCAGACTTCAGTGACTATCGATCCTTGAAGGCTACAAAACAGGTGGTCCTCTCTGGGAGGGATTGTTCAAAATATTCTGGAACGTCAGTGTCTCCGAGGGCTCTGTGCACCAAGCCTCTTATCGGACATTTTTACAAGTAAGGACTTATTCTTACTTTATTTGTGGTTTTGCCTGCCAAGTCTGTAGTTTTACTTACCAGCTATAGCTAGATTTGGAAGATATGTTTGGAAAGTGAGAAAAGTCATTTCATTGTTTAGTTGTCTAAGTATGACTACTTACTTATTAATTTTTGTTAAGACATAGTATGGGAGATTTTTAAATAAAATGTTTTTTTCAGTTGATTGAGATCTCGTTTATAAAACTTTTTAATGCACATTTTAATTTGTGAACCGAAAATAAATATAAAATAAAATGTTACCTATACTTACCTGTGAATCAAAATTATTTATCTTATTAGAATTTATCGTATAAGTCTATAGAAGTCCATAACATAGGCCATATTTTTTTAAAAAGAACGATATTAGGCTATCTCCACCTACTTCCTATTTTTGACTATAAGATAGGTCTTTGAGTAGGTACCTGCGAGTATATGCCTTACTAATTCAAACAATAACTTACTAAAATAACTTTTAACTTCCAGAGACGATGCTGGAAACGGCCTGGTGCTATCCAAACCATCTCATATCCTAGTGGGAGTCCTTTCATACATATCGGACGATATCGGCATCTACACCAATGTCTACGCTGAAAGAGACTGGATCATTGGAACCTGTTACGATCTCTTCAAGAAGAATTGCGGAGACTTGACGAAAAATATGGTCTAAAATAAATTACTCTTTGTTTTCTTAGATGATCTGTTGCCAAGAATATTATTTAATGCTTATAATTTATATTTGAATCAATATCAATTAATTAATGGCTAATATAATCATAGCCACTTTGTATAAGGTGGCCCGAATGCTTGAATGACTCAAAAAAAACTGTTGTATTATACTTACTGAAATTACCCAATATGTAGATCTTCTTGATGAAAAATAGATTTTGACAACATAGACATACAGAACATGAAATAGGATAATAATGATAATAATGAAATAGGATAATAATAATAACCTAAGATAATACAAATATAGTAACAGAACATAAGAAACAACACGATAGGTATATCAAAAAATCTTACAGCCGGTTTCTGGAAACTCAAATCACGATTGATCAGAGTTTGACACATAGTAATTGTTTGAATTTTTCGTTGATCATCGTTCGAGAAACCGGCCGTTAGTCTCATAGCTGGTTTGCTGCTCCGCAAATGCAAAGCAGCGTTGTTTTTCGGATGATAATGATTTTGATATTCCTTTTAATGTCAGTATTATAATTATGTTTTCATCTAACTTCATAAACTACAGCCTTGCATGCTCTTGCGACAACCATAGATAAAACAAACGTCCTATACCTAATACGCCATAGATAAAATAAAATAAACGCTCCATAAATAGTGATGTCATTGTCAATGCCAGTATTGTAATCTAATATTTTAAAAATCGTCTAATCTAAACTAATATTTATAAGAGGAAAGATTTGATTGTTTGTTTGTTTGTTTGCATCGAATAGGCTCCGAAACTACTGGACCGATTTCAAAAATTCTTTCACTGTTGTGAAGCTACATTATCTGCGCTGAACATAGGCTATATTATATGCCCCTACCCGTGCGAAGCCGAGGCGTACTACTAGTAATAAGTAAATTTGTAGATGGGATTTTTGATTGGTAGGTAATAATCTAGAATATTTATTTTTTTAGGCATGTAGAGCAAACCTTCAGTTATTGACATCCGCTTGGCATCACATTAAAAAGCACATTGTTTTCTATATAAGTAACATGTTCCCTCGGGACCATCCTATTTAGTAGAGGAAACTACAATACGTGTGACAGAGAGGAAGCGCTTTCTTGGAGTGTTTCATTACTACTTATGGTGTGAAGAGTTGAACACTCCATTCAATATGCATGCTTTCGCTATTAGAAATCTTTGAAGATGTCCATTTTAAAATCACTTCAATCTATCTTTTGGTTTTGTAAGATTATGATGGCGCTACATGGCATTGCTAAATTCTGACTTTCAAACTAAAATGGCTTGTGTAATAAATCTAAACTAATATTATAAAGAGGAAAGATTTGATTGTTTGTTTGTTTGTTTGCATCGAATAGGCTCCGAAACTACTGGACCGATTTCAAAAATTCTTTCACTGTTGTGAAGCTACATTATCTGTGCTGAACATAGGCTATATTATATTTTCAAAAAAATTAGGGATCCTTACTAAAACTTCAATTATGTAACCCAAGGTGTAAAAGAAATTCCTTACATCGCGTGCGCTGCAGAAACTATTGATGATAGAAAGAAATTATGTACTACAATTTTGTAGAACACATCATCATCCACAAAAAAGTCAGCGACAGCATATGTCTAACTATTATAGATATGTCATAATAAGTGTTTTAATATCAAAAAAATATAATTAAAATGACGACGCCAGAAAACGTTCTATATTTGTACTTAGATATTAATCCTTATCTAAATAAATTAAGACTGCTTCAATACCTTTCTATTACTTTTATTTATAAAAGTAATAGAAAGACTTAAATTATTGAATTCGGACATTCCATTCGAAAGATATCACGAGTTCAAAAATGTAAGTACTTATTAGAAAAAAGTCAGCGGGCGCCGCGCCGCTGCCGGTCACGGGAGTATATGCGGGGGGGTTACATACTATAGGGTCTATATTTTTTATCATTTCGAAAATACATTTATACTGAGTAACATAATTAGCTATATTATAATGATATTTATTTATATAGGCTACCCGTGCAAAGCCGGGGCGTACTACTAGTATCCTATAAAAACTTAGAGATGGGTAAACTAGGAATTTTGAACTGATTTTAGATAAGCTTAAAACATTATTTATAATTGTTAACACTTTTAAATATAATTGTTAAACTCATTTTCTCTTGTGGGAACAACGTGGCAAATTCAATTTTACACAAATGCTTTACAAATTAATAATACAAGGCTATGTGAGACTTTCTGGTTGTTTTTTTTTATTTAACCTATTGTGTCTCACTGCAGGGCAAAGGTCTCCCCCAAAATCTTCCATTCATCTCAATCTCCTGCATCCATCCACCACTCCATCACGTATGAGTCGAGATCGTCCCTCCTCTCGTCTGATGATTATAAAAGGAAAAATGTGAATTTATTAAAATATTCTCTTTTTCTGACGGTCCTCGATTCAAGAAACCACAGAAGCTACTGCTGTCTCGACTATCTTTCTAATAAATAACCGTACTGTAGTTTTAGCAGCCACAATAAATAACATCTTATCGGTCCTTCCGAGTGCAAGTCTACTTGTTAACACGTGTCGCCAACGATCGATAGTGGCTGATCGATAGGGGTGCTGGTTTTACTCCTATTTGGTTATGGCTCCCTGGTAGTTTTAGACTTAATATTTTACTGCTAATTTTAAATAATAACAAATATTTATATATTTAAATGGGATATTTTACACCAAATTAAGCAAAACTAAGCAAAGATTGTCAATATCACATAAATATTTGTTTTTGGTGTGAATCGAACCCACGATCCACAAAGACACAGCAGAGCTGTGACGCCTGTCTATTTTAATGATGTACTTAGGTATGTTCACAATTAGTGAAATGCATCACAGACACGTCCTCCTGCAATATGTTTACATTAAAAATAGATATATTATTATTATGTCGTCAAGTTTAACCATAAGTTGCAAAAAAAATTATTCTCTCATCTAGCCCTTTATTTTCTTCAACTAACTCCTATCATTTCTGAATCTACTCCTTATAAGTAGGTACCTACTACATATCATCTTTCACGCTCAAATTTGTAACTTTCTTTGTAATATGGTTTCCCCTTCTCATTATTATGTCTAAACCACGCTAATATTGCTCTCCTCACTTTTTCAATACCAATAAACTGTTTTGTTAATACATAAGTTTTTCATCAACAAGAAGTCTAATAGAAACCTAACATAAAATAAACGTTGACACAGTAAGCGTGATAAATTTTCATTAAATCTAACAAACGGCCTTCCGTTTTAGCTTTCTAAATGAATTGTTGTAGGAACAATGTTTTATTGCTTTGCCAATTCATTCGCAGAAATAGTTGGCTAAAAATATAAACTTGGGACTTACTTAGGATTTTTTGGATTTTTCATAGTTTTTTTCTTCTTTTTCGTCTCTGTCCGTCAATATGATAATAAATGCCAATTAGACCAGGCTCGATAGGTTTTAAAAACAAAGAAATTAATAGCAGGATGAAACCCATTAGAAAAGGAAGAGAATATTATAAAAACATAAGGAAAAATAATTTACGGGCGATCTGAGTTCGGGAAGGGGGTGGGGGTGGGCTTTTAAGGGTAAAAAACGCTTTTTCTCGATTTCCGGCAAAACTAAAAGTCCTATGGAAAAAAGTCAAATGGCAAAGTTGTAGGTAATTAAAAGATCTAAAACTTTTGCATACACACTTTTTTCACATAACTCAAGATGTATGTGAAAAATTCAAAAAAACAAGTTTTTGGTTTTTTATTAATATCTTTTACAAACAATTATATTTTTTCACTAAATTTGGTGAAAACTTACCTCTTTATGTTCCAAATACGCTGTAATTTATTCGATTAGAAATATATATTTTTTTCACCTTATTTTGATAAAATATCGAAAAAATATCCTTATTTTCAATCGAAAATTCATCCGTCAAAATATCAGCTTTCTTCAAAAAGTTGATATGTTTTCTGTTCGTTGAAATATCTTCTTTTCGATAGTGAAAAAAAATATATATGTTACCATAGAAAATCTTCTCAGAAAATGCAAAAAAAAAAAGTTAGTGAAAAAAAAAATTGTGGGATGAAACCCATTAGAAAAGGAAGAGAATATTATAAAAATATAAGGAAAAATAATTTACGGGCGATCTGAGTTCAGGAAGGGGGTGGGGGTGGTCTTTTAAGGGTAAAAAACGTTTTTTCTCGATTTCCGGCAAAACTAAAAGTCCTATGGAAAAAAGTGAAATGGCAAAATTGTAGGTAATTAAAAGATCTAAACCTTTTGTATGCACACTTTTTTCACATAACCAAAACTTGGTTTTTTGAATTTTTCACATCAATTTTGAGGTTATGTGAAAAAAGTGTGCATACAAAAGGTTTAGATCTTTTAATTACCTACAATTTTGCTATTTGACTTTTTTTCATAGGACTTTTAGAATAATCAGAATAATAATCAGAATAATCAATTTATTTGTAAAGTTCTTTTACAGGTCAGGTAAGTAATATTAAAATAATTAAAAAATACATTTATAACATAAAAATTATTATCGTCATTAAATATTATTATCAAATAAATTATTATAAGTAAATTAAATATATTCACATGTCTCCTACTTTATTTTGTTTACTAGCTCTTCTACGTTGTAGAACGCCTTCTCGATGAGCCATAACTTTAATCGAGCTTTAAAAATATTAAGGCTGGGTGCGTCGACGATGTGCCCTGGCAGCCGGTTGTACACAGCAGGCCCTAGGACCTGCGGAAGCCTTTCGGACCTGCTGAGCCGGTGCGCAACAGTTGCTAGTTTGTATGCTCCTCGGGTGTTGTATGTTCGCACATGCTCTTCTTAGTTTTGCCGGAAATCGAGAAAAAGCGTTTTTTACCCTTAAAAGCCCACCCCCACCCCCTTCCCGAACTCAGATCACCCGTAAATTATTTTTCCTTATGTTTTTATAATATTCTCCTCCTTTTCTAATGGGTTTCACCCCACTATTTTTTTTTTTCACTAACTTTTTTTTTTGCATTTTCTGAGAAGATTTTCTATGGTAACATATATATTTTTTTTCACTATCAAAAAGAAGATATTTCAACAAACAGAAAACATACCAACTTTTTGAAGAAAGCTGATATTTTGACGGATGAATTTTCGATTGAAAATAAGGATAGTTTTTCGATATTTTATCAAAATAAGGTGAAAAAAATATATATTTCTAATCGAATAAATTACAGCGTATTTGGGACATAAAGAGGTAAGTTTTCACCAAATTTAGTGAAAAAATATAATTGTTTGTAAAAGATATGAATAAAAAACCAAAAACTTGGTTTTTTGAATTTTTCACATACATCTTGAGGTTATGTGAAAAAAGTGTGTATGCAAAAGTTTTAGATCTTTTAATTACCTACAACTTTGCCATTTGACTTTTTTCCATAGAAATTTTAGTTTTGCCGGAAATCGAGAAAATGCGTTTTCTACCCTTAAAAGCTCACCCCCATCCCCTTCCCGAACTCAGATCGCCCGTAAATTATTTTTCCTTATGTTTTTATAATATTCTCTTCCTTTTCTAATGGGTTTCATCCTGCTATTAATTTCTTTATCTTTTTGTAATTTTTCAAGCTATCTACCCCGGACTAAATGGTAATTCATTATTTTGAAATGATTATTTTGTCTATCAGTCGTCAAGTCGACAGTCATTTATTTTAAAGACAAAAATGGTAGAGATTTTCCGCTTCAAAACTTGCCAACGAGTTTAATCAAAAATGTCATTAAATAATACACTATTATTATGACATTAGTTTGATTTCTATAAACAGTTTTGCATGAAAGACTAGTTATAACATTCCGAATTAAATTCTCGCGATGTTTTCAAGAAAAAAAAATATAAAAATTTAGGTTAGTTTACAAATTTCATTGATTTCACGGTTCAGCTAACTTACAGTTTTAAACTACAATATCGAACAAGTTTCCGAAAAACTGATCGACTTTTTGTATCGATTTCTCCCGCACAAAAAGTAATCGCTTTTTCGGCGCCAAAAAACTCGTTTAGTTAAAATGTGTCAACTTGGTAAAATTGTAAAAAAGATAAAAAAACAAAGTGAAATCGCTACTGGAGGTGAGAAGTGACTCATTTCGACTACCTAGGTACTTGTTAACATTACAATTTGTCACGTGCAAAAATTACTTTGATTAGCAACTGCATTTTTTATTATTTTAAATGATTTATAATAAATAGAATATTTTATGGACTTTTCATACATAGAATACCTAATTTTTTTGAAGTGAAAACTTTTGAAGTGAAAACTTCTTTAGCGGCGCTGGGTGGGTAAAAACTTTCAAACTCGCGTCAGGGTCACGTGACGTTGATCGAAAGCGTAAGATCGAGGGAAAGGGAGAGGAACTAGTATCGCCCACTCTTTCTACCGTGCCTGAGTGTGCTGACTCTGTTTAGGCGGCACAGGGCGCTTGCGCGAATGTGTCTGTGTCATTGTGATTGTCATTGTCATTATGACGTCTGTGGTTATATTTTTATGTGAAAACTTAGAAGTGAAAACACAACGTTAATATTGAAGTTTTCACTTCTGCCGGCACTCCCGGAGTGCTACCTTTTTTTGTAAATACATGTATCATCTAGATAACGAACAAACATAATTTTGACATAACATATTTTTTTTATTTTATTTTAAAACGACTTTATTCACAAACAGACTTACAACTAGGTATTACAGTTTTCAAATATATTATTACAAAATTATGACAAAAGTTTTTGCTGGGAATCAAACCCGTGACCCCCAGATGTAGTACCGCCTAGCACCAGTGATGCCACTAAGAGACCACGGGAGTACGTTATCGAACCCGTGAATTCTTCCAGTGCCATTGCCTGTGCATAGTGCGTTTCTTCAATCTTCTCGTGTGTCACTTCTTTTACTTTCTTGTCTCTTTGTTTTTCTTGTTTTCTCAGTTCCTAGTTCGTTGTTCCTTGTTTGGCTCACTGCTACTTCTTTTTTCTGGATTTCTTGCTATTTTCCCTTAGTTTATCACTGAATCTTCTTTCTTGTTTATTTGTTTCTTGTTTCTAAGTTCTTCTTATTTTCTCAGTTCGTATTTCTTTGGCTATTAAAACATTCGTCTCGTTCAGGGACATTTATTTTATAAATATTCACTTTTGGTTTAACATCGTGATCTCGTCTGGAAGCAGAGTTTGTACCTGCTATAGAAACTTACCAAAAACATTTTTTTTTATCAATCTACGTAGTCCCACTGCTGGGCAAAGGTCTCCCCTCTTTCTAAACCAAAAACTTTCTCATACTAAAATACTTTTATTGAAAATATACGTCCCTCCATAGTAACATTTTGTATTTTTATAATCCGCCGATCCTTTTATCAGTAGGCTCTTATTAATCTAAATAATCTAAATTAAATCTTGATAAAGCCTCTAAAGCATGCCGCGGATGTATGGATTGTACTAGATTTATGCGTTTTATTACTACACAGGTGTGCATTAAGGAAAAACTTAAAAGTAATTAATTTATCGTTTTTGCGCAGCATCAGCATTTCTATTCAGTGCGGCAATGCAGCTAGTGTTTTGGGTATGCTTCCGATTGGTACTGATTTGATTTGGATCAGTTGAGCTATCTATAGATCGTTTGCAGCGGTCTGTAGATAGTTTAACTATTTCTTATGTTTTTATGTTTACCTATGTAGGTACAATTTATAAATAAGTACCTACTGTAATAAAAAATAACAATATACAAATGACAAGGTACGCGATAAAATCCTGTTTATCTCATATACCATAATTACTTTTCTGTCCCTAGTTCCAGCCCTGGTTAACTACTGGCATCACTTTGCATACCATCCATTGAATACGATTGGTAATAAATATGACTATGGACGGTATTATCTAATAAGTCCTTATTGTGTTAGATAAATAAAGTTTTAAGTACCAGTTTCATACAAACGTAGGTATATAACCTATAAGTATATATTTAAATAATACAGTAAAAATTCGTTTTGTGTAAGTTTGCATCATGGCCCACCAGCTTAAAGCACAGATTACCTACTTATAATCAGGTGGGTCATCGGCTCTATCACTTACAAATCGTTGGAAATTTAATAGATAGAATATATATAAGTCATGAATGAACGAAAGAATGAATGATTTATTTGTAACCAGGACAAAATATCTTACATAATTTAAAACTAGACACGGATACATTTACAAAAGTACCTAAGTAGATGTTAGGAATAAGCGTCAATAAAAAATAACTTAATTACAGCTTTAGATACGCTGTAATTAAATTATTTTTTCAAAGTTATAGCCAAAACTAACTTAAAATTTATTTTTTTGGGTTCATTTATGAGTTTAATTTCATAATATATACCTATTAACAATTTTGTATCTATTGTAAATATTTTGTTTTATACTGTTTAAATGTATGTTAATTTTTAGAAATACATTTTTCTTGCTTAGAAATAAGAAAACAAACAAGTTTAGATAACTAGCAGGCTATAGCGCGATAATTGATTTTATCAAGTTTTTAATTGGAGCCTATTCTTAGCTTCACGTCAGTTTCCGGTGACAAGATCTCAAACTATCTGCATTACAATATAATTATAAATAATATAAACATATTTAAGTATAGATATATAATACTGCATTTCATAGATAGGCATATACATGAGTAAATTAGATAATTCGATAAAAACATAACGGTAAAGTTTTAACACATTCGTTATTACAAATTCAAGTAAAATAAAAAAAATAAAAGAATATAAATCTTTATTGTACACCTGAAAGAAACATACAATAGACACACAAATTAAGTGCAAAAGGCGATCTTATTTCTACAAGCGATGTCTTCCAAGTTCCAGTCAACCTTTGGATGGACAGTAGGTATCTATCATTAAAATTTACTCTTATAATATTTAAAATTATTATAAGAGTAATATCTCACACTTCAAGACATATCAGTAATTATAATTACAGCGATTCGAGTCGGCTCATGGGAAGCGTAGGTTCGATTCCCGTGGGACTGAGTCGAGCGACTCGCGAGCAGTCATGTTGAAATTTAATGCTCTAAAAAGGATCACGAACACGACTAGAGTGCCTTCTCACATGCAAACGGCTTTCTAAATGGCTAGTAGAATTACAAAATATACCTACATGTATAGTTATAGCACGTGTCATTCTTAGGAAAAGTCTAGTATATCTGGTTTTAAAACTGCAAAATCAAATAAATCAAATTTATAGCTCTCCCATGTAATGCTTCTCCACCATTACACACATTTTATTTATCCCACAATCTTTTGGCGTTTTTGTAAAGTCCAGTCTCTCCAAGATCCCAGATTTCTATAATTTTTTTAAAAATGTTATATGAGAATATTCTAAAATTCTAAGTCATTTGAAAACAGTAATTTATATTAATGCAATTTATATTAATAAATAAAACAGTATCGTATATGTTTCAAGTTTTCATACATCAATGCCTGCCTACTTTACAAAGTGTATGTACAAGTTTTACTAACATATACCAATACCTACTGTAATTGATCAAGAAAACGCGCATGCGCCGTGTGGCTTTTTTTTGCATCACAATTTATAAATAATGATATTACCATCGACATACAATCAATCCACGTCTTAAGATTGCTGTACAGGAGCCGAACCAGTCATTTCCATGACTAATATACACCGGACGCGCAAACGGACCGAACCGATGTAACGCTAATCTGTGGTACTGTAAATAATAAATAAATAATGTTGGACAATCCACACAACATCATCTAGCCCCAAGCTAAGCAGAGCTTGTGTTATGGGTACTAGAAGACTGACATACATAATACAATACATTACATGGTTAGATATCTTTTATTATACATATAAAATACCCAGAACACCCGGAATAAATATTTGCAGATCGTACAAACATCTATCCCAAGGCGGGAATCGAACCCGCAACCTCCGCGTCGCAGACGGACCTTCGCACGCTGCGCCACATCGGTCGTCGAATATTAATACAGTAAAACTTATACCCCCATTGTTATGTTCAAAAGTTACTTATATAATAAAATGATTCTGATTCTGACTATGCGCTTGGAAAGATCAGATTGTTAGGAATAAAAAATATACTTACACTAATGTTTCCGACAGCGCTATCTAGTGTCAGATATAGATGCGCGTAGTTTCCATCGTATCAATATTTAAATTCCTGTTAGATATGTATTTTTTTTATTTAGCTTCATCTATCTTATCCATTCTAATTAACCAAGGTTATCTAATTAAAATAATATTCCTTGACAAATACAACTGGATATTCACTGATCAATAAGTTTTATTGTGATTTGTTTGCTTAAAAAGTCTTTTATAATAAATTATATATTCTTACAAAAAAAAAAACATTTTGCTAAGCTGCCTAAAGATATTGCACATTATCATAAACTCAACAGCTTATACGCAAAACTGATCCTTTTCAATCGCCTAAAATATTTGTTTAAGTCAAAATCAATCCGTTATATACTGACACTTAAGTCTCTTTATCCCTTTACGAGGCAGGAAGGTGGGCGTTGTAAAGGCAGCGACATTCAGAGACATAATTAATTCTGTTCCCGACGGGGCACGGCTACCGGCCTACGCAATGGTCGCTGTCCTTTACAATACTGTCAGATGCATTTACATGCTGGCAATTTAATGTCTGGTTTTAAAGAACATTGATGTGTAGAAAAAATACCTTATATTAATACTTATAATAGTCCCAAACTAAGCAAAGCTTGTAGGTACTATGGGATTAGTACTAGATTGCTGATAAAATACTTATATATTTTTTTGTAAATACATACATAAAATACATACACATAATCTATTTATGTTCATCACACAAACATTTGCTCTGGGTGGGAACCGAACCCACGAACCGCAAGGAAGGCATAGCTACTACCAACTGCACTGCGACGCCTGTCAAAATCAAATAAACAATTGACTGCATTTTTTTTGTATATCTTATTAATTAACTTTTACTTGTTTATCTTATAAGTATTTGTCTAATGCTGGCCACACACCATCCTTCCTATCGTCCAATCGGCATGACGCTACTGATTGGATCAGTTAGAATTGACCGTGTGTGGGAGTGGATTGGCATGACAGTTAGAATAGATAGCAATTGGCAGTTCAATTCTTTTGGCTTGATCACATCGATTGGATACTGCCGATTGGACCGTGTGTGGCTGTGGGCGATTGGCAGTTCAGTTCGTAAGAAGGGCTTTGAAATTGAAAAAAGTAAAAATGCAGATCGACTAAACAAGGGGGGTTAGTACCAGAAAAATCCGAAATCCCCCCTTTTCGTCCCTCCTCTTTGGGTAATCGCCTCCAACTTCTTTCCAGCAGTCCGATTGAGCTCAAATTAAAAAGCATTGTTATTTGTGCAATTTTCTATCCGAATCCGTCGAAAAAATTTTCAAAATCCGACATGAATCACGCTGTCAAAAGCAAAAAGCCATAATCGTCGTCAAGCCTGCAGTGTCATGCCGATTGGACGATAGATTGGACGATAGATTGGACGATAGATTGGATCGTGTGTGGTGTATATGGACGTACTGCAGATTGGATCCAGCCTGCAGTGTCATGCCGATTGGACGATAGGAAGGATCGTCTGTGGCCACTATAAGTTAGGTTTTTTTGTTAGGAACACCAATTGATTAAATTTATTGTAGGTACTAATACGTTTTTTTTATTGTTGTTTTGTATGTTAACATCAATTTAGGAGAACATTGCTTCTAAATTGTTTACATATTTATGAATAATATATTAATTATTTTATCAATTTCTAATTTTAACTGTATTTATAAATCATTTAATTTCGACTGTGATTTAGTAGTATCAATAGAAACGACAGGATTTGATACATTAATATCGAACTATGTCAATCGCTATGCATAATCAAATAAATATTAATTAATGCGATCAAGGCTAACAGCATCAAGAATGTAATCTTTCAATCAGATACATTTTCAGCTCAGATAGCTAAGGACTTAATTAAGTTATACCTTTAAATACATAAGTAATGCTGGACAATCCACACAACATCATCTAGCCCCAAGCTAAGCAGAGCTTATGTTATGGATACTAGAAGACTGACATTCTTAATATAATACATTATGTAGATGGATATTTTTTATAATACATATAAAATACCCAGAACACCTGGAATAAATAATTGCAGATCGTACAAACATTTATCCCAAGGCGGGAATCGAACCCGCAACCTCCGCGTCGCAGGCGGACCTTCGCCCGACGCGCCACATCGGTCGTCAAAAAGATCTCACTACTTTGGTTTAAAATAAAACGGTCGAATACTTATACATACAGTTATTTAGTAATACAACATAAATCATTGCCATTTTCTAAGGAGTTAATCTCATATTATTATTATCACGCTATACGTTACCATGGAAACCGGATAGCGTTAATACAAGCATAGGCCAGGTGTGCGGATTTGTGAACATGAGGGCAAGACAGGGGCCAAAGGATCTACGGCCTTGCCGTTCATAACTCTGCTTTATACGCAGACATAAATAATAGACTGAGAATTCTGTAGAGGGAACGCTCATTCTACTCTATGTGTCAAATGTGTCAATCGAGTTCAAACTCATTCGAATTCAGAGAAAATAATCGGAAAATTCAACTTTATATTCTATTAAATTATTACATACTTACTATTCTTTCTAATTTGCACGATTTTTTTAACTTAGACAGATGATTAAATTCCTATCGCAGGCTTTAAAACAGCATTATTTATCTGATTAAAGTTTTTTTTTTATATTTATGCAAAATATTTCTTACTCTGTAGATTTATTTACGCTTCGGTTGTCTTCGTATATGTCAAAAGCAACCGAACTCGATTTTCCATTTTCAAATCACACTCGGTAAACCGTGTTTTTTATTTAAAAACAACACTGAGAATGGCAAATGCACAAAAAGTGCGAGCCACAAAAAAAAAAAAAAAAAAAACAACACTGACTCAACAGATTGAGTTGATGTATATACATTACTTGTTCCGTTCCTTTCAACTGTTTGACATAGCGTTGGTACCCAGCATTCAAACTGTCACAATTGTCGAAGATCGAGATACGATGCTCATTTGGTTAAAAGCACACATCATGTGGGAGGATATTGCAGCTTTTGTAAGTGTGCCAGCTTTATGAAGTGTTAAGTTATAACAATGAGTGTTTGCACACTGGCCTGTAACGACACCTGCACGATACCGATACGACAGTGGGTTTTACAAAAATATCGGTGTCGGAGACAACACGATGTAAACATAATCCTTTTCTGTATCATCTAGTTCATATTATAATGTATAACATAATTTTAAGACATTTCGCGAGCTAACATTAAATACAATTTTTGGATAAGTTATAAAAACTAGTTCCTCATAAACTATGTGGTAAATTTGATTTCCATATAAGGTAAACCTTATTTATAGCATGAATACTTTAATTTGACTGTGAAGCAAACAGTAGTTTGTCACCTTAAATAAACTAAGGAAAATGTAGTCTAGTTGTTAATAAATGTATAAGAACATCATTAATATCGTATCGGTAATAAAATGAACAAAACCAATGTTGACAGGAACGTGTTATATCTCGGTTTGATGTGTTTGTGTCAGGTTAATAAGCAATGTAAGAGTCATTCATATTGGTCGCTAAGAGCTCCGATGACAATGTTGACACTTTCTTGCAACTTTGAGACAATGATTGCATAACATTATTCCCCCATTATAAGCCCGTCATGGTAATGTTATGCAATTATTAGGTTTGCTATCACTAGTTTTTTCAATAATAATTTCGAGTCACCTTTTTAGAGCAATAATTACTTATAATTTGTACCTACTGTTTCTTCTTCTAATATAGCTTTTAATAAATAGCAATTTTGAAAGTCAAGTGGAGCGTCACGTGTTCCTGGAACACTGTTCAATTTTTTATAATAAGTAAATATATTTATTTAAATTCCAAGTCAATTAGTCATCGTAGTCACCTTTACAATCTAAAATGTGAATTAAAACTTTTTTTGGTTCTGAGTAGATATGTACCTAGTTGTGAACCAAAAAGGCAGAAGTGATCAACCTATTTCAAAAAGTTGATCATATTTATTGCAAAAAAATGGTAATAATTATAAAACAAGAACCTTAGCCAGTGACTAAGCATTCTGTAATGTCCCTTGTTTATTTAAATGATCTGTAACTGCTTATAAGGACATGCTCAGGAGGCTATTCAAATAACATTTTATTGGGTCAGGGATTACAGGACCTTACTACTTGGAATCCGGTGCGCGTTTTCTGAAATATAATGACCGTCATGAATGAATGAGTGAATGAAATCGCTTTTTGAAAAATAAACCTGACAAGCTTTTAGATAACTATAATAAATCACGGGATATTTCTGTGGTTTTTTTATCTTCTTTTTTGTTAGTGTATTTCCTCTATTTCATGATATCATTATTTTAATATGAATTGTGACTCTGTGGTATGACTGGGGGTAAGAGTGGTAAACATTAAAAAAAAGTTATTTTTTTTTTGTCCTCATGACATTCCTTAGCCCCCCAAGAAACATCGATTACTAAGCTACTATACTTTAGCAATAAAATTATGCAACTTTTTGAGACGACACTACTACTGTAACAAAAATATTACGCTACAAGAGCGGGTAACGAAAGCCGATGGATTTTGATGGCCAAAAAGCCTACCCAAGAAAAATATGGCACACACTTATATCATAAATATTACTATGCATTGCCAATAAATATTAAAAATAGTTACTGCTACATAACGATAAAAGACACTTCCGTAGCATTATGATAAAGCTAATATCTTGTCTTATGCTAATAAGTACATTATTTAGCTTACAATTAGTAGGTACTTAGTCCTCGAGTTATGATAATATTTATGAGGCTATTATGGTAAGGACAATCTATGTGTTCTAAACTAGATTGTTCCAAGCTAGGTTTATGAACGAATGTCAAAAAGAATGAATGAACGAGTCTAACTACAGCATAAATAATTATATTTGTAAGAAATAATAACTTACGTCAATTTTTTTTTAAATACCTGTAATTTGTTGTTGTAATATTTTTTTTTGTAAATAAATATATATATAAACACTTGCTAATAATATAATGGTTATGATTTTAGTCACTGTGCAAGTGTGCTAGCGACTTGATCGACACTACCCTGAAGACTGTTAGACCTATTAGTTCAGAATAGTGCCTTTATTAGGTAAATCCCACGGTTATCACGCAAATAGGAACCTAAAGTAATCCGAGCAGTCACGCTCGTTCAAAGTGTTTATAGCCACGACTTGTTAGGAAAGTGCAGTACTCCAAACTAAGTAGGTACCTACTTTGAAAGTTCTTGTAAAGTTTTTGAACTAACTTGATAGCGGTGATCTAAGCTAAAACGCATTTCATTAATTGTATTTTTGAGGTATAGCGGTGATCCTTATGACCTTTCATTGATTGTCATATTTCGGTAGAAAATGATATGATGTTGATCGTTTAATGCTGGGGCCACATTAGCGGGCTACGGCGAATATTCGTGTTAACGCGATGTATGTGACCGGGTACATCGTGTCATCGCGTAGTATTTAGACAAGAAGATCGCCTATACCAGAACACGATGTTTTTGTCGCGCCAACACGATACGAATATTCGCCCGCTAATGTAGCCGAAGCATTAGACCAAAACTTCTTGACGGCAGGTATAGGGAACTTTTGACAGCTTTCAAGCTATTTGGCTTGATCAAAGCTTGAGAGCTTTAAGTCAATTTTATGTAAAATAATATTATTTCTAAAACTCAATATGACAAAAGACGATTATTATTATTTTCTATGATAAAAGTAGCCAATACGGTGGAATGAGCTTTTTTTCATAATTTTTCATTCGAAACTTGACTACAGAGTAATAAAACTAAAGTACCTATGTCAAAAAAATATACGTAAAACACAGATAGTACTTTCAACAAACTGTCATGGCAGTTAATGTCATGTAATGAATGTCAATTAAGTCATTATACCTGAACAAGTCTAGATAAAAAAAGGTAGCACTCCGGGAGTGCCGGCAGAAGTGAAAACTTCAATATTAACGTTGTGTTTTCACTTCTAAGTTTTCACATAAAAATATAACCACAGACGTCATAATGACAATGACAATCACAATGACACAGACACATTCGCGCAAGCGCCCTGTGCCGCCTAAACAGAGTCAGCACACTCAGGCACGGTAGAAAGAGTGGGAGATACTAGTTCCTCTCCCTTTCCCTCGATCTTACGCTTCGATCAACGTCACGTGACCCTGACCCACCCAGTTTACCCACCCAGCGCCGCTAAAGAAGTTTTCACTTCAAAAAAAATCTGTTGTCAAGCCCATATCAGACGTCCAAACAATTTGTAGAGGACAGATTAACTAAAAGGTCTTTAAACAGGTTTTTCCACTGCATTTTTATGGGAGGAGCCAACGCACTCTGACATAAGTTATACAAATGTATGACTTATTGATAAACTTGCACTGTTCATGAATAAGTATAGGTACATATAGCGTTATGTTCATACGTTCATTAGCAATAGCGCGCGCATTTGTTTTGCTGTAAATCTAAAACTGACTAAATGGCTAATTGTGTTACGTTTCTAATCTAATTTTATAACTGATTAATTATTTTTACCGATACACAAGTTCCTAAACAATAATAACAGATTTTATATAATAAAACAAATATTGGCTAAGTTAACGTCATAGTTTTACCAGCCAAACGTAAGCAACCAAATAGATTAAAGTCAAAAATGTTAAAAAAAACAAGTCGCGGTAATTTAACAAGTTTCCGTCGGTATACGTGTTGTTTTTGGAAAAAGTCTCCAAGGCCCAACAATTAGTTTAGCCAAACAAATATGTTTTAAGGTCGGGTCCATAAAGAACAGGTTTCACTGGTAGAGCAGGTTGGATCCATAGTGGAGCCAACGTCCGCTGACATAACGTATCCGAATAGATTTACTGCACGGGCTGCGCCTGCTGTGGATGCTGACATAATGTATCCGAACTGATTTACAGCATTCGTGGCTATAGACACTATGCACTATACATACGGAACTAGATAACTCTTTTTTTTATTTGGCAATGGAATAAAAACGGCAAAACATGCAATGTTTTTTTTACTTATAGTTCTGTCGTTTCTCAATGACGCCGTTTCGCTTTTTTATAACATTAGCAATAAAACAGATTAATAATATGTAGGATTATGTATCCCAGTGATCACTTTCTTCATGATTTAGTTTCTTACATACAATAAAGTTTTGAAAAATCCATTTTCTCTTCGGATGAGCACATTTCTAGACTTTTATAAGGTTGATAAAGCAAACAAAAGCTTATTAACATAATGTATTAAAATTATCCAAGATTATTTTACTTCAACACTTACCTACATTGCCTTAATGGGACGGCTGCCGAGACTAGTAGGTAGGTAATATAAATCATAAAAAAAAACACTGCCATTTTGCGCTGCCTCTAATCGTCAAGTATAAAACTACTGACTGACATCCTCCATGGAGCTACGAAAATGAGTTTAAAAGTATTTTTATACAACAAAATACATACAAATGTAAATACTTACATATAATGTAACACCCAGACAACAGACAAGTATCTACTCATCACACAATAAAGGTTTGTTCTCGATGGAGATTAGGAACCCACGACCTACTCATGAAAGGTTACCACCAATTTTACATATATGATATCTGTCACAGATTTCATAAGTTAGATGCATCTCTAAATTGTTCTAATTTACAAAAAAATATTACATTCTAAATTCTTGGAACATACAAAAAAAAATACTTTCAAGTCCGAAGCTGTAATTACTTTAAAAAATAATTAAGATCGGCAATAACCTCTTTGCATAATAAAACAAGTTTTTATCTGTGCAATAAAATACTGTCAATATAATATAGGATGCAGTTTTCTTAAAAAGCGGTTTTCTGTACTGTACGTGTTTTTGGTAAATTTTTAAATAATTTATGTCAAACGCGTTTTATTTTTCAGCCGTATTTTAAAGTGCTTCAAACGTGTTACATAATATATCACATTCAAGTGACACCGAAATAAACAATTTTTTACTGCATTTTACATTTACAGCTCATTTTCGCCACAATAAAAATTAAATACGCCTTTTTGTAATAAAAGTGTGCATTGAAGTGTGCGTTATCAAGTTAATAGTGTCAAGTCTTGCAATAACTATACATTTCACGAAAAAGCGGATTAAAAAAGAAAAAACAAACATCGTGCAGTTATGAGCACTTGAGCCGGTTTAATACAAGCGTGTAAAATTAATTGGAAATAATGTGTGGTCTTGTAAGATGAGACTTTTGGCTTAAAGAGCTTAAAACAAAGTAGCTTATGCAGCTCATAAGTTAAGGCTAACATTCGAAGACAGTTTGGATTACGAGAAGACGTTTCATTAGTAAAGACTGTAATTCCGAAAGAATATAACAATAATCATGAACATGTCGATAACGCCATCTTGTCTGAAACTAAGCAAAAAAACTTGTACTTTTAACGCCATCTTGTCTGAAACTAAGCAAAAAAACTTGTACTTTGTACCTAATTAAAAATAAAATACTCATAACCTCTTTTTAATAAAAATTTGCAAGCATTTGTATGGAGACAAATATGTGATTTCTCCGTGGTGTATTGCGAAGTCACATCACGGAATGTAGAGCTAATGTCAACTTTGACGTCTGTCAAAATTGACTTTTATAAAACACCATATCCACTCTACTATTCATCGTTCCATGTACAGGACATGACTACATATACATGTAGAGTATGCGACCGGTTTAGTAAAAATAATCGGACGACGTATGACTCACTAGTAAGTAGGTACTAGAGTTTCGGACAAATAGCCTTTTTATTGCTGTCACTGTCACTGTCAACATACAATTAATAGACATTGACAACTAGATATATTATTTAACTAAACTAACTCATATGATTTTCTAGTCTCAGAAGACCCACTTATTGGCATTTTTTTTAGTAGGTAAGTTACGCGAAGTGTGAATTGTATTAATAGATTTTTTTTTATTAATCAATTTTAACAATAATTAGTTTTTTTGTCTCTTTTTTATTTTACTTTGTACCTTGTGCTTTATGACTTGTCAATTTGACATTCAAATTTTGAATATGTGTTTTTGTTCATAATTTCAAGGATTTTAAAAGGTGAATGACCGAAACAAACTTGTTAGCGATCGATGATACACAAATATAAAAAAAACACTACGATGATGACATAGTTGTGAAACAACTTCAATTGTATAATGTTGCGAATTTGAACTTGAAGTTTTAAAAATGTATGTTCTTGACATGTTTCGAAGAACTCAGGTTACGGAGAGACCTGCCCAATGGGAACAAAGATAATTTTGACACAAAAGAAGAAGAAGCCATTTAGCTTTGCTTATTTCGACACTAGATGACATTTATCATATTTATTTAACCCTAGAAAGATAATCTTATTAATATGTACGGAAAAGATAATCATACGTCAAAATGACTCCTTACTTTTAAATGGTTATTATTTCAAAAAATATTTACTTAATTTAATGAACTATGGTGTGTATTTATTTATCATATCAGTTTGAATAAAAATACAATATATTTGTAAACAAGTACTGCTTATTAATTGTTTAAAAAAATAACAAAACATAATGGCTATCATTTTAAAGAACAAAACTCCTATAATTAAGAATTCTCATTTTTTAGATTAATCAGACATTTATAATAAAACTGTTAGTTTGAAACAATAGGCTCTATAGATATATAATACTTAAATCTACGGAGATCGATTAGATGCAGCTCAGGCACATGTCAATGTTATGACGACGAGAAGCTGTAGATGGTGGTACTTGTGCAGCATTTCTTCAGGTGGTAGACTGAATGTTATTGATTCTGGTCCCTCTCATCGTCGACAAAATGCCTCCTCAACGTCACTCTGAACGTTGTCTTCGCTCAGATAGTCCTCGAGCTCGCTGTCAGTATCGGCAGATGAAAGATCCTCATCGCTCTCTAAAAGACCAGCCATGATGCTCTCGTCTTGTAAATTCCGATTTTCCATTGCGACCGGATATTATCTAATATTTATAAATATAAAATAAAGGTAAAACTATCGCTAAAACAAAGAAAAGTTACCAAAAAGAACTCAAATTGAAATCTTAAAAGTCACGTAAAAGATAATCATACGTCACTTTGACTCCAACACCTGTTGTATTACGAAAACGGGAATACTTACTTCGGTGTCGCGACCACCACATGAAATGTCCTGAAATGTCATGAAATGTCCGTAAAGCACTGCGCCGGATTCGCGCAAATTAGAACGTGAGAGAAATATTTCGAAACACCCGGAGTCATTTTGACGTAGATTATCTTTCTAGGGTTAATGTTCATACTTACTTTTCATCATATACATACATACACAAAAATCAGATAAGCTATTTACACATTAAAAAAGCTCTAGATAGCTCAACTGATCTAAATCAGTGGTAATCGGAAGCGTGCCCAAGATCGATGCATTGCCGCGCATGTAATAAAATACTGTTTTTTTTTTTATAAGTTGTTATAATTGAGTAGCAGTGTTGTTCGCTGTCATTATTCAACGAGCTGTCTCGAGGCAGGTTTTGCCAGTTCATATCCCTTGCGGACGCGAAACCCGTCACTTTTATATAGGGCTCCACTAAACGGACATTCAGAATTGAATGTGACTTGTTTATGTTTATGAGTCTTTGAGTATCATATTATTATTTTGTGCAACATACATATTATCTACTAATTTGTGTCCTTAACCCACTAGGTAGGATCGGCACAATGTTCTCTCCCACTATTTTTCCCTATCATTGGTCATCTCAGCATTGTCTCTTCACGTGCATATATCATTTTATTTGCAACAAATATGTATAAAAAGTTTTTGTAACGTATTTATTTAGACGTTATAAGAACGGCGTATTTATTTAAAACATAAAAAAAATATACTAAGAGACTAGAGATATATAAAATAGTCATTACCATATTCGATACAGAATCATTCAAATATAACACTAATTATAAAAGGGTTTGAACAAAGTTGTGTGAAGACTAAACCCCTTTTTTCTTTATAATAGAAAAATATCAATAGTGATACTACGCAAGTAGTGACATGGTACGACTTTTTCAAAAATAAATCAATCACAAAACATATTTTTAATATTACTAATAATCTTTTATCGAATAAGGTGGAAAGTAATTAGGTAGGTAAATTAAATAGTTGGCAACATATTTGACATATTTTAATACCTAACAGAACACGAAACTCTTTAGATACCTATTTATTTTACATTTGAATGAGTTATAATATCCATGGGCTTAGCCACACTATTTTTGACCTTATTAATATACAGTTATTTAAAAATAGTATTTTTTAATATAATTTCTACTGAAAACGAATAAACATTCATAAAACGTTATAAAAACATCAAACACATACTTATGTAAATAGCTCTCTCAGAATTTTAATAATATGTAATACTACTTCTTTCATGGTTAGGTAGATTACAATAATTTATGCTCTTTGAATGAATAGATTTCATTTACGCGTGTAGTAATAAAAATAATCATAATATGTTGTCTCTTTTATTCATAAAAATAATAAAAATCTTTATAGATATTATGTTTCCATAGCTTCATTCAACTTATCCCCATTTCGCTTTGGTGATTTTGATGAGAAAAGCCAATATGGGAGCCAAGGGCGGGTAGTGAACCTATAATGCTTTGAAAGCTTATAAAGCGCCGTGGGCTATGGGTTCGATCTCCACTAAGGACATTTGTTGACAAACATGTTTTATCTGGTGCTTCAAAACAAGTATGCATTTACAAGAAAAAAGTAAGGGATACTTACATTTTTCTTGTAAATGCATACTTTTATCAGCAATCTTGATCTTAACAAACTTTTTGGAGTTTGGAATTAGATTACGTTGTTTTATATATAATGATTGTACTTTTAATTACTATTATAGACTCTGTGAGCTAAGTCATAGTCATATATAGATAATTCGGTAAGATCAAACAGATCATTAAGAATCGTCTTATGGTGATTTTGAGAAGGGCAGTGATAACCACGAGAGTTAGGGAAATGTGAAAGGAACTACTTTCAATTTATAAAAAAACAATATCTATACAGACTTCGTTTTTATAAATATTTTAGCTTAGGAGAAGATTGATTCGACTGAATTGAAAAAAATAAGACAGTCTGTAAGTAAGTTACCAAGAATTATGTTGCTGATAAGGATAATTTTTCACAAAAAGTAACTTATTCAAAAAAAAGGAAATAAATTTTATTCCAAGTGCAGTTTCTACCTAATCAATACACTAAGCAATTGAAGTCGATGATTAGGTCTTTAAATCATGAAATCGTAACACGCAAATTTATTTTTATTTATAAATAATATTCGCTAATGGAATACAAAGGTTTTCATCTTTTATGACCAGAATAAAGTCATCAAGATTACCCACGACTAATGGGAGATGACAGGAAACTGGCAACATGCGACCGCCCACTGTCATTTGCGAACTCGGAATAATATATTTCTAAAAATATCTTTGTATTTTTATTAACGAATAGATAAATAATTGCTTTAACTTCATTCCTTGTATTTTTATTGTTTGGTTACGGTACGTTCTAAGCTGTAAAATTCATGTACCTCTTTAGCAATAAATATAATACTTGAGGATAAAAGGCTTGTTTTTCAATTCAATTTTACAATTACTATTCATAACATGAATCGTTTTTTTTTTGTTCATTTCTTGACATGACTGTATTAATAATTTAAAAATGTGAGATTTTCCGAAATGAATAAGATATAAGTACCTACCTATTATACTTTATGCTAAAAAGTTTATTTCAATCATTCCTAAGTTACTCGCAAGTGAATTCAAACATTTCGTCTAAATATTCTTAAGTACGCGAAGGTGCTTTACAATTGCTTGGTTAAGAAACTAAAATAACCACTTTTAAAACCTCAAACTTTAAACTTTACAAATTTGCCACTCACGCGCATGTTTACACAGATAACATTGCTCGGCAACGTTATCATACACCACACAGTGGCAACACTCGAAAGGGCGGAGCACGAAAGCCCGTATCCGTTCGGAAACCGTGAACTTACAAAACCGGTACGAACCGGTACTTGACAGGACCGGTACACAGTTTCCAAACGGAACAACCAATTTTGTACGTCAATAATCTTGTTCTACTATCGATACTGAGTTACTGATACTACTTGATCTCACTATGTTATAAGTATTAATATACCGATTGAGTTTACTATGTCAAATGTCCTTTTTCTGTGTCTTATCTTATAACGTTTTTTTCTTGGATGAATAAATTAGCAATAGACTGATAGTCCAGTCAAAATAGACTAAAATTATGACTCCAGTTTGCATTAATTCCCAACAAGCTGGATTTTTGTGCAGGCCTTGAATACGTCATTACAAATGATATGTCAAAAGTCCCCATCGATCCCGCTTGTGCGTTGTTTTTTATTCGAGGTCAAAGGTCATCAATTTGCGTTTTTTGCATATATCTCTGAAACAACGAGAGCTATCGAAAAGTGGTTCAGGCAAAGTTTGTACATCGTAAAATTGTCTACAAAAATATGTCAACACTTTTCTTCTACAAAGCATCGCTTTTGAGATATAGTAACTTTAGACCGCAGGAAAATCGTCGAAAATGCTGTGTTTTTTTCATTTCAGCCGTTTTATCTGCTTCATTGCCACAGAATGAACAGTATTTCTTGAAACAAAAAGACAATTCATTACCTCGGAGGAGGACTAACCCATCGAACCCATCACCCCTTTCAGTAAATTTCAAGAAATACTGTTTGTTCTGTGGCAATGAAGCAGATAAAACGGCTGAAATGAAAAAAACACAGCATCTTCGACGATTTTCCAGCGGTCTAAAGTTACTATATCTCAAAAGCGATGCTTTGTAGAAGAAAAGTGTTGAGATATTTTTGTAGACAATTTTACGATCTACAAACTTTGTTAAAACCATTTTTCGATAGCTCTCGTCGTTTCAGAGATATACGCAAAAAACGCAAATTTATGACTTTTAACCTGGAATAAAAAACAACGCACAAGCGGGATCGATGGGGACTTTTGACATATCATTTGTAATGACGTATTCAAGGCCTGTACAAAAATCCAGCTTGTTGGGAATTAATGCAAGCTGGAATGTCTATTTTGACTGGACTATGACTATTAGTGACCATACCTCTATTTATAACTTTATAAGTTATTTTAGAAATACCTATCCAAAAAAATTAATTGAATTATTTGATGTTGGAATTTAAGTTTATTTTTCATAGCTTTTATAGTAGGACTTATTGTAGTTTACGTATTGGTGCCAAGATGACATATTACATTAATTAACTAATCGAAATTTGAAAGTAGCTTCGTTTTTAAGATTGTAAAAATTTAACGGCCAGCATCTGAATTTTTGACATCTGTCAGACTTGATTTTGAGTTTTTGACAGATTATGGCTTGATCAACGCTTGAGGGTTTTTTAAATTCAGGGTTCTGTGAACAGTAGATTCTACAGACTCATAATAAATAAATAAACATTCACAGACATTTCACACATCTCACTCTAGTCCAAACTAAGCAAATCTTATACTATGGAAACTAGACTAAAAATAATGATGATGACTTACAATATTTTTCACTTCATTTCATACATTTGATTTCATAAGTTTCTCTTTTGATTGGTAGTTTGTTTATCGAAAAGGTCGGGTCAATCAAACAAGCTCGTGGGCCCGCAATTATCTCCCACACAGCATTTTTAACCACATAACCATGTGAACCCATAATGATGAATCATCAACTGATTCTGCCATATAGGGTACGTTGAACAATAGATGTAATATTAATTACAGGAAAAATACTTTTTATGTAGGTATAGTGTAAGAGCTGAAACGCATTAGACGACGCGAACGTCCAGCGATTGGAATTCAAGCCTATTTTGAATCTGACAGATACAATGACAATAGACGTCATGTGAGCTTTTGATAGATACTAAAAATAGAATCAGTGCGAGCCCAAAAAAAAAATAGATTCGTGTAAAATAGATTATTTGTTTCAAATAACAACTTTATATAAAAATCATTGTCAATACACTTTCAGTTGTCTTTTCAATAATATAATTTAAATCAAAGCTATCATTTATGTAGATAAATAAGATTAATGTTTCACAAAAAAATACCATAATGTATTACAGAATACGGTTCATAATCAAACTTAATAATGTTTTCTCACAAGTTAAGCCGTAGCTATTTGTATGTTGATAGTAATAAACGAGTCTAATCTAACCTAATCAATCATAATGCTCTGACCGCTGACGGGTCGAGTCTAATGCGTTTGTGCACTAATATAAACATAATATCTGAGCCATCTAAAGTATCCATTTATAATTATAAGGAAGACTAATATTCTTCATACTTGTACTTATATTTGATCAGATTTAATAACAAATAAATTATTAGATATGTAATATGTTTCATTGAAGACAATAATGATATCTTCTGTTAAGTCAAAGTCAAAGTCAAAATTACTTTATTCATTAAAATCACAAGGATCATTTAATCGTCTTACATATTAGGTGATTCTAGGTGCCAGTTCCACGCGATATTATATTTACGTTCAAGCGTATTCACGCGTTATATTTACACGATCGCTAAGTACTTAAATAAAAAGGTCACCATCTAGTCTAGAATACCAAGGTCAAGGGCAGCATACCTTCTGAAGTGTTGCTTGTTCTAGATTAATAATGGAATACTTAGGTATATACCTATTTTTTTAAATACATAGCCATAGTCACACTCAGACACACAATAAAATCATTGTTTGTCATCTCACAAATGTTTCCTGATGGCAATCGAATTAATTCAGAGTCGCGAGTTGACGAATAAGATCGTTCGTCTTCTTCTTTTTTCTTATGTGGCTACTGCCAGTTAATACGACAGGCAATTCTGCCAATGTCAAATGTTTGAATATAATTCTCAGTCAGTCAAAAATTCAATCAATTGTCAAGTCGGCTGTCTTTTGTTTTAATATAGCGCTGAGCTATCACACTGACACCTGTCAACAAGGAACTCCATGGTTCTAAAGTTATTTATCGATGGTTTAATGTATATTTCCAAGAATATGGTAACATTAGTGTAGTTCCCACGTGCTGTGCGCGTAAAAATGCACGGGTCATGAACCCACTACGACACCGTTACACGAGGTACCGACCTGACTTGAATGTCGCATTGTTTTGTTATAATTTAAACAAGTAGTTTCATTACAAATGCAACATAGAGGTTGGTTTTTTTTATTAATTTCCGTGGTTTGCGCTGACTCCGGAAGTTTTTCACAGTCCTTGATTTGAATTGAAAATTCCAAATTGTACATAAACAAAAATTGTATAGAAGCGAGCTTAATGCTCCTCTTATCCTTGAAAATTTACAAAAAATAGTATTTGGAAAAAGTTTTCTCAATTTGCGTATCACATCAAATTTATTCATTGGAAGAAATTAATTATCGACTTGAATATTAAATCAATAATTCAAGCAGTAGCATAAGAACACTTATAAACGCGCAGTTTGACTCGAATATGTTTACACAACGCGGGACCTGGCACATTTCGTGTTTATGCTTTCACCTAAATTTACTGTTCATAATTTTGAGTCTTACGCCGTTGTAACACAGTCTGTTTCGTAGACTTACCAGAAACTCCTATTGGTTCACTAACTTTGTTTGACACAATCCACATTCAAACACTAGAGGACGCACTTCCAATCCTGAAACAATGAGAAACGAAAATTAAATTACGTATTCGACTGGTAATTTGAATATTTCTAGAGAGTACGAGGAAATGTGACGATCGTAAAGTTAACGTAACGTAGCATATTCGATTCACATTGCGCGTTGAGACAGGATCGTTCAACTGACAAGCTGGAGTTTGACACGCAATGTAAATCGAATATGGACGCGCTGTATTGTACCGTGCTCCTGAAAAAGTAACTGAGCTCATAGTCTAGGTTTTATTCCAATTATTCTCGAAAACTGACAACAGACTTGTATAGAAAACGAAATTTGGAGTTCGCAATTCGCACGTTTTGCTATAAATATTTGCAAGTTACTCTTGAAGAATTACAATCACACTTGCAAATAAAACAGACTCAGAGTAATCAGAGTAGATATTTCCTTCTTCTAAGGACAAAGATGACAAATCGCGGACAAAGTCGTAAACGTTATCTCATCATCATCAACAACCTTTCAGTCCACTGCTGGACTGTAGACTGTAGGTCTCTCCCAAGATGCGCAACTGAGCCCGGGCTTCGGTCTTCAGCTCTTCTCATCTCAAGCGGTATCTAGTATTGCAAAATATCTCAGTATATGTAGGTATTATATACACATAAGCTATATTACATTCCTACCACGTATTTTATAAGAGCAAATAGCTACACTGTCCGATGTTACTTTCAAATTATTGATTGATTTCGATGGAACGTGACGGCGTTCCGTAATTCTAGATAACATTTTCACCATAAGCTTAATCTAGAATTAGAGATCTTGAAAGTAATTCTCTTAATACATAATATAAAAAAATCGTAGTTAGGTTGAGGGTAGGCAAAAATTAGAATTAAAATAATCAAATATCATAATTATGTATAATTTAATATAAATATGCGGAAATATTTACCACGAAATGAGTCAAGCTGCTATGGGAAATATATCTATTTTTTTATACATTCTGCTTACTAGGTTTCACTTATAGAATTACAGAACTAAGCACTAAAAAAGTTATACTATGAACACTGTATCAAAACCTGATTTGTTTGATGATTTTTGCCGAGCTTTTATTAGGTTTTGTTTAAATTTATCCAATAAAACATATTTTTTTAAATATTATAGCCTATCATCAAACATACCTTAGATTAATGTTAGAGTGCAAGTCATTCTGATTGAAGTACGATTACTCAAGATTGAATTTACTAACTTGAAAAGATACGGTATACCCTCTCACAGATATTCAATGGAAAGTAATTTTGATGAGTAGCTGACAGATTAATGTATAAGTATTTGCCATTTCAAATGTATTTATTCAAATTAATAAATTGAAGAAGCAGATAAGACACTTAAATGAAATATCGTATCATAATCAACTTATATCAGTCTACTGCTGGACGTAGGTCTCTCCCAAGACGCGCCACTGAGCCCGGTTTTCGGCTCTTCTCACCCAGTGTTTGCCAGCTACACTCCACAGATCTTCGCTCCATCTCGCCGGAGAGCGTCCTACACTACGCTTGCCTAAACGCGGTCTCCACTCCCGTATCCGTTTACTCCGACGATTGTCGGTTCTTCGGCAAACATGGCCGGTCCACTGCCATTTCAGCGTGCTAATTTGAGCTTAGTCGAACATCTTGTTGGAATGAAATATCTGGGAGTAGGTATCTCATATTGTTTTTGCATTAGATCGATAAGATATGATAAAAATGAAATAAGATATGTGAAAGATTTATTTTCCCTAAACACTATATGGATCACTTTTAATTCAACTTTTTCTACATGCATTTTTCTATGCTGCCAGCTGAATTATAATTCACCTATATTTTTAAATATGAATGTCAAAATGCTGATGTTAACACGCATCGGCATTTTTAAATTAATCGGCTTTGCGGTGCCGAAATGATTAATCGTATCCGCGGAACCGGTAACACATCAGATGTTTATTTTATTAAATTGTGTAAATTATTCATTCTTCAATATAATTCAATAATATAGCGGTTTGTTTATATTAATACATTTTAAATTTTAATTTTTTAAACAAGTGAAAGTATCAAGTCGGTGCTTTCGTCTAAAGTTTATAAAATAAGATTTTCGATTTCCACGAATAGGTAATAATATTCATGAAATGTGATTTTAAAAACTTATATTTCTTACTTTCACAGAAAAAAATCACTTTGTTCACAATCAAACTTCGTTTAGAACTGAAACATCAAGTCTAAAGGAAACTAAAACGATGTTACTTGCTAAAAATTATAAGGTCACAGCAAATATGCATTAGCTTTAGTGCTTCATTGTTTTTATGACACAACAAAAACGTGCTTCAGTCACAAGTTGTTTTACATAAATAAAACAAGATGATCCGTCAAAAGTTCAATGAAATCACCAGCATATTTTGGCTGAACGCCCATACGTTACCACAAAAACAATATCAGATGTGGGCGGGCGTAACTGCATGTACTTAGGTTTAATGACATTTATACTCATAATTTTTTACAAAAAATTTCACTCACAATAAAATCAAACCTAAATAAAAAGCACTATGCCAGGCTAAGTATTATCACCGTACTAAGTATCTGTTGCTCACGTTTCAGTGTTCCCGTATGAAGTTTTTTTCGGGAAATTTTCAACAACATTATTCAATACATTCATCACTAAAACTTTCCGGAAAGTTTTTGTAATATTTAAATGTCATGGTTGTAACGTACCTACAGTTTTATTACTTTATTATTATTTTGTTGATAGCTCTAATCCTAAGACGAAGCGTGAAATAGACGAAAGTACCTACAGTATAATTTGTTCGCAGTTTGCGCAACAAGTTCAAGTATACCACGAGTATAAAACTACTTATAATATATCTTTAAATAACTTAACTGTGACTATATATTGTAATGAAATATGTGATTTGGAAAGTTTTTGTTTTATAAAAGTGTCACGATTTACGTAACTCTACTTTTTAGTTTAGTATTAGAAACAAATTTATTTGGGTATTCATGTATGTAGTTATAAAAAAAAAAGACGTGTGGTACTCGGGGACTGCCGCGGTAAAGCTATTGCATAGCATTTTTTGCTGGATTACGCCTGCGCAGTGTTAGGTTATTTCGTTACGGAATTTCTGGATTCGGTCTTCACGCTCAAGGTCCGCAGTAAAAGCTATACAATAGCTCAAAAATTGTCTTCTATTAGTAATCTAATTCTCACAGCACAGTACAAGCTTTTAGGACTAGAGCGCGATGTGTGAAATGTTCTTATTTATTCTTTTGTTGGCAACCCTAATCCTAAAACAAAGCGTGGAAATGTAGAATAGACACAAGTACGGTCTAATCCGCTCGCAGTTCGCGCTACGGGCTCCAGTATATCAATCACGGGTAAAGGCGAGTCGGTAATCTTCCAAGTTTATTCCTAATACAACCCAGCTAGAAAACTCAAGCAAGAGGACTTATTATTACAAAATATCGTTCAAATCTTATACAAATCAGGTGGAAATTACATTAATTTTGGTGTATTTAATTGTAATAATTCATATTTTATGCAATTACATGGTAGAACAACCTGGTGAATCAATCAATTAATATAACTTATATAAAATATACTTTCGTGTTACGATATTAAAGCTGAGTTATTAAAATTAAAAACTAATTCCCCAAATTCCATTCAGTTTTTATTTTTCAATTTTTCAGTTCGTCCCAAACAAAACGAACTTCTCATACCAAGTTTTAATAAAAACACATAATAAATAAATTCATTATATTAAAAAAATGTTTAAAAATATAATGACAAATAAAATTAATTAACGAGCACTCAAACTTGACCTTCGTATATATTGGAGAACCTGCACTAAGATTTTTATCTTGTGCTGTGTTCTACAAATCCCTATTCAATTCAATCCCTATTGATTCATAGTCGAGCGGAGACTACATGAAAATGTGGTCATATTTATTATAAGTAATTTTATTCATAGTCAAGCGGAGACTACAATAAAATGTGGTCTTATTTATTATAAGTAATTTTATTTTTTGTTAAGTTACTGGAGGTTAAGTTAGGTATAGGTGAGGAGTAAAGGCAGGTCGGTTAAGAACGAGCCTGCAGAGCGTGTGAACGCGGCCACGCAAAGCGGTCTATATTTTATAGATGTATTTATAGATGCCCAATGTTGCAACTCCATGGGAAATGTGCCGAAGATTTGCATACCTTGATTGAAGGGCTTGAATATTCTTGATTTATGTTATTAATTAATAAACAGATTCTATAAGTAACCTACGCTGAATCAATCCTTCTTTATTCAGATTTTTTTATTATTTTGTATTCCAAAATTTTTAATTTTTTATTTAATAAAATTTAAATAAATAATAAGTATCACTGTGTTGAATCAATCCATCTTTATTCCAGTTTTTTTTATTAATTGCTTTCCAAAAAATATCGCATTCACAAGATGCTTTTCGTTGACGAAAATCTTTGATGACTTTACAAGAATCTACTATAAAAATGATATTTAACTCACTTTTATTCAGATATTATATTGTATACATTTTTATACAAAAATAACAAGCACTCTCTCTCACCTGCTTGATATACCTACTTTATAAAATTAATAGAAACTTTCGCTGTTCCTACTTTTCCACTAATTAGTCTATTAAAAGCTTTGTCCCGTTTTCAAGTGTAGTCTATGTCCACAGTATCTGAGGTCCTATTTTAAATTGAAATACAGCAGCTGTACCACTAATGCACTATACCATGTCCTACAGAATATACGTTCGACAAGCGAAATACAAAATGCACGCGAATGATATACACAGGGAGGTATTTAGTGACTTACACTCATTGTTATTTAATCTCGAGCGAGGGGCGAAATAAATGACAAACGGCATCGTACTTAAATTGGAAAAGTATGATACTTTTTCTTTTTTTTTATGTGGCTTGAGCCCGTCAATACGACCGACAATTCTGCGACAATTCAAATCTTACGATGTTTTTCTACCATACATCACCAATTAACTAAGTCTTGGTAATTTAAAACATTTTTGTTGAAAAATCAGAAACCAATGAGCCCATATTGAATACAATTTATTTGTAACTTATTAGATTCGCGTTTAATTTATAACATTTTGTACGGTCGTCCTTTTGCCACTTAACTTTTTATATATTTAGCCTGTAGGTTTATTCCTGTTGTTGTTTGCCTTTGATGTACATTTCAAGCCCCTTAAAATTACCCTGAATCCGGCTCTGCAGGTCACGTTCATAGACTTACGATCGCGAACGTTTCGACTTCTAAATGAGTTCGTTCACACGTTAGAGTTCACGGCCAGCCTGCCACGGCTATGATGTAGATATCTCCTATGTAGGATGGTTACTAACTCATGCAAAGACGTCTAATAAACTGTTAATAGCTGATAGTAAAATTGTACACAGAAACCACGAGCATAAGGTTACTAACGTTGTGTATAATGTCAACTTCAACCTTAACCAGAGACATTTTTGTGGGTAGGTAGTATGGTGTTATCAGTTTAGTCTGAACTGAAGTGAGCTTAACACCATATTTTAAAGCTCGTCTTTATTTCGTCGCAGGACAATGTCTTAACGATTGTTTTGTGATTGAGTGTTCTTCAATTTTCTAATCTTCCACGCAATTTTTTTCTTTCATAAGAACCTTCTCCTGATACAACCTGACAAACACAACATAAAAAAAGTTAAATCGGTTCAGCTATTTACGTTTGATGGCGATGGCGTATATATAGATAAATATCTATTTGGTCACATATATTTTAACGAATCATATAATTTTTATCAACACGAATCACAACATGAATCTAACCTAGCGCAAACCTTTTCAAACCCTCTTAACCCATGTACTCTTCTCTTCCGCGTATAAAAACAACTAATAAATACAGACTAATAAGCCTTTTTTATCCTTTATAGATTCCATAAGTCATATTTCCAGTACAGATATGAAGATAATACTCGTCCCACGAAGGCCGGTAGCGAGCTCTCTCTATTGTATGATGTTCCCACGGTGGTACCGGCACTAATTTCAATTGATTAATTTTAATTGCATTTCGTTGTAATTAAATATGATATGGCAACTTACGGTGTTGTTTTTGAGAGTTGATAATATCATAAAAAAATTATAAAACGATAAAAAATTGTTTTAGATTCAAACTTTTTTGTGGCTTTCATAAACTATAGCAATAAAAATAACTGTGGATTAATATATTCATCATCTCACAAACAGACATCAGTCAAGAAGAGTTATATGATATACTCATAATTTTTTGTGTCTGTTCTCTACGACAAGTCACGGGACCATATCCAGAAAGATATAGAACTGTGGATTAATATATCCATCATCTCACAAATCAGTCAACAAGAATTATATTACAGTTTCTTCGAAGCAGTTATTCAAGACTCTTCGCGAAACTGATGCATCACCGACACCTGGCGAGGACGTGACGAGACTGCGAACCCTTGACCACCTGCGTGATTATCAATTAGCAGACTGCCGCCGAGAACATGACGGGCTTACTGAAGTAGCCGATGGATTCGTTTCTCTTTTGTTTTACTGTTACATCTGTAGCTCTACCATGAGTTTTTACTATACTACATATACTACACTCGCTAGCGTCTGTAGTTAAAAAAAAGTATGAAGATTTGTACAGCGCCTCTGGCGGATAGTTGGGTACTAAAATTCGTAATACTAATATTGACGTAACTACTGTAGTAAAGTCAGGCGATTTTACTGTGACAACTCATAGTAGAGGTACAGCCCTCAGTTTTCTTTATTCCTTAGAATTCAGTAGTTACGTAAATATTAGTATTACGAATTTTAGTACCCAACTACCCGCTAGAGGCGCTGTACAAATCTTCATACATTTTTTTAACTACAGACGCTAGCGAGCATAGTAAAAACTCATGGTAGAGCTACTAAACATGAATAAATGTGACAATCGTAAGCGTATCGTAACGGTTACGTATTCTATTCACACTACACGCGTCTACGTTAATTCGACTACCAAAAGATGCAGATAAGCTGCTACAAGCTTTACAGTTACACTGCATGGTTTGGCTGAAACTTAACAGTAAAACTTAAAATAACGCGCAGTGTAAGTCAAATTCGGTAGATTTACGCATTACGGCGATTGTTATATGTAACTATTTGTGTTATAATTTTCGTCAGATAGTTTCTTATGTTTGAAGGTTCATACTACTTTTCCGTGTTCATAGATGTTTCCAAAGAATTATTTTGGATCAAAATCATAAATATTAGTTTAATAATCAACCCTTGTCTTTTTTTGCTTTTTAACTGGTCATTTTCTTATAATATTAAAAAAAAAAAAAAAAAAAAAAAAAAAAAAAAAAAAAAAAAAAAAAAAAAAAAAAAAAAATCATTTCATTTCATTTCAAAAATCAACCCTTGTCTTTTTTTGCTTTTTAACTGGTCATTTTCTTATAATATTTTTTAAATAAGGGCGAACAGCGTAGCAGTTGGCGGCATGTGCACACGCACCTGTGCAAGCCACATGTCGTGTCGTAATAAAAGTGCCTTCTGCGCATGCGCCGATACAAGACTTCTGATCCGTTTTATTTTCATTTTATTTATTTTATGTCAGACAACATCGGTTCAAATGTACGATTTAGTAGCTAGTACATTTACAAAAGAAATTCTTCTTCTTCCTGTCCTTATCCCACTAGGTGGGGTCGGCACAACATGTTATTTTCTTCCATTCTCCTCTATCATCCGTTATCTCAGTATTCACTCCTTTCACATCCATATCATTTTCACACACTCCATCTAGTTACAAAATAAATTATACCTATCTACTTAATACTAAATTAATAAAAAATCTATAAGAAATGAAAACACTACACCAACTCCATAATATAATCATTTCAGCGAAATATCAAGCTGCATTTTAAAATTAAGAATAATTTTACAGTTTGCGTCTGTTTGCTATATCAACAGCCGCTGACTGTATTATTATATTTTCAATAAACTGCCCATAGAGATTTGAAAACGATGATTTGAGACGTGCTGAATGGACACAGAACTTTCTACTTATTTATTTAACTACAGCGATAAAACAGCTCAACGAGATTATACAGTTGTAGCATTCAGTGTATGTATCAAGTTTCATATAAAAATAAGCTACGTTAAATACAATTTTTAATAATAATAAAAAAATCTTTATTTTCCTAAAATATAGTTACATAAAAAAATATAACTATAATAAAAATATATAAAATATTAGTTTTGCTCTTATTAAACAATTCAATGTTAATGTCATGAGTGCCCGACAATTATTGTAAATTTTGACAATAATTGTCGGGCACACATGACATTAACTTTGAATTGTTTAATAAGAGCATAACTAATATTTTTATAAGTTATTATGGATCTTATTACAAAAGCGGTCCTTTTATTATGAAACACGAGCAAGTGCTAACGTTGTGACTTATAAACTCATTATTCTGCATGTCTTGTGTTATTCTGATGTATAAACTACATTATAGTAAAGTTTCATTAAAATCCATTCAGTCATTTTTGCGTGAAAGAATAACAAAAATACATCCATCCATACAAACTTTCATATTTTTAATATTAATAAATAAGAGTAGGATTCGGCAGAAACTGATACTACAAACAATATTTTAAAAAAGTTAAAAAAAACGGGTCCTTTTTGAAATGTATTTTGCATTCTTAGTAATTTCAATTTGCGCATATTTCACACCTCAATAAATATTTAATAAGCTATCGGAGAAGAGCTTGGTTGTAAAACCATCGATTTAAGAACGAAACACCTCGTTATGGGATTTTAAAGGTTTGTAATGAAAACGTGTAAAATATTATTAGGTATTTTCAAAAATATACAGTAATGTGCCCAAACGTCCAAACATTATGTGAATGTAAAAATTTATCATCAGTAATAACTTGTTATTATTAATAAATAAATAAAAAATGCTATACCAGCTATTTCTTTGTGTTTTAAATTTGTTAAATACATATAGTAACGAGATATATTATACGGGATTGTGGGTTTTAAATTTTTAAGATACTCGTAAATAGATGAAAAAATAATAAAGTAGGTAAAGAGATACGGGATAATATCGAAAAACTTATAATTATAAAATCCCGTATTACAGTCTTTTTACTGTAAAATCTGTTCTCGAAAATTTAAAAAAAAATAAAAAAAATGGTTGTCTGTAAAGTCGGTTTACTGACGATAGTTGAACGTGACAACGTCAACGAACGGTATTGTAAGCGGTTCTGCAAAATAAATCGTCGTTCGAAACATCTTGGAACGCCTCAGAACGCCGGAACGCTTCATGAGTCATGTTTTTTCGTGCGTGCAGCCGGCTCTATCGAATTATAAGACGTTGTCACGTCAAAAAAAAATTACTCAGTAGGTACTTTATAGCACAACGGAAATATGCAACAAATCTACTCTATCAACTTATTTTACCATGGGCGGCCTTATCGTACACGATCTATTGTGTAGGTTGATATGTGATGTGTTAAACACTTAACTACTATATTAAGTGAATGCCATTGAAAATAAGTTAACTTGTTTACGATATTTCAATTAGCATTCAAGTAACAACTCACAGTAAAGAAATATTATCATTGTGAATAATATCACTACGACATATTTTTATTTTCTAACAGCATTTATAATAAAGCATTCTTAAAATATTTAAATGAGTATTACATATAACAAGTCGATAAGAAAATGGTAGGCTGTGGTTTGATTTTTATTCAATTAACTGAAGACAACATTTTTAGGCTAAGCTGGAGGGAACGACCAATAATATAAACGTATAATAGATTTATACCTAAAATTCAAAAAAATAAACTCTATTCCATTTGCAAATAAAACCAGTATAAATTCACCAAATACTTACATGGACTGAAACGGAATGACACACAAGGCCTTGGACTTCGCTTGTGCCGCTACCCAGCACATTTTCACTTAAAACACTAGCAACACTATCGTTTACTTTACAATCCATTGCTGCACTGCCCACCGCGAGTATTTTATCACACGTGCGCCGCAAACGATGTAACTGACAGAAATGATTCAGTTTGATTTGAAATGAGAGTTGAAAGTCCGGTGGTAGGGGCAGGCAGCGTTGCGTGACGACTAGGTACGGTCGGTTCGGACACGTCACGGTAATTACCATGTTCTTTGATTATCATTCATGTTGAAGCATCTAAAACTGAACATTTTTGATTGCAGTCATGTTTCGACAAATTGAATTTCAAATTAACCAAAGTTTCTCACACCAGAGGCCGTATCCTTTCAAAACCAGCCATGTTTTATATCTCGTAAAATTTTTCTGTGAGTTACAGAAAATCTGCATTTCTGGTTGGACTACGGACTTACTTATATGTTACAGAATACCGAAGATAACTCATCGGTATTCTGTGGAATTTCAGGTGGACTGATGTGACTGTGACGTCATTATTGCTGGCAAATAAGATAACTTGTTGGTATAAATTGCATTCTCTTGCATTAAATCCCACGACGAACTTTGAACCGTGTTTTTCAGAAAGTCAAGCAAACAAAAATGGTTTTGCTGATTGTAGAACCTACATTTAAACGTAATTCTTGCCCTCATTTTAGTGTTTTCGCTATATTTCAACATACATATTAATTTATGACCGAAATAACTGATTTTATGCAAATTCCCACTTATAATTATTTAGATTTACTTATACTACCTAAGTATATTAATATCTAGTGTACCTAGTTTATAACTAATGTATTCATAACTTACCAAAATTATCTGCAATTTTTTTGATTTGCGGCAAAATTACGTCATTTTCTTTTAATTCCAGTTTAATTTATTTCATGCGATGACACACCGGATACTGCAACAAAGAAAATATCATTTTAAATAACGTAAAACATGCAACATATTAAATCATATTTCTGATTTGGATCAGTTGAACTATCTATAGATCGTTTGCAACGGTCTGTAGATAGTTCAGCTGTTTCTTATGTATTTTATATGTCTATTTACATTTTGTAAATACTGTATAGTCGTAAGTTTGTTTGTGAATAACATATTAAAATAATACTTGATATGCAGTCAATATCAAAAAATAGAATTACTAGTTTCAATAAATATATTCAGAATATTTATATTTAACCATTCATATTTTAAATATTCTTTGTGAAAATAAATCTTGCTTCGCCTGTATAGATCGCTCTCAGTGATAAGGCCGTCCATATTATGTTTAAATTAATTGCTTATATATATAATTAATCTAGTCGAAGCGACGCGTGACCCGAGGGCTGGTGAGTATCTGGCCCAGCGTATCAGCATTGCTATTCAGCGCGGCAATGCAGCCAGTGTCTTGGGTACGCTTCCGATTGGTACTGATTTGAATCAGTTGAACTATCTATAGATCGTTTGCAACGGTCTGTAGATAGCTCAACTGTTTCTTATGTATTTTATATAACAATGTACATTTTGTAAATACTGTATGTCAACTAGTTGTGGTAAGCACTTCTTATAATTTTAATTGCAGTTTTACAATAAATTATTCTTATTCTTCTTATTCTTAATTATAGGTTTGTTTTTTTGTGGTAAAAAAAAGAGATCTTTTATCATTTATGAATGCTACACCTACTGTCAGAATTAGTTACTTGGTTATCATAACAACGCCACGCGCTACAAAGTAAATATTTTATACCTGACGATCATTTATTTTATAAATATTGCTCATACATAAATTCTACTAATATTATACAGACGAAAGTTTGTATGGATGGCTTGATGTGTGGATGTATGTTTGTTACTCTTTCACGCAAAAACTACTGATTGGATTTTAATGAAACATTACTTTACCAACTAGTCTTCTATATATATAAAAATGAAACCCGTTTTCCGTTGTCACGACATAGCATGAAAACGGCTTGACCAATTGGGCTATTTTTTTTTTTTGTAGTTTTCTAATACTCTGTACAAGGTTCTTACGGAAAAAAAATTAAGAAAATCCCTCAGAAAAAAAAACTCTCTAAGGCGGTACGAAGTTCGCCGGGACAGCTTGACCAATTGGGCTATTTATTTTTTTGTAGTTTTCTAATACTCTGTACAAGGTTCTTACGGAAAAAAAATTAAGAAAATCCCTCAGAAAAAAAAACTCTCTAAGGCGGTACGAAGTTCGCCGGGACAGCTAGTTTCATATAAAAGTAGTGCTTATAAATTCGTTGTTAAAGTGTTATTCTGCTTATCATAATAATGACGTAAATAGTCAATACGAAGAAAAGATAACCTTATCACAAAAACACATGTGAATATTTTATTGACATTATGACTCATTTGACAGATATTGCTCAGTTGGTGTTATGTCTGATGTGGGTCGTAGGTTCGATCATTAGGAACTAAATATTCGTGTTATAGCAAATATTGATGTTCATCTTGTGTTTATTAGATAATTATATCTAATTTATCTATAAAAATATATATTAGCAATCTAGTTACAAACTTTGCTTAGTTTGGGTCTGTAAAGCGTTGTGTTAAATGTTCATAAATATTTATTTATTATCATGAAATCAGTCTTTAGAAGTCAAGTGCTTCACAAACCTAGATATATCAAGTAGGTATGTCAAATATATCTACTAATGCTGTCCACACACCATCCTTCCTATCGTCCAATCGGCATGACGCTACTGATTGGATCAGTTAGAATTGACCGTGTGTGGGACCGTGGATTGGCATGACAGTTAGAATGGATGGCAATTGGCAGTTCAATTCTTTTGGCTTGATCACATCGATTGGATACTGCCGATTGGACCGTGTGTGGCTGTGGGCGATTGGCAGTTCAGTTCGTAAGAAGGGCTTTGAAATTGAAAAAAGTAAAAATGCAGATCGACTAAACAAGGGGGGTTAGTACCAGAAAAATCCAAAATCCTTCCTTTTCGTCCCCCCTCTTTGGGTAATCGCTTCCAACTTTTTTTCCAGCAGTCCGATTGAGCTCAAATTAAAAAGCATTGTTATTTGCGCAATTTTCTATCCGGATCCATCGAAAAAATTTTCAAAATCCGACATGAATCACGCTGTCAAAAGCAAAAAGCCATAATCGTCGTCAAGCCTGCAGTGTCATGCCGATTGGACGATAGATTGGATCGTGTGTGGTGTATATGGACGTACTGCAGATTGGATCCAGCCTGCAGTGTCATGCCGATTGGACGATAGGAAGGATCGTCTGTGGCCACTATAAGAGAATATTTATATATCATTTTAATTTTATTCTCTACTGTTATATTTAAATTAATACAATAGGAGCGAGAGTAGGTTCCTTTCGGAATAAATATATGATACCTGTACCGATCAGAAATGCAAAATGCGTCATAGTTTACATACCGTATGTATTCTATATCTACTTTTTATCATGCCAATAATGTTTGCAAAACAATATTTTATCACATTTCAATAAAGTAATAAAACAACGTCAGCCTTTTAAAAAACGTGGCGCTTTAGGCCTATTTCCAGCAAACTACGCGTATTTGTGTGCGGCTCACCTTACATTTTCTTAGAATTTTATTTTACAAGCGAAAACTATTGCGTTAAATATAATTTGTCAGAGATACGATAAATGTATTTCTCAAGTGTTGATATATAAGTAGGTAGAGATAATAATACAATAAACTTCCTCAGAATAAATTAATAAATATATATTCAAGATTTTCAATTCCATTCTACAGTCAAGTACCTACACAAAGCAATAGTTAGACGTCATTATACTGAATTGAAATTTATCGGTCCATTATCTAAAAATGCCGGGAGCATTCTCGTATTGTTGCACTTACACTAATAATACTTAGGTACATAAGTTCCTATGTTAACGTTTACTACGCTATTGTTCAGTTCTACGAAGATTTGCTTGAGCTTATATTTAGTTGGTTGTTTAGCAAGCTAAGTCTAATATGTTTAAGTTTGATGAAAAGATTAACAGTTTTAGCTATAATTTTTGTAATGATTTACGGTATTTTCTGTATTATAGAAATTCAGCAAACGATCAAAGTTTGATGTGCTTGAAGCACGAGACTTGACGTTAGCTCAATCAGTCAGAGGCCAATAAAAAAGAAAAACTAATAGACTTTTTTCCAGAAATAAACGATTTTTAATTTTAATTTAATTTTTGAAGTGAAAACTTCTTTAGCGGCGCTGGGTGGGTAAAAACTTTCAAACTCGCGTCAGGGTCACGTGACGTCGAAAAAGCGTAAGATCTTATTTAATTTTTATACATTGCTCGTAAAACAAGAGACGACAAAAAAACACACTTGCGGTCACGCGACGTATGACTCAAACAATTAAATAGTGTTGTGGCGACATGACGTGACGATGACGTGGCGACATGACGTGACGTGACGATGACGACGAAGCCAACGAAGACACAGACACATTCGCGCTTGCGCGAATGTGTCTGTGTCAGTGTGTCTTCGTTGTCTTCGTCGTTGTGTCACATTCGCGCTTGCGCGAATGTGACACAATGACATGACACAATCACGACTGTGGTTATATTTTTGAAGTGAAAACTTAAAAGTGAAAACACAACGTTAATATTGAAGTTTTCACTTCTGCCGGCACTCCCGGAGTGCTACCATTTTTTTTTTTTTTTTTTTTAATTCTGTGTCTGAATGATGCTATGTGTGTATTTTATTCAAACTTTGCTTAGTTTTGTACTAAATTGTGATTTGTGAGCTGTCCATGAATATTTATTTTAATTTTTATCCGACGAAAAAACGGAAAAGGTTCTTAAGTTAACGCGTATATTTTTTATTTATTATTTGACCTTCAATATCATTTGACTAAAACTAGACCATTTAGTAAATAACCTAACTAATAAGAATAACCTAAGTAAATGTACCTAACCTTTTGAGATAACATCTAGTCGCCAACATTTGCACAGCAAATTGCACTATTCAAATAAATAACTTACAAAAGCGAACAATGCGTTTTGCTTAACAAATCAGAACTTCATTAGGATTTAGTGTATTGCGGTTGGGTTTATTCCCAAACGGTCCTTTAAATTGTAAAACTTACAACTCTCAATAATACGCCTATAATATAAAATGTGACAAAATGAACAAAACATACTAAATTGTGTTATTTATGTTAAAACTAATACAATTATCTATAACTAATATTATATCAATATGAATGTTATTGTTTTCTTAAAAACTTATAACAAGTATTTTCTTCAATATATTGAACTATTTTATATCTAAGTCTTAAAGGTTACGGTTTACGTTATAATAAGTGAGCCGCACTACACGTAAGCTTTCAAACGTTCTATGAGAAATTAATAAAAACTTTCTCATGCAAAGTTCGGGAGCGGTTAAGAACAAGCCGTGGATAGCGGCTGCGCCTGCAATTGTTCAGTAAATAGCGATGGAAATATTATTTATCGATAAAAACAGCACTATTTCGCTCTAAGTGGATGTTGATACCTTATTATTTATCGTTTTCTGGGCTATTTTATATGCAGAATACATTAAATTATGACAATCGTTTGTTTATAATACAAGACGCATTTAAAGTAATTTTGTTTTATTATAAATCTCCTTAACTAAGTATATTCAAAAGAAAACTTTTAAATATAATATAAATAATAAGCATTATTTAGAACATAAGTAGCAATACTCGTTTATTTTTATTTCTTTTAACTATCAGTTTTCTCTTCCGCTTACCTTATTCATGCTGTATGTCCTGTTTTTGTCGTCCTTTTAAATATGTATATGTATACACTTATCGTTTTTCGTCAGTTAGCATCTTTTGAAGTGAGTTGGTTTATTATTTTTTTTAGTCATTTATTATTATTGTATTGTATTTGTGTGCGGTGTTTGGATTGTCCGTGGCATCACCAGACGGCTCTGACGGAAGATCAGCGTTAGTTGCTTGCAACTAACCTCATGCTGAGTCAGAGTCCGATTTGCAACACAATAATTGTAAGCTTTGTAATTTTTTATTTTAGTAAGTATAGTTTTTTAGTATTTAGATTATAAATTAGTTCTGTGTTTGCAAATAAAAAAATTTCTTTATCTTTATCTTTATCTTAAATATTAAAATTATTAGCAGCTGAGAAAAGGCCATCAATTATACATATTTTTCAGCAAAAAAATATAGATAAGTAATAATCTTTAAATAAACTTTTTTTTTCTAAATTGAATTGATCTTTTTTCTTGTATTAATTTTCTAATATTTATTAATTATTTTTTATTTTTGGATCAGTTGAGCTATCTATAGATCGTTTGCAACGGTCTGTAGATAGCTCAGCTGTTTTTTATGTATTTTATATGACTATGTACATTTTGTAAATACTGTATAGTCGTAAGTTTGTTTGTGAATAAAGTTATTTTCTAATAACAAATATTTTTCTGTATAACTACGCACTATACAAGTTATAAAATTTTAACGAAGATTTTCACACGATCCAAGCGAAAAAATCTAAAAAGCATGGCAACATCGCAATTCTCGGTGATTTTAATTTGAAACTTACAATTTCTCGTGTGACCTTTCACCGTTTCCGAACGCACCGCGGTTTTTGCATCAAACTGAATGGATAGAATCTTTTCTCACGGCTCATGGGAAGAATTGCATTAATTCGTCTGTCTTGGGCACGGTAGGCATGATAATTGGGCTTTCTTTGTTTTTTTGAGGAATCCTTGTGAATTTTATGTGGTAAAGTTGCTTGTACCTTAGATACCATTTGTGTGACACTTACAAGAGTCAAACAAAAGAGACAACATATTATCGTTGTCTCATTTGTTCGACTCTTGTAAGAAGGTGTTAATAGTCCCGTGGAGGTTGCTTCTTATTTGATACAAATTTTCATATAAAAAATACAAAAAGAATTAAGTAATAAAATATACTTTAACAAGTGATGGAACAAGCAGATGGTCTATCTAATGTTGAGTACCTACTACCTACGTACCTACAATACATTGCCTCACAATGTACGTCCTAAACACAATGGACGTGAAAATAGACCTTCGGTCTATCATAAAGAGAGTTAGCGCAGACTTGATGTCTTGATTACCATATGTAATGATGACATAAAGTCAACGCTAACTTTTTATGAGATAGAGGGTTAGTCTAAAACCGGAACAAAACTCTTTACTAGAATCTCTATGTCGAAGATTGTAATGTTGCCAACTCTGCGTCAATCACAATTAATTTACAACAACTGTATTGCTGCAAAAGCTTTTACTTTAATTAAACATCACACTTGTAGAGTAATGTTTCCTCCAATACCCCGGAGGTTCGTACCAGTTTACATTCTCAGTTTACAGTCATATTCTGAAATTATCTTTCGTATTATAAAATTCCCGTATACATCGGTAAAATTAACTGCACAAAACTGTTATACGGCTCGGTGTGTAACCGCTTTAACGGACCTAACTGGATGTGTGCTCAGCTTTATATTTTTCAAGCTACTTTTCAGAATAACACTTGAGGAGTGTGATGTATTTTTCTTAATCATTTTATATTTACTTATTTACAAAGCTATTACAATATATGCAAGTTTATAAGTGATATTGGAGATCGTAGCAAAAGACTTAAAAATAGCTGAAGTAATCCAAGTCAGTACCAGTAATAATACACTGGTTTTAAAGAAATATTCGATTAAATAAGTAAATTTTTGTGTATTTTAATTACTCTATACTGTTCCACATTAATTTTATTAATACACAAAAAGTGTTTTGTCAAGCGAAATATTTTTACTTTTTAATACACCAATGATAAGTTAGTGCTTAGTCAATCAGCCTAATTTCTCATTTACATAATACTTCAAAAACTCTTGGAAAGGATCTTAGCAATTTCCTATTTGGACAGACTTACGAACAAAAAGTTGCCAAAAAAAAGGCAATAACGGGACATTACAACGGGATCATGTTCGGCTCTAATCTTAATTTAAGACCTATAATTGTAACCAACGTGACACAATAAATAAATCTATCTTTGTACTATCTAAATATGCAATGAATTCAGTAATAATATTAGCTCTGCTTTTGAAAATGGGTGACTCTCCCGGTTCGTATAAAGCGGGCGGAAGTAAGCGCTCTCACGATGTTATACAACACTTCAGTACACCCGAACAGGTTTCGCAGCTGAACCGGAGTAATTGTATGAAAATTATAGTGGTTTTAACACCAGCTTCTTTACGATTCTGTAAAACTTGATTTTAATCTGATTAGACTACAAATTGAATTATATTTTTGTTACGGGTGGGCTGACAAATGCCACGGCAAAAGTGGAAAACTATATATTAACGGAACATCTTATAAAAAGTTAGCGCACACTTGAAGTATTGATTACCATACGTAATGATGACTTAAAGTCAACGCTAACTTTTTATAATATAGGGGGATAGCCTGCTACTGAACATTAATATACATATGGCTACATAACAATTTAAATAATAATATGTATTTCATTTCAAGGTATTTTTAATAGGTAGGGGAACCTGTTGTACCTAGGACAGTTTTTTGAATTTTGATTTTTAATTAAACAATGGTGCTAGCTATATCTGTCCAGTGTATGTGTATGTAAAGACCATGAAATTACCTACATAATTCATTCATAAAACTATGTATTTTCCCAAAAACCTGTGACCACTAGCTATTTGAAAAAAAAAGTCAAAATTGTCCAAGGTACAACCAACCAGATGTACCTTGGACAGTGTATGTTGTACCTTGGCCAGAGTAGGTTCAAATCGAGATAAAAAATATTTTTAGCTGTAATTTATTTAGTTTTTGTTGAAATAATAATTATTCAATCATATTTGCATTAGCAATTAACAAAAGTTACAGGTATTAACAATTATATATAGGTGAAAGGTTGTTTTTGTAAAAAGCTTCGCCAACTGATTTATAGCAAATTTTTTATGACATTATTTTGGTCTCTAATCACGTAATTTTAACTTGAAACCTAATTATTTCATTACTTTCTTATCATTTAACATAAGTTTTACCATTTCTGCAATTAATTAGCACTCAAAAAAAATATGCATATAAATGTCAAACAAATGATGGTGGCCAAGGTACAACGTAACTTGGATGGCCAAGGTACAACATCGCGACTACTTTACTTCACAAGCTTTGTACACCCACTTGTGATTGGAGGTAGGATCTGAGACTTATGTTGTCCAATAGCTATATATACTAAGATTAGTTTTTAAATAAAACCGTTTTTTAAACAACCATCATTTTGAAAAAAATAGCAAAAACAAAAGTCTAAAAAACAGACTTTTTAATTGAACAAACCGAATGTCATGATTTCCAAAATATTATTCTAAAATTGTTTAAAATATTAGTTTGGTAAATCTATTTAAGAATTATAAAACATTGTTAGCTATTTAAATGAAGATATTTGTGATGATTCTAGAAAAGAATAAAAGTCACATCCGGCACGCCGCCGCCATCTTGTTGTTTACGCTTATGCGGTGATATAAAGAGAATGAGGTGGCTGTGCCGGAGAGTCCTCTTTAAGCCTTCGAACGGTGAAGTCATAGTCGTGAAATAGTGATACCGTGTTAAAAAGTATAATTGTGGTTAGGATAGACTAAAGTGATAGCATATAGTGCAGTTTTATATTATTTCAGAAGTGGGATGAACCAAAAGGAAATGGTATGGTACTTATATTTTTTTAATTTACAATCAAAATGATGGAAAGCTAATTATGAACTGAACTGAATGATGTTTTTAAAATTTATTTCTTTTTCTGACAACCGTCATTTTACGCCCATGTTCAATTTTGAATATTTATGCATTATATGCAGGATATAATGGTATGTGCGCTAACATAAGGTCAGGGCTACTCTCTGACGATGTGATGCGTATGATTCTGTACTGATGTGTCGTTTAGTACTTGGCCGGGGCAACCCTCTGGTAGTATTTTACGGCGCATTTTTGCATTCCAATTTAACTTGTCGGTGCTTGATAAGGGCTACACTCTGATAGCATCTGATATAGTTTTGTTTATATACCTGTTATGTGATGATGAATGATTCATTATAATTATTATTTATTTTTCTGACTACCCTCATTTTACGCCCATATTTAATTTTAAATATTTATGCATTAGATGCAATATATCATGGTATGTACGCTAACATAAGGTCAGGGCTACTCTCTGACGATGTGATGCGTAAGATTCTGTACTGATGTGTGGTTTAGTACTTGGCCGGGGCAACCCTCTGGTGGTATTTTACGGCGCATTTTTGCATTTTAACTTAACTTGTCAGTGCTAGATCAGGGCTACACTCTGATAGCATCTGATATAGTTTTGTTTATATACCTGTTATATGATTCTTAACTTTAATTGTTCTCTCGTTCTTTTTATCTTGTACATTAAAATAATGTGCATAGTATGGTGCAATGGAGTTTGTACGACGTATTATGTCAAGGCTACTCTTTGATGATACAAAATGTTCGTGATAAATCCGGGCTAATCTCTGATTCACATGATACATGATACAATCCTTGGTGTACCTTTAAAGTAAACATTTCATAATTTTCTTTTATTTTTGGTTACATGTTACATGTTTAATAACTTGTTATGTATTGTATTATGATGTATGGTATATTTGATTTAAATTGGTTTCATTTTTGCAACGAAGGTATACTTGTTTATCACAAAGTCTATTGATCTAAAGGTTTTTTCAGAATAGCAGCGCTTACTTGGTCACTTGTAGGTAACTAGCCACTTTCGTGTGCTACGTGTGGTAAATAAATAAATGTCTATGTAATGAAAAATTTTATAACAAGAAACTAATTTGGTTAATTTTTACTTATGGTTTTTTATGGATATTGTATTTTACTATAATCAGCAAAGATACCCTCGCTTGACTTTTCAAGACCGAAAAGCGTATACATGAAGAGTATAATTAATTTCTTATTGAGAAAATCAATTTGTGGCGGTTATCTATTTTTTTAAGGTTATTTGATAAAAACCGGTTAATCTATGATAATTTTAGTTAACGAGCGTACTTTGGTTGTTCATTGGATATTAAAGGACGATCTATTTTGTATTTTTGTACTTTTGAAATTTTTGATTTTGATTTTCCTTTTTATTTGATAACTGCTTTGAGTTAGCTATGTTTGCTAATTGGCTTAAATATACATGTTGGTCTACATGTTTTGAGCTAGCTATGTTTGCTAGGTGGATTGAGTCTGCTATGATTGCTGACTGGATTGAGTTGGCTATGTTTGCTGACTGGATTGAGTTGGCTATGTTTGCTGACTGGATGAGTTTGCTATGTTTGCTGACTGGATTGAGTTGGCTATGTTTGCTGACTGGATTGAGTTGGCTATGTTTGCTGACTGGATGAGTTAGCTATGTTTGCTAACTGGATTGAGTTAGCTATGTTTGCTGACTGAGTGGAGTTAGCTATGTTTGCTGACTGGATTGAGTTGGCTATGTTTGCTGACTGGATGAAGTTGGCTATGTTTGCTGACTGGATGAGTTTGCTATGTTTGCTGACTGGATTGAGTTGGCTATGTTTGCTGACTGGATGGAGTTAGCTATGTTTGTTAACTGGATGGAGTTAGCTATGTTTGCTGACTGGATTGAGTTAGCTATGTTTGCTGACTGGATAGAGTTGGCTATGTTTGCTGACTGGATGGAGTTAGCTATGTTTGCTGACTGGATTGAGTGACTATGTTGGTCTACTGGATTGAGAGGACTATGTTGGTCTACTAGATTGACTGGACTATGTTGGTCTATTGGATTGACTGGACTATGTTGGTCTACTGGATTAACTTTGACGTATGTGTGTATTATTTTTTTTATATATGATAAGCTTGAACGCGCGGCTTCGTCAGCGTGCACTGTTTTATTTTCAAAGTATTTAGAGTTCATAAATCATTAACATAGTGTTATGAAAATTATGAACAACAGTTTTAAAGTTTCTATACGTTAACCAGTCTAGAACTGAAGATGATTGTGAAAGCTTTGACATTCACAAATTGTTAACATTCTGATCATACCAACTCTTAAGTTTTGGTGTTTGGTAATATTTACTTCTTTTTACGTAAGAAGTATTGTTTTATTTATGATATTATGTTATTTCAGTACCTGTAACGCAATCTCTTTGGCAACTTTAAGGATTTTAATAAATAGTTGAATTGGTGGGTACCGATACGGCTATCGAATCGTCTTTTCAAGTGAAATGCCTGTGTCGTATGGTTCGGTCAGTACGCATCATCTTGAGGCTGGAGTATGATGTTTCAATGTTTCGTAAGAAACAGGAAGGTAGCACTGGTAATGTTTTCTGTTATCTTTCCCTTCTTGGAAAGTTTGATGAAATCTTCAAGAATAAGAGTTATTTGTTGTGAAACTGTGTATAAAGTCTTTGATGGAAAGTGTTTTAGCAGCCTGTTCTTTTCGGGCGTGTAATATTTATTCTTGAGTTTAAAGACTTTCTATAATTGTTATTTTATGTTTGAATTTAAACCTTTCAATGATTATTAATTTTTATGCTATAATTTGAAGACTTTCTATAATTATTATTTTATGCTAAAATTTGAAGGAGATGCATTTAATCATTATTTTTATAATAATAATTATAATCTGATTACAGCTCCAAGTGAAGTGAAGTGCCGCAATGATTTGTTTTTCTGGAGCAGAATTCAGAAATATGATTTACAATTGCTTATTGTATTATTCACTTTATTTATATTTATGTTCACAGAAGCGTTGAACTACCAGATCGGAATACCTCAAGCGTTGAACCAATAGTAGTTTTGTCAATTTAATGTAAAATTGAAAGGCTAGATTTTATATACATTATGTATATATGTATAAAACCACCTACAATAATTACCGAATGTCAAGATTTATTGTTTCAAGGTCTTTATATTGTTAAAATTGAATATATATCGGTGTTACAACGTACATATTAACTTTAATAATATTGATATATATTGTTTTTAATGTTGTGTGTGCCGGGAGGCGACACATTGTCGGATGGCCGAATGTCATGATTTCCAAAATATTATTCTAAAATTGTTTAAAATATTAGTTTGGTAAATCTATTTAAGAATTATAAAACATTGTTAGCTATTTAAATGAAGATATTTGTGATGATTCTAGAAAAGAATAAAAGTCACATCCGGCACGCCGCCGCCATCTTGTTGTTTACGCTTATGCGGTGATATAAAGAGAATGAGGTGGCTGTGCCGGAGAGTCCTCTTTAAGCCTTCGAACGGTGAAGTCATAGTCGTGAAATAGTGATACCGTGTTAAAAAGTATAATTGTGGTTAGGATAGACTAAAGTGATAGCATATAGTGCAGTTTTATATTACGAAATTATTTTTTTTCGCTGCAACCATTAGAGCTGGCAAACCACAACTGTTTTGACGTTATTGTTGACCAATGATGCCTCAAATACTATAGACAATGGTTCCTAAAACCAACGCATTTTTTTTTAAAACACGATTGTCCTAGGTACAACTATGTCCAAGGTACAACAGGTTCCCCTACTTCTATTTCTTACTTAGTTTTACTTAATTACTCAACTATTTCTTATGTATTCTATATACTATATACCTTTGTGTATTTTGTATACTGTAATAGACGTTTGTGAATAAAATTCCTTAATTACATAAATGAATATTCTTTTATTTTGGTTTATAAATAGCTTGCAGTTGAATAATAAAATACCAAAGAAAGATGTGTGTAAACTATGTTTAATATTCATTATTTTATGTATTCTATTATATTACGTAGGTATTATTTTAAAATAACAGTATGTGCACAGTTAAATATACACTACATTTCTAGAGAATTAATTTATATGGAAACAAATGTAAAAAGCCTTAGCAAGGTTGTATTATGTACCACAAGTTCAGTATTGCCTTTTATGTCCTTTACTATGTTCAGAGGCATTTTATTGCATGTACGAGGTACGAACATGACTAGTTTGGAACTGTACAATGTACTTGTACCGTCAGCATCAAAAGTACCTAATCACGTAAGTAATCGTAAGTAATCGTATTTGATGTGTCAAACTAGGATCACATTTAAAAATGTTAAAGGAAAAGGATAAGTAAATTGAAAATAAATTGTTGCAACAAAAACAATTACCAGACGAGATTTAAAAAAACCTCATAATCACTAAAACAGCATTTTATTTTTAAAATATAATTGAGAAGCAAACACTCCCTTTATATTAGTTACATTATAAAATCAAGATTTCTACATTTATAAATTTTTAATCAGTTAATTCAATCTTTTAATAATAATCTTTTATTAATTTTATGTATTTTATATGTAAATGTACATTTTGTAAATACTGTATAGTCGTAAGTTTGTTTGTGAATCTTTTATTCAAATCTTTGAATAAAATATAATTGTGAGTGTATAATGAATGTAACTGTTCCTGGCAATTTAACTGGCTCTATTCATTTAATTTCAACGACTTATTTGATTAGCCAAGCTATCTATAGTTCGCTTGCTACGGTCAACAGATAGCTCCACTATTTCAGTATATATTGTAGATACTGCGTAAGCCGTAATAAGAATAATGTAGAATATAATTCTTGCTATTTTTTCTAATTGATATATATAGATCACAAATATTTGAATTAATATTAAAATATTTTGAATCTATTTATATCGTATTCAAAGGTCCTATACTAAAGTATGCTTCCGAAAAACAAGTGACCGAATAGAATCTTTCTTCCGGTAGTTCTTGTTTTTTTTTTACCTAAATCCTACTTTGTAATTACCGCAATTTCGACAACAATGCTAGACACGGTTCACATACAGGTACTACGCAATTAAATATTCATTACCCGCCAACGCCCGCGGTTGTGGACATTTTCTGTCATTATGACAAGACAGAGAGAATTTAGGAATAAATGTCGCACTCGACACGGAACCAATCCCGATTTGGATTCAACGACATTTTTAGTAAAGTGAATGATTCGTCAAGTCACAAAAATACTAATAAATTCAATTGTTTTTTTATTGTCTAGCATACTTTACTATACATGGAATCTGATCTACATAATGTACAAAATAATGTTAACTCTAACTTAAGTTATCACAGATTATTCCAAAACGTACTCAATAGTACATATATTTTAGTGACTAAGTTATAAGAAAATAGCGCAAACAACACCATTATAAGATAACCGAAAAATTCCCACGCTTAGTTTGACGCAAAATATATGCTAATTGAGACTACAATAGATAATATCTAATTATTAACGTAATAAGCACCGTACACTCATAATCAAACACAATTACATTGGATTGGTACTTTTTATTAGGTAAGGTATTGTATTCGGGAGCAATTGATTGGTAATCAACTTTTGTATCGATCGTCAGTACCAACTCAGTAAGCACGAATTTTTTGGGGATTAGCACCAGTTATTTACGCTATCGAAATTTTATCGAACAAGTTGAAAAACTGAAAGAATATACCTGAAGGGCGTCGACCTAATTATTTTATAATACTTACTTAAATGTAACAATTATTATTAAAAAATATTATTACAGAAAATTGTAATATGAAAAAAGAAAGAGAGAACATTCAAAAAAAACATGAAAACTATTTCAGACGTAGGTAAGTAATCTAATTTTGTAATGATACTTTTTTGTAAATCATCTCTTTGTAAAAAATACTGTGAAATCGAATGATCAGAATATTTTTTTACAAACAAAATTCAAAATATTTTTTTAATAAACATGACAGTTTTCAGTCTGAGTAAGAAAACATTCAAACTGGTGCTAAAATACTCTTTAGTGAGTGACTGGGCCGATGCGTAATTGTTTTTAAAGTATGTCGTGTGAAAAGAAAAGATGAAGTCATGATTGGAAATGTCTGACTCAGTAGTTTCTTCTGATTTAATTATATTTCGAGTTACGCCCTGAAATCTCTACAATCTGTAACCAAAGCTTACGAAACTTCAAATATTTCCACGCTTTTTACTCTGTGCTATAAAAAAACATTTTACGGATTTGAGAAATAATACCTACATTATAAGTACTTACTTAAACATTTTTTTCCCATAATGCTTCGGCTACATTAGCGGGCGAATATTCGTATCGTGTTGGCGCGACAAAAACTTCGTGTTCGGGTATAGGCGATCTTCTTGTCTAAATACTACGCGATGACACGATGTACCCGGCCACATACATCGCGTTAACAATATTCGCTGTAGCCCGCTAATGTGGCCCCGTATTGTTTTTTTTTATAAAATAATTAGTTAAAACAGGGCTCTAATCATTTCAAGTCACATTTTGTTATTATATATGTATAAGAAGTACCAACATACTAACGTACATTGAAAACGAATCTAAAGTGGTTCTATAAAACAAAAGAACATAATTCAAAATGACTTCTAAACTCAAATAAAACTAAACACAGCTTCCTACCGGCGACAATTGACGAGCGGAGGCTTCGCAGGAGTTCAACGACCCCGACGACCGCTTCCCCTAATTATCCTGCCTTGCCTACAGCCTAGAGGCTCCATTGCGGTTAGGATTTACATTAAAAACGGTAGGAAACATGCCTTTTGATTTTGCTCTTGCGTAAGATCGACGTGATATTTTCAAATGGTTGTCATAATTTGAATTCAGAACGTTTTTGGTAGATTGACAGCGGAATACGTTCCGAAGAAGCTTATTGGCATTTGTTTTTTTTTTGCGTTTCGCAACTTGGCAAAGGTAGGAGGTATCATTCTACCGCACTATTTCACTTATTTTTATCTGTATGCTGAATACAGATAAAAATCTCTTATATTACCTGTTGAGTCTGTAGAGGTCTGCATGTAGACACTCGAGTTAACGTTAATGGTGTCATTGTATCAGATGGCTTGGTAAGCTCAGTTTGTCTTAAATCAACGGCCGCCAAGTTACGTTCGTATTTATATAACGGGATTTCACTATAAAATATAATAAGCCTTGCATTTATATATTTTTCTGATTTAAATTCTGTTTTATCATTAATCTTAAAAGCTTACAATTTGTAAGTATTTTAGACCCAGGTTTTTAACAGTGTATGTTATCATATTGCATGTCGATATTTTAAATTATTTTTTTTGGCTTTAAAACCTCATAGCGCTAAAACCAGTACTCATAAAAATATTATATAATAAGGTGATTATTTTATGAATAACACGCAAAATGTAAATGAAATTGCAATTCACTTAATAAATAATAATTGGAAGTGCAATATGCAAGTTAATAAAACTTGTTTAGAAGTAAAACTAATTTAGTTTACGGTACATTTAAAAAAAATGGCTTCCTTATGTACTCTGTGGTACTTGTTGAAGTTATAAGTAGCCACTCCCAACTCCAACGTGCATGTGAGGATACGATACAGGATAAATAAATAAATAATAATCTATCCTGTGATTGTCATACTTTGATAAGAAATCTACTGATGTTCATCGTTTTTGAGTTGAGATTCTCAAAGCATCTAAACTTTTGACAGCTTAGCTGTCATTGGGCTTGATCAACACTCATGAAATCATAACTGGGCTATTCAAAGCTGCTGTCATTAAGACAACCGTATTGTTTGACGACAGTAGTGTAAATGTCAATCGTGACAGTGTTATAGCGATTAGTATATTACGTTGACCGCATTTTAGGAATCTTGGTTTGTTGGAACTGCGTCTGCGTGGTGGGTCTACCAGCTTTTATAAAGTCACCGGCTGAGTTTGCAGTACGATGATGAAAACTGTGATTAGCAAAATTATTTATAATTTGTTTATAGATGATTATATTTGACGTGAAAAACACTTAGTTACTCCAATGACAGTGTTTTTCACATCAAAAGAAAATAGACCAATTGTTTTATTTTATTTTCGGGACTAAAGTAACTCAGTGAGTACAACGTAGGTAAGTACTTATTTAATGGCAATAAGATGTCTGAAAAGATATTGCAATTTTATGTGGCACTAAAATTATTTGTGCGTGATCATTGAAAAGACAAACTTTAAAAAAGTAAGTAGATTATCATTTTCTAAGCTTGGCATAGCTAAATAGATTTTTCTCTACCTTTGATTAATTTAGATTTCTTTGTAAGTTTTTATCTTAAATAACATAAAAACAAAAGACGTCGAAATTTAAATATGAACATGACATTCAAGATTCAACACTCGTTCAGGATGTTTAAATTGGATTAAATTTCATTGTTTCCTAACAGTAATAATGTTATGCGATGCGATGTACCTACCGGGTGTCTAGTCTAGTAATAAATTAGTGAAAGGTTTCTTGTAAACTGCGATTTATGGCTATCGCCGCAGCCAATTCAAAAAGCAATTAAAGGATGCTAATAGAGGTTCATAGTTTATGATATCTACTTTGAAATCAAGATGGAGATAGCTCGGCTGTAGACATTTTGTCATAAAGCATTTCGAAAGCACGCCGATCAGAACAGATCCATTAGACGAACAAACACCTTCCATGCTTATTATTTTGGACAATGCTCAAATAAAATTAGCTGCAAAATTATGCAATATCCGCTAAGGAATTATAGAGGCCATCACTCAACAATCATCAGCGGACAAAAGGGCCGAAACAGTTACACTCCGTGTTGCAACCCAACAGAATAAGACCGTGTCATTATAGAGCAACAAATGTAAGATGGCCTCTCTCGGCCCGAAGAAACCATCCATTTAGCACAATGAGGGGTAAATAGGTGATATTTCAGAGGTCTCCATCAACTGGACGAAAACGAATCTCAAGCATTTGTGGTGGCCGCGTAGTTTCTCCCAATTACACCGTCTCTAGGCCGCGATTGGCTGCTTCTCGAAGAATCCGGCTTGTCGTGACTGTGATAAAAAAAAACTGACGCAAATTGCCGATACGCCTCGTGCACACAATTTCATGGCCCGACTTCTAAAGAACAGTCTAGATTCGTCATATTTCCAACAATGCCCGAACACACGAATCTGGCGTATATTAAATTAATTAATTGCTCCGAATCCAGCTAATGACTGTTTGATGCGTGTCGAAAACATTTGAGGCTGCGCGGGGTTTTATTCAATGGTTTGTAATTGGCATTTTTTGTCGGCATTTATCAATGGCGTGACTCGGAACAGTTGGAGGGCGAAGGCGTTATGGCACTGACAGTGATCTTGGAGCATTAGTCTCGTCGAAAGGTTACGAGAACGGGACTAGCCCGGCGCCGCCGCGCTGGCCCGCCTTCCGATAACTCTTCCATTTTCTTTTATGAGTGCTCTTTGATTTATTCCTTTGATTTCGTAGAGTGCAGTGCCTAGTTTTTTTTTCAAGTTCAATCAACTCTGCTGCCGCGAACAAAGTGATGAGATTGTCAAGTCATCACATCGCACTGTTTGATTTGTCGCGGACCACGATTACTTTTCACGGTTTTTAGGGTTGTCGCATCTTGCTTTTACAACGTAAATATATCATGATACCAGACATTACGTAACCACATTATTAAATAGTTCTGTAATGCAAACGTTGTGTCATTGCATGCCTACCAAAAATAAACATTATTGTTTGCTTTATGAATACCACCTTCATTGGACTGTATTGTAACCTTCAGATTTTCCAGTAACATATAAGATAAAAGTTATTTTAAATAGTTCACTGCCAAACATGGCGGCAGTTTAATGGCCTGACAGCTGTCAAAGGTTAAAGTCACTTAAACTTTGACAGCGATAATTTGAGCTCAAAAACGTTCAACATTAGCCAGTTTTCTATAGAAACATTATAATCAAACATGAACGTTATGCAATAAATAATTTTCTATCGATATTTCTTATTCTTTAATTATATCAGTATATTATTTAAGTATGCCAGTCTTCTAGCACCCATAACACAAGCTCTGCTTAGCTTGGGGCTAGATGATGTTGTGTGGATTGTCCAGCATTATTTATTTATTTATATTTTTCTATTATTTATCTAGCTTTTAATAAAGTAACAACCCTAAAGCAGTGGTCGTGTTGCCGATGCTTATCTCCGGCGATTCGTTCCGGACGGGGACCGGCGCGTGACGGACACAGACCATACACAACTAGACGTAGATTTAGAACATTATATTCTAGTTTTAATATAACTTAACGCTAACAGACTTCAATAGTTTTAATATAAATTACTGCTTTAAAAAATGAGAACTCAATTAGCCAGTATATTTATTTATTACGCGATTTAGCCAAACATACTCATATATCAATCATTCACTTTGAATGATAGATTGGGAAATGGTCCCATATTTTGATATAGATCTCACTCTTCTTCTTCTTCTTCCTGCCCTTATCCCACTAGGTGGGGTCGGCACAACATGTTCTCTTCTTCCATTCTCCTCTATCATCCGTCATCTCAGTATTCACTCCTTTCACATCCATATCATTTTTCACACAATCCATCCATCTTTTCTTAGGCCTACCTCTTCCTCTATATCCATCCACATTTATACCTTGCACTCTTTTCGTCACATGACATTCTATTCTTCTCATAACATGTCCATACCACGCCAACCTGTTGCTCCTCATTTTTTAGTCACTGGAGCTACTTTCATACTTCCTCTTATGTACTCATTTCTAATTTTGTCCATTCTTGTTACTCCACACATCCATCTTAACATTCTCATCTCTGTAGCATGCACTCTTTTTTCATCCGTCACTTTCGCCGCCCAGCACTCAGATCCATACACCACTACTTTTTGATTTCAACTTAAAAATGTGTACTTCGATAAATACACATTTTGAAGTTGAACTCAATTTAACGATATATCAGCTTTTTTGAGTTATTTAAAAAAAAATTGTACCTACCCATTTTTGCTTTCGTTACTAAATAAGTATTTAGGGTTACTTATCAATTATCAATAACGAAAGATTTAAGCAGATTTTACTCACTTTTGTAATACATTTTTTTTATGCATTATAGGCAAACGCTTGGCCGCAATCACATCTGATGATAAATGATCACATACTAAATAAGAAATCTTGAGACATCTTGTGTATTTGCCTTATATCCTCCTTTCTACCTCTGTCGAATGACTCGATAAGACTGAATAGACTAAGTAGAGACCTAATGAGGCATTGACCCCGACATTAGAAATTCTAAGTTCAAAGTTTCAATGAAGACATGATTCACAAGGTCAATATAAAATAAACTACATACATACTTACATATAATGAATAGGTAAAATCCAATGTACCTATTATACTTATGTATGTACATAGTTACATACGTTGCTAAGAATCACTTACTATTTATAGAGACTATCTACGTCTGTACGCGATTTCTGAACGATATTATATATTTTAGTGTAATCATGTTTTCATGATATAAAATCTCTGCTAAGCACTTAAAAAAATACCAGGATTTTATAACATAAACTTTTGGGTTTGTTGTATGATCTACCTTTCGTAAAAGAACGTGTATAGAAAGAAATGGATATCACAAAAAATTGGGACCATCAGTATGTTCCAACAAAAAAACTGCTTTTTATTAGAAAATATTGTTTATATATTTATTTTTTAAACTCTCTATTATGTACTTTAAGTTACAGTTTATTTATATATTTGTTTCATTCAATTTAAAGCTTTTATGTTCACATTTGTAAATAAGATTGAAATTGAATTTGATAGTTCAGAATTCGCTGTCTTCTTAAAATAGGTTAGGATAAAGAAAGATATTATCAATAACCCGATAGAATTCTAGCTTTAGCTGAAGTATTTAGTTAGCAATGTCAATAAAATATGTTATTTTATTGGCATTTCTAATGAAACCCATCAAATTATAATCACTATTTTGTTGCTAACGTCTTCGGCCATGTTGATTCCGGGGTTTTGTTAATCGGTCCTGAACACGACATAATCAATTTGATACGATTCAGAATCGATTTTCATATTTTTATCGATTTTGAATCTATTTTTAATATTTATTGGTTTTTATATTGAAATTGGATTTAGTGATCCTATGAATCATAGTGTATGATGGTTAGAGTTATTCAGGAGGCAAGTGTGTTTCTAGATTTGGTTAGCCAACACTTTGTAAACGTTTAAATATATTTTATCACTTCAACGTAATAGAAATATCGAAGGAAACGTGCAAACATAAACTCGCACTGAAAGGTTTTTTTGATAAGAAATTACGATTCCATGAAACACGATGGAAATATCAAAAACGAAATGCAAAAGAACAATGACCCAGATCCATTGAAGATAACCATCGAAGTTGACGTAGGTATGTGTGGAATCGATAACAAGAGGTGTATGTACACGCACGCACTTGCAAACGTTATCGAACTAATATTTACTCAGTCGCAGCAACACGCGAAACTGCGACCGTGTGAACCCGCCCGACGCGACCGGCCTGCTATTACTCATGCTACTTCTCGAAAAAGGGCAAGACTATACAGTGAATTCAAGAAAAGATTACAACACAATCAAAGAGTATAACCGCCGTACGTAACGTACCTATTCAATCGACAGCAGCTGCATTGGAACGGAACGGCAGATGCGCGCGAGCAAGCCGACGACGCTGCCAAGGAACCGGCAAAAAACCAGCGACCCGTTCTGAGACTCTTGAGATATTTTCTCGAGAATATAATGGAAAACTCACCGAATGCTCTTGATGGTGAACAGAGAAGCAGCGCCGGCGCACTCACTAACAGCACACGTGCACGAACGGCGCGGCCGCGCACCTGTCGCGGAATGACTGGCCATTTCCATATTTGATAGTTTGTGAGCACCGGCGAGGCGCTAGCGCAGACCGACGCGCCGAGGTGGACTGACTGCCGCCGTCGCGCGCGCTACCTGCGCCCACCTGTCCCCTCCCCTCCACTCCACCAGGAACCGGATGGTGATCCAAAACAACAGCCAACAAAGGATGTGCCGCAAATGTTCGCGCCACCGACCACACCGGCCTGGACGCGGGTCCCCAGGGAGCGCGACCCGAGACACCTGACTCACGCGCCGAAACCATCCTTCCGACAATTGATAAACGACACACCGCCCACACAATGTACCTTCTTGTTCTCATAACTGAAGTAGGTACCACATCGCAACAATGACGTTGAGCATGCAAATTCAGTTATCGATAATGAGCACAAAGCTATCGATTCAGGTAACGCTCTGTCACCTGCTGAATGCGCTCGATCGGAAAGTGATTGCTCAACTAATTGTCGGAGTACTTGTAAATACAAACAATGGTTGTGGACATCCGAGGCCGGCTTGTCCATTTTTCAAACACCGATTCGGTTTCGTCGTAATTTATTTACAAATGGGTTCCTGTGTTATTTGTAAACTGTCGGACGTGATACTCATCGCTTATCGGCTATCGTTTGATACGATAACGGAGTTGGCAGCTCCATAATTAAACTTATCGTGATTTGACCGGTCTAGTCCCCCGCAACTAACTTTTGAATAGACACAGGCTTTTCGTGCTTGTCTATTCCGTCATTATCTTATCTTTGTAGTTACAACTGACTGCCTTCGTTCAGACAGTTTGCTTACTTTGTTTTGTTTTGTTAACAGCATCTTTTCAATTTGTATTTGAAATAACATAGTCGCGTGAGTAAAGGCCGTAGGTATGTATTGTGATCAGCGATAAATCAGCACAAACTCTAAGCATCTCTTTATCTCAGTTCTGGGCTCATCGTAAACTCTTGAAATTGAATATAGCTAGCAGCTCGTGCAGATTCAATCGGTGCTGGTCACAGAAGATATAGCACACACGTTTTTAGAGTTTCACTTGGACATAAGAAAGAATAGAGTTCAGAAAGTGCCTTTGCTGACATAAGTCTATAATTGGTCTGAATCTTTGGCACGAACAAAATTTATGATTTATCACAAACGATCTACATAACTTTGTTATATTTTAATCCAAAGAACTGTAACAAAGTAGAGAAGATGTTCATTTGTTAGACAGTAAGTGGTACAGAGAGTCGTGGATCGCGATACCTACAACATAAAGTGCGCTTGCGTTGATAGCGACGTCATGGCGCCGACCGATAACAAAATGTACAAGCAACAGTTTTACGTTTTTCTTCAGCAAAACGCAATGCGATAACAAGTTTCCGATATGGGATATTGAAATAAAAAAGAATAAATGTTTTTAGCGTGATATTCTTATTTTTGACACATTAACTAAGTACCTTAGAGGCACTACATTTTATATTAGAATGAAATAGAATTGTCGTTGATGACATACTTAGGAAGTTCCTTAGAAAATTGTTTGTGCATCTTAACGTCAATGTGATATACGTACCTAAAATACAAAAAAATTGATTCGATCACAAGTTTATAAAATGCCGACCTAGATAAGCACATGACAAAATCCATTTTACCAATACTTTACTATAAGTACCGTTGAACCATAATATTATACATCTTTAAGATATACAAAGACATAAATTAAAGACCAATAGATCAATAGACTATGCCATCTATGAATATACAGGACAATTGTAATAGAATATTATCTAGTGAACTTGCTCGTAAATCATGACATTGGAAGTCATTACCAGAGCCTGGCGGATGGCGTCACATCCTGTACTAACCACAAAAACTGAATGGAACCTCCGCCCGATTGATGAGATGTCTCGGAAGGTATATAGGCATTCGCCTCGTATTACAGAAATACTATAAGAAGCAAAACGCAAAGCTATAAGAAGAGACAAGTAAATCGCAAAACTATAAGAAGAGTCTGACTTTCTGTATTTTTAGGATTAATCAATACTTTAAGAAGAGACCGACTTTCTGTATTTTTTGGATTAATTTTTTTGTATTATATTTTGCATATTTTAATTCTGTACCTTTATTTTTATGAGTTATTGTATCCAATTATGTTTTATTTTTGCATATTTTCATTTATTATTTTACTCGGTTTGAAAAACATAGTAGTAATAAAATATTATTAAATAAAATAATGTCACAATAATCATTTAGTCTTGGTTATAGCATAGCTTCCACTCATTAATTTTGATGTAATTATGTATTCTTTGAATTATTGGTTTCCATTGATGAATTGATTAAACTACTCATGTTGTAGTTTTATATCTGTTTTGTACTGCATTTTTATATAAATCAACCTTTTTCCAACTGACTTAAATAAGAACTTGAAGTTGAAGCTACATATATTCATTAAAGATAATATTTGTCTGAAGCTTGTTACTTATATTCATTCAGGATAACATTAGTGCGAAAATCTAAATATAAATAAACCATCTGTATTTTCAATGTTTTGTTTTATACTGTTTGTTTTGTATGTAAATTTCTGGAAATAAAAGTTTTTTTATTTACTTATTTCAATACTGGCTTTTAATTATCACAGTTTGTTTTTATGGTGATCAGTTTTGTGTCTTTACGAAGAATGCGTGATTGTACAAATATAATACGTTAGTTCCCATATTATGATAGAATTGAATAGACAACGTATCTCTGGCATAAACTATCAAGTTTTTATTGAACCACTTCAACAATGAATCTTTGTTTTCTCAAAGATGTATGTGACGGTTCCCACGAAAGTATCACATATGATTTGGTGGTGTTGACAACGTCTTGGTGAAACCTATGACAGCTTTAAAGCTTAGACAACTTTAGAGATGTTATTTTTTGCATTCTTTGTAAATCGGTCTGCTCTTTTTCTACCTATTGTATCACCCTTATTTGGGTTACTTGAAATTAAAATAGTCAAATAAATACAAAATATCAGGCAATGTTTAACATGCATAATGATGACAATAAATAAATAAGTCATGATGCGGTCAGTGTAGCGCGTTTGCTAAATCTTCATTACTTTTAGATTGTTTGCAAGATGGTCTGAGGTCCTAGCTTTAAACAAGCTGTGTATCTTGAGTCTTTGAATCATACAGGCAGGTGAGCAAGGTTCTAAAAGGGCTTGCTACTTTGCATTATTGGTTGGCAATGCCATGACATTTTTTAAATACCAAATCAATTAGTATCCTGTTTTTCAACTACATTGACCTTACAGTATTAGACCTAGTCACCTGCTTCAGTTGAGGAATAATCTACATAATATGTTAATAAATAGAACTTTACATCTAATTTAAATGATTTATCGTCAGGAGACACTTTTTACTCTTGCCCTGATGCAAAAAACTTTGCTGTGTCTGTGTTTTAATATGGAGTAGGCTTGGCCAAACCCTTTGAAACCTAGTAAGCCTAAAAAAGGATTTTTTCAAGATGTTATCCATCGTTTGAAAGCTCATTAAAATTACCTAGTAGAAAAATCTACAAAACAAAAGGTGATCGATGACATAAAGGCAAAAGAAAACAGTTTGTTGAAAGATGGGTATAAAATTGAAATGAGAAAAATAAACAAAAATTTCGATTTCTGTGCGTACATCAATTGAGCATGAACATGGATATCCTTACACAAGTTCTATTCAGTTGCTTGCGTGTTGCATAAAAGGTATCCAACACCGGTCGCAGATGTTACGGCGATCCACAAGGAACATTTGTACTGGCCGACAGAAAAAGGTGTAAGGAACGAAGTCCCCCTATTGATGGCTCTTAGACTGATGAAGGCACTTTTTAGATGAGTAAAAACATTTATTTTATAAGAAAGTTCCGACTATATACGTACTTATTGACAGGACCATTAAGTTATATAGTAACTTGATTTCAGTAAACCCTCATGCACTAATAAGGCCAAATAGAACTACTGCTGTCAAAGGTTCAGGTGCTGTGCTGACCGTCGGGAATTTTAGCTCAAAGATGTTCAACACAAGCTTCATCATTTATTGGGCTTTTTTTTAAAGTATACTCATATTCGGAGTTAGGTAATCTAAATTGAGCTTAGTGTATCTTAGCTTAAAGATAATAGACTTTAGTACTTAAGATTAAAACAAAATTAAAGTGCATACGCAAAAGAATGAAAACCAATTTTAACTTTTAAACTACTCTTAAAAAATAACCCTAGCTCTAACCAGGCCGTAATTCAAAATACATACGTCATTTGTCAAACATGTGTCAAATTTATTAAACTTAACATAACCGTCCTTCACCTTATTCAATAAAAAGTGTTCAAAGATTCGGTAAACGCAAATGGCAGCGCTAAAAAACGAGGATGTCCATTGTACCCCGCGGCAGAGACATCTGCCAAGGCAGCTGGCGGCGCACGCGCCGGTCTCTGTCAGGCTTCTGCACAAAACAACATACATATACACTGAGACATACTCTGAACTTTGGGTCCTAATGTTTTAACGTACACATCGCTAATATTTTAGTACAATTTAAGTAATTAAGTAAAAGATAATTAAGGTTTTGTTAGAATGTACATCTGTGTTTTTGGAAAAAATTGTGTTAACCTGTGTTCTTTTTGGCAAAAAAAAATATTCTTATATATCCTTCCTTACCTCTCAAAAGTCCTTGAACGCCTTATACACCAACAATTAAGTTCATTTCTTTCTAAAAACTCTTTACTCAACCCTCTCCAATCGGGCTTTCGTTCAGGTCATAGTACCGTGACCGCTTTGGTTAAAATAACAGATGATATTCGTTCCGGAATGGATTGTGGAAAAATAACCGTATTAAGTCTCCTTGACTTTAGCAGTGCCTTCAATAACGTCGATTTTGACCTGCTACTGGGTGTGCTAAGCTCTCTTAACATATCTCCAACGGCTATTCACTGGTTTCGCAGTTACTTATTCGGACGCCGGCAACGCATTCGTTTTGAAGATTCTTACTCTTCGTGGTGCAACCTGTCTGCAGGCGTCCCTCAAGGCGGCGTCTTATCTCCTCTTCTTTTTACTATTTTTATTCACTCTATTTCACTAACTCTAACTTCTTCCTACCACCTGTATGCAGATGACTTTCAAATTTACTGTCAAACGACTCCAGAAAATGTCAATGGAGCTATCAGTCTGCTCAACAGTGATTTGAACCGTGTTTGTGACTGGAGCAAATCTTTTGGACTTACCGTTAACCCCAAGAAAACGCAAGTAATCTTATTGGGCAGTAGAAAACAAATTCCTAAAATAAACATCTTACAACTACCACCCATAATATTTGATGGAACACCAATCGAAATCAGTCAGACAGTTAAAAATCTGGGTATTACTATTGACTCAAACTTAACCTGGGAACCTTGGATTGGTGAACTTGGTCGTAGGATGTTTGCGTCATCCGGATCATTGCGTAGACTTCGTAATTTCTTACCTACCGCTACCAAAGTTATGCTTGCTCAATCACTCTTGCTCCCTATACTAGACTACGCAGACGCCAGCTATTTGGATCTCTCCGAAGTGTTGCTTAATAAACTTGAACGCTTACAAAACTTATGCATTCGATTCATATTTGGCCTGCGCAAGTATGACCATGTTTCGGAATTTCGCGCTAAGCTCAAGTGGCTCCCCATTCGCTATCGCCGGAATGCTCATATTCTGTCCCTTCTCTATAATATTCTTTTTAATCCCTCCTATCCACCTTATCTCAAAGAGCGTTTTGAGTTTTTACACAAAGCTAATGATCGATGTCTCCGTTCCTCTGATACTCTGCAGCTTATAACTCCTGTGCATAGTTCTGAAATGTATGGTAAGTCGTTTACCATACAAGCTGTAAGGTTATGGAATTCTCTACCTCTGTCTATTCGCCTATCTAAATCTTCTAGTATTTTTAAATCTAAGGTATATAATCATTTCCTTTCCTTGTCTTCTACGTAGGTTACTATAATTTCCTCTAACTCGAATATGTATATATTTTATGTATTATCGTATTGTATAAAAATATGTATTTATGTGTATTATATATATGTATTATTTTAATAAGTATTTATTTGTATAATTTTTTTTTTTATATATATGTGTGTAAATTATAAGTCCATAAAACAAACTCGTACCTCTTATTAAATTTAACAATGTACACTGCCGTCTTACTATTCTTTAATTCCTGTCCATCCAAAGGTTGTCTGGAAGAGATCGCTTTTAGCGATAAGGCCGCCCATTGTACCTATAAGTTCTGTGTAATTTTTTTTTGTTTTCTGCATTGTATTTTTCTTATTTGTGTGTACAATAAAGTTGTTATCTATCTATCTATCTATCTATCTATCTATCTATCTATCTATCTATCTATCTTATTCTTATTCTAATGTCATGAGTGTATCAGTTACTCGTATCCTATAGTGACTCGAGCCAACTACGTAAAGCTAAAATAAAGTTAAAATATAATTGTATGTACTTTGAGACTGATTCTACCTATGTACAAAAATGGTGAAAACGAATAAGCAACATCATTGCATCGGACTTTACAGAAAACTTCTTCTAAAATAGACATAACTTATTAGATATAGTAGGTTCTTTTTTTCATTACATCACAAGGATCGTTTAGATGTAATGGATATAATGATTCTAAGTGTCAGTTCTAACCAAGCTTAGAAGAACGGTCATGAAACTTGAGCTTAATACTTCTCTACCATTAACATAGTGAATTTAAAGGTACTGTAAAGTTTGCCTGAAATTATCTTCAAGTTCAGATATAATGTTTTAAATAACCATTTTAATTGCTTATAAACCACAGTCAGTAGCCATCTAACCATTAGACAAGCAAGTTATCAAACAAGTACTATTAACTTAAACATCAACATTGATATAAGCTTCAAATTACTGTGCCAACAGGCACGGTAAACATAAAAATACAAACAGTAGAAACACTATCGACTTGTATTGCAAACAATCCTTAATTTGCACGCGCCTCCACAGCGATCACATGTAAAAGTGGTCTGAAGATACAGTACAAATGAATTGGTCAATATAGTGAAATTGAGGCTTGTTAGAAGTCCTTATATATTGTGGCAACCTGAGGAATAATTTTTGTAGTCATGATCCTTGCTTCATTGAGAAATGTACAGTCTCCTTTGAGAGGCACTTTATGGACTCCTTCTTATTCAAGAGCTACGCTCTTGTCCGCGTAATGAATGCAAGTCACGCCATTTATTTCTTTCCAGGGCAGGCTCCCTATACGACACGAGGGCAACCTTCATCTTCATCCTCGGCCTTTCTCTTCTTCTCTTACCTTCTACCTTTCCTTCTATGATGTTATTGATGAGGTTGTCGTGTCGTATAAGATGGCCAATCATCTTCCCCCTTCTGTTCACAACCATTTCGTCTATAACCTACTAAGGACTCCATTCATCACTCAAAATGGTCGCGACTGCTGTTCTTGCAAAGTACAAGTTTGTCTGTAAATGTCTCTACTGCTTGCTACGTACCCCGTGACAGTAAGTAGGTGAATGATCTCTTCATGGGCGGTGCGCAGGCTTAATTGCAAGTGCTGCGTGCGCTATGCCGGCCTCCTGGCGAACCAACTGTGAACGTATGCTCTTTCGATTATGCTTTGACGCTTCATGGCTTGTTCCTAAGCTTTATTAAGACTTTTTCGGTTCCTGAGGCAGTATCCGAGCCGCTCAAAACCTGCCAGATTTCAAACCACGTTCAGTTTCTTTGTATCTCATCGGTATTATGTGGTATCACTGGTGGACTGATGTGACTGAGCTGCATTAAATCCTATCAATAATAACGTCAGTCACGTCAGTTTTAAAATGCCATAGAATACCGATGAGTTACTATAGAAACTGAACGTGATTTAAAACCTGCTGGTTTTGAGAGACTAGGATACGGCCTCAGGTTGTTAAAAGTATTTAGATACAATATCATTCGACTATTTTGGTTTCAGTGCGTGATTGCCTCTTATAAACCTGCGGAGGTCCACAGCCTAATAAAGATGGCACCTAACTTAGAATTGTTTCAATGCTCACCAAGAATAAAAATTTGTCTCGTTGTAAAACATAAATATTTATTCTGTGTGCACTTATTTACAAATAAAGAGTATTCTAGCAGCAATCGTTTGCAAGCTTTGACTTGAGACTTGACTTTATTGAGACTAGATGGCGCTATGTGCAAACCCAATGTGTAAAAAAACTAGGAAGACAACTAAACAAGGACTTTAAATGACTTTTCCTAAAGTTTAATTCGCTTTGCGTATTTACCTGAGTAAGATAATGATCTATATAAGTTGAACGCACTCGTTGCTCTCAATCTCCTTCGTGCGGTAATTAATATTATTTAGACTTAACAATTCAGCTCGTACTTGATTGTGAGGCTTTAATTAAACCATTCATTAGTGTTGTAAGATCTCAATACATTTAGAAAGCTTGCTATTCGCTTCTGAATCAATACAAGCCTGCCTGTGTTGGTAATTAAATTACTTACTAACATTTGTATGAGTGACCTGCTAGGCTAAATATTTACTTTTTTTTTAGTAGTATGATTATTGGATTGGTATTATTACTAAATACATATTTTTGTGTTATTACAATAAAATACAAATCAGAGCAAATGTTTTTACAATATTTTATTATCTAATATGTGAAAAATACAAAAATGGGTGCCAAATGAAATTTCAACTGAGATTTGTTTTCGATTATTTTGCGAACGTTTCTCGGTTGAATTAATAAAGGATAAAAGTCGTTTTGTCCGTTGATCGAAGAATAGCGTGACATAATGATTCTCGAAACAATTCAACAATGGTTAAATCTGCTGAATCGACACCATCGAACAATCGCTGGTGAACGAACTCTGATGCAATGCTGGCGCATGCTTTATAAGTGACTTGAAGGAGGTGGCATTATTATACTACCTCTTTTAAAACTACAAGGTTTAAAAAAGGTTGCATTTGTATGCTACCTCTTTTTGAACTTGTTTTTAATCGTTATTTTCATAGACTTCTAAATATTATGTTCAGTATTTTTTATTAGACTGGTTGTATCTATGCTTCTGAAAAAAGGTAGGTGTATTCCAAAAGCTAGAAGTGAATTGTTCGCTAGTTTAAATAATTATAAAAATGGATCATAATTAATAGTAAAAAGTATAATATGACCACGCAAAAAATCTATGGAAAAATGTCCTAAAAAAAAGGAGGAAATTTTTCTATAGATTATCCTGTTATTCTTTAAACTCAAAATATAAGTAGATCTGCTTCGTCGACGCTACAATACCACAGTAGCCATAAAAACAGGTAAAAAAAAAACAAGTAAAATTCATAGAGTAACATTCCTACTGTTTTATTCTTCTTAGAAAATTTCAAGTTACCCAAATTTTTTTGCAGATTTCAAATCAAGTTCAGAATGATGGATGCTCTGAGAATTTTCGTGAATATTTTAATTTGCATTCAAACCTGTGTTTCTAGTTTCTTTTCTCACGTTTGTTTCACTTTACAGTAAATATTTATAGCATTTTCATAAGTACCTATACACAGTGTAAAAATATTACTTTTTCTAATTCAAATGCGGTTTTATTTTATACAATTATTTTTATCAACAGAAAAGGTACTAATAAATAACAAAAGTTGTGTAGTTTAACAAATTATGTTAAATTGTTTGGTTCTTTTTATACTTTCAAAGTTAAATAGATGCCTACTGATTTCCTTAGAAACTTCGCATTTCCAATTTTGTCAATGATGTTAACATAATATTTTAATATAACAATAGTTCTTAAATTTTACTACTTATCTACGTATGTACAATTAAAAAAAATGTAACAATTAAATCTAAAATATATTTATATTACTTCTCATGAAAATGGGTCTTTGAACCGTCGACCTAAGCCTGCAGCCTTTTAGTAATAAGGAGCTCACGATTTTTGTTTATTTGACGAAAACAAATAAGCATATACAAATAATGACAATTTTAAGGCGTGATTCATGATATTTATTCTGTGTCTGTTACTATGACGTACCTATTAGAAACTGCTGGATGCAAGTGGATCCCAGAACTTCCTATTCTGGAAAGAAGCCATCCCCGACCTCTTTTGGCCCTTATTGCAGGTTGTAGTAGTAAAAATTGCTCCTCAGAAGTAGGTACCTACTATAGTAGGTACCTACTTCTGAGGAGCAATTTTATAAATTTATAATTTTTTAGTAGTAGGTACTAGTGTCACAGAGCAAAGCGACTAACATTTGACTAACACTAGATAGACATGTAACAGAAGTGGAAATGAAACAGCTAAACATTTTAAAAATAATTACAATATTGTTTTGGAATACATTTTTTTTCATTTTGGGACTTAATAGATATGACAATGTGTGAAATGTCACTGGCTATTTACTTATTTGGGAGATGAAGCTCAAGTAAACAGGGAAACAAGTTTATTATTTAAAACACCGGCCTAATGAATGAATATAATGTGCCATAAAGTTAAGTACCTAATCGATAAGGGCATTACACACGAATTGAATTAGCGTCTCGTCCTGTGATCCTGGTTTCGGCAATTATAACACCAATTAGTTACTAATAAAAATCGCAAACGGCTTTTTAACTTTTTAGGGTTATCGTTTCTTTTTTTTGTTTTTTTTTTAGATTAAAATAGACTGCAGCGCGCTTTCTAAATATATAACAAGTTAAAGTATCATCATCGCAACTTGTTCGTTTGAATTCACAAAAGAAATTTAAAATTAATAAGTATTATCGCGTTAAAATTTAATTAGGATTTATTTCCAGTGAGCCAGTCAAATACAGATAAAATAAAGATAAATTAGGTTAAGAAAATCGAAATCTGAACGTTCATTCCTCATAAGATATGTTTATCTATAAAATACGGTATTCAATATTTCTAAAAACACAAAGGAAATAAAAACCACTGACAGAATTGGAATATTTTCTACTTGGTTAGCTGCGCAGGTGACAGCCCTAATATAACCTGAACAAAAACGGAGCGGCTGTCGTCACGAGTCGTTGAAAAACTGATTAAAATTTCAATCCGTGCCGAAACTTTAACCGTCAAAATGTAGCGTAAACGATATAAAAATCGTGCGGTCGATGCACTTCAAGTAACACGTAAAGATACCTACAGAAACTGTTCTTTCATTTATCTTAAAATTTTATACTTTAGGTAAACGTTAAGGTTTTGTTTTGTAGCTAAGTTTGAAGAGTAATATAGCGTGGTATGGGCATGTTACGCGGAGGGAAGAAAGCAATACAACAAGAAGAGTGTTAGATATGAATGTGGATGGATGTAGAAGTAGAGGTAGGCCAAAGAAAAGATGGATGGACTGTGTGAATGATGACATTGTGTAAAAAAGGTGTGAGCATTGAGATGACGTCTGATAGAGGAGAGTGGAAGAAGAAGACGTGTTGTACCGACCCCACATAATGTGGGACAAGGGTAGGAAGGTGAGGATCTGTGTCTAAGTTTGGGTAAGGCTGTGTGATAAGAGAGAGTTTTACAGAATATCTGACTGATAGATTTTATTAATCAAATGTTGAATAAAAACTATTTCATTTAACATTATGCCATTTAGTCCTAAACTTAACAGAGAATTTTGTTTAACTTAACAAACATGTTTGTCAAACAATACCTCTAAAACCACATGTTACAAAATAAAAATCAATTAAACTTTATTCAGTAAAATCACAAAGATCATTTATAATCTTTAACACTTATACTAAACTGTGTTGTTTGTCTGTTTAAAGCAAAATACACGTCACTTTTGTTCAAAATAATTTTGGAAGGTCAGCGTGTTGTGACTCAAAGTTTGGACTTTGTCACTATGACATAGAAAAACAAAATACGTATGCATGGCGCCAAAAAACAGCTGACACAGATATACTTAAATTACCTACTTTGACATTCCTAGATCAGCAGTACATATTTGACATAATTACTGAGAAAATGGTAGGTATAGCGGAATTACAGATAATGAATTAAAAAAAGTTTAATACTGAAACTGAAATACTCATTAGATTGGCTTTGTGCGGGGATCATTGTATAGCTGATTCTTATACCGATAAATAAATGATTTTGTCAATTGTTTCTGTATGTTACGTATATTTAGTAAATACTGTAATAGTAGAGTTTGTCAATGAATACATAAATTATTTTAAAGAACCATGATTATTGTATTTAGGTATCTTTTAACCTGGCCGCCTGGACACAACCTGTACTTTCCTACAAATTTACACTCTTTTGCATATATCTAAGTATGTAATATTTATAGCAACAAAGTCGTGGGTAAATTTCACTCGTACAATAATTAAACTTTTCTTAGTAATGAGCAATGTCTCGTGTATCGTAACGCCGACCGACGTCCGAACGGACAGTCTTGATTCTACATCGTACGATTCGGCTGATGTACCTACCTACTTATTGAAGAAAATAGGGAGTTATGGAAAAGTAGCCACATGTTCTGTCACTTTAAGTTATTTGTATGTTCTATATAATAAATGAATTGAATTATTATATCCTTCAAAAAGTACCACTTACGGAAAAATGACGCTTTATCAAGTTTTTAGCGTCAATCCTTGTGTAGTCGAAAAACGTTTTTGACGTGACAACGTCTTATAATTCGATAGAGCCGGCTGCACGCAAGAAAAAACATGACTCATGAGGCGTTTTGAGGCGTTCTGAGGCGTTCCATGAAGTGACGTTTTCACGTTCAACTATCGTCAGTAAACCGACTTTGCAGACAACCATTTTTTTTTAGCTTTAATAATCCTAAATAATACTAAATATTTTCCAGGCATATTTTATCGGGTATAATTTTTCTTTTTTTATCCGACTTTTTAATAACTATTGCAGACTAAAGTCTGCTTGCGAAAATATACAATAAGATACGCGATAAATATCTACCCGTGTAACATATATTTTGTTGATGAATCATTTTATTTCTCAAGTAACAGAATTTCCTAAAATCCGTGCAATATAGAACCAAGTATATAAATTGCTGGGATTCTTTGAAACCGTGTGGTTGTTAAGTCAGCAACAATTTCGACAGCTCAACATAAAACGCAAACTTGGGTAAAAATTAAGTAGAATAGAGTACACAAAGACTGGTAGAAATGTGACAATTAGCCACAAACCCCATTTAAAAAGGAAACTTAAAAGAATAAAATAAAAATACATAAGAACTTTATTAGGAAACCTGTTTTAAATTTAACTAGTTTTCTTACTTCTATAGCCCAGGACAGAGTGAACACGAGAAAAGGTAGGAGGCCTTTGCCCTGTAGTGGGACACGACAGGCTGATAAAAAAAACAAAATGTTTTCTTAATTCTGCAAAAGCCGTATCGTCCGAAGCTGAATCAGGGGTAAAGCAATTTGTCCAGAGAACCGTGTCAACAATGAAATAAAACTAACCTGCTCCATTAATTGGCCCGAGGTGTTGCAGTTCTCACGGTGTTGAGATATTCGGAGATGTGCATCAGTACAGTCCGGGAGTTGGGTAGCTGAAAAATTTGAATCCTGGACGTCTAATTGGGCAAGCCCTAATGAGTCGGTTTCAATATAAAAAATTGAATTTGAGTGTCAAAGATATAAATGTTTTAGTTATCTGTATTCATTATTTTAAGAATAAGAATAAGAATCATTTATTGTAAAACTGTGTATAAAGATCTTAAAATATAGGTGTTTCAACAGCCTACCCATTTCGGGCGTACAATATTTTAACTTAAATTTAATTATATTAATAAAAATTAATTAAAATTAATTAAATTTAATTAAAATTACTTTTAATTATATTATAATCACTATTATCTAATTACAGCCCAAAACTTAATAATTAACACTGAGTATTATAACTTAATAATTAACACTGAGTAGGTATCATAATATTCTTCTAAATTATAATGTAGGTACTTTATTAGCAAGCCATTTTTTTAGTCTATATTTAAATATGTTTCCGTTTGTTGTGTTTACGAATGAATCTTGAATAATTAATAGACACACACACCTCGAATCCTGAGATCGGTTAGAAAAACCAACGTATACATTCTGAAAGGGTAAACACATACTTATTTGAGGTGTAAATATAAGGCTGCTAGTTTCTAGGAAGTTTAGTAAAAACTATGCCTTCTTACCTCTAAAAATAAGCTATCAAACATAGTTATCTGATAATTCTGATATACAAGATAGCCAAATAACATGTTCGGTTTCCTTACTAGGTAAGCTTTATCCAGTAGGTATTCGTTTTTTATATTTGCTATCGTTTGCCTTCATGGTTAGTTCATAAGAAATAAAATAGCTATTACAATCTTCAATCTGAATCTAAATTCCTGTCCACCGGAAGAGCACGAATAAATCTAAGTACAACCATTTCAGATTCCCGACCAGTCCATTACCACCACGCGTAGTAACTTCTCATAAATCTACGTACTATTATCTACTAACTGTTTATCACTCTGTGGTATTGTTATACAAACTGTTAGGTAAGCTGTGCCTCAGGTTGGAATACCAGGGATCCGTTCCGCTCAGTGGCGACACCAAAAAACACCTTGGAATGCCCATTTACGCAATGGCTCAGCTCAGCCAGTGATTATTTCTCTAGGGCTGGCTGGAGGCTGTTGCTATGCTGACGAAGGAAATTACTCGTCAACAGAATCCTTGGTTTTTGTTGAATAGCTTATATATTTTCAGATCTAGTGATCTTTTCTTTCGCGGCTTTTTGTGCCATGTTCTGTGATTTTATTGATTTTTATTTAGTTGAGTGTAGAGCTAAGTAGAGTAATATTTTCTAGCATGATTTGAGATTTTCCCAGGCACTTTCCAAACGCATGGTATATTGCAGTGTCCCACGGTGGCGCACGTGAGCCAATCACAGTATTACTCGATGAGAACGCGATATTATATCCATATTATTACGCTTGATATACTTAGTTAGGTAACTTAAAGTTAGATCGATTCAGGTTGACGTGAATGCTTTAATTTTTTTTTTCTTTTTGACAAATAAATATTCTTGAAAATTTCACACATCACACTCTAGTTCCAAACTAAGCAACGGGAACCGGTTTCCTAATGTTTGGTGTAAAGGATAAAACTTCTATCTAGGCTTTTAAACATGTTTACAAATATTATCCTCCGATTAAAATGGTTCATGATTTTCATAGGATCATTTTCTTCGCCGTTTGAGCAAGTAATAGTAAATCATCTGATTCAATGGTGCATGCTAATTGGTTTAATTAGTTTTCAAACGATGGTAAAAGTCCAATCGTTCCAGTAAACGATTTAATTGTACCCAATCCTCCTCTACATTGTCTATATTCCTCAATATATACCTACCATATCATCAAGTTTTTTTACCAAAGTTAGGTCAGTATATGATTAGTAGGTAATCCTACTGTGGAAACTTTACAGTATCTCTAACACTAACCCAAAACAATTAATATTTGTTCTGTGTTTCGTGGTTTGTTATTAAATCAAAGAAACAATTATAGCCAGGTAACTTATTGCAACCCAAAGTCCTTCTCCATTACTTTAAGAAGAGGTTAGCAGAAGGACAATACGAAATACCTACTTACACCCAATTGCGGGACGTCAGTGCAGATCTTATTCCCACAATTCGTAAGTACTAGAATTATTATAATAAAGTTTGCGACACGGCCGTCCCAGGTTGCTGACTATGTGTATATAGCCTTATTTTTCCAGACACCGTTACAGAAGACGCAATGAAAATCGTGTTAACCAGCTATAAACGACAACGCATTAAAATTATATCAGCCATCATCACTTTTTAAGCTCTCAACACATTCTTTCAGCTCATTTCCCGCCACATACCGGCGTAATGGTGACCACCATCATTCATAGATCACAGGCGCACGCGGCCACAACATTCTTATCTAGGGGCTTACAGACGAGACAATTTGTTTATTACACATAACCTAATGATTATAACCGATCCCGTTGACTTGAGCTTAAAAATTGGCTGGTTAGAAGGACGATAATAAAAAATATATTTATGGACATTTCACACACACATCACACTATAGTCCCAAACTAAGCTTGTAGGTAAACAAAGCTTGTACCTACTATGGGAGCTAGACTGCTGATAGAATACTTATATGTATATATTTTTTTGTAAATACATAGATACGCAGTGACACACACGATGTGGATAACTTTTATAAAAGCAATTATTTTGCAATAAAAGGACACTTTCTTTTATTTCATGAACAAATTTTTTGACTGACTTTTGAACACAATCTTCGGTGTGAGTCAATGAAAATCAATTTTCTTGAGAATTCTGATATACATAAACATAATAAAATAAGCAATCATCAAAAAGCTTTTTCTTATAAAAAATAAGCTAACCTTTATTACCCTGGATTCGATGTTTCATTTCGCCTTTAAACCGATACTTAGGTATAAGTTACAACAAAAAAACTAAAAAAACAAATCGTCTGCAATATCCGCTGGTCTGCAAGCCCCGCGTACGATCACCCATTAAGCTGGAAGTGGTCAATCTGTCATCGACTATAGATCGATCACCTGGATACTGGATAGGAAAACTATAGATTGGCTTCATCATTGATGTCTCATTTCCACCGGTTTGTGTAGGTGTCATTGTCTTGTATTATTTTAAGATAGATAGATTAACGTTTTTTATTTGGCTTTTAAGTCAAAAGAGATGATAAAATACGTAACTTAAAAAACAAGGTAAGTACCTAAGTACCCTAGACATAACTCCAAAATCATATAATATGTGTTAAGTTTAGTCGAGTCTCTTTAAGATATTTATTATTTATTTATATCATAGTTAAAATATTACAAAAATAAGCCATACCTTGGGTACGCTTCCGATCGGAACTGATTTGGATCAATTAAGCTATCTATAGATCGTTTGCAACGGTCCGTAGATGGCTCAACTGTTTCTTATGTATTTTCTAGACATGTACATTTTGTATATACTTAAGTACTGTTACAGTCGTCGTAAGATTGTGAAAAATAATGTTCTGTTATAGGTACATATAACATAAGGAATAATTGTTTAGAAATTAATACCGTAATCAAAGTATATAATAATCTGAAATTCCCAACGACCGGAAACATTACATCAAGGCCAATTACTTACATAAAACGGACGGAGTAGAGGTATTCCAAATATTTCCACCATCCTATCATCCCGATTCGATCTGGGGGTTGAGCTCGAATAAATGTGACAATCGTAAACGTATCGAATCATCGACATATTTCAGACACACTGCGCGTCAACATCAAGTTTACTGTCGAACATTGCAGCGTTAGCGCGCAGTGTATCTTAAATACGTTACGTTTACAATTGTCACATTTATTCGTGGTCAGCCTTTTGTGAAACGCGAGGTATCCGATCCTTCAATCAATTCGTCGCGATATCCGAGATCCGTAGACCGAAAGGTTATTGAACCCAGGTACATTTGCCTAGGTATATTTGTTTCCACTTAATAGTCACTGAAAATATCTATTGAAGTTATATAATAAACTTCTTCCTTAGCCTGAAACGAGAGCAAACAACTAAGAAAGTATCTACCACATTTTTACTTTTAAAAATGGTTGATATATTTTTTAGTTCTAAGAATAAAATTATTTCAAAATAAATGAAATGTACTTTTCAATAAACCTTTATTAAATAAAATTGAATTTTCGATAGAGATTATTTCCTTGTATTAAGCCTAATTGAAAAATGTTGCCATTATTTTCTTAACTACTTACATACTTTTAACATAAAACCTTCTGCAACAAAAAAAATATCAATCTTCAACTAGACTAAATATAATTCATGTCAAAACCTTCCAACAATGACTTGCATCAAATTAAAAATAACAACATGTTCTCGTTTTCTAGTTTAAAATTTTGAAGATTTTTACGGTTTAACAAAATGAATTAATGAAAGCAAGAGAGAAAGCGTAATTAATAACACGAAAGCATGCGAGAATTATTTTCAAATTAATTCAAAAAAATAAAGAAAGCTCTGTACTCAGCGTACTTACTTAATATTTTTTTACATTCTATGTAAGTAGGTACTACATATAGGTACGATTATAAGGGAGCTACTTGTCATATAATGCTCTGTAGTTACCTATTGTACATTGTACCTACATACCAACATGCCCTATTCGACTATTCATCGGTAGTTGCATGCCTTTTTCGGTAAGTAAGTACCTAAATACTTACTTCATTCAGTAAATTCTCAAGGATTACTTAAAAATCTTATAACATGCTAGGTTATTCTAGGAGCCAGTTCCTCGCGACTAGCGCCTAGAACGGGCACTACACTTACGGCTTGGTTCCTACCGTTCGTATGATCCATCTTACAAAGTAGGTACCTAAGCAATAGAAACGTGCTCATAATTTTCCCATCGAAGTCAAAAACATCTGTCATGACAACAATACCGCAGCGGTTGGTCAATGTGCCGTGAAACCACGGCCTAGTGATTACTCGCTGTTTTTCGACTGGTCATAGTCATTGCTCTGTTTTGTAGCGGATGGAATTGGTGAAGAACCATGGTCGGCAGAACCGAGGTAATAGTACTTGCAGTAGAACTATTTGTGAAAGAGTTTGATCGAAGAAGTAGGTATAGATAGGTAAACCATTTTAAAAATGAACGCGCCTCCACAATTGTTACACTGATATTATTATGCAAAAATTGTGTACAGATACACGGAAAAAAATTCTTGCGGGATTTGTTTTCCGCCAAGAATATCATTATACCTACTCAGGAATATTGTTTTAAATTAAATACCTAAATATTAGCTTGAACCAACAATAAGGTCTCATTTAAAAAAAACATGGGCTTCTTCATAAAAACAATATTATTCTCAGCATATTTACTAAAAGCAAGACATATACAATACATTTTCATTTGAATATTTCCGAGTGTTGTTTGAACAAAATGCTATTTGTCTTATGATAAGATTTTGATGTGTTTTAATGTATGAGAAAATCGTGTAAATACAAATAAATTGGTGACCACAGTCATCGTCTTGACACGTTACCATTAGGTAATAAAGAATGACAAAGAAATATCCATGATGATAGATTTTCTTTTGTCTTCTACAGAAAAAGGACGGTCATGGTAAGACGGATTATAAACCATGTTTCCTGGCTTCACTTTCTGAACCAAACAAATAAAGGAAATTCAAAGTATTGCATGTCTAAAACTGCTTTTCCGTTTATTCAATGACAGTTAAAATAATTAGAAATCGATTTGCTTTCGAAAATTTAATAAAAAAGTAAAGCATACTCTATTATTTTCTGTTTCATTCTCAGATTCGCATGGTAATTTTGGAGAAACAGCCCCAAGTTAAAAAATTAAATCTATAAATATTGTTCAGATGCATTCCATTTCAGATAACCATTTCGGCAATAGTCAAAATGGCGGCTTAGTAACGACGGGCACGTGAAAATCTCCGGGCACAGAGTAGCGACCCGTCACGCTTCACGCCTCGGCCGAAGACCTCAGAGACACTTTTTTCGGCTACCAACCAAACAAAACAAACGGCCAAAACTTACGAAATCACGAACATTCGTGTCGGCAAAATTACCTCAATACTCTAATGCACTTGGAAGTACTCAGAACTTTGGACTTTCTTGGCTCGGGTTTTTGAGCAGCGGTGCATTCAATGGAATAAAATACCTTCAAGATTTAGGTAAACTCATAGAAAGTTGGCGTTCAATGGTTTGTAGCACATCGAGACGCTTTTCAAAAGGTTATGATGGAAGTGACATAGTTTGGATAATGACTGCCACTTTGATGACTAACCGCAACGCGCTTGCAGCTATTTGTAGCAGTTAAACTCAGGGGCTTAGATGAGATTGCCCAACTATATCTCAGAAAATCGTAGATGTTTAAGATAAAATAATGATGTAAAAAAAATATGCCGACGCTAGTCTAATTCCCATGAAAGCGAGAATCTTGCCGATATAGAATCTTTCGCAGAACAGTCAAATTCAATGCCAACTGGCAAGGCAACTACAGTAGGAAATCCCAACATAGATAGGAATATTAGATGGAAACATCTATTTTCCTAACTTTTTACCGATGCAGACATCTAGACGATACCGACATTATTGTGAGTGTCAACATACGCTGATATGGTAACACATAATTTCAGTCTTTATTGCAAATATAAAATGGCAGGGAATTGAAGTTGGAATTTTAATGACTTTAATCTAGAGTAAAAAATAATAGAAAAAATGTACTCATATTAATAAGTCATTAAGTATTTCAATATTATGTTAGGTATGTCATGTCGTATCAGTGGCAGACAAGGGGATAAGAGTAGCAGAGTTCTACTCAAATCGAGTGTAATGTTATTCAGAGTCATTGAACACGCAAGAAGAATAAGGTGGCAATATCAAAATGACCAAATCATCAGTTATTTTTCAAGCAATATAACAAGGTTGTGTAGATAACTCAGCAGCTAGAAAGAAAGAAAAGAAAGAAAAATAATTTATTAACCCTTAAGAAATAAGTACAATAACAGGTAAGATAAAAATAAATAAATAAACAAAAATTGGGTTAACTAGGACTCTGACTCAGCATACGTGCACTGTAGCTCTACCATGAGTTTTTACTATAAGTACTATATTTACTATACTCGCTAGCGTCTGTAGTTAAAAAAATGTATGAAGATTTGTACAGCGCCTCTAGCGGATAGTTGGGTACTAAAATTCGTAATACTAATATTGACGTAACTACTGTAGTAAAGTCAGGCGATTTTACTGTGACAGCTCATGGTAGTACTGTTACCTAGGCAACAGCAACACTGGTATTCTGTCAGAGCCTATGGATTACGGCACGGAGCTAAACCTATTTGGTACATTTGGTCCGTGCGTCTGAGCGGTCATCTACCGTCACGGACCGCTGGCCCGCCCCCTGGCTCAAACAATTATTTCTGAAGATTAGGAAATAAGTCATAACCGGATTATTTCGAGTTTTAATTAAACTGACAGCTCTGCAGGAAGCTGCTTATGAGCCATGAACTGAATTTTTGTGTGTAAATCTTTTTTCGTAGCTTTTTATTTAGGTACCGACTTTCTAGACCCAGGCTAGAGCTAGGCTTCATACTGGCAGCACATTTAGTAATAACTTAGTTTTGGTCTCTGCGTTGGTTTACGAGTTCGATTTTATAAAGAGCTACTTTTTTCTAAAAATCTATTAATATAATTTATTAATTATCTGTACGCATATCAGTTTTTATTGTATTTATTGACTCTAAGTGACCTTTTAGATGAAATACAGCTCTAGTCATGCACTACCTGTTGTATCTAGGCACTTACTCGTCACGGCATAAAAACACATTACTAATGCACCCTTTACCATAACTTTTAAGCCCCACTTGCAGTATAACAATTAGTTAATTATAAGCATCCTTTAAGCAAATGTCAAAACCCTCGTAACAGCAGGTTTTGGATTCTGGAATACTTTGATAGGTCAAAAAGTCTACTGGTAATAATTGGAACTTTGTTTGAATTTTCAAGAATGTTTTGTAAGTACCTACCTATCTTGAAATAGGTAGTAGGTACCTAATTTGAAGAATAATTTTTGAGGCAAAATCATTTTCAACAACCTCTACTAAAATTTTAAAAAAATATCAGTCACTAGATAGTAGGTACATAAAATATGTGTAGATGTCAACACAGGCTATTTTACAGGGAGATATTGAAGTTGATAAAACTTCTTCCCTTTAGGTCTCTAAATGTCGATGTAAAAGAGTTTGAATCACGGTTAGTATTTTTATTTTAAATCATTCTAAATAACAGATAATAAATATCAGTAAGCATTTTTATTTTCAATCATTCAAAGTAACAGAATGCATAATCCGAGGTTGCATTTTAAAACTCCCTACTTTCGAGCCGAGAGTCGTCTCTCGGATATCCTCTTATGTTTGTATGGATATCTGAGAGACGACTCTCGGTTCGAGAGTAGGGAGTTTTAAAATGCAACCTCGGACTAATCACTCAGACTAATCACAGTAAGTATTCTTATTTTGAATCATAATCGTAGGATCCTGGCACGCGGAGGCGACGACCGGCCACGCGCCAGTGCGCGAGCATCCACCGTGGCGCTCGACGAAGGTGCATGACATTGCAGGTGACGTTCCACCTGCTTGAGAACTCCTTGGTACAAGGAATACTTGACCTTTTTAAATTGTGTAACTGGTAACAATTTATAAAACAAAAAGGTCCTTCTATTTATGATGTGTGGTAACGGTGTTATGCAGGATGCGATAAAAAATAACAGCTTGAAGAAATGATGGTTCAATAGCTATGACCTTTTGATAAACGGTAGGTATTATAACTTTATTATGTAGACAAAAAACTATGAGTACCTGTTTTTAAAAAGGAAGATGACTAGGTTTCAATTTGTTACAAATCGCCATCGTAATTCAGTCAGTATCTTGCGGCGCTTCCGGTTGGGATTGATTTTGATCAGTTGGGCTTATAATTGGGATAATAAAAGTTGTTTGCAAACTAACTGCCTGCGAAATAGCACCTGTTTATTAATTTTAATTATTATACCTTACATAATTTACATAATAATGTTTAACCTGAGTAGGTACCGTTGTAATTTTTTTATTATAAATCGATGCCAAGAAGTAAAGCTTGTTTTCAATAGTCTTCCACTCATTTCTCCGCCATGACACGTCTAATATCTAAAGAATGAATATTGTTTGAGTTTTCCATTATGCTCTGAATTTTTCCCACTACCATAACACAGTGTTCATTCGTCCGCGACAGAATGACATCATTATAAATTGCAGAGTTGAATGCTCGTCAAAAATAATAATACGTGGTTACCTACGTATAATGCTGCCTACCTACTAAATACGTGGTAGAGTGGTACTTTAGCCAGTTATTTTGACTTCAAAATTGTGGCTAGTTTAACGAGTTTTTACTGTGATTAAAGTGTGTTCAACTTAGATATAGAATTTGTTTTTAAACTATTTGCACGCTTTTGATAGATGGTCTGGTTGTTTGATTTCAAAGTCTGGTTTATTAGGTACTGTAATATCCTGAACTCAGTAAGAAGTAATGTTAAGATAGTCTTTAGATCTACCGCTTTACCAATGGCGGAATATTAAGATCTAAGAATAAGAATAATTTATTGTCTAAATCACATGAGGACAGTCTTAGCTTCTTCAACTATTCCAATGACCATTTGTTGACACAGACCTTTCTTTGCTATATTTATTGAGATCGACTCTACATACTCTACTCTACATTATATTAGGATAATCCTGTAAAAATAGATGTATCTAAGTAAATGAAATAATTAGATACATTACCATGTAAGATGAACCACATATAGCTTGTAAGAATGATACTTAGTCAAGTTAACTTTTGGGCATTTCTGTAGTGACCTATTAGTGATCAATGATCATACAGAAGTTGACGTAGACGTCATGATATAGGTACCTAGGTACTCGTAAAACGTCAGCACAAAGCTCTGTAGGAATCAGAGTTTTTTTTTTAAGTTACCTAGGTACGTAAGTATTTTAGATTCTAACCGGTGGTCTCATTTAAGTGTGCTATAGGCACGAAAGTGTGCATGCAAAACGTTTATTCATCAAGCCAGCAATTATAGAGTAGTCAGAGCGGAGATGGAAGTCCGTTCGATAATGTGACACGCAAATGCGTCCGCATACATATAGTAATACTTAATTATTGTCTAATAATCTACCTAATGCATAGCTTAACATCCATAAGAAAATTATGATGATTCTCCGTTGTTATCTTTAGCGAATTTATCAAGTTTTTAACCGAAGTCCGACCGAAGAACCGTCAGTCGTAACCTAAAAGATATAAATAAGTAGGTACACACAAAAAGATGGGTAGTTTGGCGATCAATTTTAGTAAAACATAATTTATCTTATGTCTTCAGAAAAACTTTCAGACAAGTTCAAATCTAGTATTGTGTCTGTAAAATCGACAGAACTTCCATGTTCTTCAAAACTTTTCTAAACAGGAAAGTCCAGCAACTTGCGTTCAACTCAAATTGAGCATGGCCAGTCAACGACTACAGAATGGTGCATAATAAACTTTGCCTGCCTGTAATTAGACTAGCTGGGTACACTCTGATATAATTAAAACCGCTTATCTTTCATTAGAAGCCTGGGCATGGGCCGTGGCGGGCAGCCAACCGACTAGCGTTGTGCTTTCTTGCTCCTACTTACCGGTACATACTATCAACGGTACATCTTGCCACCATACTGTTTTATTTAGTTTTCTCTCTAAGTACCGAGTTACAAAAACTGACACTTAATTATGGAAGCGTACCATGGAATTGTTTTGAAACTTAGATTCATGTCTAAGTGGCTAATGTACTGTACATGCATAAATAATAACGTACAGTCAGTACAATAAGTCGATAAAAAAATGACGTAATTCTAGACAGGGAGGACAATAACTACACACAATTTCTAAAATTTCTAGCTCGTTTATCAAGTAAGTTCTGTTTATTACTTCTTTTGTTGACAGTACCTGCCTAATAATATTATTAAGTAGGTAGATACCTATCTACCTAGTGTTTGTTTTACTCAAAAAAAGTCTCTAGGTCCGTTTAAACACGTCCGCAATTCATCTTGCAAAATGAACAAACACGATGTCTCACAAAAATAGAGAATTGCCTGGTTTTGTGGGCAACGGTCGACATCACGATTTCATGGGATTGGTAATGGAGGTAACTGTAGTTTAATCTGCATGAGGGTTGACTCAATCCGGCTTTTCTAATATCTATTGTATTTATAAATCTAAGTCTTCATGTACCTACTGATGGCTGACAAACAGGGTAAACCGTTGGTTCTTTGAGACTAAGATGTATTTATTTTAGCCAATTTTGTTTTTTGTCAAGGTTCTTTGAACATTTTTCATTGGGTAAAATTCTAAAAGGCAATTTACAACATTCTTTCTTTACATTTGAACAAAGAAAAAATACGTTTCGTCAATCTGCTGATAGGTACAGTAATAATACCTATGTAATAAATTAGCGGCAGAAAATTTTGTCGAACTCAAACTAAATGATCCTTGTGATTTTACTGAATAAAGTACCTAAATATGACTAGACATGACCATTCCCAAAGCAACCGACTTTTATTATTAAATAAATCTTTGGTCCATCCCTACCTGCGGTGATAGGAACTATTACACTATAGAAGATGCTACAGTAAAACGGCCGACGACCTGACTTGACAGATTCTTGCTTTGATTTGAGGGTTTGAATGAAAATTATGATTTTATCGGTTGTACGATGTCTCTAAAGACTACTTACCTACTACACTACCTAAGCGCTCTTTATATGGAATACAGCACAATTTTGCTTTACAGTTTTAAAGATCTTTGAAATAAAGGTTTACGACAGATCTTTGCTGATTTTGTCATGTAAGCATACGTTTTAGTAATTGACGTATCTAAGTTACATGTGTCTAAAGATAAAGAATATTCAAAGTACTAAATGCATTTTGAGTTTTTTGAAGGTCTACAGAATTTATCTGCAATGTAAGAAAATTTAATATTTTTTTTAATATTTGGGTTTTAATTATTTTTGTAATGATGATTCTTTTAATTTGTATCTAAATGATCAGACCAAAAGTTAATAAAATATAAATGATAGAATAATATTTTTTGATTGTTTTCTACTTAGTTGTTTTTTTGGTAAATTTCATACCGTCAAACGCTTCTGCATTTGTGTCTTTTATCTAAGTAACTTTAAAGGAAAAAAAAATTGTGAAAGACATTATTCATTGTGAAAATATTTTATTTAACCAGTTCAACAATAAAAGTATTTACAAGCGATACCTAAATAATATACACTGTACAAATTAATAATATTTACACTACTTTACTTACTAAATACATAGGCCTCAACATAATCTTCTGGAAGTGTTTTGTGTACTTAGAATGATGTCAACTCTGTATTTTTTTTCTATACAATTATATTTTGACAGCACTAAAAATGTGTATTATTAATGTGCATTATGAAACTAGATTATTTCCAACCTGATTTGATTTGAAATGAAAACTATTATTTATAAGGATTCATAGCAAAATAGAACAAACATTATTGAAAATAAGGTTAGTTAACTTATTAGGCACTAAAATGAAAATAACAATAAAGTAAGCGATAAAAACATATAATATAATAATATATTATCCTATAGACTTCAGTGTATGAGACAGAGACGAAAAGTATAGCTTTCATTTTAATGCTTAATAAAGTAAGTTCAGAAAAAGCAACCTTATTTTCAATAGCATAGGTTGTATTTTTAGCCTAATTTATCACAGTACTAGAATTATACCTGTCTTTGTCATTTCAGTTTAAAAGAGAGAGATGGCAATATTTTTAGTGCTGCCAAAATTTATTGGGAAAATTACAGCAGAATTGACATCAGTATGTCTTTCTTTACACTAACATTCATAGAAAGGCCGAGTTACACATTTATGAGTACAGTGGAGAGTTAAGTAGCGATAGAATTACACTGAGCGATATTAACGATTCGCCAGCAGAGCGTCGCTCTATTACCGCGCAGTGTAACTACTAAACTGAGGGTGTAAACTGTCTTTTAAATTCAGAGTTCATGAAGATGCAACTTAACTCTGTATACGACGTATTTTTAAGAGTATTTTTACATAATTATAAATTTTGTGCAATATCCTAGATAATATAATATATTTGTTTATGTAACTATATATATTCTAAAATCTCATTTACTAGCACGATTGAACTTGATAACTTATTGTATACCTTATAATATAATTGTATGTTAAAATATCTGGTATAAGTACATAGTAAATCCAAATTATATTATTATATCGAAGTTTTGCTACCAAGAAGACAGCAGTGCGACCATGATAGACATAATTTGACATAACTTATTTTTGTAATTCACACATCACTTTCTAGTCCTAAACTGTGCAAAGCTTGTGATATGGGCACTAGATTGCTGATAGAATACATCATTAATTTACATCGTTTTTTTTGTAAATACAAACATAGAATACATAGTAACACAGAACAAATAATTATGTTCATCACACAAATATTTGCTCTGGGTGGGAATCGAACTCACGACTCACAGCATGGAAGGCAGAGCTACTACCAACTGAGCTGTGACGCCTGTCAAAGGCGAATAAAATAAGTATTAATTAAATATTTCATTTAAATCCTAATAGTATGTATAAGTTATGTCAAATTATGTATATCAAATACATTTATAATCCCAGGGTGATAAGATAAAAACCTTTTTTAGGAATATCCATATTCTAAAAATAGTTCAAACTTCATTAAATCTCAATCACTCATCAAATTATATTAATACACAACCACAATAATATATTAAACAAATCTACAACTCAACAGGCGGTTTTTTTTTAATTTAACAAAACATTGGACTTTACATAACTACCCTAAATCTCAATTCTTTCGATTAGTCTTTTACTTCGTTATATTTTGAACTAAATTTTACACAGTTGCTCATTTACATATATAGACTAAGACATGATAAATCTAATTGATAGTTTTGTAGAATTGAATTAAGCGCTCGTAATTGTAGCATTTGGAAAACCAAAATTAATAGTCACTTTTAGCAGTTCATCAAAATCTGCAAATACAAATTTAGTAGAAAACAATAACAGTCTATAAACTGCTAAATCAGTTCTCAGACGAATTATTTTTGAAAGAATAAAATACACTTTTAATTTGACCAAACTGTCTCAATCCTGTTCACCATACCACTGAAACTAATATACATTACCATATAAAAAACGCACGAAATATCCTTCAGATAGTACATACAAAATTGGTTCTTACCCCACACATCCAAATATATTTCTTTACAGTTTTTGCACTGCAGCTCATGTCGCATGAATAAATTGCACGTATCTTTCCGCTTATCGACTCTACAACGTATGATTTAAGATTTGTTTTTGCGTGACCTGAGCTGCCTAGGCTCAGGTGGGTCTTCGTCCTAGCTATCGATGTGCTCCGTCTCTATTTTCGCGTTGGGTCGGATCATGATGAGCTTTCCTTCGCCGTCATCGGTCTCATTATGCATGGTTTCGATGGTCAACATCATTTTATCATCACAGCTGTCGTCTCCTGAATCCGAGTACATGGATTGCGTTGATGTTGTAACCTCCTGGAAAAATATATTTTGTTACAAAACTTTCAATGATTTATTACCCTTAGCTACCACTATATTTAATTAAGTTTGTAAAATTTGGGGAAATAAATAAATAAAATAAATAAAAATTTAAATGCAAGCATCACAGCTTAGTTAGTCTCTGCCTTGCATGAATAGGTCGTGGGTTCGATCCCCACAGAGAGCAAATGTCATTGTGATGTGCACTGATGTTTGTTCTGTGTCTGGTTGTGATTATGAATTCTATGTAAGCAAAATTATATAAATTTTCTATAAGCAACTTAGCATATTACAAGCTTTGCTTAGTTTGGGGCCCGAGTGTGATGTGTAAAATAACCGTGAATATTTACTATTTTCGAGTTGAAACGAGAAAAACGAACAGCAAATATTTTTTTACATACATTAAAATATTTAACATACCGTGATCCGATTCTTAGTGTGTATTCGCACGTGCTTAGCGAGGTGATCGGATCGCATGAACCGCTTGCTACATTCCGGACACTCGAATCTTTTCTCTCCAGTGTGCGTGCGACGGTGGCGTTGTAACTCGTCGGAACGCGTAAACCTGGGTAAAATTAAATAAAAATGAATAGTCAAAGTCAAAATTACTTTTTTCAGTAAAATCACAAGGATCATTTAGAATCGTCTTACATACTAGGTGATTCTAGGAGAATAAAGTCGAAAAACGAAAAAAAAATTAAGATTACTCAAAAAGTACTTATTTTAGCTTAATGAAAGGTGACTGCCGCAACACTGTATAGAGTTTGGACCATGACTAAAAAAATCTTCCCACAATATAATACTTTCACATTTTTTCCCGTCCCGTGTGAATAAAAATATTTTGGAAAATGCTTTTTATTTAACTAAATTATTTAATAGCTCGGGTTTTAAAGAGGCTTCGTTTGATTCTCAGAATATTTAAGAAATTCAACCTGTGGGAATCAAAGTATTTCCGAGAAATTGTTTTATTTTGTAATATAATACCTTTTTTTCAAATAAAAGATTAATCAAGTGGCTGGGCTTGATGCTGAATCGGGGCCCTTTTGCTACTGTAGCACACAAAAATGATCGTGTTGTTTAATTTTTATTGTTTTGTTTTTTAAATAAATAAATGTAGTATAAATGTCTGTCTAATGAAATTCAGTGTGTTTGAGTTATTATTGTACATACCGTTTACCGCAGAACAGCCAGTTACAAAGGAAAGGTCGTTCTCCAGAATGCCATCTTAAATGCGCTCGCAGATGTGACGTCTTGCCATACACCTTGTTGCAGCCCGCGATGTGGCACACGTGCTGTTTCTTACGGTCTACGAGCCTGCTGTGGACAGAAACTTGTATTTAAACATGAGTGGCAGTAGCGTCATACAAGCCAAAAATAAATATAATAAATAATATACTTAATAAAAATGTTTTTATTGTTCAGTATAGGCTTAAAATAAAATAAAAAACAATGGCGGCAATATATCTAGTAAGGATTCCGAATGTGCCGGCCAACTAGCAACGTGAAGCCCGCGGGCATACCTATGTATCTCGCTCGCACTCGCGGGTTTGCAACGAGGCATCGCGGGCGCATATGTTTGTACCGTTCTAACCTATGCAAAAGTGCTATACTATACAAAAACTATATAAAAATTCATACTATGCAATGACAGAGTGAGATAGCTATACGTGTTGGAAAGAGTCGGTACACACTTCTCGCCCTGTCGCAGTTGGGACATGTGCACGCGACACGCTTCAGTAGTAGCCGCCTGTTATTCGGCGAAGTTACATACTTGTTTTTACAGTAGTGTTAGAAAGAGATAGCTATACGCGTTGGAAAGAGACGGTACTCACTTCTCGCCCTGGTCGCAGTTAGGACAGGTGCACGCGACGCGCTTCAGTAGCCGCTTGTTATTCGGCGAAGCCGCACGCGCTTTGCTCGCCTCGCACTCTGTGACCGGCGCTGGAGTGTTAGCGCCGCTCGTGCTGACTGTTACAACTTGCCATTTACCTGGCTCGTTCGGATCTTGTTGAATTTGCTGACCTGTAAAATAGTTTTTACCAATAGTTACACAATAATTGTCATATCCCAGTCACACATCGCTTAGACCACTGCCGAAACTGTAATTTGACATCGTTTAGATCACAGACACAGAAAGCGCGTTGCACCAAGTAACACCTGGAGCATCTAGCCTTCCAGGTGATAATTCCAGGTGCAGCGCTCTTAACACAAAGTATAATTGGTCCTAGTGATATATGGTGCTATGGAACATTACTTGAATGTAGTTTTCATTATAAACGAGATATTCACCATGATTTGTGAGTTTGTTTATTTCAGTCAGATTATTTCAGTTCGACCCGTGATCATGGCGCATGCAATTGTGCCGAAATATCGGGAAATAATCAAAGTCACAAATCATGGTAAATATCCTGTTTATAATGAAAACTACATTCAAGTCATGTTCCATAGCACCATATATCGCTAGGACCAATTATACTTTGTGTTAAGATCGCTGCACCTGGAATTATCACCTGGAAGGCTAGACGCTCCAGGTGTTACTTGGTGCAACGCGCTTTCTGTGTCTGTGTTCAAAACCATGATAGTTTCAAATATTATATGAGTTGAATGTCCAGCCTCTACTTCCAGGTGTAACGTGACTTACCGATGACAGGAGCCTGTTGTTGCTGCTGTTGCTGCTGCTGCAGCTGCGCGAGCTGCACGGCGGGCAGGCCGAGCGCTGGCACCAGCTGCACGCCGCCCAGCCCGCCCACGCCCAGCGTCGGCATCTGGAAACACCACATTACTTACACTACTTATTTATATACAACTAGCTGACCCGTGCCCACTTCGTTGGGCATAATTGAAGTATTAGTAAGGATCCCTACTTTTTTTGAAAATATAATATAGCCACTCAGCAATAATGTGGCTTTCTATTGATGAAATAATTTTTAAAATCGGTTCAGTAGATCCCGAGATTACCCCTTACAATTGAACAAATATACAAACTTTACCTCTTTATAATAATTAGTATAGATAGTATAGACTAGCATCACCCGCCAGCTACTCACGGGAGAAAAAATATAAACACCTTCCCATTATCTTATAAAAAGATAGCGTTGACTTTAAGTCATCATTACGTATGGTAATCAATACTTCAAGTCTGCGCTAACTTTTTATAAGATAGACCGATTGTGTATTGAGGTTTCTGTGTTTTTTATACATTTGAGACAGAGAGAGATTAAATTTACATTTATATCTGTCAAGCTTTTAGCATGTGTAAAGGTGGAGGGGCATGCGTTTTTAGAATGGTTTATCTGATACACAAATCGAACCCGTAGTTACGAGAAAGTCCAAACATAAGTACATCTAAATAATCATATTTGTGAAATAGCTACAATGAGCGATTTCTTTGACATAGTCTAGAGTAAACATGCAAAAACTAGATTACCACAACCGCATGCAGCCACACAATTAAATTATTAATTGATTACAAGGAGGTTACAGAGGCTCGAGCACGAATAAAAGTGACAGTCGTAGTCTACGCGTTGACGCTAGCTTGATCGTCGAACTTTACAGCATCACCGCGCAGTGTGTCTTGAATATGCTAACATTACGATACGTTTACGATTGTCAAATTTATTTGAGTTTACCCCATAGAACTCTAGAAATACTTACGTTTCTTAAAACAGATATTTTTTTTAAATCTTGTGACTATACTTACTATATTCTACTATTCTATTAATTGTTCTAGTATTCTTTATACTATTCTAATTGCCGACCATTGCCGAACATTGCCGAGTATTGCCACAGTACCTGAACGATATTTGCCGTGCGTACATTGCTCGAGGCGGGTATCACAGTGACCTGTTGACCTCCAGGCGTTGACGTGATTATTGTTTGCTGCTGTTGCTGTATACCGCTCTCTGTCTGCATCGGGTTCGAGACCGCCTTAGGTTCCAGGCAGCAATGGATAGCATACAACTTTTTAGACCACAATTTGTACTTTCGCATTTAGGATTGCTCTAAAGCGCTTTACGCGTGTATGAGTATTTAAATATGGTATTATGAATAAAAAAGATTGGTTGGATTGTGTGAAAGATGAATGAGAAAGGAGTAGACCCAGATTTGACGAAAGATAGGAGTGAGTAAATAAATAAATAAATAATGCTGGACAATCCACACAACATCATCTAGCCCCAAGCTAAGCAGAGCTTGTGTTATGGGTAGTAGAAGACTGACATACTTAATACAATACATTACATAGATAGATATTTTTTATTAAACATAAAAAACACCCAGAGCACCCGGGATAAATATTTGCAGATCGTACAAACATTTATCCCAAGGCGGGAATCGAACCCGCAACCTTCCGCGTCGCAGGCGGACCATCGCCGTCCCATCGGTTGTCGAGTGGAAGAAAAAAACATGGTGTGCCGACCCCACTTAACATGGGATAAGGACAGGGAATTATGAGTAAAAAAAGATGCAATCCAAGTATTATGACATAGATTTAATCTTAGTTTTTAGTTAAATTGAAATTATAATTTCCAAAACCAGTTTACCTTTTAGAAACAGAACAAAACAAAAAAACGCTAGTTATCTACTATACCTAGCCAAAATATATAAATTTGGATTAGTAGTGTTAAATACAACAATATTGTTAATAAAGCAAAACCAAAGCAGATCTTACTAAAGAAGAAATAAAAATAAACAAATGAAAATCAAAAACAAAAAAACCGTGCAACATAAGAATATTCAATAAAACCTAAACCGATATTAATCACTACAACGTAAATAAAACAGTTGTCTAAACGCTAAAATACTATCGTGTTTTCACCGTACACCCCAACCCACAAGTATATATTACCTGCAGTGTGATGGTGGCGGGTGTCGACGCACCGCTTGCGTTCGCCTGGGTACTGTTCCCTTGCTGCACCAAACCAAACCAAACCCAGCATTATTTTACAGCGTTTTCACAAAGCTTAATCAATAGCCCGGTGTCTAAAGTGTAGGAACATCCGATAGCATTCGCCAGATTATGCAAAAAATCGTAGCTTTTAATACGAGATATACATATTTTAATTACAATTTTTATGTTTTGTCAGATTTTCACAGTTTTTACTACTTAAATTAATTTTTGTGATAGCAAATATTAATGTTCAGTGTCTGGGTTTAGCTACGTGCTAAATATATCGACAAAAAAAACATTTTTGGTGTTTTTAAAATATGCATGTACTAAAAGAACTAATAAAAAACTAAAAGAAAGAATCCAGGTCTAGTTTCTTGCCAGTTCTTCTAGACACTGGTCGCGACGAACTGGCGCCTAGAATCATCTAGTATGTAAGACGTTTCAAAGTGATCCTTGTGATTTTATTGAATAAATGAATTTGAAGTTTGAAGTTTGGCTTACCTATTTTTAATTCATATTAGCTAATTAGTTATATTTGATAGATTTACCTGTACATTGGCTAGTTGAGCTATTTGTATCTGCTGTATTTGACCGTTCGATGTGAGGACGTTTGCCATCTGCGGTTGGGCTTGCATCTGAAAAACAAAATATTTTTGATTAAGCTTCAAAATTTTTGATAAATACAAAAAGTTTAATATTGAATGACAACTGAGTAAAAACAATAACGGCTTTATAAGTAATTTCGAACAGAAATGTTTTTGCTGTTTGAAGTTAGTGTAAGTAATAAAATAACTCTTCTTCTTCTTCTTCCTGCCTTTATCCCACTAGGTGGGGTCGGCACAATATGTTCTCTTCTTCCATTCTCTTTTATCATCCGTCATATTTTCACATCCATATCATTTAAAATAACTGAAAAAATAATATTAAAATAATTAAATATTAAAATAACTCTATCCAACTAAATTGAAGAGAATGGTGTTGTATTCTCCTCTGAAAAAAGAAGATTTTCCACGCCGAGCGACCTTTGGCTCGGGGTCCGAGGACCGATAGATGCTATTCGGTTGTATAACTTATGTTCAAACTCCGTGATAACTTCGTTTGCGCGATCTAGGATCTACCAGCGCCATCTGTTAGTCTGTTGCGTAACGATGTTTATCATGTAGCAAATAAGATGGCGCTATATCATACCTGTTGTAATTGCGGAATGATCTGCAAATGTTGCGGCGCGTGCACTGGCACATGCACAGTTTGGTACACAGTCTGTCCGTTGGCTGTACTCATCGGAATCTGCACTGGCACCATGCCCATATTGCTCATACCGCTTACACCGCTCACACCTCTTTGAACTGCTACTCCGCCACCTGGGTTAGGACACTTTATTTATTGATTGAGATTAAATTTTATTTTTGTCTCAATCAAATCAGTCAATAATAGCTTAGGTAAGTAAATGCACCCTGTAAGGGTTCCCGATCCTAATTCACATTTGTTTTTTCTTTTTGCTAGAATTTACTTGGGCACTAGTTAATATGTACAGTAGCTCTACCATGAGTTTTTACTATACTATATTTACTATACTCGCTAGCGTCTGTAGTTAAAAAAATGTATGAAGATTTGTACAGCGCCTCTAGCGGATAGTTGGGTACTAAAATTCGTAATACTAATATTGACGTAACTACTGTAGTAAAGTCAGGCGATTTTACTGTGACAACTCATGCTAGAGGTACAGCATTAAATACTGATTCGTTTAGTTAAGACACTAGATTAGCACGATCGGCTGTCGGAATCGATATTCGAAAATCAAAGTTACATTAAACCTCCATTCTTCATCCAGTACTAATCTCGACTAAATAGTTTTTATTTAGATAAACAATTTCATTTAAATATCGTCCACAGTGTCTCCCTAGCTTTAGTAACACGACTACCCTTATTTATGTATTGCACATGTATTTATAAAGGTAGTTTGTCTTTCAAATTCATTAAAATATATTTAATTAATAACCTCAAATTCATTGCATTGCATCAACATTTCACCATAAAATTATTTTCAACGAGAATTTTGACTTTTATAACCTGACTTAGGAACTCACATAAAAACAAATTATTTAAATCTTAACATATAATTTTGTAAACGATTCAAAATTGCGAAGCCGTAACCAAAGGTGAAAGTGCTTATAAAACCTCGGCCACACAACTGTGTGTCCACATTAGTGTGGACGAGACCTTAGCATTATGAAACATGACATATGAAATGCGTGAACGAACATCACCGTGATATTTTATCGTTGTCGACAGAGTTTTTAGCATATTTTAACCAAAAAGTTTTTAATTTAAACAAGTAAAAACTTTTTGTTATTTTTTGGACTAACCTAGGTACTTTGATAGAGAATTATAGCTATCTTTGTCTGCCCAGATATGATAAAGAGAGATGGCAGTATTTTTTAGTTTAATCAAAATTTATTGGTTTTTGATGTGACACCAAGAGCTGCCTTAACATCGCGCTTTTGTAAAGTTTGTCCGGATTCTGACATAATATTGTCTATGATAGTTTTTAATAGGTTTAATCCATCGACTTAGATAAAACTATGAGTCTAGAACTAACTAATGATCTAGGTGACAGTGGGAGTGCACTAGAAATCAAAACACCAAGCAAAGTATTGCAAGATAATAAAGCAGGGCATGTGATTGTATTTGTAGAGAGAATTTTGAGGTAGTTCGTTTGATTTTAACATTTTTAAAATAAACAATCTTCGAAAAAGGTACATTCATTCATGCTCATCTAGTAAAATTGTTTGTGACGCTTCTTCCTTTTATTCATTCATTAAACACATAAGTGTTTAATGAATGAATAAAAGGAAATCAATTGAAATATTATTGTTCCATTAAAACAATAAACATTTATAGTCCTTCAAAGGTTTGCTGCAAGAAATACTTTCTTAGAATGAAGCTTGCTTTTATACGAGTTATTTATTTGTCTTGTGTTAGTTATTTTATGAACAATTTAGAATAAGAAAATGTAACACACAGTTCTAGTTTTTCTAGGCTCTGGTCTCTAAGATTTAGCTCATATAATTGAATATTAAATGAGGTTAAAAATTATTTAACAGATTAAAATTTAGGGCTGAAGATAAAACAAAATTTTAAAAAAATATTCATGTTTTAACACTCAACTAACGCCACTGTAAATACTCAAAACAGAAACGCAACTCCCAAAAAACTCTCTCCACAACCCTGAAACGAACCTTCCACAGTCGGCGGCTTGACATCCTCCTTTTCGTCTTTATCCCCCCCATTCTGCGAGTTGCTCGGCGAATTAACCACGGCCTGAGTGGTCGGGATTTGTAGACTTTGTAGATTTTGTAGATTCTGAATGTTCTGTAGCCCCGGTATTATATTCGAGCCGAACATTTGTCCGCCAGTGAACGCGCTCAACGGTATTGACAAATTAGTGCCGGGAATGTTCACTGTCGCCTGTTGCTCTGTTAGCGCGGAGGGGGGGGAGCGGAAAAACATTGATTAGTATGGAAGTAGTTAGAAGCGTGCAAGCGATGGTTATCTACACAGGTACCTCTACTATGGCAGGGTCAGTGAACTATGAATATATTGATACTAATTGGCGCATCTATCAAACATTAACTTTTATTATAAATAAATTAATATTTTAACTAAATTCGAACGCGGTGTCTTGGTACAAGTATTCTTAAAAAAAATATGTTTTGTTTTGTAGTAAGTATACTTGTTTACTATGTTTGTTAGTTTTGGAAAACCGCTAAAAGTGAACCGTAATTAAGTTTCTAATTAGAAATTTCATGAATAAAAAAAATATTTATTTTTATTTACTTTATTTTATGTTTGATAATTATAAGATTCTAAATGATCCTTGTGATTTTATTGAATAAAGTATTTTTTTACTTTGATAAAGAATCTCCAAAGCTCTAATAGGACAATAATAATTAAATATTTGATATGACAGCTGATTCTCTATACTGCTCGACATTTTTAATTTCTAATATAAATAAATATAACACAAAATTGTGATAAAACTCTAAAACCAAAATAATAAACTGTGTGGATGACCATTCGCTAGTGAAAGTATTACAAATACCATGCACTTTGAATCTATATGAACATGTTTTTATGTAAGTGTGAAGCGAAGCAAATAATAAGAAATGTATCCCAACAAATCCAAAGCAGTGATCCTTGGTACCCAAGCGTGACCTTTTTAATGGTAACCTTCATAGTAAAGTTTTTTTTTAGGTTTTAATCTTTAATTCTCTTAAGATTTTTATACTCTATACATCCTCTTTTTGAATATGTCGGATGTAAATTAGTAAAAGAGTTTCTTCACAATAAAGAAACAAAAAAATATTTAAAAAAAAAATTAATATCTCATACATACTCTAAAATTATTTCCAATATATATGAACTTAGGCAAGAAATGTAAAATCCTAAAAATAAGTTATGACAGAAACTTCTTGACTCGAATTCAGGTGAAAGTAGTTGTCATTAATTGACACGCAAGAAGAAGAAGACAAAAACTGTCCAACAAGTTAATTAGTGTTGTAAAAACTTAAAAAAACACCATATACTTTAAGATATTTTATTAGTTATTTCATTAAAAAAACTATATAAAACCTACATGTATTTAGTTAGTTATTAAAAAAGTATTAGCAAAGGTCACTTACCAGCAGGCAAATGCATGACGTTTTGCAGAAACCCTGCGGGAAGAACCGGAGTTCTGACTAGTTGTCCATTGACTAAGCTCACTTGACCCATACCAGAGAAGTTCTGAAATTATATATAAATAAAATAAATATTAAGGAACATTTCACACATCACACTCTAGTCTCAAACTAAGCAAAGCTTTTCCTATGGGAACTAGACTGCTGATAGAATACTTATATACATTATTTTTTTAAATACATAAGTACGTAGAATACATAGTAAAATTTTCGTTATTCAATAAAATCACAACGATCATTTTGAATCGTCTTACATATTAGGCGATTCTAGGTGCCAGCTCCACGCGACCAGAGCCTAGAAGAACGGGCAAGAAACTTACGGCCGGGTTCCTACCGTTTTTTTATATGATCCTTCTTACATGACATCCTACTAATAATATTAAGTAGGATTACCTGTGCATGTTGTGCGGGTATGAACAAGGCATCCTGTCCGTCCACTGTGACTGCCTGCATCGGCGTCACTCCGCCGACGCCGCCGACCAAACATCCGCCGTATGCTTGTTGCTGAAAACATACAGACATACATTAAAAATAGGCCTTTGCATCTATTTTAAATGAGCTGAGCTGTGAGGAATTCCGCTCAGATTACCTTCTGCACTATGTAGGGTTACGTGTAAGAGATACCGATGTATTTGCAATAAATGATGTTTAAGTGAAGGAGTCACACCACCGGAGATCAAATCTGATTATGGCTAAGTAGCCGTTCGCAGATTAAGAGGAAAAACTGAGCTGTGAGAAATTCAACACAGTTCACTTTTGCACTTCGTTAACGTTACAATACTTTTGCCATAACTGTAGCCTATTCGAATGAAACCTGAGCTACGCTGAATTCCTCACAACTCAGGTTTCTTTCTAATAGGCTCTGGTCGCGTGGAACTGGCACCTAGAATCACCTAGTATGTAAGACGATTCTAAATGATCCTTGTGATTTTACTGAATAAAGTAATTTTTGACTTTGACTATAGGCTACAGCATAATACAAGAAACCTGAGCTATGAGAAATTAGCTCAACTACTACTTTCTCCGTCTCAGAATAATAAAAGTGTTACCTGTAGAAGTTGCGGATGTATTTGCAATAGCTGTTGCTGTGGGTTCTGGTAAGTGGCGCCCTCTCCCGACACCACGCCGCCGCCGAGTAGCGACTGAAGTTGCTGCATTGATATCACCTTGAACAATAACAATAATTTATTAATATATACAGTAAACTGTTTTTTTTTTTGACGTGACAACGTCTTATAATTCGATAGAGCCGGCTGCACGCACGAAAAAACATGACTCATGAGGTGTTCTGAGGCGTTCCATGAAGTGCAAGCGAGAGCGCGGAACGAACGACAAAGAAGCACAATCGGCCTTTGCGTTTGTTGTCACGTTCAACTATCGTCAGTAAACCGACTTTACAGACAACCATTTTTTTTTGTTATTATTGTTATCTTACCAATCCTCGTAGTACTCTTCTCCTTTTTGTCAAATATAATATAGTTTTGTCAAAAATTGTGTCTGTAACCCTAAAACCCCTGAGTAGCTCTTCAGTGGATATGTTAAGCGTATCTATTATATATTATATATTTGCTAGGCGGATCTAGGCAGATCTTTTTTGCTAGGAAGTTTTGTTCATTTTCGTATGAAATCCAATTTTTATACAACATCATGAATTAAGAATGTATGTACTAAGAAACGATTGAAAAATAATTGATGTAAGAAAACTTTATTGCTCTTTTGAGTAGTATTCTAACCTGAGGTTGTTGTTGCACTTGTATGCCGCTTGGCACCTGATTCGCTGCATTCACTATGGCAGCTGAGAGCTCGTTGCCCTGGAAACATTAAGAAATAACTAATAGTAAACGTTTTTGGGCAGAGGACATTCATTTTTTCATTTTCAGCCTGTGGTGTCCCACTGCAGGGCAAAGGCCTCCCTGCCTTTTCTCCAGTCTCCAGAGGACATTGGATAGTAGAATATTTTAATCTGTTTTAAGGGTCAACTTTATTTAAATAATCAAAAAAAACTTAGTAGATAACATTTGGTTGGGCACTAGCCTCCACTATAAGAATAAACCTTTTTTCCTCAAAGGTTTGCTGGAAGAGAACTCTTTTTAGGGTTAAGCTCGCCTCCGTACATGTAATTTATTGAACTTTATTTTTCTGTATTAGTTTGTGTGCAATAGTTTGTGTACAATAAAGAATAAAGAAACCTGTGTTGTGGAAATGAGTCTGTTTTTAAAACTGACTCACCTCCACAATACAAGTTACTTCTACACTGGTGTTATTATTACTCTTACTCACCGACAATCCCTGAGCCCTTAATTGTTGGACCACAGCTGAGCTGATGACCCTTAACTGCGGCTGTTGTTGTTGTTGCTGCATGTATTGTTGTTGTATGGCCGCCATTGTCGCCGCATCGCCTTGCACTGCTTGTATTAACTGCGCTTGTTGTTGGGCCTATAACATCAAAATATGTTTGAATTAATAAATACTTTTAACAATAATACAGACGAATGAGTCGGAATCGCTCACATACCAAAGAAAATATTCGGCTCTGAAAATAGAACGACAATTGTGCTTAACAAGAGCAAACCTCTACCTCTTCTAGCAGAGAAACCTAAACAAACCTGTTGGGCTTTTGGTTTTGCTGTTGTTTTTGTTGTTGTCACACTACCTACGCTATAAGTTACTTTTTAATCTGGAAATGGCATGCTAGTATTTACTATTAAGGCTACCTGTTGCTGAGCCTGTTGTTGAGCTTGTTGTTGGGCTTGTTGTTGCGCCTGCTGTTGTTGTTGTTGTTGTTGTTGAGCCTGTTGTTGAGCTTGTTGTTGTTGCGCTTGTTGTTGTTGGACTTGTTGCTGTTGCTGGGCTTGTTGTTGTTGGACTTGCTGCTGCTGTTGTTGTTGTTGTGTTGGACCTGAAATACAGCATTATTAATTATCGTATTCTGTATCAGTATCATATAACCAGATAAGTATTTGTAATCTTGCGTGGTTTTATGATGTAACTGAGAGAAATTTTGTTGTGATTTTTTGCTCCATTGCAATTTTGAGTTTCTTGTGGCTAAATAGGATCACAGAATATTTATTAGTCTGACTATGAATAACACTTAATGGAAAAGATATTATGTAAACAACGCTAGAGTAAAAGGGGGTTAAACTCTACTCTACACTGATAAAGAAAAATTTATCTATAGAGTTTTTGACTATAATTAATTAAGTAAGTATGTTTTCTCGTTTTTCTTTTATTACCTGTTATTAAAGAGAAAAAAAGGTAATTATATAATTAATAAAGGTAAATATAAATACAAGCAATTTTACTAATGAACTATTCAACCTGTGCTTATTACTGAATGCTATTGCATTGAATCATATATCATGCACTATTTCTCAGTCCATCATTGTCGGTCGACTACGTTCAAAGGATGTTTTGAAAACATCACAAGGTTATCAGTTAAAACCGGTTACAATTTGTTTACAACATATTTTTACTCCTATTTGTTATTGGTAATCTTTATTTGAAGAGCTGAAGACCGGGCTCAGTGGCGCGTTTTGGGAGATACCTACGTCCAGCAGTGGACTGATATAGGTTGATGATGATGATGAATCATTTTTTTAATATTTTTTATATCACCGATTTTTGAATCCATAATTAGCCGAAAGTTGAATCATAATGAAACATTAAAAATAAAATCCAAGAACGACTTTGCTTTGATAATATGCAAATTGAACTTATGAGTACAAGTGCTTATGTTACCAAATTAAACACTTCAAAAAAAACTGGTTATGACATTGAAAATAATAATCTAGAGTCAAAATATCACAAGGTCCTAACTTTTAAACTTTATTAAATTCATTAAAATTTTGGAAAATTATAAAATTTTAATTAAATTTATTAAAATTTTGGACAATTATAAATATACGACAGACACTAACGCACCCTCTTGTTAAGGGGTAGTCAGCGGTACATTCAAAATTTAGCATATTCTTTATTATTGCAGAATGAGTCAACTTTATACGTCATATCTGCCGTAGAGTGTAAGATAGAATGCACCTTGTTTTCTAAAGGTCGTCCGAATACGAACTACTTTTCATTGACTCTGCACACATTCAATGACTTTCTCAAAGCGTGCCGCTGTGAATAAAAACAGCGAATGCCGCTGGCCGTGTGGCCAAACAAGGAACTAGTGACGTCACACTACGGCATAGAGTCTATTATTCAATGAGAACAGCTATACGAGTGTTTATGTAAGAAGGTTGGGAGATTTCCATATCCGTGGCACACTAAAGGTGCTAGGGTTCGATTCCCGCGGAAGACAAGAATCTGAATTATCTACAAATACATCTACTATTTCGAGTGTGATTTAAGATTTCTAGTGTCTTATATTTCTAGGGGAAAAAGAAAAAACTTGTGACACGAAAGAAGATCATGCGTGAAGTGGACATTGGTTTTCCACGTAAATATTTATGAAAAATCCTCTCAGAACTGTTTATTTCTTATTCCGCTAATTTTACGTATTTTAACAAAGGCATAGACATAAGTACCTACTGGACTACTGGTTTTAATGAATGAAGTGTTTATGGGCTACTAGCAGTAACGCGATCACCCATTGTTTGCTGACAACGAATTGTTTTACATTTTAAAAATACAATTTGCTATGACTAGGCAAATTACAAAAATATTTAAGCATGTTTAGTATCAAATTACTAACGTACTTTGAACTTGCTAGAGTTTACCTACACATGTTTATTTATCGAAAACCAAAGATCGAATTTGTAGCTTAGAGTTCAATGATTCTGAGCTCGCCCTTGTCGCGACTCCGTACAAAAACATCGTCGATATTCGAGAATCACCAGCCCAAATAAAGCTTGTACTCGACGCAAGTGTACGCAATGAATGCTTACAGGTAGTTTAATGTACTTACTAAAAACTTGTTGTTCCTTGACATCTTGCTGCTCGGGCCCCATGTTGGCGGCTCCGAGGCGGCTGCACGTCGCTGCTAGAAGCGCTAGGGGCGACTCCGAGCCCTCCTACAAACAAAACCACACGATAACACACCTTATCTCCACTACACAAAGCTGATATTCCCCTCGGAAGATATCGAAAATAATTACTTAACATTTGATAATCAATTTAAGACCTTATATCATAGACGTAAGGTTTAATATACGATGCAGTGATGTAGTGAAAGGCAATCATCAGTGTTGCACGTTGCAGATGGTTGCTAATTGAATCTGATTTGGTGAGCATCGCGCGAGCTACCAGTTTCGATTTAACTGGAGTCGTAAAACGTAGTTTATACGATGCTAGGTATCGACCGCGTTTGGGTGACCTAGACCTGTGCAGTGTAGGTGCCTAATTAGTATGTATCTAGCTGAATGTAGGTTCATACAGTTTCTCATCCTTATAGCAAGAATTGAAGTATTTCGTAAAACTATAACCAGGTGGTAACCTACCGAGGTGAAATGTCGTTAACAGACGTGGATCGGTTAATTACTAACCTACTAAATTAAATATGGAAACCACGTATCAGTGAGGAGGTCGTAAGTACGAGTCCCACCCGGTTTAACCGGACATTTCATTTGAAAATTTAAAAGTAATATCAACTTATTCTGTTTGTAAAAGTAAAATTTCCAGTTTTCGACATAAAAACTCCGACTGAAAAAGCCGTAACAGGGAAAATGTGAAATAAAATCTTTCATCGTCCAAGCACCAAGTAACTTAATTGTTATTTATCGTTTCAAAATACGCCTTAACACCATTCAGACACCGCATAAAATGGAATGGCGCCAGCATCTGTATAACTGAATAAATTTTGAGTTGAAAAGGAAGCTGGTCGTGTATTTTATAGGTTTGAAAATAAGGTTCAAAATGCGGTGATGAAATGGTTGTGTTGAGACAAAGCGTGTGAGGGGTGGACGGACCCGTATTGAGTGCAAGGTCACGCTCAGGCGGCTTTCGCCCCTCGTAGATCGGTTTTCCCTCGTTTTCCTCCGGGCGATATTATTCTCAGCTCCTAGGTGATGTGACGTCAAAGGTCGTTTGACGAATAATCGCGCAAGTTTTGTTTGATTTACGAAAACGGCCCTGACGATTGATGTAGGCTACAAGAGTAGCGAATTCGTAATGTAAGTTTATTTATTTTTGTTTACGTGTACCTTGATAGTCTGGATACCTACAATACTTGTAATGACTAATTAGATACCTATGATACAGACTGACCTCAGTCATAAATCTTGATTATGTAAAGTAACATGCGGTATTTACTTACTTCAGTTGGTAAGCAATATACAATTATGTGGTACTAATACATTTTGTTTTACCGCTGAGTTACCAGGAGAATATGAAGCAAAAAAGTTCTCAAAGGCTTTCTGTGTTTGCTTTACTAAAACCATTTGAAAAAAAGAGTTGTTTTTACAAACAGTATTTAATCAATTTAATATGCAAAAACAATGCTTTGTTTGGAGGGAGTAGGTATATTTTGTTTACAAATACAGCAATAACGGGACCATTTGTATTTTTCCTTACCTGACATGTTGAATCTATGAAAAAGCCGAACGGGTAGCTACCGTTACCAAAGCGTCGGCAGAAAATAATTTCAAGTATTTATAATTTTATCAGTAGGAAGTCAAGTCAAGTGTAAGATGACAGAAACACACAACAGTGACACTTAACATAAACTTTGAATCAAAAAATTTGATATATGCAATATCAAGATATATATGAAGTGTACTTTGTATAGATCTAAACAATTGCTCGATGTTTTTGGGCCGATTCAAAATGACCGAGAAAAATTGCATTGAATTTTAGAATGATTTTAATTAATCTACTAGAGGATAACTATAATTTGGCTTGAATATGGGAATGTAATTTATTTGTTTTAAGAGTTACTTCATAATCCTGGTGTTTAGATATTATTTTAGTTAGTATGTGAACAATCTTGATGTAAATTATGGGTAGATATTCTATGATTAGCAGGAAAATTTAGCCGATTAAAAGAATCTTTTTAGCACACATTGTGCTTATGCAAATACATAATATGCTACAATAAAGAATATGCTAGTACTGAGTAAAGAATAATGTATACCAGACATAAAACCTAATGAGAATAAACTTTTTCTAGAAATGTCACAGTTTAATAGAACAGTACCTCATCTGTAACATCCAAACAAATTTTCTTCCATCTTTCTTCCATAGCACTATCAGGTCTTCTGGCTTGAAGTTTTACACATTCCATAACTATTCATATTAATAATTAAAAATATACAAAAACGGGAATCAAACTTGGCCAGGGCTAACAGATGTGGGGCAAACCGGGGGAAAAAAATAATAGTCCGTTCGGGGGTACGGTTTTAGTTGTAGTGGCGGTGTGTGTGTTTCACAATAGATGTGAACGGCGAGGGTTGAAGGGGAAGTGTGACTCGCATCGCTGCAACCCTTTTTAAATTTTTTTATCCACTTCAAAGGGCGGGTCGCGTCTCCTGCGCGTTTGTTTAGATTACATGGGACCGAAACAGCGCTAGAACTCTGCCACTATTTTGAATAATCTTCGATTTGTGGTTTTTTTTAGGAACTGACCTTCATAATGCTTTCGAAACATATTTTCATTTTTTGTTATTCTGTGAAACAGTAATTGTGCGAAAAATGACATTGACAAAACAATATATTTTCAAAAATAAACAGTCAATGTAAAGTCATTCGGTCATTAGTCAAAATAATGAACTTCCGGTTTACGTTTTGCAGTTGTGTGTGGTACCTGTGATGCAGAAATGCAATCAGTCTTTCTATTTCAGTAGTGACGGTAACTTTGAATCTACGTTTCCGAAGAAAGTTTTTAGGGCTCCTAAAGTTATCTAAACTGCATAGTAGTTTAATATCGACACGCCTTTTCCTAACAAGTGCCGGGAGTCGTCGTCCGCAAGCAAGGCCGCTGCCGCCCTTTGATCCACCCACCTCAAATCGCGTGACTGATTTTTATGCAGTTCTTGAACGGGTCAGACAGACGGGACATGCTCATTATTGAGGTGCGTGAAAGTTTTTAATCATTACTCATTAATGCCCACATTATTAGCTTACTATTAAATCAAAAAAATAGCTATTGCTTACTTGTAATAAAAAAACCTGCTTGTAGATATTTGTGATTTAAAATGGCCACCATTCTTGGAAGTACTTACAATCGTATACTCAGGTTATACTGTATTTGTTTTATGTTTGACTTCAGTAGTTACAATATAGTGTTCTGTAACTGAAACAAGAGGAGGATGCTGAAGCTATTTTGGCTAGGGAGTTACTTGTGACGCGGTCACAACCTCCTGCGTGTGGCCTGGCGGGCCCCACACGGCCGCGGCGGCACTCGCCCCGCCCCGCCCTCCCCCTGCGCCGACCGAGTCGAGACCGCTGCCCGCTAGCGAGCGTCTGATATGTTACACAATAACACTTTACTCATTGACTTGGCTCTCTTTACCTTGTTATCTTTGTCTTCGTTTATGTATTCCACCTGCACTTTCGCGGGCTCAGGCGACATTATCTACTACACACTTAAAAACAAAATAAATTCTTTGTTCACGCACAAGACGCACCATCCTCACGACCGGCCGCCAAACTGCGGCGAGCAAACTGGCGAAACTCCACGAACGCACTCGGGAATGTTCGGAGATCCGCCTCCTATCGCCTTCAGATTAGTTTCGTTTTATAATTATTTATGGTTAGGAAACAATGTTTTAGTAGTATGCAAGTGTAATTTTTGGTAATTGATTATATTCTACAGAACTGGTTTGAATCCAAATTTTGCTGTATCAAATAGTTTGTTATAAAAATAAGTTTTTTTGGTAAATTTTTACTATCTCCATCTCACTCTAGCCCAGACTGGTCTTGATTATTGGTAGGCAGCAGCTGTGCCTCTCTCCTCCTCCCCGTCGCGGGTGCGGCACTGACGCCCGATAATAATAATTGAAAGTAGGAAGGACGTAATAATGGGTGTATAACCTCGCGTTCGCGGCCTCCTAGGGCGGGCAAAAAATGCACACATGTCGTGCTAGTCGGTCGATGTACCAGCCGTACCTGCCGCATCGCCTTACCTTACTTAAAAACTTTTACAACACGTGGCCTGTAAACAAACGATAAGCGATTGGTATTGCACTTGACGGCCTTTGTTCACATGACTCCGTTCGTATCGTATGAAAGATTACGACGCATACTCAATGTCTGAGAAGTTTATCGTTTCTGCATCAAATTCAATTTGTAGAAATACATACCTACTTGCCGAATCATAAAGTCAGATCAAGTTTCTAATTTAACGTTTTTAATTTTGTACATCGAATTTTAACAGACTAATTCATTGTGAACATTATTTTTGACATGATGTACTCTTATACTCGTCAAATAATTTAATAATAAACCTAAATAATAATTTAATAAATTAAATCTCACTTTCCTATAGAAAGGCATACTGAGATTATACTTAATTGGACTCGACAAAAATACACATTTATCTATTATACTCGTACCTATAGACTTAATTAATAAATAATAAATAAATAAATAAAAAATATAATTGCATAATATGAATTCGAAAATGTACACAAATTTAATTTCATTTTTCAAAACTTCATTTTTTGCAACCAAAATTATGCGGATACAGCGATTGTATTACTTACTTTATAGATAAATACTGGTTTAAAGTGCGAGTGAAAGTTATACCACGTTTTGTCAAGCGTCAGTCGCGGTAGTGGCGGTGCGACGCGACGACGACGGCGACGGCACTTTGCCCCGAGCCCATTATGCACGAATGAGCAACCGCCCCGAGAGAGCGAATGTCTCTGCTTAATTATATCAAACCATGTGGTTTTTATTTTCAACCGTAACAACACGGCTTAGAGTAAAAATTTGAACATTCTAATATTTTTTGCGTTAGTTCAAAAGAGTCCAAAAATGAAACCTACAAGGGTAGATCATATGCATTTATTAGGTACTAGTCTCTAGTCTAATATAAGCAATATACTGTGTACCTATGACTACTACGTGATGGCACGGCGTGTGCGTCACTGTGAAGTAACCATGTGAATAATTCAATACTGCTTGAAAATAGGTACTTTAGCTCGAAGTTTTAATTGCGAGTATTAACTCATCATCATCATCAACCTATTGCAGTCCACTGCTGTCTGTATAAGTCTCTCCCAAGACGCGCCACTGAGCCCGGTCTTCGGCTCTTCTCATCCAGTGTTTGCCAGCTACACTACGCAGATCGTCGATCCATCTCGCCGGAGGGCATCCTATACTACGCTTGCCTAAACGCGGTCTCCACTCCAGTATCCGTTTGCTCCAACGGTTGTCGGTTCTTCGGCAAACATGGCCGGCCCACTGCCACTTCAGCTTGCTAATTCTTTGAGCTATGTCGAACACTTTGGTTTTCTGACGAATAATTTCGTTGCGGATTCTGTCACGCAAAGAAATTCCGAGCATAGCTCTCTCCATAGCGCACTGAGCGACTTTCAGCTTGTGGACCAACCCCACTGTCAGTGTCCACGTTTCAGAAGCATAGGTCATATCGGGTAGGCTAGGACGCACTGGTTGAAAAAAGTATTAACTCAGAAACATTTAAATAATAGATTTTTTTCAAGATTTGACCATACTGATAAGAGATAGTCGTTAAGATAGACGTCAAGTGACGAGAGAGTGGTATGTAGATACTCGTCTACATACCACTCTCTCGTCACTTGACGTTCTGTTTTTGCCATGACACGCCTAATTGTTACTCCAAAACTTTTTTTTAAAGAGTGTTTGTATTTTATTGTATTTGCCGAACAAGTTATGAATTTTAGTTATTCGTCGTTCTAATCAGACTTTTTTTTCCTCAAACAATAACCTGTAAAGTTGTCTATACTATAATTAACTACTGTTTATCAATAAAATCACCTCTTAAACATGAATTACGTATATATAAATTCAACTTTTTTTGATATCATTAGGTACCTCAACAATGGACGTTTTGTTGCGCATTCCAATCTCTCTTGATCAAAAGAAGGGTGCGCTTAATTGAAGGAGGTACTTCAGTCATTTATCTGAATTTTGATAATTTTGCGAGTTTGTATCGTAATAGGTTGTGAGTAGAGCAGGTACTATCACGAGCAATAAAATTTTGACCAAGTTGAAAACTATGTTAGGTAGCTACGACGCTACTACAATGCACATCATTCAGTAAAAAATAATTGAGATATTGTCTTTCGAATAACAAAATAATCGTTGATAATATTGAGAGTCCAAGAACTAAAGAAAATGTCTGGTATCATGCAGCAGACGCTACTTATGGAAGGAACGCCTGACGCTAGATAAGGGCCGACTGCTGTCATATGGGCATATCTTCTACAATGATCTAGGTTCCAATGACAAGAGCATTTGCTGACGGAAGCGGAAGTTACGGTGGGCGTGCCGAAACGCCCGTGTCAACCGCCCCTGCGTCCAGACACGCCCTAGCTCTCGCAAGTTATACTGCATCTTAAACTAATTATCCCATCATCATATCACATTCCTTCATCCCACAAAATATCAAGGATAATAGGCAAAGTCTCAACGCGATATCCCGTAAGCCAATACTTCGCAGCTATATAGTACCAGTAGGAAAACTGGAAATATATCAGAAAAACCTAACTTGATTAGTAAGCAAATCGATAAGTCGATGAAACTAAACGTTTGGGCTTCTAGAACTAAGATACGCATTCCGTTGAAATTGATCACCTTGTAACATCGTTAACAATAAAACATCTTTTAACATAATGTAGGTATGTGAAATATTTCGAGATCTATAATGTTTCTTTCTCAATCATGCATGTTTTTCTCTTATTCCATTATCGTACACCCAGACTATGAAAACGGGGCACTCGTATAGGGAATCTTAGATTGTCTCGTCTTGGCATGATAGGTAACTTTACATCCTTTCATAATTATCATGACATTAAAAACCATTTGTTTCGCCTTGCTGTGTTCCAATTTGAAGAGTATGGCTTCCAATGCAATAACATGCAAATGATTAGTAGTATTAGGTACAACTGTACACTATGTCTTATTGTGAAAAATGGTATCAATGAATTTTTTTTAAGATTTTTTTGTCTAAAAAATCATTGAGACCATTTTTATAGAGAAATTTAAGATCTACAACTTAGCTCAAGGGTACTTTGTCTATAAAACTTACCGTTTTCGAGAAAAAAACTAAAAAACCTAAAATTTCGACGTTGGGCCCCGAATAAGTCCCTAAGCTCACATGGGATTGATGGGGACTTTTGACAGGACTTTTGACCTTGTGGTAAACCTCTACGAAGTCTCTACGAAGATTTGGCTCTGTCGGAATTTTCTTTATTTGATCACTATTTTTATGTCTAAATTGACCGGACTAATTTTGTTAGCTATTAATACTATTGGTTCTGTGATGGTCTTACGAACATAATGTGTAGAAGTCCTTTCAGTCCTACGAATAAAATTATTAGTAAGCTTTTCAGATTTGATGGAAATTTGTCAATAAATACCACTTCAGCAGACTTGCTCTTTGATCCCCCATATATATCAATCTTAAATCTCAATAAAAAATCCCGATCGAAACTTATCGTCAAAATTGCAACTTGTAGTCGAAAACGGATAGAAATAAAATGCAGTGCTAAAAAAGCAGAAATGCTTTTTTAGCCGATCGTCCGAAACTAAGACGCATTGGCTTTGCTCGTTCTGTCAATCACTGGCGTAATTTTACCCAACTCTAATGTACTACCTACGTAGGATTACCCGAAGTTCTATGTTTATACGAAGCTGAATTTTAGTTAGTTATCTATCAAAATATCGTTCAAGAACTTATGGTAATAATAGTTGTGGATTCTTCTTTTAAGCAACTGGTAGATGTTTTAAAAATCCATTGTTTTCCCCCTTCAAAATTCATAAGAATGCGGAAGAGACAAGCCCACCCACCGCCCGCCCGTGACAGCGGCCCGCGGGGGCGTTACCGCCGCCCTACGCCACGTCGCGCCCGAGGCAATGTAATCAAAACTTTTTCGCGCCAATTATCATGAAGCTTTGAATACATGTAAAATAAAACAGGATTTCATAATGGCAATGGTACAATTTAATTAAAATATTCAAACATTAAATATCAAGATTTTCAGAAAATATTTCAGTTTTTAATTTAAATAAGATAAGATTTGACTATTCGGAATTTAAATTGATTAGTTCAATAAACTGTATTTATTTGGATTATGAACGAATGATTAGAGCGGTCGTTCGGTCAGCTCGGGATAGACTCGGGGATTCAATTTAGTTTATTATGTGAAAGATGTACAAGTGAAAGTTAGTACTATCTTTCCACACCTGTTGATTTATTAAATCGAAAAAAATCAATCACAGAAATACAGTAGATACCATCATTTAGTAGCAATAGAGCTGTTTGTTAAGCGCCACTTCCTATTTCTGCAGCCAAGCAGTGATTCTCGTATTGCTGCGCCACTTTGAAGAATAAGTTTGGGCGCAAGTCACAGACTCCTTCAGTAATGAGTGACCGACTAGATTTAAACTAGATCAGATTCAGATTCCCTAAAAGTACGATGTGAAGGATTGTTGATAGCTAGGTACCTACCTATTTTATCTATCTCAGTAGATAGTTAAATATACAAAATCAAAGACCGCTTGTTTGGAATAAAAATTTGAAGTAAACTTGTGTTTAGCGCCATCTAGTTTGTAATGCCAAATACGTAAGTACTCAGTATATTTGATAGATGGCCCTCTCTGATCCACATTTAGTTATTTTTCTAATCTAAATACCGTTATTTATTGCTAAATCGATTATTTGCCTAATTTGGATTGAATGGCGTATTTTATGTCTCCAGAATTTGCTTTAGTATCCTTCGAGTACCAAGTCTAATGGCGGGCGAGTTATTTGCCTCTGATAAGAAATTGTGACATTACGAAGTGCCTGTTACCAAGGTAAAACAAATGAGCAATCACAATAAAACACGCATTGATTTAAAACGATTTATTGCACAGTAAACTTAGGTATCTATAAGAACTTCAAAATCCTTACATTCGAATTGTACGTAGTATTGTTAGACCATGTGACCAAGGTAGCCTTTAACCCCCTATCTTACAAAAATTTAGCGTTGACTTTATGTCATCATTGCGTATGGTAAACAGTACTTCAAGTCTGCGGTAACTTTTTCTATGATAGACCGTAAGCCTATACATAATGAACTATTTCTCTGAAGACAAAGTAATTTTGTAGGTGCATTCCTATACCTAAATGTTTTTTTATATAATCTATTTCTGTGCAAACTCTCCGCAGGTACATGTTATCAAATAATCTCTAACTACTAAAATAAATTTCAAAAAATGAGATGTCGATACCGTATCACGGCGTATAATAATAACTAACAAATCACAATATCATTAAACCCAGGATTACGAAACAAGGTTTAGAATCAATACACTGAATAAATAGATATAAATATTTAAACAACGCCATCTAGTAGCAAACTAAGAAAAGCTTTTAGTAGAGCTTTATGCAAGGAGGAACCTACTACCATCGTATTTACTTCAGCCACTATAATGCTGTATTGATGTGTACTGGTATGAAATAACGGTCCACTGGACTACGTTATTTTATTTACCTTTTTTATTGTATTATAAATAAAGAATTTTAAACATCAAAGTGATGAATGCAGTGAGATGGCGTCTTACATAGCTCGTTCATAATAAATGTGTTAAGTATTGCAATGGAAAATTACAGGTAGAGTGTAAAAACACAGGCTTTATCTTGTTCTCATAAAAAAGCTTCTCTTATTAGAACTAGCTGATATGATGAAAATAATAATAAATTACTCTTAGTGTTATAGAAATAAGGACGATTTCCTGCCAGTTCATCGGCGTTTTAACGCTACTCGGATTCACGAAATTATGTAAGTTCGCGAATCAATAATTGAGATTTAATACTTAGTGCGTAAGACCATAGGTTGCGATGTATTCGAAATCTGAAACAATAATAGATTATTTTACAAAATTAAAATCTATAGCACAAACAGCATTGAAGGCAGAGTTACTACCAACTCAGCTGTGATGCTTGTCGATTTCATTTATTATCTACTAGCTGATGACTTGAAAATTCACACAATATTATTATACCTTATACAGGTGTTTTTTTGAGAAGGGCGGTAGTCACCAAGTCCTAAGCCACAAGAGTTAGATAAATGTCGTGGAAGACAATCCAAAATTAAAAAAATAATAATAAGTTTCGTGGTTTCAGACTTGACCATCATCGCCCTTCTCAATAAACCACCTGTCTGATGTACAAGCTATATTATTGTTAAGTTTCATCAAAATCCTTTCAGTAGTTTTCGTGAAGGAAAATATTAGTAGAGATAAGATTTATTAAATCTCACCTTATCTGTAATAATCCATCTACAAGCCTCCACCGCTTCTTTCAACGGTAATCTTTTTCTGCAGAACTTCTTTTTCATGATGTTCTTCCTCCATCTCAGCCATTCGCGCGAAACGGGAGTATGCCACGTGACCGGACTTGACCGCAGACATCATCTACACACGAAAATACACCTTAATAATTTGCCACAAAGGCGAATTTAGCTTGGCTTGGATATTACCAACACACGAAAATAAATCTCAAAACTATGACGCACAATTTCCTTGACTTGGATTGTTTTAAAACGTGCATAGGATTTATGTATAGGCGACCAAGAAATTGGTTTACCACTCTAAGGCTGAATATCATTTGCACGTACAAAACATCAAGGGCTATTTTCGCTTGACAGATTAATAACTGCTACGTCAGATTCTGTCAATCTGTAATCCTTAGCGAATAATTATGTTACTGGGAGATGTCATCAAAAGTGGTAAACCAATTTCTTTGTCGCCTATACTTTCAAACCATGCAAATAATTGATATTAGTTGTTTTGATACACATTTGGTAAGTATAGGAAATTGAATCTAACTAGAAAGTATTAAGGATGTTGTTGCTCTAAATATGTATAGATAATCATTATAATTCTGAGAAGAGGTAGGGGTTTCTTTGTAAAAAAAATGGTTGTCTGTAAAGTCGGTTTACTGACGATAGTTGAACGTGACAACGTCACTTCATGGAACGCCTCAGAACGCCTCATGAGTCATGTTTTTTCGTGCGTGCAGCCGGCTCTATTGAATTATAAGACGTTGTCACGTCAAAAAGTATTTAATAGATTAAAATATTTAGTAAGATTTAAAACTATAAGTACCAAATTGTATTATCTACAGGGGGATTTACAATCTAAAATTAAGTTATTATAATAGATTAATATTAAAATTAGTTATTATGAGGGATAAATGGAAAGTTAGTAAAATTACGAAGTAAAACAGCATGCAAACAAAACACAAAAGCAAACAAAAGCCACCATTTAGAAAACCACTCATTTGTTTTAGCTTTGTTCATTTTTTACCTATTGATTTTAACTTCGAAACAAAAACTGCATAAAAAATTTAACGACTCAACATTCATGGTAAAAGTTTTGAATTGTATAAATACTGGGCACATTTTTTTTTTATTGTTTTTTTTTATTGGCAAGTATTTACAATTAGGTTTACAAAGCTGAATTTTGAATCAAAACAGCAAAAAGTTCTCAGGTAAGATCAGTTAAAAAATCTTTGCTCAAGTTTTAGATTTACAGCCTTATAATAATCGGCTAGTTTGCTAACAAACTATTTACATTTAAATGTAGTACATATATCTAAATATCTACCCCCTATCTTATAAAAAGTTAGCGTTGACATTATGTCATCATTACGCATGGTAATCAAGACATCAAGTCTGCGCTAACTTTTTATAAGATAGGGGGCTAGTCTCTTGACTATTGAGTTTACAATATTCGAACCTACATTTTCAGAAGAATAAAAACTCAAAATGAACATAAGCGATAACAAAAAATTGCACACAATAAGCACCTGTAAATACTCGTCTAACTCGACTTGTCCGTTCATGTTTGTGTCGATCTCTTTCAGAATTTCATGAAGTTGTTCTCCTGTCACCTCTTCGCCGTAGTTCTGTGGACAATGCGGCAGACAATGACAGGGAGAGATTCCAAATGATAGGAGACATGACCTCTTTGTAACAAAACCTCTTTTATAAACTGTTTAGAGTTTGTGTTCTATTTAAAACCTCTTTTCGAAACTGTATAGAGTTAGTGTTCAGTTCAAAACCTCTTTTCAAAACTGTTTAGAGTTTGTGTTCTAATACAACCTCTTTTCAAAACTGTTTAGAGTTTGTGTTCTAATTACAACCTCTTTTCGAAACTGTTTAAGAGTTTGTGTTCTATTTTCAATAAGTAACTAACCATCACTTTGTAACACCTAGATACACAGACAAATAAATGATTTGATTTGATTTGAAGTATTTTTTTTGTGATTTCAATGTTCATAGGTTGGTGTTCCATTTACAAAAATTAAAAAGCTGTTCGTAAATTATAGGTACGCATAAATTTATATTCTGTTTTCAAATTTAGAACAGAATATAATTTTGGATAATTAATGCGTTTTGGATACAATGAACTAAGTACTGATTGTAAGAGGTTTTTTTACAAATGAGTTTAAGCAATTACATGTTTGGAATTTTCTTTTTAACAGAACGAAAAAACTGATATCCCAATGATCAGTGTTTTAATGTGACTATAAAAAAATTATCACGCACATGTTAAGTATTCAAATTCAAAGAATCTAGAGGATTCAGTAAGGTTGTAAAAGAAAATTTCAAACTCTGAAATCCGAAGACCCAACAAATTTCCCAAAGTTATACAAATAGCCCTTCTACACATACAAAGCCATAAGCCCGGGTTCACCTGCAAATAATCCTGTATTTCTAGCTGGCCGTGGTAAGTTACGTCTATCTCAGAGAGAATCGATCGTATCTCGTCTTCTGTTGGCTTCAGACCCATTGCCTAGAATCGGCAAATTCATTTATGGAAATATTCTAACACAAATTTATCAAAATGTTACAATTTTTTACCCAAATGTAGTCAAGTTTATTTATGCAAAAATTCTAACACATATTTATGAATAAGTGAAATTTTTTTACCCAGATGTAGTAGATATTCTCTCAGACCTGTTGGTACCTAGTACACTTTTCAAGGAATCGTATAAGGTCTGATGTAGTCAGAGGCACATCCAAACATGATTTGGCATGTATCTATACTTGCAGAATTTTGTAAAATTATGAGCACTGTTACAATACTAACTGATTTCCTCGAGATGTTTTAACTGAACTATACAATAAATATTGTAAAAAAAAAACACTTAAACTTTTATCATCATAAATTATTAAGTTAATTAGACCAGAGAGCTGTCTCAATAAATTTCCAAAAGTTTTTCTGTAGTACTTCTGTACTAATTTAATTTTTTCCCTAAGATTGAATCTTAATATTGATGTGTTGAGATTTCATTCCTCAACCATTTTTATAATAACATTAAAAATAAATTGTTCTAGAAAATTCTGTGTCCTGTATAAAGTAGTCCAGTGGCTCTACCATGAGTTTTTACTATACTATATATACTATACACGCTAGCGTCTGTAGTTAAAAAAATGTATGAAGATTTGTACAGCGCCTCTAGCGGATAGTTGGGTACTAAAATTAGTAATACTAATATTGACGTAACTACTGTAGTAGAGTCAGGCGATTTTACTGTGACAACTCATGGTAGAGCTACAGAACTAGTAGTCCAACAAAAACCAGTCACTCGAACGAAACAGTACCTCTACCATGAGTTGTCACAGTAAAATCGCCTGACTTTACTACAGTAGTTACGTAAATATTAGTATTACGAATTTTAGTACCCAACTATCCGCTAGAGGCGCTGTACAAATCTTCATACTTAACTACAGACGTTAGCGAGTATAGTATATATAGTATAGTAAAAACTCATGGTAGAGCTACAGTAGCAAAAACCAGCATACCTTGAGACTCCTTCTAATATCGTTGATAGACACATATCCCTTGCGATCCTTGTCGATGATCTGGAACCGTTTGATGTAGGTTTGGATCTCGTCCTTGGACAAGTTGATGGGTATTTTGTCGCGACTGGCGCGGTTCACCATTTGTCCCATTTCGTTTGCGAGGAATTCACCGGCCAGTTTAATTTGTCTCTGGAAATATATTCATGTGTGTTAGCTTATGTAAAAATTATGTACATATTTATATTCTATCTGGCGGTTCCCCGCGACTTCATCTTGCCTACGTTATATTTTGGACAATTCGCAAAATATCTTTATAAATTATAGCTATATGTTATTCTGATGTGTAAACACCCCGAGACCACGTAATTTCCTGACAATAATTGTAAAAGTGTCTGTGTGATGTTCACCTCTACCTTTCTAACTCAGGAATGGTGTTTCATCCCTCTATTAAATTAAACTACATAATTACAAAGTTTCATTAAAATCCATTCAGAAGGTTTGCGTGAAAGAGTAACAAACATATCCATCTATACAACATTTTATTCTACTAATATTATAAACACGGACGCACAATAACACATAGGCTATAATTTATAAAGATGTGCGAATTGTGAAAAATCGTTATATTAAGTAGAATAATAATTAAGTAGGATATAAGTATTTACCGCTTTCTCGGTGTCAGACCAGTTAAGTTCCTCCGCCATGATGTCTACGATGGTAGGCAGGGCTTCGGCCGCGGCTTGCACGTTGAGGAAGGCGAGACGCAGGCGCCGCGCTATCATGTCCACTGCGGTGCACGCGTACTCACGGACACCGTATCTTAACAAATACACAAATATATTTATTGAAAAAATGAACTAAACTGACTGACTGTGAAGATGTATATTTAGTTCCAATATCGCAACTAGATGTGGCTGCCCCATATTACGTATGTACAATAGAAATATAAAAAATATACAATAGAATTGAGAACCTTATCTTTTTTTGAAGTCTGTTCAAATGTAGCAAAAACTATCTAACATGTTGACACGTGATGTTGTCGAGTTGAAACATCTTAAAACTATAAAAAAAACAATAGTAGCGTTCTATCGTTGACACGATATGAAGAAGAAAAAAATATCATGTTTTTATGATGAGAGCCTCCTTATTTATTTTATTTTGTTTTTAGTATTTGCCGATATAGCGGCAGCACATATCTGTCGAAGTTTCAACACTCTAACTTGATATTCTAACGTGATAGTTACTACTTACTACTACTAACACTAACTAATATTAGTAGTATTAGTTATAGGGTCCCGTTTTACGTTTTACACTTTGGTACGCAACCTAAAAATCCCTTAAACAGACATTCAAATTAAGTGCCTAAAATTGAACCTAAGTTGGTTGATATGTACTTACCTGATTTCAGCATCAATATACGGGAACTCAGGATGCACCTTCTTGCCAATGATGGGCCATCTCTTGCCCGTCATGGCGGCTAGTTTGGCCACCGCGAACGCGCGGTCTCCGTACGCCTTCGCTAAGTGCTGGGCTACCTGAAATAAAAAATATTTTTTACGAGGTTACATAAACGCTAAAAAATGCGCTAGTACTTAACTAAACACTTAACATCAAATATAACAATAATTTTTATCATCGGTTGTTTTATTGTTTGAATTTGTTTTGCGTTTAATACAGCATGCATCTAAAAGTAACATTGAGCAATATTTTTTCGCAAATAATAGCGGGGAATAATAATATTAATTGCCAATTTTTTGTGACTTACACCATTGTTATATGCTAAACTACAAGTTACATGTATAGTTGTATAAAAATAGTAGATATATCTAAGTACTTCCAATACAGCGCCATCTATTGGAATTTAACCTGTGACTATAAGTAAAAAAGGGTAGTGTGACTTACTTCCATCTCAAGTCCGAAGTCCTGCACTAATCGGATGTACATAGTGGGGGTCCAACCGTGGGCCCCTTCTATCAGGAACCCATCGGTCTGGCATTCCTTGAACAGCGGCTTTAGGTTTGAGCCTGGAATATACAAACAAATCTATTAATAATTTTGTATTAATCAATTAATAATTTTGACACATTTTTGGCGTCACAGCTCAGTTGGCAGTAGCTCTGCCCTCCATGCTGTGGGTCGTGGGTTCGATTTCCACCCAGAGCAAATGTTTAATAAGTATTATATCAGTTTATAAAATAAGTATATATTATATTTATAGTATTTTATTTATTTTACATCGTACATAATAATATGTTATTGTTAATGATGTACATGTTTTAATAGGTACACCCCATCACTATTGTTAATTTAAATATAGTCCATCCAAAGGTTGTCTGGAAGAGATCCTTCAAAGCGATAAGGCCGCCCATTGTATTCACTTACTGCAAACACTGTTTTTCTGTTATTTCCTACAATAAAGCGTTTTCTATCTATCAATATCAGCAATCTAGCTCCCATAGCTTTGCTTAGTTTGGGACTAGAGTGTGATGTATGAATTGTCCGAGAATATTTATTTATGTTTCAAATCAGAAATATTTATTACTAAATATATATTACTTTCAATAGCCGCATCAATAGTCTCATACGCCATAGCGCGGTAGGTAGTCCACTTCCCGCCCGCGATGGTGACGAGTCCTGCGGGCGACACGTGCACGATGTGGTTGCGAGCTAACGACTGCGTGTCGGGCTTGTTGGGGTCCGACACCAGCGGCCTGATGCCAGACCATGCCGACAGCACGTCGCCGCGACGAACTGGAAAAGAGATGCTTCAAAGTTAAGAAGAGAGAGAGAAGGGGGGGGGGAGAGAGAGGGGGGGGGGGGGGCGAGATTTTAACACACAACACACAGGTACAACACATTCAAAATGGGGTTGCTAAAACGCTTGTCATCTGTACCTCTACCATGAGTTGTCACAGTAAAATCGCCTGACTTTACTACAGTAGTAACGTCAATATTAGTATGACGAATTTTAGTACCCAACTATCCGCTAGAGGCGCTGTACAAATCTTCATACATTTTTTTAACTACAGACGCTAGCGAGTATAGTAAATATAGTATAGTAAAAACTCATGGTAAAGCAACTGATCTTTTGTTAAGATCAGATTACAAGCGTTTTAGCAACCCAAATCACGATTGATCCTAGTTTTAACACATCGTAATTAGATTTTTTGGTTAATCAACGTTTCAGATACCGGCCGTTCAAAAGACAAATAAATTAACCTTTATATTTATGACAAGTCTATATACACATGTACTACATGTGCGACTTAACTGCGTACTAATGAACTATTTAACGATCCTATCATTAATCAAGTGATATCATATAATGATATTTAAAACAAGTACCTTCAACATCTGGGTTAAGATAATTCTTGACCTCAGTAAGGATGAATAGGATCTCGTCTTCAGTGGGTTTGGGGTTGTGTGTGACCTTGCAGGGTAGATCTGTGGTGCCCGCAATGGTGCCCTTGAGCCAGGGAAGGAAGAAAATAACGCGGCCGTCCGACGTGGCCGGGTCTAGGAGACCCATGTGTTCTGGGCTGGAAGTATGCAAATAAATGTGTATAAGAAAATATATCTAAACTAATATTATAAAGAGGAAAACTTTGATTGTTTGTTTGTTTGTTTGCATCGAATAGGTGGAAATCGGTGGAAAATACATTTATACTGAGTAACATAGGCAATATTATAATGATATTTTTTATATACTATAGGCTACCCGTGCGAAGCCGAGGCGTACTACTAGTAATATATAAATGTAGAAATAATAGTGGGTTCAATTCCCATTAGGGTGTGTCTGGGCGTGTATTCTATGTATGTTTATAGTTAAATTGTGTGAAATATTCATGAACATTTTACACATCGCGTACTACTTAGTCCCAAAATAAGCTTGGAGGTACTATGGGAATGAGATTGCTGATAGAATACTTAATTTTTGTTTGTTTATCACGGAAACATTTCTGCTGGGTTGGAATCGAACCCACAACCCACAGCATGGAAAGTACAGCAATAAAAGGGCTACTACCAGTCAATTAAAGACTTTAAAATCGCAACAAAGTAATAAAGAATCGAATGCCTTTTGTTTACACAACAAGAAATGTGCCAATGAGCATTTGGCTTTCACAATGACATTATTTGGCAACACCGCCAAATGGATCAATCAATCTATTGATAGTACTTTAGTTAGCAATATTTAGATGAGTTGTATATATACTTGTATGTATTTGAGAGAGAGCAAATGTTTGTGTGATGAACATAAATATTTGTTCATTGTCTGGGTGTCCTGTATCCAATGAAAGTCTAATTCCCATAGTACAAGATTTATTTAGTTTGGGACAAGAGAGTGATGTGTGATTTGTCCGTGAATATTTATTTATTTATTTTTACTTTAGTCTAACAAATAATACTGTGCAAACTTTGACCGATAATGTGGCCTTTTGACGAAAATTTGATAATGAAGTACATAATTAAAAATATCAAAGCTCATTCAAATAAAGATATAATTTGCTGCAAAAAGTATTTATTTTAACCGAGTGTGAACTATCAACTTGCACATAATTTGTCAGACTACAATGAATGAAATGAAAATAAATGAAGTAGTAAACAATATTTTACAATGGGCGGCCTTATCACTGAAAGCGATCTCTTTCAGGCAACTATTGGATGGAGAGGATCGTAAAAGTATGGAAGAAGGGGTATACAAAAACTTTGAAAATAACAAAAAGCAACAAATATATACATAGGTACCTGATGTACAGATACTAGAATAATGCTGCCAACAACCCAAAGTCCTTCTCCGTTACCTTAAGGAGTTGGGCTGGCTGGGGTGAGGTTAGCAGGGGGACAATGCACAATACACCCCATTGCGGGACGTCAGTGCAGATTTGATTCCCCCAATTAGAATTAGAATTACATAGGTACATATTAGATAGTACAATATTGTACCTGTAATATCCAGGCAGCACAATATGGACGCCAGACGACGGACAGCAGATATCCTTGACTTGCTGGTCGTCCATCTTCCTGATGCTGTCGGTGAAGGGACCGGTCGCGTTGATGATGCATTTCGCTTTGATATCCCATTCCTTGCCTGACAGCTCATCCTGAAACAAACAATACATATTGATTTGACGACCGATGTGGTGCGGCGGGCGAAGGTCCGCCTGCGACGCGGAAGGTTGCGGGTTCGATTCCCGCCTTGGAATAAATGTTTGTATGATCTGCAAATATTTATTCTGGGTGTTCTGGGTATTCATATGTATAATAAAAAATATCTATCTATGTAATGTTATTGTATTAAGTATGTCAGTCTTCTAGTACCCATAACACAAGCTCTGCTTAGCTTGGGGCTAGATGATGTTGTGTGGATGGTCCAGCATTATTTATATTTATATAAAACAACTTTACAACCATATTTTGCTCTGTTGTGTAGGTATTTAAATCTCTCTCTTTCTATTTCTTGTTATAGATCCAAAGTCACAAAGACCACCTTTGAAATGCCTTGCATACTAGATGATTCTAGATGCCAGTTCGTCGCGACCAGGGTCTAGAAGTCAGAAGAACAAGCCTACGAACCAGGCCTGTTCTAGACTCTGCGAGTTTTTATATGATCCTCATTACAATTGTTCAAATAAATAATTAAATAATACTGGACAATCCACACAACATCATCTAGCCCCAAGCTAAGCAGGGCTTGTGTTATGGGTATTAGAAGACTGACATACTTAATACAATACATTTCATAGATATATATTTTTTATTATACATATAAAATACCCAGAACACCTGGAATAAATATTTGCACATTGTACAAACATTTATCCCAAGGCGAGAATTGAACTCGTAACCTCCGCGTCGCAGGCGGACCTTCGCCCGCCGCGCCACATCGGTCGTCAAAGAACACTCTGATCTATACTAATATTATAAAGAGGTAAAGTTTGTATGTTTGTATATTTGTTCAATTGTAAGGGGTAATCTCGAAATCTACTGAACCGATTTAAAAAATTCTTTCACCAATAGTAAGCTACATTATTGCTGAGTGTCATAGGCTATATTATATTTTCAAAAAAATTAGGGATCCTTACTAAAACTTCAATTATGTAACCCAAGGTGTAAAAGAAATACCTAAGAAATTCCTTACATCGCGTGCGCTGCGAAAACTATTGATGATAGAAAGAAATCATGTACTACAATTTTGTAGAACACATCATCACCCACAAAAAAGTCAGCGACAGCATATGTCTAACTATTACAGATATGTCACTATAAGTGTTTTAATATCGAAAAAATATAATTAAAATGACGCCGCTAGAAAACGTTCTTTATTTGTGCTTTGGTATTAATTCTTATCTAAAAAAAATACTACATAATTAAGACTGTTTCAATACCTTTATATGATTTTTTAAATTATTCAATTTGGTCATTCCATTCAAAAGATATCACGAGTTCAAAAATGTAAGTATTAGAAAAATGTCAAGCGGAATAATGCAGGTGCCGGTCACGGGAGTATATGCGGGTTCTATTGTTTAGTTACGTGGATTCAAAAGGAGAGTTATGAGTTTAACAGTACCTATACATATCATAAACTCATAATTAGTAAAATCTAACATATAGAAGTAAAGTTTGTTTATTTGTTAAATTGTAAGGGTAATCTCGGGATCTACTGAACCGATTTTAAAAATTCTTTCACCATTAGAAAGCCACATTATTGCTGAGTGTCATAGGCTATATACAAAACCGAAAAATAAAAAGGCTTTTACGTGGTAGTTCGTTTTGCAAAGTGAATCGGAGAAAAAACGGTCAAATTATGCCCAACGAAGTGGGCACGGGTCAGCTAGTTTTTTAATAAAGAAGTTGGAGCTAGTTCGTCCTAGAGTAACAAACATACATCTATCCATACAAACTTTCGCGTTCATAATATACTAGCTGACCCGTGCCCACTTCATTGGGCATAATTCGACCGTTTTTTCTCCGATTCACTTTGCAAAACAGACTACCACGTAAAAGCCTTTTTTTCGGTTTTTTATATATCCTATGACACTCACTGAAAATCTTTCATCAATGTGGCTTTCTATTGGTGAAAGATTTTTTAAAATCGGTTCTGTAGATCCCGAGATTACCCCTTACAATTTAACAAATACACAAACTTTACTTCTTTATAATATTAGTATAGATATTAAGTAGGATCTTACTCGTAAGCTGGCCCCGCTGAGTTTCCCGTTAGTTTTGTGTAGTTTGGTGACTTTGACGTGATTAGCGATGGTCGCTCCGTGCCGAGCCGCCGTCAGAGCTATGGCGAGATTCATACGGGCGTCGTCTTGTTGACCTGAACGATTTATATGGTTTAAGTTATTGTATACATTATTTTTACATAAATAAAATAAATATAATGTTGGCTTTTACCTACTATTCTGTAGAAGTCCACTATATACATATATCTTTTCCAATATACTGTATATATCTTTTACTACTTATACTGTATATATCTTTTCCAATAGCTTTCCAGAAGGAAGGATTTTGTGCGTTTTTTATCCATATAATTGCCGACTTTCTAAGAACATTGTCGATCGTTTGAACGGCTAGCAACCATAAAGGCAAGTCCCAATTGTCTAATCTATACATCGCTTTCTGGCTCGTAGACGCCATGCCAATGCAACGTGACATTTTAAAAATCTTTACTTATCTTTAGGTACTTTGATAAGAATAAAATAATAAATGAAATTTATAATAATGTAACAGCAGAGTAGGGGTAATTAAAATAAACAACTTAATCTTACCATCGTAGTAAACTATTCCGCCGCAAAGATTGTCCGACTTCAACATAGGGAATAGTTCTAGAGTGTTCTTTTTGGACAAATAGTAGGAGCTCTTCACGTTTCTATCTCCCGCGACTAAATCGTACATTTTGATACCGAACCAGAAGTAGGGGACTTGCCACCATCTGAAAAATAAAATCTTTACAGAATCCTCTCTATAGTTTGCGATTATGACTAACAACTACATAGGTATTTAATAAAATTAAAATAACGTAATTATTATCAAGTGCAAACTAAACTGCCAAAATTTGCACATGAATATTTGTTGTAGGAACTATATAGTTTTCTAAAGAAAATTCTCTAATTGTTCGATCTCAGTTTTCGAGAGTCACACCAAATAAAATCAAAGCTCCAATTGTGACTTACTTGTAGACCGGTAGTAGAATAGGCAGAGGGCGGGTCAAATGGGGTGCCACTTCTAACATATTAGCTCGTTCGTGCAAGGCCTCCTTCACCATTTTATATTGATCGTAGTCAAGTTGCATGATCGCCTTCTGCAAGTAACGCACTCCGCCGTGGATCAGTTTGGTGCTGCGGCTAGATGTCCCACTCGCGAAGTCATCGGCTTCCACCAAGGCGGTTCGGAGACCTGAGATATTGTAATGTTTAGCATGTTGTAGCAATATTCGCTACACTCAATTCTATCTAAAATATATTAGTTCGCGATAGTCCGTGTTTCATTGAACATTGACATATAAGGACGACCGATGTGGCGCGGCGGGTGAACTGCGACGCGGAGGTTGCGGGTTTGATTCCCGCCTTGGGATAAATGTTTGTACGATCTGCAAATATTTATTTCGGGGGTTAAAATATCTATCTTTGTAATGTATTGTATTAAGTATGTCAGTCTTCCAGTACCCATAACACAAGCTCTGCTTAGCTTGGGGCTATATGATGTTGTGTGGATTGTCCAGCATTATTTATTTATAGTTATGTTTACCTCTGGTAGTAGCATCGAGCGCACAGCCCGCGCCGGTGGCGCCCCCTCCGATGATGAGGATGTCATACGGATGTCCTGCTTGTAAGTTCTTGATCTGATCCGCGCGGGACGGCAGAGGACGCTTCTTGCGTTCTGTCTTCGCTGAAACTGTAGCTGGGTTGAACCATTCCTGGAAAAAATCTGTCTATGAAGTATTTGTCTATTTGTTGGCAATAGCGCTGATTATCATGAAGCCACCAGATGGAAAGGGGGGGGGAGGCTATAACAGGGGTGCCAACTTATTAAATTCCGTAACATATAAGGTTTATAGATTGTGTGACGAATGATTATATGAATAAGAAAAGAGTAAACACTTCTTAGAATTCCCCATTTGCAAATTATTAAGTAAAATACGGAAATGGTGAAGTGGGCGCATTTACACGAGTCTTTACATACTTATTGTGTTGTGATAAAAATTGCGCCGGGTGTATTGATGACTAACTGTAAAGAATATCAATAATTAACTTAAGCTCGGTAATAGAATGGATTAGTTTATCAACCAATAAGGCGTTATTTAGATAATAAAACATCTAAACAAAGCCGCGATAAAAGACATGCATGGCTCTAATCTATAAACTGTAAAAAAGGGAGAAACAAGAATCTTGAGATAACGAATATACATTTTCGAATGAATATATTTGTAGGTATGTATATACCTTATATCTATGGAGTTATTAACGCTAGATAGTAACAAAGGAGAATGAGCATTGAGCCACGTCAAAAAAAATCCCTCGAGTTACCATAGTAGTTTTTTCCGTAGTTTTTTCACAATATTTGAAGGTCCACAAAAATAACTATGCGGCAACCTCAAAGATAATTTTTTAGGGCCCATGGTCCAAGTTACATAGCAAATTGCCCCTTCTCCTTTGAAATGTACAAAAACGGCTCACAGCGGTCATTTATAAGTCTTTAAGCTGAAACGTTTTAAAAATGTATTACTGATAATATTCACAAATTGCTGGCCACATTGTCGCACAAAATACACAAGTTTATCAGTAACAAGGCGGAAATAATTATGCAAATAGTTTTAAGATTATATCTCGATTCATTATACTACGTGTAAGTACCACAACACAACCGTTTATTTATTTACATTTAAACATTTAATTCTGTGCTTAAAATCAGGTTTAGGCGAAATGAAACAAAAAATACTGACTTTTGTGATGTTCGATCACGTTCGATAATGTTTTAGCTACTCGACAAAAGATGGCGCTGCGTGTCATTTACTAAATTACTAACTATGTTGGATCATGGTTTTTAAAAGAGATATGAATTAATAACAAACGTTTAAACGTTGATAACAAACATAAAATTTAAGTAAGTTAGTATTTTAATTGCTAACTTTGTATGGGAAAATTATAAGTACATAGATACTATTGCTCAAAAGTATACTTACACAGATGATTTGAAAAAAAGCACTTGTGATTGTATTCATAAGTTATTTCTTTATGAAAGTGAGATTACTGTCATAAAGAAATAATGAAATAATGTATATTATACTTACAACTGGAGAGTCATCGGCTGAAAGTGCCCAAGCTGCAACGGCTGCGCCTGCAACGCCTGCGGTTCCTGCTAATAATCTTCTGCGAGACATTTTCTGAAATCCAATCACAATATCTATTAGAACAGGATATATTATACTTACTTACTTGACTTTAAGTCATCATTACAAATGGTTATCAACACTTCGCTAACTTCAAGTCTGTGCTAACTTTTTATAAGATGAACCGTTACTATTTTTTTATATACTCAATGGACTATCATCATCTTTTCAGCCCGTTGGCACCCACTGCTTAGTATAGGCCTCCACATTATTATGCCATTCTTTGCGGTCCCTTGCGACTCTCATCCACTGATTCCGGCTCGTTCCTGGACCATCAGGCTATAGTGGCCATATTGGTCTGCCTCTTGGTCTAGGAGCATCCCTTGGTTAGGTACTATTCCGTAATCGCATTTGTTCACCTTTCATCGTCTCTAAATACACTATAATAAATCGAAGAGCAAAGATAAACTCACAAAAATATTTTTACAAAGTTTGAAGAACTAAGAAAGTAGGCTCGTACTATAATCGTTTGTAGTATAAAAGCTTAGGGTAAACTTCCATAGTCTGCTTGACAATAAATCGATAAGAGATACTAAAGTTCTTTGTCAACATGTTTTATTAATAAGCAATGGACTGGCACAACTCCATACTCATTATGTGTGATGTTTATCGATGGCATTCGGTTATAAAAGATACTATAAACGACGAATTTATTTCTAAGAATACTGTAGCCAACTTTAATACAGAACCAAATACGATTAATACAGAGACATAGCTTATCTTTATAGGTGTGGACATAAGAATATCTCAGAAACGGCCTTAAACAGTTGGATAAATCTCAAGTTGCCTACTCTAGTGCTTGAGGCGAGAGTGGCATCGCAACAGACAAAATAAAACTTTTTTTAACTTTCAACTCTAATTTTTCGGCCACACGTTTACATAACCTCGAAAATAAAATTTGTCAACTGAGAATATTTGTTTTTTTTTATCTTAATTTAGATATGTCGATAGTTAAAGCAACGCCAACAATGGTCTAACTAGTGGGAGCGACCTCGAATAGTACCTAACCAGTCAAATGGATCTATCTAAAATACACTGATCTGAAGGAAAATGGTCTACATAAAACATTTTCCTCTACAATTTTTTTAAAGTTTGATACTTGGAGTATCAATAACCGATCCTTAAAAAATTTCAATTTACCTGTTAGAATATAGGATACTTGTGTTTTAATATATTAGGGCACCAGGATTCTGCACTGTTGATTAAGGACAGCCATTGTGATTGTGAGTTTTTCAGAATAAATAACGAATTATAATAACACTAACTATAAAGATTAATAACAGATATACTTAGCTAGTAATAAGACATACCAATAGATATCTATAGATTTGTGTTTATGATCAATAATCACGGGATCGCAATGTTTATTTATCTGTTTAGTCAACACAGATAACGTTTTACAACTCGTGTTGTGACCTATCAGCTGTTCAGTTATCACGTTCATAAATCGTTTATTTCTTACAAGTTCAATGCGAATTGAATAGGTTGTTCTATTTTTATCAAAAGCCGCACCTAATTTATTGTAGGGGGATAATGGCCGATCTCGAGCACTGTATCCGACAAGGATGCCGCCATCAGCGGACACACATGACATTTAGAAATAGAAACGACTATTGTAATTTACTCGTATTTACGATCAGGTAGACAATTTATTATATCGTCGACTGTGCAATTACGTATACTCAAGTTCTTTGGTCATGTTACCCGCAAGGAAAACTCAATGGAGCGCCTTGTTGTGCAAGGCAGGATGGAGGGCAGGAGGTCCCGTGGACGCTCTCCGACGAGATGGTCTGACCTCATCAAGTCGATCACTCGCACTACCATGACCGAATGCTCGCACAACGCCGCTAACAGGGATAGCTGGAAGCGCATAGCTAGAGCAGCTATTGATCCGTGCCACTCATGATCACGACCACTCTACTATGAGTGTCCGACTAAGAAGAAGAAGAAGAGTAATTTTTTTTGGAATGAGACGAGTATATTTATTTAGGACTTACTTCGTTAGTACTATGTCAACGGTCTTTTTGAGTTCCTCCGAATGCCTATTGGTCTTATTGACGCTCCACGTACCTACTAAATGAGACATTTGTATTCATTGCAAAAGCAACAATGCTGATTAGATACTGAAGATACTCAAATGTAGTCTACATCATTGACAATATGGATCTAATTATCTAATACCTAGGTATAATGATTATCACGCATACATGATAGCTGCAATTCTAATCGATAAAACTGATTGACACAGTAATAGTAGATCATTATAACAGCTTAGCACTATATGGTGTTATGCTTGCGTAAGTGAACTGATAAGAGTGACCTTACACGGATAATTTACTTAGTCGCCCTAAAGGTATAAATCAAGGCTAGTTAACCAGCGCATGACTACAGCAAAAAACGTCTTGACATGTAGGTTACGGCTCTAGAATACGAATTTATAGATAAATTAGTTTTATGTCTATAAAGATCGTATAGGTATTTCTCTTCTAATATCTGCCGATTAAATGAACTAAAAGTTGTATGGAAGAGATCGCTTGCAGCGATGAGACCGTTCATTGTACCACTTATTTTTAATTGTTTGTTTCTATATGTTGCTTTTATTGGTGCAATAAATTCATATTCTATTCCGTCCTCTTATCACCCTTATCATCTATTGTACCATCACTTCACCTGCCAAAATGAAAGTTTCCACTATTATCAGCAGCGTGGATTTTGTTATCTACGGAAATCTTTTACACTAGACGCCGAAAAGCAATCTAATCAGATGACGCAGTAGGAAGGTATCATCTGTCTGCAGAGTTTGTTGTGGATCATTAATTACGATAACTTCCGGCTTGTATGTCGTTAGAGTTGGCGTCTTTAGATAGAGCTTAGGTTTGAGGTGTTGAAACTTCGGATCAGCTGATCAATTTTTTTCTATGCGATCAGTCAAAATTCTGTACATAATGTTGCACTGATCTCAAGACTATTGTGTGTGTATTGGGACCATTTAATCTTACAAAGTACGCACAGACCTGTCACACAGGTATAGCCGTATCGCAGTAAAAAGTTGGCAAGCGATGCTCATCGATTTGAGTTCCAATTTTACTCAACTCGGGTCCCGGTCTCAGAACAACGTGATTCTCACGCTGTAGTTAGCTGAGTTCACAATATTGTATAACAGCGTACACGTATTGTATGCGCCCAGAACAGAAATAGAATTAGCTCGCGAAGAGTACGGTTAATAGACACTCAAGCGCCGTAAAGTCAGGTGACTGCATTATTGCAATTTTAATTAGGCAAACAAATTATGCATATTATGCCGTAGTGTAGCTGGAAAATGTTAGAAGAATTTGATAGTCATTTTCTATTTCAATGATATTGAAGGTTTAGATAAGGACTACAAGTACAGTATAATTCGTAAAACCTTGAATCAGGTTGCTTGGGTGATGTCATATTACCGCTGGCTTTAGTAACTTGATTTGTGTTTGAATACTGCTCTGATATAGCTAAAGAATTTATTAGACACACATTTTAGATTGAATCTAACTAATATTTAGCTAATTATCAGAACAAAATTTGTGTCACATGTACTTAATCGCCCAGCGTCTTGACTACTTATGTATTAAAAAAAATTAGAGTAATGTATCAACACATGTCTTCTTAAATTTTTGATCTGTAAGTCTACAGTGATTTATATTAGCTATATAATTGTGTTTAAGTAAATATTGTAGGCATATATGTAATTTTCTTAAATTATTAACATTTATAAACGGTACTTACCTTAAATAAACAGTATCCAGTGAAAACTACTAATAATGCATGTATTATATATCACAAAAACTAATTTTAGTATGCAAGGGCAACGCGACAAATTGCAATTATTTTTGCTAGATTTATGAAATGAAATTATAATCTCTGGCGTAAACTATAGTTCAATTTCACATCACTTTACATACTAGTTCGTTTTTTTAATTAAAAAACTATTTCACTACGTATTACTTAACTACAAAGGGTTCATAATTATCTAATCATACCGCGGCGTTACGCTCGGCGCTACCGAGCGACCTACTGACTGACCTTAGTTTAGTTTTCCTTCGATCCTATGAGTCATTGTTCTTTTGACACCGCACATAACTAACTTCACACTCAAAATCACGGCAACACGATTAAAATAAAACATCGCTGTCACGAGGGCGCTAGTAAGTTGTAGCGCAATTTCCAACCTTATTCCGTTGGCAGAAATAGTGTCATGATTTTCCGCAAAATGGCGGCTGGCGTTCGTGATTTCCTGGGTTATACGGAGAAGCGCCATCTAGTGGCGAGTAGACGAACTTTTTAACTGGAACATTAAAATATCGTTAACAAGAAACACCCTTTTTTAAAGCCTACTCTACCTAAAAACAGTATGTCGATATGTGAATATTTTTTTATAACTATTAACTAGATAATTAGGTAAACTTCAAGTAACTTCTAGTTTTTTGTAACCATTAGTTACATCAGTGGGTGAGATAAGTTTTACAACTGAACACTAGATGGTGCTGTTCTTTTATACTCTTAAAACTATTTCAACTTAAAATGTTAAACCTATCTACAGTATCCTTAAACTACATCCTCCATAAATGAACTGCATAAAGTATTTAAGAGATTTATTATAACATTACAGTAATGTCAGACCTTAGATAAAACACAATTCGCTCATCTTTACTTCTCCTTCTTTTCAGAAGACAACGAGTTATAGATCTTGGTGACCTCATTTACAACCAAGTTTTGGGTAACAAGGCCATTGGTGTCAATGAAGTTAGCGAATGACTTGGTGATGGAGGCTTCTCTGTACTTTCCGTGAGCGTCCCGCATTGACAGAATCAAGTTGTATTTGTCATCGTGTCTGGAGGGAAAAAGAGTTTATTTTATTAGTGTTAATGAAGTTTGTGTTAAATTCTAAGCAATGATATTATACTGCTGGATAATGAATACACCATTAATATTGATTAAATAATGACGGCTTGGATACTTATGATGAAGCCTGGTGGGAAGTGGAAGCTTAAAATAAAATTAATAAATTATCCAATGAGGTAGCTTAAAATCAACTAAATTTTGTTAGTACAATAAACTTACTTTTTGACATAAGAGCTGGCTTCCCAAATCCTGTTGTTGTTTCCAACCTTTTCCTTTGCAATAACGAAGATGCCCTTCTCTTTGAATGTGGTGTACAGAGTCAAGATACCCATAAGAATGAAGTAGGATGACACACAGATTATAAGGACTAGTCTGAAAGTCAAATAAATTATTATCTTCTGTAAGAATACCAACGCCTAGCTACCTACAAGTGGCTAGGCATTATGCTGAGTCGAGGCCTTATTGCTTCTGTAGCATACAAAAATGTTCCTCAATATAAATAAATATATATATAAATCTCTTAAACTGGTCAAGTGGAACTGGCACCTAGAATCACCAGTAGGTATATAAGACAATAAATGATTCAAATATGTTTACAGTATGCATATTTATTTTAGTACACGATGCTACAACGAAATACAGTTTTAGCATCGACACGATAAGAAGAACAGTATAAAGAATATTTACTTTAGAGTTTGCATTCTTTTTTGCTTATAATCCGAACTAGTAAACTTCTCCAAATTATATTATTTGACATCACGGTTTTGAACATAGTTATCATTATAAACGGGACTCCAAATTACCTTGATTGAGGGAATGGGTACAAGTAGTCCCAAAGTAAAGCATACAGAGCCACACCTACAGCCAGGCCACAGAGCAATAGCCTCCCATCCATTAGAGCAAAGCTCTCTTTACATTTCAAGTCTCCAGTGAGGACCTAAAACATAAAATATGTTTTCATAACTAGGTTCAGACATAAGCTCTGATTTGTAATTCCTATTATAATATGAGTAAAAGCTTAGAAGCTTCTGATCTAGCATATCAATCAGCAAGCAGGTAGTAGTAGTTCTTAACTATGTACCACTTCTTCAGAGTGCCTTGCGATTAATGCATCTGTTCTAAAGACCAAAACCCCCGTATCAAAGAACCAGATATACCTACACCTGTATGTTAATTTACCTCTCTAATAGCATCATCAATAGCATTTTTAGCAGCCGCACCATCCCATTTGTTGATCTTTACAGTCTGCAAACAGAAAAAGTGTTAATCGTAACTTAGTTTTCGTCTTGTGACGTGTCCAAGAAACACCGCACGTTTATATTTTTCCTGTTATATTACATTTTATAAATTTTAGGGTAAAATTCGTGAAATTACCTCCTGTGTCTCAGTCATGTTTAACTGTTCTGCTTGTAATTAATCGGAATATATCAGAAATATATTTGACAAATGTTAAAGTTAAACGTAAGAAAATACACACATCGGCGTCGGCACGGCAGTTCAATTTCCATTTTAGGTTTTTTTCTAGGAAGGCATGACATTGACATGAGTGTCCATGTGTCAATCAAGTTAATCAAACGAAGCAATTACTAGGGATGTGACATGGCAAAGTTTATATCATTATAAATCGATTTGTCATCGGAATATTGTTCCACCACGCCGCCGCCCCCGCGGTATAAATTCGGAGGACAACTTGATACGTTTATACGTCAAAAACTGTAAAAACTAATAATGTAGTTTCACGCTATAAAACTGTTTTTGCAAAATCTGTTGGATCCATCCACTGTAATGTTCTGTTAAAAGATATTTCGTGATAATATATTCGTTTAGGTTGCGGTAGAAAATAATAGCATTTGAAGATTTCTTATTACCTTATTACGTTTATGTTTACTTTACTGAACAGTATATCATACAAAATCTTTCTGCCTTATTATAAATATTTTCCTTTTATATTAGAGATGGAATTGGAATCGATTTATTGTTTGCTTTTGCTTGCTATACATTTTGATACAACGCTATGCTACAAAATAATCGAATCAATCAATCATAATCATGATGGTTGATGGTTCCGAAAAAATCGAAAAATGCAATGAAACATGAACTGAAATAACAATTAGGTGTAATTTTCTTACGTTTCGTAATTTTTAATGAAGTGAAAGAAGAAATGTGCGAATTTGTTGTCCCCTGAACGCCGTTAAATAATTTCTAACAGAATTTGAAAAAGTAATGGTAAGCTCATGCTATGTTTAAAAAAATGTAATCGCTGTGTTACAATTACAATACAACCGGTAGAAATTCTTCTGTTTGAGGTTTTCTCGAATCAAATTCTCTATTTGATAGATGTAGTCTCATTGCTAAATGGTAAGCTGGAAAATATTGTATTATATCTTTCAATTTCACAAACAATGTGGCAATGTGGTAAAAGCTTACACTTTTGAAAGAGGTCATGCTTAACTCGACCATGTCGTTCTAGTGGTTGTTTACAATTTTAGGTTGTTAGTTGCTGCGGTGAAGCACGATGGCGAAGCGAAAGACAAAGACAAGCACGAAGTCTGCAGCCCCTCGTCGGGCTTCGCGGCGGGGCAAGCAAGCTGCAACCGAAGGTGATTCCTCCACCCCTACTGAACCCCCGGAGAGCACCAGCCAAGAACCTCCTTCCGAACCGCCGCCGGCCTCTGACGACGCACCAGACCCTCAACCATCCACCTCATCATCTGAGCAACTAAAGTCAGACATACTCACAAAACCTTGCCAAGTACCAGTTGTAGCATTACACAAGAAATTCGGCAAATACCGATGCCTTTTCAACAGTGATGACCCTTTCACAAAGAAATATGAAATGGGTAGTGATAGTGAAACTAGTAACAGTATGGATATTAAAGGAATGGACCCCAATGGTGGGTCTGAGTCAGATTCAAATAATGCTATAGATGCACAGTCAGACACTACTTGTTACAGCCCTAGTGCTTCTAATGCTCTGCATGGCTCAAGGGATATATCCCCTGTTGCAATCACCAGAGAATCTGGGCCTGGGATACCATTTCTGACTGATAGTGACCAGTCTGAATCCATTCTATCACTGTCCAACCATATGGATGGTCTTGATGAGGAGCAAAAGGTTGAAACTCCCGAACCTGTGCCTAGTGAGCTTCTGGAAATTCACACAGAGTCTATTCCCCTGCCAGAAGAGCAAAATATTGAAGAGAATGAATACATTCCATTGGAGGACGAGCAAATTATGTATGAGGATGCAGGTGATGATGATGAGATCATCACTGTAGTTCAAATTGTTGAAGATGACCACCCCGAACTGTACTATAATATGAAAATGGACAGCCCTAAAGAGCCCAGCCAAAATGAAGAGGACCATCAAGTTCAAATAGAGGAAAATGAAATACAAAAGCATTTTCAAAGTCTTCATTTAGCATCCACTTCTGAGACACAGGCCGGGATAGACTTAATGGATGTAATAGACATCACAACCCCTCCTTGTACAACCCCAGACCTCACATACCAAAAAGAAGAGGTTGTAACCAGACCTGACCCAAGCATAACACCTAGTTCCATACTATCTGATGATAGTAATTCTTCCAGACTCATGGAGCAGGTCCTCAATGACTCAGCTGAATCATCTCCATCTGGCGTGAGGAGATCCAGCCGTATTAAAACAATTAGTAACTTGAAGCAGAAAACAAAAGGGTATGGTCTTGTCAAAACTCCTCTAAAAAAAGCACTGATCACTCAAACCAAGCTTAAACTGGAAGAATTAGGTTCGGACAGTCAAGACAAGTCAGTTGATATACCTGCTCCCAACTCACCTTCATTCCCTGTTCCCTCAGAGATGCCTGTGAAAGTAAAGTCTCGTTGGCGGAGGTCAAGTGAGCTAGAAATGGTGGCAAATTCTCCTGTATGTTCACCACTGGCTAGTCCAAATCTGCCCCAAGCTTTACCCCCAGTGGCTGAAGTTGAAGAAAAAGCAAGCACTCCGCTGACAAAGGAAGCTTATGATAAAATAATCAAGGAGAGAATCGACCAGTACCAACATATGGAGGAAAATGAGTACTTGTGTGATAGAATGATAAGTAAAGATACAAAGAAAATGATCTGTGATTGTTTTATGACCAAAGATGAGTTAGAAAGAGGGGAACTGGCTTGTGGGGAAGACTGCTTGAATAGACTGCTTATGATTGAATGGTAAGTATTCTGCTCCTAAATATACATACCTAGTCCAGTTTTCAAGTTATATTATAATAATGGGTGTAACAAAACCTGGTTATCATAAGTTTCTTGACAATTAGGTGAACAACAAATGGTCTACAATATTTGTTGATTCAATTTCATTGAACAAATGTGCAGGTAAGTTGCAAATTCAAATGGAGTGTATTTGTATGGTATGCTATATTACTAGAGAAACTAAAAAGTGACATTTTAAAAATGGTTTCAAAATTAAATTAACAACCCAAAACTGTGATATTAAATGAAGTATATATTTTTCAGTAACTCGCGATGTCCCGTAGGCGATAGGTGTACAAATAGAAGATTCCAGAAAAGAGAAATTGGACCACTCAAAGTGTTCTATGCTGATAAAAAAGGCTGTGGGGTGGAAGCTGCTTCTGACATTCCTACGTAAGTATTTAAATAAAACAGGCAGTTGAATACCTCACTCAGAACCCTGTTGAGTTTAACTATGTGTAGGTATGTCATACTATTCATTCATTTTTTCAAACACCATTTCCAAACCACCTTATGAGATCTGTGCGACATAAATAGAGTATTATCTTAAAAACTGTTGTTCTCTAAAACTAGTATGTAAATAGCTACAGCGACTTTCATTAAATGAAATGAAATTTTATTGGTGAACTAAATATGTGTTACAAAATGTAATAGTTAACGAACATGATGATAGCAGTTCTGTTGTTTTATTTTCCTATACATCATTTGACTGTACCATAAAATGTTGCTATGCTATACCTTTTTCACAAACTAATATGGTAAAATAAGTCATAAAAACAACAGTATAGGTACCATTTTCAATTCACAATGTCTTCAAATTCAATCGCTCAGCATAACTTAGTTCTCTCTCATCTCAGAGCACTGCGATTTTTAAAGCGTTTGCCAAGCGACTGACTTACAAAGTACAAATAATCTAATCAATTTTTTTTTACAGGGGGGAGTTTCTGATGGAATACATCGGGGAAGTCCTAGACTATGAGCAGTTTTACAAGCGAGCTCAGGCATATTCTGATGATAACAACCTCCACCACTACTTTATGTCTCTGAAAGGCGAGACTGTTATCGACGCGACGCTCAAAGGAAATATATCACGGTTCATCAACCACTCATGTGAACCAAATGCCGAAACTCAGAAATGGACCGTCAATGGTGAACTGAGAATAGGATTCTTCAGCAAACGAGATATTGTCGCAGGAGAAGAAATCACATTTGATTACCAGTTTCAGCGGTTTGGGTGAGTTTGATTTTTTTTTCCGTCTTTGCGAAGTTGCATTTTGCTATTGTTTCAGATGTGAATATAATAAATTAATACGAAGTTTAAGCGGTAGCGTATAAAAATAGTAGAGTAGTAATATGTCTATGTAGTCATTGACTTACGCGACGCTCATTTTATTCGTTAACTGTATTTATTTTTATCATCATCTCAATATCACCAATCTTTAATTGCTGCTATACAATTGTGAATTGTTTACTTTATTGCAACTACTTTTTGACATCAAACTTGATTGGATATAAACTCCATTTAGGTCTGTCCGCTCAATAAACAATTTAAGTCGTCGACCTTCTTTTGCGTCCACGTCTTTTTCACCCAAAACATACCTAGAATAACATACCTAAAACATACAAGAATAGGCAGATCCTCAAATTTAAGTGTAATTTCTAATCAAAAGTCTCATTAGCATTCTAATGAGAAGTTTACTCCTTATTTGTTCCTTCATTCTCCAAATTTATTGTAAAAATGTTTTTCTTGTAGAAATTGATTTAAAAAATGTAAATTTCATGCTTAGCTGAAGTTAACAGATTCAAAAATACCGCGTTCTCATTACTTCCGTATTTCGTGTTCTATCCGTTTTCTGCGATATCTGTGATTGGTATATCTGTTACATTCGGGCGTCTCCGTCAATCGATCGATCCCGAGAGTTTCCGACAGGACATTCAACCGTAGAACTCGGCTCCCGAAGTACCCAAAGGAGTGTTTTTCATGCATATTTAATGCGATCTGGGGTTGATTTATGTGCAACTTGTTCAAATGTTTGTTTACAGTAGTTTTTTTTAGGAGAAAGTTAGGTTTTGTAAAGTATTGTTTTGTTTGTATTGTTGTAGGAAATAGCACAAGCGAATTTAGGTTGTAATAGTAACGTATACATAATTTCGGTAAAATAAAATGTAAGTAAATACTAAAACTAGTAGTAAAATTAGTTAAAATCGAATAGACAAAAAAAACTTTACCTGTATCACGCTTATAAAGCAACAAAGTATACAAGGATTTTTACGATCATTATGGCTCTAGACTAGACAGACACGAAGATTTTTGACATGTTTCATGGAAAAGTGTCAAAAATGATGGATAGACTCGGACATGAAACTATAGCTCTAGAACATTTTGATACGAAAACATAACTATAAAACACAACAGATAAGATTCATGCTTACCTATACTTTTATTATTTAAGTTAATAAAAATATTTCATTGAAAAAATCCATTTTCGGGACCTATCTACCATATTTATGCAAAATGACACTTACTTCGTTTTAGTTTTGGGATATCGATATAGTATGCCGCGCCCTTATTGATTTGACGTTTTGCCCTTTACCTGCGATAAGGTTTCGGTGCGGCTATCATAAGGCGCTGCATTCGTAATGAGCTGATTGCATTCGCACGATCGCTCGTGTGATTTGTACATAAGTAATAGTAATAGTACGGGTAGATAAGTACGTGTACAATAGATGAGTGTGATAGACAGATACTGTTTTTTGAGGCAGGTCACGGTTAGTGAGGTAGGTTTGATGTTTATTGAGATTTACCTGTAAAGTTATGCTGTTATTTATTTTATTTGCTGAAACGTATGAATATAAATGCATAGTTTTGCTTTTGGTGTTGTTATAATGAAAATAAGTAATTAAAGACATTACAGCGTTTTTATCAAAAATGATCGAAAAATCTACATAAATGACAAGACAGATCGAGTATTCGTCTCGAATACTTTCTTGAAAGACATGGGGTTTGAAGAGTGCCTACATCAATACATACCTATATTGGATGTAACTTTCTTGAGTTCTTTGCTTGCCTGTTGCGCCATATAACGGCGCCATTTCTGTTTTTCATTAAAGATTATTCACAAGAGAATGATTTAATGAATTATGTACTTTATCGATCGTTTCTATATGGACGGACGAAATATGTGTCTAATGTTATTTATTCTGTCAGTTAAAATGTTACATAAACATATTCAAAAATTCTAAAAAAAAATTTTATAAAGCTAGGAAATTTGGCGTTTTCCATGTCTGTAAGTTATTATTCCACTGCATTTTAGACCCATAGTTCAAGCTTTGCTTATTTTTTTTTATTTAGAGCATGTTGTATGAAATATCCGGGAATATTTATTTATTATTAGCATAATTTGAAATAATTAGTTATAAATACATTTTTTTGGAATATCGCATATAAAAAATATTATCTATTATATTAATATACCATACAGAAAAGTGGCTCAACGATGCTACTGCGGTGCGGAAAACTGTCGCGGATGGATCGGCGCAGAGCCTGATTCTGATGACGAAGATTACGAAGAGGTAAGATCTAACTAAAACAATACTTAAATATGAATATTCATTTTATTTTATTTGGGAAACCCAACATAAAACACATACACCAGTAATATAAAATAATGTATCGTTAAAAAAAAACATAATATAAATGAATAGGACTCTAAACAAAACTAAATTGTTGTCAAACTCTATTTAATCTTCTAGCACCGTGAAAATTTAAAACTGAGAAATCGGCCTGAGAAGTTGACGTATATACTTTCATTTATTGTGACTACGTTGAATTTTGGGAATGTTTAGATTAGAATCCCCGCATTATGAACACGAAGTTAAAGAACTGTGCATATACATACATTCAAACGTGTACAGTCTTTATTAGAAAAAATAAAATATTTGGCAATGGTGCGTGCGCTAATAGCCCTAAGTAATCCGATAATACCCAAACTTAAGTCTATCGGACGAGTTAATTAATTAAAATTCACTAGCTGCAATGCCTTCATAATTAAAATTATTACAAGCCCATTGAAGTTGCCACTCACTGGAGTAAAATAGCTTGAGGATGAACCATTGACACGACGAATGAATAATTAAAATTCTTAAAATAAAACTTGTAGGAGGAAGAAGACGTGTCGACGTCCAAATCAGGCGCCGCGGACATATCAGAAGAATGCCTCGCGACCGCCGCGGCCATTGTCCGACCGCGGCCGAGACGGGCCAAGAAGGAACGCAAGTACAAGCCCAAAGCACCGGATCTAGTACAAGATGCTGATGTAAGTATTTAACATATTTATCTGTAAATACATATTCTCACTCTAATAGTAGGCAAAGAGATTAAGTACGTAATTTTTTCGGCTTATCTTATTTACTTTACTACTTATAAGATTTTGTATTACATTTCTCACATACAAACTCACAATAATAAGTTTTTGGTTTCTTTACAATCATTTCAACATAAATAAACACAATTGTTCAATATTCAATTAAAATAAAGTATCTAATATCCTATCTCATTCCACCACTAGACTAAGATTTTCCAGAATGTTTTTTTCAATATGAACAATTACATATCAGAGTACATTATGCGCATACAAGCTTGTCTAAAATGTCCATTAAATTACTAATTATTATTCCACAGATCGAAGAAGATCTAGAAGCTCTAAGTCGCACGGGCGTGAAGAATCAATCCCACACGCTGCGTTTGTCCCGTACGGTGGTGCGAGCCAAGTCCCGGCGCGCGCAAACTGCATTACTGAGACTACTGCGCGATGCCGATCTACCATGCCGCCGACTGTTCCTCGACTACCGCGGCCTGAGGCTGCTGGCGCCGTGGTGTGCTGACGCACCGCTTGAATTCAAGTGAGTTACCACATTTGACTTTAAAATATTTTGCTGCCGCAACTGAAGATTGAATAATACAAAATTACAATTCACATAGAAGGAAGAAGGCTTACAAAGCTTTAAATAAAAAAAATATGTCATTGCCTTTTTTATACATAATCAAGTATAAAAAAGACAATGTATATTTCTACTCAATGAAAAACAGCCATGGTTAATTCATAACATCTAATCTAGACACTATGCAGTGTCATTACTACCCATACATTTTGTGGTGATCATATAGCTTAAAATTAGTTTTTCTCTAGTCACAGAATTCTATAACGAAATATCAGACGAAATACATTAGTTATAACTGCCACTAAAGCTCCAGAACATAAACCGTGTAGATACCCTTAAGACCTGTATAAGTCGTAATAATTAGGTCTTAGTAATTAATATTTACCCTCAAGGCATTAATGATGTACATATTTAGTTTAATGAAAGGAGAATGGGCACTTTGGGCCACGACTAGACTATTGTGGGCCTTCAGAATTCTAAGTAATATGATGTTAAATGAAAAACAATTTCATCGGAATATCTCGATTTCCATGGGACGGTTTTTTTTCCGTAAATATAGTAAAATATTGGCCTGTAAAAGCCCTTTTAAACATATTATGTGGCAACCCTGAGGGACGAGTTTTTTAGTCGTGGACCACGCTCCATAGAGAATTGCCCATTCTCCTTTGTAAGCTCAACTTTTCATCAAAATTTTGTTTACTATTTTCCAGGTTGGAGATGCTACAAACAGTTGACCGGCTTCCTATCCCGAATAAGTCGATGGTACAGGAGAGTAGATTCTTCACAATATTCGAGCGGTGGATGAGCTCCACTGAAACTCCAACTGAACTTGTATTGACTGACGAAGCTACAGGTATTTTTATACACTCAACCGAACTTACGACTTTTTACAGTATTTACAAATGTTTAATACATAAGAAATAGTTGAGCAATCTGCAGACGTTGCAATCAATAAATAGATAACACAACTGATAAAAATCAGTACCAATTGGAATCGATTTACCCAAATTACTGGATTACTTAATTATATGTTAAGATTATAAATGAAAATCAAGAAATTTAAAAAAAAACTGTACATACTTGCTGAAATCGCTGGATGAATTAAAAATATTTGTACAGCTTTTTCGTTATAAGAACCACTGAAAAAGCATGGAAATTTATAACAAAAGAAATAATCTTATAAAATTTTAATAATTTTTCTTAGTTGCTAATGTATGTTACAAGCTAAATTTAAATGTTGCAAATAAAATAATTATATTTAAAAACGTAAATATTATAAATTTTACTATTATGTAATGCAATACTAATTTAATAGTATTTTTATTAATAGGTTTGCCGATAGAGCTTCCGAACAGAGTTCAAGACAGTACAAGTCCAGAAAAGCCGAAAGACAATGCAGCTATCTTGGACAAAGTCAAGGATCTGGCCAGTCAACTCATTGAAAGATGGTCTACTTTGAAGGTATGTACTTTTCATTTAGAGTTATTATTTATATAAGTTTCTTGCCCATTCTTCTAGGCTCTGGTCGCGTGGAATTGGCACCTAGAATCACCTAGTATGTAAGACGATTCTAAATGATCCTTGTGATTTTATTGAATAAAGAAATATTTGATTTCATTTATAAGCACATTTATATGAGTAGTCGTTATTGATAAGAGAAAAACATACAAAAATATGCACTTATAATAAATAATAATAATAATAATGCACTTATTTGTAGACAAATATACGACAAGAAATAATTCGGTTTTAACATAGAAAAGACAAATCTAATAAATCTAATAATCAGTTAAATTTTTATTTAACTGATTATTAGATGATTTGTTCGTTAACTCATTGATTTAATTGACATTCAATACATTTTGTAAGCACTTGTGGCAACATTTTTACGAACTTGAATTATCAAATGTTAATTCTGATTATTTGTTGGGCTAAAAGACAGCTTGTTTTTTTTTTATAAGTAATTTACTTTATAAAATGTAACATTATAGCAGACTCTACCTTATACTCGACCATAGCCTCCCAAAAATAATAGCACCATATTATTTTGCAGGAAGTATTTAGAATCCCAAAGAAAGAAAGAATACAGCAAATGAAAGAGCATGAACGTCAAGCTAACATAGAGCGACGCGCGGCTGATTCTAGCGGGTCACGTGACCGGGACCGGGACCGACGGGAAGACCGGGATCGAGACCGGGACCGGGAACGTGACCGGGAACGGGAAAAGGAACGAGAACGGGATAAAGAACGGGAAAGAGAAAGGGACAGAGATAGGTACAGGGAACGGGAGAGGGATAGAGAGAAAGAGAGGGAAGATCGCGACAGACGGAGAAGGAAAAGTCCAGATGGAAGGAGGAGTATACGGTGAGAATACATTTTTACAAATAGGAGATCCGACGACGTAAGAGGGTTATAATTTCGAGAGTGACCAAAAATGCTATATTTTCACCTACAGCTCGTATTTTTCAGCCGATTTCATCGCAAAATTGGTTTTTAATTTTCATTGGGAGAGAAAAGTTCAATCACATTTATTTTTTGACACTCAAAACTGCACAAGGTGTTTGCGAGGCTTGCTGTTCGCACAGAATCCCTATCTATTGTATACTAAACATACACTGATCGAGCTACACTTTATCTATTTAATGTGAAGTAAATATAATTATTATTAGGTTGAGTGAAAGAGTGTTAGCCTCGGTCCCTCCTATGAGTAAATAGTATCTAAAGGGAAGTTTAAAATATATATTTAATATCTATTTTTTATTTAGATTGAGTGAAAGAGTCTTAGCGTCGGTCCCTCCTATGAGTAAAGAGTATGTAATGTGAAGTATAAAATATATATTTCATATCTATTTTTTATCTAGATTGAGTGAAAGAGTGTTAGCCTCGGTCCCGCCGATGAGTAAAGAGGAGCGACGTCGCGCTTTCGCGGAAGCGGCCGCCGCGGCCGACGAGTCGCGCAGACAACGTGACCTCAACATCACCTACCCTTATTGGACAACGGAACACTATCAACAGGTTAACTAAATATAAATATCTAACTATGTAATGTATTGTATTAAGTATGTCAGTCTTCTAGTACCCATAACACAAGCTCTGCTTAGCTTGGGGCTAGATGGTGTTGTGTGGATTGTCCAGCATTATTTATTTATGAAATCTCGGTTCAGTATATTTATTTTCTCATAGGCATTTTAAAATATTGCATTTAAAAATGTCAAATTGGATACAGGTATCATTATAATATTTTATTATAAACTGTAAAAGAGCCAAGAATTACAAATGGATATGGAAAAAGGAAATATGCAAAGGGCTGAGCACGAATAAATGTGACAATCGTAAACGTAACGTATTTAAGATACACTGCGCGTTAACGCTGTAACGTTCGACAGTAAAGCTAATGTTGACGCGCTTTGTATCTCAAATGCGTGTTAATCCAATCTTAGTATCCTGATCCTAATATTTTTAGTAAAGTTTTAGATAAAACTATAAAAAAACAAGTTCAAGTGAAATAAAAGACATTTTGTAGGACAATACAGTGATATTAAACTTTTATTCACAGATGTATCAACAAAACATGATGGGCCCTAACAATATGCAAATGATGATGCCAAACGGCAATGTAATGCCTGGCAACATTCCGGGCGGCAATAACATGATGCCTCCCAATATGATACCTGGGAATATGATGCCAGGGAATATGCCAGGCGGTAATATGATACCTGGTAATATGCCAGGCGGTAATATGATACCAGGAAACATGATGCAAAATAATATGCCGGGCGGGAATATGATGCCAGGGAATATGCCTGGCGGGAATATGATGCCGGGTGGGAATATGATGCCCGGTAATATGCCTCCTGGCAGTATGATGCCACCTGGGAATATGATGCCGCCTGGGAATATGATGCCCCCTGGCAATATGATACCGGGTATGATGCCTGGTATGCCACCGACCGATATACCACCTGAATGGATGCAGAATGCTCCACCATATTGTCCGCCATACCAGGCTGGACAGAATTATTGCATGCAGCAGGCCAAGTGAGTCTAAATACTAATAATATAAATGTTTAGATATTTTTATTTTTGGATGTTTGTATTGTAATATAGTTGCGTGGTAAACAGGCAACTTATTATCTCTAAAAAATATTAGCAGACAAAACAAACGAGACTAACAAATTCGCAGGCAGAAACTAGCCTTTGAATATAGTTAAGTTTCAAGCTGTTGGTTTTCCTTAAAAAATAAATAAATAAATCTAGCTTTTTATAGTCTTTCTTCTTCATCATCATCAACCTATATCAGTCCACTTGACGTAAGTCTCTTCTAAGACGCGCCACTGAGCCTGGTCTTTGGCTCTTCTCATCCAATGTTTCCGGACTTAAATTATCTTATATTTTAATATATTTTTCTTCTAAAAGTACGCACTAGTTTATTCAAAGTAGGTTGTATAATAAAATGTACATATTTCAGTATGATGGGCATGGCCGGTTACGGAATGAATGTAGGCGGATATATGTATGGACAACAAATGCCTCCCGCCTCATTCCCGCCTATACCACAAGTTACCGAACCTGAGCCGGTAAGAAGTATTTATTTAATGATCAAAGAGTAACATACTACCATATTATATTACGAATATTGTCAATCATAGACACATAAAGCAATCATGTTTCCACAGTACCAGCGTTGCTTAGTTTGGGACTAGAGTGTGAAGTATCTGTAAATATATTGTTGTTTGACTGATAATACTTTACAAATTCTATTAAATATATATTCATAGACATTACACACATCACACTCTAGTCCCAAATTAAGCAAAGCTTGTACTATGGGAACTAGATTGCTGATAGAATACTTATACATTTTTTTGTAAAATATATACACATTGTAACAACCAAACACAGAACAAATATTTGCTCTCGGTGGGAATCGAACCCACGACCCAAAGCATGGAAGTCTACCAACTGAGCTGTGAGTTACAGCTCAGTTGGTGACTGTGATGTGACGCAACTGAGTTTCTTTCTTTCTAAACTATTATAAACTAATACTATTAATTTGTATTCATTACACAAACATTTGCTCTCGGTGGGAATCGAACTCTGCTGTGACGCCTGTCGACTAGATAATTAATAAATAAATATATTAACAAACTAACTGTATGTATACAGGTATTACATACTTAAAAGGAAGTATCCAACCACTGTTTCTAGTTAGTAAATTACGTTACTAAAATTAAACATTTTTTATTTGTATATATTTAGCCGGAGCCGGATCCGCCGCCGACAATAGACCCGGAGACCAATGAAGTGGTGTTACCCACAATGTGGCGCAGCGCTAAAGACGCGCGCGGTCGCACCTACTACTACCACGTGAAGATGCGCAAAGGACAATGGTTTCCACCTCCCATGCCTACCGCATCAGGTAGTATTCTAATATTACTATCGATATCGATAAAAAAAGAAAAAAAATGGCTGTAAAGTCGGTTTACTGACGATAGTTGAACGTGACAACGTCACTTCATGGAACGCCTCAGAACGCCTCATGAGTCATGTTTTATCGTGCGTGCAGCCGGCTCTACCGAATTATAAGACGTTGTCACGTCAAAAAGAAAAAAATGGCTGTCTGTAAAGTCGGTTTACTGACGATAGTTGAACGTGACAACGTCACTTCATGGAACGCCTCAGAACGCCTCATGAGTCATGTTTTTTCGTGCGTGCAGCCGGCTCTACCGAACCGAATTATAAGACGTTGTCACGTCAAAAAAAAATGGTTGTCTGTAAAGTCGGTTTACTGACGATAGTTGAACGTGACAACGTCATTTCATGGAACGCCTCAGAACGCCTCAAAACGCCTCATGAGTCATGTTTTTTCGTGCGTGCAGCCGGCTCTGTCGAATTATAAGACGTTGTCACGTCAAAAGAAAAAAATTCATTCTATGGGAACTAGTCTCATCAAACAAACTATGCTTAGCCTGGGGGCTAGATAGCGTTTTAAATGTGGATGCATAATTATTTAATTACTAAACAGTTCCAGAAGAAACTTCTTCAGAAGAAGACGAGCAAGCTCCTTCGTCTGACAGTCCAGTTGTACGGCGACAGATGCATAGCAGCCGGTTTGTTGAAGGATTGAAAGGCATTTGTGAAGGTAAATCTCAATAATACTGTATACAATATATGTATAGACATACGCCCCGGCTACGCACGGGTAGCCTATATAAAAATATCATTAAATGTCTTTTTTGTGGATGATGATGTGTTCTACAAAATTGTAGTACATAATTTCTTTCTATCATCAATAGTTTCCGCAGCGCACGCGATGTAAGGAATTTCTTAGGTATTTTTTATACATCTTGGATTACATAATTGAAGTTTAAGTAAGGATCCCTACTTTTTTTGAATATATAATATAGCCTATGTTCAGCGCAGATAATGTAGCTTCACAACAGTCAAAGAATTTTTAAAATCGGTCCAGTAGTTTTGGATCCTATTCGATGCAATCAAATCTTTCCTTTGTATAATATTAGTTTAGATATTTCAATAATCAGATTATCAATGATATCAGAGAAATCAAGCATACCTAAAAAGCGAGATAGATAAATTAAATAGACAACTAGCATCTGTAAGCATTCTACTTCCCTATTTGTATATATAAAATGGCAATCTATACTTGCAGTGAGTAACAAGGACACGAATTCGGGTTTGATTCCCGACCACGCCTTATTATCCGTCAAGTCGCGGAAACGGCGACCGGGACTCGTTACCGAACGACCTATTAGCGTGAGTACACACACTTTACAATCTATATATTATGGTACAAACACATTACAAGCTATATATTATGTCAAGTATTGTTTACGCTATTTCATAGCTTCTATCGCGGGCCGAAGCGTGGAGACCGAATCCAGAAATTCCGTAACGAAAATAACCTAACACAGTGCATGCGTAATCCAGCAAAAATGCTATGTAATAGCTTTACCGCGGCAGTCGCCAAGTGCCGCATTATATAATTTGAAAATAGTGTATACTGTAAAGTTGCTTTTAAGATATTATTACGATACCATTATCAAAACAGTTTTTACCGCCTCTCCGAGCTATCTATATCGAAAGTTACTTTTACCACCAGAAATTTTCGGTAATGGTCGTTTTACATTCACTGTAAGCAGTTATTTATGTAATTATGTAAATAAATAAATATAAAATAATGTAATTAATATTCCAGCCTCGCACAGAAGAGGATAAGCTAGCGGGCCGGCTCGAAGTGAAACGTTATAAACAAACAAAGGAAAAGCTGCGACGCCGCAAAGAAAAGTTAAATCAAAAAGTGCGCGTCGCCACTAGCGGTCGCAAGCATCGCACTGATTCTTCTAACAAGGTACTATAGACAGGCGTCACAGCTCAGTTAGTAGTAGCGCTCTCTGCCTTCCATCCTGTGGGTCGATTTCGATTCCCACCTAGGGCAAATTTTTGTGTGATGAACATAAATATTTGTGCTAAGTCAGGGTGTTACTATGTATTCTATTTATGTATTTACAAAAGAAAATGTATATAAAGTATCTAGTACACCGCGGGCACCACATACACAAGTACACCGCGTGCACCACATACACAAGTACACCGCGGGCATCACATACCCTAGTACACCGCGGGCACCACATACCCTAGTACACCGCGGGCATCACATACCCAACTACACCGCGGGCATCACATACCCTAGTACACCGCGGGCATCACATACCCTAGTACACCGCGGGCATCACATACCCAACTACACCGCGGGCACCACATACCCTAGTACACCGCGGGCACCACATACCCTAGTACACCGCGGGCATCACATACCCTAGTACACCGCGGGCATCACATACCCTAGTACACCGCGGGCATAACATACCCAACTACACCGCGGGCACCACATACCCTAGTACACCGCGGGCACCACATACCCTAGTACACCGCGGGCACCACATACCCTAGTACACCGCGGGCATCACATACCCAACTACACCGCGGGCACCACATACCCTAGTACACCGCGGGCACCACATACCCTAGTACACCGCGGGCATCACATACCCAACTACACCGCGGGCATCACATACCCTAGTACACCGCGGGCATCACATACCCTAGTACACCGCGGGCATCACATACCCAACTACACCGCGGGCACCACATACCCTAGTACACCGCGGGCACCACATACCCTAGTACACCGCGGGCATCACATACCCTAGTACACCGCGGGCATCACATACCCTAGTACACCGCGGGCATAACATACCCAACTACACCGCGGGCACCACATACCCTAGTACACCGCGGGCACCACATACCCTAGTACACCGCGGGCACCACATACCCTAGTACACCGCGGGCATCACATACCCAACTACACCGCGGGCACCACATACCCTAGTATACCGCGGGCACCACATACCCTAGTACACCGCGGGCATCACATACCCAACTACACCGCGGGCACCACATACCCTAGTACACCGCGGGCACAACATATCCTAGTACACCGCGGGCATCACATACCCAACTACACCGCGGGCATCACATACCCTAGTACACCGCGGGCATCACATACCCTAGTACACCGCGGGCATAACATACCCAACTACACCGCGGGCACCACATACCCTAGTACACCGCGGGCATCACATACCCAACTACACCGCGGGCATCACATACCCTAGTACACCGCGGGCATCACATACCCTAGTACACCGCGGGCACCACATACCCAACTACACCGCGGGCACCACATACCCTAGTACACCGCGGGCATCACATACCCAACTACACCGCGGGCACCACATACCCTAGTACACCGCGGGCACCACATACCCTAGTACACCGCGGGCATCACATACCCAACTACACCGCGGGCACCACATACCCTAGTACACCGCGGGCATCACATACCCAACTACACCGCGGGCATCACATACCCTAGTACACCGCGGGCATCACATACCCTAGTACACCGCGGGCATCACATACCCAACTACACCGCGGGCACCACATACCCTAGTACACCGCGGGCACCACATACCCTAGTACACCGCGGGCATCACATACCCAACTACACCGCGGGCACCACATACCCTAGTACACCGCGGGCACCACATACCCTAGTACACCGCGGGCATCACATACCCAACTACACCGCGGGCACCACATACCCTAGTACACCGCGGGCACCACATACCCTAGTACACCGCGGGCATCACATACCCAACTACACCGCGGGCACCACATACCCTAGTACACCGCGGGCACCACATACCCTAGTACACCGCGGGCATCACATACCCTAGTACACCGCGGTCATAACATACCCAACTACACCGCGGGCACCACATACCCTAGTACACCGCGGGCACCACATACCCTAGTACACCGCGGGCACCACATACCCTAGTACACCGCGGGCACCACATACCCTAGTACACCGCGGGCACCACATACCCTAGTACACCGCGGGCATCACATACCCAACTACACCGCGGGCACCACATACCCTAGTACACCGCGGGCACCACATACCCTAGTACACCGCGGGCATCACATACCCAACTACACCGCGGGCATCACATACCCTAGTACACCGCGGGCATCACATACCCTAGTACACCGCGGGCATAACATACCCAACTACACCGCGGGCACCACATACCCTAGTACACCGCGGGCATCACATACCCAACTACACCGCGGGCATCACATACCCTAGTACACCGCGGGCATCACATACCCTAGTACACCGCGGGCACCACATACCCAACTACACCGCGGGCACCACATACCCTAGTACACCGCGGGCACCACATACCCTAGTACACCGCGGGCATCACATACCCAACTACACCGCGGGCACCACATACCCTAGTACACCGCGGGCACCACATACCCTAGTACACCGCGGGCATCACATACCCAACTACACCGCGGGCACCACATACCCTAGTACACCGCGGGCACCACATACCCTAGTACACCGCGGGCATCACATACCCTAGTACACCGCGGGCATCACATACCCAACTACACCGCGGGCATCACATACCCTATTACCCCGCGGGCATCACATACCCTAGTACACCGCGGGCATCACATACCCAACTACACTGCGGGCATCACATACCCTAGTACACCGCGGGCACCACATACCCAACTACACCGCGGGCACCACATACCCTAGTACACCGCGGGCATCACATACCCAACTACACCGCGGGCATCACATACCCTAGTACACCGCGGGCATCACATACCCTAGTACACCGCGGGCATCACATACCCAACTACACCGCGGGCATCACATACCCAACTACACCGCGGGCATCACATACCCTAGTACACCGCGGGCACCACATACCCTAGTACACCGCGGGCATCACATACCCAACTACACCGCGGGCATCACATACCCTAGTACACCGCGGGCATCACATACCCAACTACACCGCGGGCACGACATACCCTAGTACACCGCGGGCACCACATACCCTAGTACACCGCGGGCATCACACACCCAACTACACCGCGGGCATCACATACCCTAGTACACCGCGGGCATCACATACCCAACTACACCGCGGGCATCACATACCCTAGTACACCGCGGGCATCACATACCCAACTACACCGCGGGCACCACATACCCTAGTACACCGCGGGCACCACATACCCTAGTACACCGCGGGCATCACACACCCAACTACACCGCGGGCATCACATACCCTAGTACACCGCGGGCATCACATACCCAACTACACCGCGGGCATCACATACCCTAGTACACCGCGGGCATCACATACCCAACTACACCGCGGGCATCACATACCCAACTACACCGCGGGCACCACATACCCTAGTACACCGCGGGCACCACATACCCTAGTACACCGCGGGCACCACATACCCTAGTACACCGCGGGCATCACATACCCAACTACACCGCGGGCACCACATACCCTAGTACACCGCGGGCACCACATACCCTAGTACACCGCGGGCATCACATACCCAACTACACCGCGGGCATCACATACCCTATTACACCGCGGGCATCACATACCCTAGTACACCGCGGGCATCACATACCCAACTACACCGCGGGCACCACATACCCTAGTACACCGCGGGCATCACATACCCTAGTACACCGCGGGCACCACATACCCTAGTACACCGCGGGCACCACATACCCTAGTACACCGCGGGCATCACATACCCAACTACACCGCGGGCACCACATACCCTAGTACACCGCGGGCACCACATACCCTAGTACACCGCGGGCATCACATACCCAACTACACCGCGGGCACCACATACCCTAGTACACCGCGGGCATCACATACCCAACTACACCGCGGGCATCACATACCCTATTACCCCGCGGGCATCACATACCCTAGTACACCGCGGGCATCACATACCCAACTACACTGCGGGCATCACATACCCTAGTACACCGCGTGCACCACATACCCAACTACACCGCGGGCACCACATACCCTAGTACACCGCGGGCATCACATACCCAACTACACCGCGGGCATCACATACCCTAGTACACCGCGGGCATCACATACCCTAGTACACCGCGGGCATCACATACCCAACTACACCGCGGGCATCACATACCCAACTACACCGCGGGCATCACATACCCTAGTACACCGCGGGCACCACATACCCTAGTACACCGCGGGCATCACATACCCAACTACACCGCGGGCATCACATACCCTAGTACACCGCGGGCATCACATACCCAACTACACCGCGGGCACGACATACCCTAGTACACCGCGGGCACCACATACCCTAGTACACCGCGGGCATCACACACCCAACTACACCGCGGGCATCACATACCCTAGTACACCGCGGGCATCACATACCCAACTACACCGCGGGCATCACATACCCTAGTACACCGCGGGCATCACATACCCAACTACACCGCGGGCACCACATACCCTAGTACACCGCGGGCACCACATACCCTAGTACACCGCGGGCATCACACACCCAACTACACCGCGGGCATCACATACCCTAGTACACCGCGGGCATCACATACCCAACTACACCGCGGGCATCACATACCCTAGTACACCGCGGGCATCACATACCCAACTACACCGCGGGTATCACATACCCAACTACACCGCGGGCATCACATACCCTAGTACACCGCGGGCATCACATACCCTAGTACACCGCGGGCATCACATACCCAACTACACCGCGGGCATCACATACCCAACTACACCGCGGGCACCACATACCCTAGTACACCGCGGGCACCACATACCCTAGTACACCGCGGGCACCACATACCCTAGTACACCGCGGGCATCACATACCCAACTACACCGCGGGCACCACATACCCTAGTACACCGCGGGCACCACATACCCTATTACACCGCGGGCATCACATACCCTATTACACCGCGGGCATCACATACCCTAGTACACCGCGGGCATCACATACCCAACTACACCGCGGGAACCACATACCCTAGTACACCGCGGGCACCACATACCCTAGTACACCGCGGGCATCACATACCCAACTACACCGCGGACACCACATACCCTAGTACACCGCGGGCACCACATACCCTAGTACACCGCGGGCATCACATACCCAACTACACCGCGGGCATCACATACCCTAGTACACCGCGGGCATCACATACCCAACTACACCGCGGGCACCACATACCCTAGTACACCGCGGGCATCACATACCCAACTACACCGCGGGCATCACATACCCAACTACACCGCGGGCATCACATACCCTAGTACACCGCGGGCATCACATACCCAACTACACCGCGGGCACCACATACCCTAGTACAACGCGGGCACCACATACCCTAGTACACCGCGGGCACCACATACCCTAGTACACCGCGGGCATCACATACCCAACTACACCGCGGGCACCACATACCCTAGTACACCGCGGGCACCACATACCCTATTACACCGCGGGCATCACATACCCTATTACACCGCGGGCATCACATACCCTAGTACACCGCGGGCATCACATACCCAACTACACCGCGGACACCACATACCCTAGTACACCGCGGGCACCACATACCCTAGTACACCGCGGGCATCACATACCCAACTACACCGCGGGCATCACATACCCTAGTACACCGCGGGCATCACATACCCAACTACACCGCGGGCACCACATACCCTAGTACACCGCGGGCATCACATACCCAACTACACCGCGGACACCACATACCCTAGTACACCGCGGGCACCACATACCCTAGTACACCGCGGGCATCACATACCCTATTACACCGCGGGCATCACATACCCTAGTACACCGCGGGCATCACATACCCAACTACACCGCGGACACCACATACCCTAGTACACCGCGGGCACCACATACCCTAGTACACCGCGGGCATCACATACCCAACTACACCGCGGGCATCACATACCCTAGTACACCGCGGGCATCACATACCCAACTACACCGCGGGCACCACATACCCTAGTACACCGCGGGCATCACATACCCAACTACACCGCGGACACCACATACCCTAGTACACCGCGGGCACCACATACCCTAGTACACCGCGGGCATCACATACCCAACTACACCGCGGGCACCACATACCCTAGTACACCGCGGGCACCACATACCCTAGTACACCGCGGGCACCACATACCCTAGTACACCGCGGGCATCACATACCCAACTACACCGCGGGCACCACATACCCTAGTACACCGCGGGCACCACATACCCTATTACACCGCGGGCATCACATACCCTATTACACCGCGGGCATCACATACCCTAGTACACCGCGGGCATCACATACCCAACTACACCGCGGGCACCACATACCCTAGTACACCGCGGGCACCACATACCCTAGTACACCGCGGGCATCACATACCCAACTACACCGCGGACACCACATACCCTAGTACACCGCGGGCACCACATACCCTAGTACACCGCGGGCATCACATACCCAACTACACCGCGGGCATCACATACCCTAGTACACCGCGGGCATCACATACCCAACTACACCGCGGGCACCACATACCCTAGTACACCGCGGGCACCACATACCCTAGTACACCGCGGGCATCACATACCCAACTACACCGCGGGCATCACATACCCTAGTACACCGCGGGCATCACATACCCAACTACACCGCGGGCACCACATACCCTAGTACAACGCGGGCACCACATACCCTAGTACACCGCGGGCACCACATACCCTAGTACACCGCGGGCATCACATACCCAACTACACCGCGGGCGTGACATACCCAACTACACCGCGTGCATCACATACCCTAGTACACCGCGGGCATCACATACCCAACTACACCGCGGGCATCACATACCCTAGTACACCGCGGGCACCACATACCCAACTACACCGCGGGCACCACATACCCTAGTACACCGCGGGCACCACATACCCTAGTACACCGCGGGCATCACATACCCAACTACACCGCGGACACCACATACCCTAGTACACCGCGGGCACCACATACCCTAGTACACCGCGGGCATCACATACCCAACTACACCGCGGGCATCACATACCCTAGTACACCGCGGGCATCACATACCCAACTACACCGCGGGCACCACATACCCTAGTACACCGCGGGCATCACATACCCTAGTACACCGCGGGCATCACATACCCTAGTACACCGCGGGCATCACATACCCAACTACACCGCGGGCACCACATACCCTAGTACACCGCGGGCACCACATACCCTAGTACACCGCGGGCATCACATACCCAACTACACCGCGGGCACCACATACCCTAGTACACCGCGGGCACCACATACCCTAGTACACCGCGGGCATCACATACCCTAGTACACCGCGGGCATCACATACCCAACTACACCGCGGGCACCACATACCCTAGTACACCGCGGGCACCACATACCCTAGTACACCGCGGGCACCACATACCCAACTACACCGCGGGCATCACATACCCTAGTACACCGCGGGCATCACATACCCAACTACACCGCGGGCATCACATACCCTAGTACACCGCGGGCATCACATACCCAACTACACCGCGGGCACCACATACCCTAGTACACCGCGGGCACCACATACCCTAGTACACCGCGGGCATCACATACCCTAGTACACCGCGGGCATCACATACCCAACTACACCGCGGGCGTCACATACCCAACTACACCGCGTGCATCACATACCCTAGTACACCGCGGGCATCACATACCCAACTACACCGCGGGCATCACATACCCTAGTACACCGCGGGCATCACATACCCAACTACACCGCGGGCGTCACATACCCAACTACACCGCGTGCATCACATACCCTAGTACACCGCGGGCATCACATACCCAACTACACCGCGGGCATCACATACCCTAGTACACCGCGGGCATCACATACCCAACTACACCGCGGGCACCACATACCCTAGTACACCGCGGGCACCACATACCCTAGTACACCGCGGGCATCACATACCCAACTACACCGCGGGCATCACATACCCTAGTACACCGCGGGCATCACATACCCAACTACACCGCGGGCGTCACATACCCAACTACACCGCGGGCATCACATACCCTAGTACACCGCGGGCATCACATACCCAACTACACCGCGGGCATCACATACCCTAGTACACCGCGGGCATCACATACCCAACTACACCGCGGGCACCACATACCCTAGTACACCGCGGGCACCACATACCCAACTACACCGCGGGCATCACATACCCAACTACACCGCGGGCAACACATATCCTAGTACACCGCGGGCATCACATACCCAACTACACCGCGGGCACCACATACCCTAGTACACCGTGGGCACCACATACCCTAGTACACCGCGGGCATCACATACCCAACTACACCGCGGGCATCACATACCCTAGTACACCGCGGGCATCACATACCCAACTACACCGCGGGCACCACATACCCTAGTACACCGCGGGCACCACATACCCTAGTACACCGCGGGCATCACATACCCAACTACACCGCGGGCATCACATACCCTAGTACACCGCGGGCATCACATACCCAACTACACCGCGGGCATCACATACCCTAGTACACCGCGGGCACCACATACCCTAGTACACCGCGGGCATCACATACCCAACTACACCGCGGGCATCACATACCCTAGTACACCGCGGGCATCACATACCCAACTACACCGCGGGCATCACATACCCTAGTACACCGCGGGCACCACATACCCTAGTACACCGCGGGCACCACATACCCTAGTACACCGCGGGCACCACATACCCTAGTACACCGCGGGCACCACATACCCTAGTACACCGCGGGCATCACATACCCAACTACACCGTGGGCATCACATACCCAACTACACCGCGGGCACCACATACCCAACTACACCGCGGGCATCACATACCCTAGTACACCGCGGGCATCACATACCCAACTACACCGCGGGCATCACATACCCAATTACACCGCGGGCACCACATACCCTAGTACACCGCGGGCATCACATACCCAACTACACCGCGGGCACCACATACCCTAGTACACCGCGGGCACCACATACCCTAGTACACCGCGGGCATCACATACCCAACTACACCGCGGGCATCACATACCCTAGTACACCGCGGGCATCACATACCCAACTACACCGCGGGCATCACATACCCTAGTACACCGCGGGCACCACATACCCTAGTACACCGCGGGCATCACATACCCAACTACACCGCGGGCATCACATACCCTAGTACACCGCGGGCATCACATACCCAACTACACCGCGGGCATCACATACCCTAGTACACCGCGGGCACCACATACCCTAGTACACCGCGGGCACCACATACCCTAGTACACCGCGGGCACCACATACCCTAGTACACCGCGGGCACCACATACCCTAGTACACCGCGGGCACCACATACCCTAGTACACCGCGGGCATCACATACCCAACTACACCGTGGGCATCACATACCCAACTACACCGCGGGCACCACATACCCAACTACACCGCGGGCATCACATACCCTAGTACACCGCGGGCATCACATACCCAACTACACCGCGGGCATCACATACCCAATTACACCGCGGGCACCACATACCCTAGTACACCGCGGGCATCACATACCCAACTACACCGCGGGCACCACATACCCAAGCACACCGCGGGCACCACATACCCAAGCACTATTTGCAGTTCATTAGACTGCTAATCCTAGTTTTCCTCGCTTAGTAGCATTTCATTTTCATTTATTTATTTCGCCATATTATAACGGTGTATGTCATGGCATGTCCATTTACAATACATTTCAATAATTACTAATTTGAATCGATTTTACATAAATAGTAGGACCCTAGTAATTTTTTTTTTTTTTATGCATTATTTTTACATACAGTTAGTAATTCACTAATTAACATTCATAACCATTTCATCCACAGCTGGTAGAGCTGGACTCTGACACCAATTCAGACGGGTCGATGGAAGAAAGGAAAGAAGAAGTCATCGAAGTACCTTTACCGCCGCCACCGCCCGCAGCAGTCATCCCTTCGCCCACGCAGCTATCGCCGGACCCCGTGGTCACAGAAACCACCCCTATCCCGGTGGACCCCGCGGAAACTTCCAGAAAGATCAAGGAACAGTTTAGAAGCAGCATGGCGAGAGTTATGGTGGGGTTGCTCAGTCCGTACAGACGTACTGACGCGCCGACCGGGAAAATCACTTGCACGGCTGATTTTAAACATTTAGCGAGAAAGGTAAGACATGCTGCAAATTTTCTTATGTGATTTTAAGTGGTGAAAAAAGTTACAACAGATGTATTGTTGATTTTTGACGTGACAACGTCTTATAATTCGATAGAGCCGGCTGCACGCACGAAAAAACATGACTCATGAGGCGTTCTGAGGCGTTCCATGAAGTGACGTTGTCACGTTCAACTATCGTCAGTAAACCGACTACCATTTTTTTTATTAGTCCCAGCTATGAGATTTTTATTTAATATTCACGAGCATTCTATGTTTCTAACTGAGCAACGTATTAGAGTAAGAACTTAAGTTTACCATTTCTATTGATTACAGCTAACCCACTTCGTGATGCTGAAGGAGCTGAAGCACTGCCGGTCCGTAGAAGAGCTGATAGTGACAGATTCTGTCAAATCCAAAGCGAAGACTTTCACCAAAAAGTACATGACAAAATTCGGTCCGGTCTACGTCCGACCGGCTGATGAAGCCGATTAACGAATAGCCGCGGTTAAACCAACCGCTACTGTGAGTAAACCTACTTCGTTTCTAGGAATGTTCCCTAAGGACTTAAACCTCTTTCAATCCTAGATCTCCTTTCAACAAAAGGGAAAGTGAAACGAAGAAACTGCTAAAACTGTGTTATGAAAGATAAATTAGTCAACCGTATAGGATTGTTTCAAAGAACTGTTCTAGGATTGTTTTCGGTAAATGTGATGGAACTGCTATAACTAATAATAGTAAAAATGTGTAGTGAAATTACGGAAGGATATTTTAAGACCTAAATGAACTTTGACAGAACTATTAAGAGAGTGTGTTGCTTTAGTCATTTAATACTGAAAAGTACATAGCTCTAGATTTAATCTGAAAATTAAGCATGCTGAACTAAAAGTTTGATTTCAACTGAATTTTAGCTTGAAACTTAACTATTTGATGATTCATTGTTTTTATGACTGATTATAAAACCAAACGCAGAGTTCCTTCTCATAGTCGTATGTTATTTAAAAGTAATGCGCGAATAGATTTTATTCTCACTATAATAAGGTTCATAATTGACGTGTTAATGGACTGTGTTCCTTATGACTTAATAATGGATGTTCAATGTGAGTATATAATATTCTTATAACTGTATTTTATATATGCAGTAGAAAATCTTAGAACTCAAACTCTTGAATGTGTCAAAAGCATACCAACTTTTGTAGTACCATCTTATTTATTTGCGGCTTCTAGTAATTCTTATACTATTTTTTTGTACATATTGACTTAAAACTTTCAAAATAACCACAACTAGGATAAAGACAGGGAGATGAGTACTACGATAGAAAATTACATAGCGTACCAATTACATAGCGGACCCTACATAGCGTAGGCGCTATGTAGGGTCGGCACAACATTTTTTCTACAGTTAAAGTCAAGTAAAACCAGTCATACCCAATCTGTAATATTAAATAGTATTCATTCAAATGTTAACATAATAAACTATCGTTGATAAATACTTGCATAAAAAGACATACATTGTTTGGTAACTAAAGAATAACGCAAATGTATTAAAATCATATTATATACATTTCTTTATACATATATGTACAATGAACTGTCATTTTCGAATTGCCGAGCTTGTCTTCCTTTTCATAAGTACAGTGGAAGGTAGTGGTAGTGTAGTATACTGAATAGTAACGCAACAAGCTTATTACTTGAAGTATATTTACAACCTAATAAACAATTGCAACCTAATCATTTGCAAACTATCAGTTCATACACAAAACTCTTGGTCAGCTATTTTCTTAATCTATGTTTATATCATTGCATTTACTTCTTGGTCATTTAAATTACCTCGCTTTTAAATTTTGTTGAAAAAGGCCACATTATCTGTCAAATCTAGCACATGATTATTTTCTAGACTATAAATATTCTTTACTGTACTATGCTGTTCTGTGAAATAAACAAATGAATTACTCGCTTTGCAGTCACATTGTATGCACTGTACTTATGATTGTGTAAATGCTGCCTTACTAAATCTTAGCTAATACCGATGACCGCTGTCGCAAGGGGCTACCATTAATTACGTGAAGCTTTTAGAGGTGGGAAGTCAAGCCAGATCTCGCCCAATCCAAATAGCAAAATTGTATCTACAGCTACTTCATTTTTTTAAATCTCTCTTGAGATTAAAAGAGAGGAAAGGTAGTCGCAAAATCTTACAATGAATCACCAAGGAGAGAGAGTTAATCGAAAAATCGTTAATATTTTCTCACCTAATTAATGGAATGCCTCCTAAATTGTTTACATATTTCAATTAAGTGTAAATAAGTTGAATATTTTTACATGTTACGAGCAACTCTTAATATTAGAGATTGAATTAAGTTTTTTTTATTTAGCGAATGTTTTACAGAGAGGTGATTTATTTATTGATTGCTTATGATCTCCGTATAGATGTGTGAACTCGAATAGTTAAATTGTTTAATTGTGGCACAGTATTACGAGTACCTACATAGTATATTTTGTTATCTACGGTACATGCATTGTTTTATTTTTTCATACAATATTTAAAGACATTGTAAAAATTTTTTTTATTACTTTATTTTTCATGAGTTTCTGAATACCATAGACATTGTGTGGAGCTAGAATAGCATATTTTATAGCTTCTATTTTGTTCTTAAAACACTTGCAACGATTAAATGTACTATGACAATGGGAAGTGCCCATTTAGGTCTTGCAATGTTGTTTTTCTATGGATTCCTAATAGATGTATTTTTTACATTAAAAAGTTGATTTCTTCTTATGTATTTCTAATTATGAATTATTTTGTGGACAAGAGATGTTTATCTCATAATGATTATGTGATTCTGTAAATAATTGTATATACCGAGTGAATTGTGAGACATTTAAAGCGAATATTTTTAAAATTAAGATTGACTGGAGAGTGCTAAAGAAAAATTGTTGTAGAATGTCAAGTTGGCAATAGACGCTGATGGAACAAAATAAAATATTTCTTTTATAAATCATTTTTTATTATATTCTGATTGTTAAGTATGCTTCTTCCTAATTAGTGCTTATTTAACTAACTAAACCGGTACAGGCAGAAGTATCACTATATTTCAAAATGATCAATAAATTGATCTATGGTTAGTAAATGATGAACTAAATTTTAAAATACTTTATTACTGTAAAATATCAACAAGACGCTTTCTTTTTCAAACTGAGATTAAGCAATAAAGACACTTAGTTGTAAAATTAACAATTTTGAAAATAGTGATACACTTCTCCTGCCGACTGTACAAACATATACCAAGCTATGGCAAATTATGCAAACATCAAACAAGCCAGTACATTTTGAGTAGTATCAATCTTATTACCAAGTAAATCATTTCCTTAGCCTATAGCAGTGAAATGAAGTATCTATTGTTATAACAAATTCTATAGTTCAGAATTTAATAGAACTGAAGAGAAAGAAGGGAGGCCTTTGCCCTGCAGTGGGACACCACAGGCTGTAAATGAATAAAAATGAAAAAAATAGTTCAAGGAAAAGCGGAAACCTAATAGGACCACTAGGTTTTAGTCACCTAAAACAGTGGTTCTACAGAGTTTGCTGCTGTCTCCAGAACTCTTCTCTATTCTCCAAGAACCTTATAGCTTCTTCAGCTTGTTTTATAACGATACCGTTCTTTTTGTCTGCGATGGCTAAATCTGGATTTTTCAGCAAATTCTCGAGATATATCTTGTCAGACATGAGCTGGCCTAGAGCTGGCTTTGAGGATTTGGATGAGGAGCGTTGGGGTTTCTTCTTCGCTGGCTTGGCTGATGGCTTGACTGATCCTATTGTGTTCTCGATGGCTTCCTAATGGTAAGTGACAAAGCTTCATTATTTATTTTTATGTTTAAAAAGCAGTAAATAATGTTTTCTAAGGACCAAATACGGACCATAATAAGAATATCAGTATCCAAGTAAAAAGGTACATAGTATCCTCTACATTATTGTAATTAAGATAAAATCAATTATTTAAGTAGATACTAATTTCATTAGATAGACCTACATCCAGCAGTGGACTGATGATGATGTAGTACTGATTTATCTAAACCTAAATAAAAAAAAACAATTGAACACCTATTCTTGAACTCACCTGTGCTTTCTGAACTCCAAGTCTAAAATCGCTCAAATCCGGCCTCGCCCGCAGCCCCCTATGATAATGCACAAGGCTCATTTCAAACTCCCCACAGTAGTACAGAGCCTCGGCCTTCCTCAACAAAGCCTTGGCGTCCTTGGAGTCAAGTTTCAGGGCTGCTTCAGCGTCAGCCAAGGCTAGATGAGGCTCGCCCAGAAGTAGGTAGCACTTGCTACGAGCTACGTACGCGGCTTTCTCTTCTGGAGCTAATTCTATAGCCTGAAACAGAAATTAATCCTAGAACATACTACTACATGCATACAACTCTGAACTCGCGCCAATATTGATTATTTATCGAGTATGATCAAGTAATATTTGCTTACAACTGCGTCAACATATGCGACCACATAGTCATAATTGGGCTGCATAAAGTAAACTTATGAATAGACTGGTGCAGGATTGTGGTAGTTAAGTTCGATTTATGCTCCCACGGCTTCGGTTTGCTAAGAAGTTACCTTGCTAACAAATATCACGGCAGTACGGAACCGTTCCCTCATCATTTCAGCGCGAGCGAGCGCCAGCAGTGTTCCAGCGTCTGCTTCGTCCGGCAGCTGTAGCGCGCTGTTCTTCTCAGCCTTGTCTTTAAGCATCATCGATGCCTTGATGTCCTTGGAACCCATGACGACCGCCGCAGCTCGATCCTTGTCCGTGTAAAGCTCTTCTTCTCGCCGGCGTCTTTCACGCTTCGGCTTTCTTTCGCGTCTTCTTTTCGGCTTAAGAGATTCCTTCCTCTCTTTCGATGGCTGCTTGTCCTCCGCGGCATCCTCATGGCTTTTATCTGTCGGAGCTCGTTTACTGATGGACGCTTTCGCCACTGGTTCCTCCTCTTCCTCATCGTCTATACCGACTCTTACGAAGCTTTGAAGGTATCCTGCGTCTATAGTAGTCCCTAAGATGGACCGTGCCTGAGCTTTTGCGTTGTCAGTGCTTTCCATCTTGACTTTGTACTGATGTTATGTAACGTATGAGGTGTGTGGAGAGGCGTCAGTATCGACGCCCGAGCTGTGGTCGTCATGGTGACTGAATGTGTTTTCGCACCCACTTCACGTCCATACTAGCGTCTAGTGGTACACAGAACGAGCTGGGGGAACCACGTTGATGCTCCCAAAAATGAACAGAGTCGAAAATGTAAACATAGTACACACTGAACAGCAACAATGAACCTGTACCCACCATACACCCAAAAATGTTCATACCTACTCACGGGAAATCATGAAAGTCCAGAGTAGGTACGTAGCGGGTATCGCGATGTTTTTCATCATTTGATTGCACATTACCCTATTTTAGATTGAAAATTATAAGTCGTGGCTTGCCAGCACAACTAGTTTCGAAGCCACGACTATAACTATAAGATCAGAAAGCAAGGTGTTCCCACTGCACCTAGGTTCCATTTACTCTATGTCTACTAGATTGAGATCGCTGTTACCTTATTCAATGCTTTCAGGGCACGGTTATAGTAACCGTTCTTCAAGTGGCCCGAGGACTCGTCGCGATGCTTTTTAGCCTCCACAGGGTCACTGATAGGTAGCTCTGGTTCTTTGTTTCTGCCCATTCTGAAAAAAATACATCTCTCCTCTCAGAAGTCCATCTAATTACTTCATTAAATTGTGCTGCAATGTCGACTAAGCCTAAATGATAATTAAAAGTTTATTAAGTACGTATTCTAATTAAGCAATCTACCTAATTCTCGTTGTACAAGCTTTGCTTATTTTAGGACTAGAGTGCAGTAGGTACCTATGTGAAATATCTGTAACTATTTATTTTCTTCATCATTCTCGTTTTGAGCAATTATTTTTTCCAAAAGATTTTATTATTTACATATACCTAGGTACTTACTTAGTTATGAGGATAAACAAAGGTTTATTAATTTTGGTCAAACTGTCAAAGTGATCCTTGTGATTGTACTTATTGAATAAATTATTTTGAGTTTTAGTTTATTCGAAGTTTCCCGGTTTTATATATCTAAGAATACCTACCTACCTAATCTTGAGAACGAAAAGCTCTCTACAAAAAAAATATACTTACCTAATTAATCGTGCCCCTAAATTCGGTCTAGGGAGTGGCACAGAAACATGATATAAAAAGATTAATCGCTTCAAATACCAAACCAAATATTTCCCGATCGGCAATGGATTACGTAAATATTTACCCACCAAAAGCCTACCTAATTTGATAAATGGTTTACCAACCTGAAGCCGGGTCGTATGGTAATGATAAAACCGATGTGTACCTTCCGTTCGGCATCATCTGATAACCGTAACGACCACAGGCAATAGATTTACTACCCAATGCAGACTTACAAAAGTAGCTTCGCATTTGAAATTGGAATTGTATTTATTTCATTTAGAAAAAAAAGTTTTTTTTAAATTTATACACCTAAATTAACTTAACAGATAATAAACCTATCTAAGACGTTAAAAAATACCTACTTAATTAAACTACAAACATTTTTTAACAAAATGACAAGAACAAAATTATTATAATCAAGTACATAGTAGATAAGATACATAATACAGATATTATTAAATTAGGTTTAGGTTTGCTTCACAGGTGAATAATTTTCCACATGAATTTGTTTAGATAATTATCTTGTTTGTTCCAGAAATATTCATTTTTGTAACAGTGTAATATTTTCGATAATAAATATCTTGTACGAAAAATCTTTACAAATCAAGGATTGTTGCTATTAAGCTTCTCTTGAAATAGGTACTTACTCTGTATACATACTTACTAGAAATTGTACTCACCACTAAGGTTGTGAATGTACTTTTGGTAGCGATCGTATTATGAGTTCCATGCTTCCGTGATGGAAGTCTATTTCTCTTATCGCGGGATCTTCAATGACATCATTTGCTTATAGCTGCGTATTTGGGGTGCATAAATTAAGCATCGAGTCGTTTCTTATAAAAAAAACTTTATTGGTAGGTAGGTACTTTCTATATGGAAATCTTAGACTTTTCCATCAGAAACATTCTAAGCTATGTGGTGTGATAAAGATTTTGTTATAGCTTCGTCTAGCACTGGTGGAAACTGGCATAAAGAAGTAGGTAGTGAAGAAGTAATGTTTATTTACTTACACAACTTAGGACATCTCTTGTTTTCTAGCGGTACCTACCTACCGCTTATTATTCGTTTGTTATTTGTACTTTTTTTAATATCAAATCCAACCGCGATGGATGGATGGATGGATGCATGCGAAGGGAGTGAATACTGAGATGACGGATGAAAGAGGAGAGTGGAGGAAGAGAACATGTTGTGCCGACTTCACCTAGTGGGATAAGGGCAGGGAGAAAATATCAAAACTCAACCGAATCATAAGCTCATTCTTCGTGCTACGTTCGGTCCAGTTTAACCATCTAGTAGTACGATGTAGTATCATCAGACTGTCATAACATTGGCATCGGTTGGGCCCTCATTACCGAGCAGAATTATTCATGCAAAAAAGAACACGACATGCCGTAATGCAGGGGTGCATCGCGTGATTATCAATAATTATGTTGGTTTACGTCAAATTAATAACCCTTTTACGAGTGTTTTTGTAGAGTTTTCGAATTAAGTTAACATAGTTTTCTCAAACAACTTGTAATAAGTCTATGATATTTATTATAAGTCATATAGGGCTCTGTGAAGTCCTTACTTACTTTATCATTGGAAAAACAGACTATTGCCGGATGCGATGAGAAATACGTTTTAATTTATTTACTTAGCTGGTTCAGTTCTACCAGCAATAACACGAGTTTTTTTAGAATGGTTCAATTCCACGGAAGGGCGAAAATTTTATCTTATGGGAAGGGAAATACTTAGTTGAAAACCCTAAAATATCTGTTCAATTAATAAGTAGGTAACAATTGTTTCGTGTTTGGAAAAAAATATGTTTCTATAACGTCAGTACATATGTACCTACATAGTTAGGTAATACCTATATCTATACCTACCATATGCTGCTCTACGTGGTTGGAAATTGTGTAAAATTCAATCGGTGTTCGTTAGTCGCAAGAATAATTCAAACCTTTTCTTTTTGCTGGCTGAAATCAATTCAAAATGGCAGCTAGACTATCTTTTTCATTTATAGTGAAATTACATAGACATCTAATAACCGGTCTTGATCACGCGAAACCACAATACCTTAGCTTTACGACCGCAGAAATAATGAAATTAACGATTAGTATGCTGCTAGTGCTAGCTGAAAAGTTTTTTAAACAAACGTCGCTTGAAGATTGGTGAATGTTGGTATTTAAATATTGTTTTTTAATATGTAACACGAATGAAGCGGGACTCCCATTCTACCAAAAAATTAACTGAAAATCATATTTTGTTTATGTAAAACGTTTTACTTGAGACATTCACAGCGACGGAAGTATTTTAAAAAGTAATTAACTTTTGAACAGTTAAGCAGTTTAGTCTGGTAAGAGTTCGAGTCCGTGAATAATTATTTGTTTATTATAATAAAAGTTATAGCTAGAACGTTCTTTATACCTATTCAATATGGCTCTATTTGATGTAACCTGGTATTAAGATAGCAATAAATAAAATATGCCATTAAGACTGTACAAACCTGTTTGTTAAAACTGCGCTTCCAGATCAATTTTGATAACCGTTTTTTTTAATAAAATGTTTACAAAAGTAATTTCACAACATAAACTCAAATGAGACTAATTTAACGATAAGTTTAAATAATCAGAAATAATGTAAAATATTTTCTCCATTTTACTAATAAGGGATGATTCGCGACCGGGGTTGATTGCAGACTGAGCCAGCAACTAGTTGGATCGAGTAACCTAGCCTTAATGAAGGGGTGGTTTACATTGCACGAAGATTATAGTCTAAGATCCGGCTGCAGGATTACTGCGCTCATCTGTTTTTTGCTGAAAACCATATTTTTATGTATATTTATAATTAGGAGAATATATATTTATCAGGTTGCCTAGCAAAATTTGGCCGCCAGTATGTTTAATTAAATTATTTTTAATTATTTTTTGGGAAAAATATCGTTCACTTGTTTTTTAAATCAAATAACGTCTACATCATGGCAATTAATATGAATACTCAAAAAAATCAGCAACCCTTATTTGCGGGTAGATTTAATTAAGCAAACAATATGATAAAAAATGGAAAAAGACATAGCTTTAATTTGATATGCAATTAATAAATAAACGTTATGCACGTATAAATATATCGAAATCATACCTGTTTACACCTGGCTGCGAAGAGGTGCGGCCAAGTACGCAACGGCAACCGTGATTTTTTTGAATCTTCATATAAATTTCCATGATGTAGACGTTGTTTTATTTAAAAAACAAGTGAACGATATTTTTTCCCAAAAAACAAAAAAAAATAATTTAATTTAACATACTGGCGGCCAAATTTTGCTAGGCAACCTGATAAATATATATTCTCCTAATTATAAATATACATAAAAAATCGGTTTCCAGCAAAAAACAGATGAGCGCAGTAATCCTGCAGCCGGATCTCGTACTATTACGTTTCTTACGACATTAGCGAACTAAATTACTAGGTACCTAATAGATATATTTTGTTTACAATTTGTAAGTAAGTATAATAAAATGATTTGTGACTAGGTATACTTACTCCGCCTATGTCAATAATTGACTGCTTTCACTAAAATGATGAATATAATGACTTAAATAACTTTATAACTTTATTCTTTATTCAGTAAATAAGGTCTTACAATACGTGTATAATTTAAAATGTACAAAATTATGTGGACTTGTTGTGGACCTGAGTCTAAAATTGAAGCATTTCAAATAAAACTACTTATGTTAAGAATATCAATTTTTTTTCTGGTGTTGCAAAGAATACTAGAAGCTCAAAAGAAAATTCACGATGAGAAATGGTTCTCTACAGTTCTGTTGAAAATAATGAGAAAGAGGATTTCTCATTATTTTCAACTTTTTTGTAAAATTTTTTTGAAAATCGTACCGTGCCTAGCTTTTTGGTAGGTACCTACTCTAGACTTTTTTTTTCTTTAATTTGACGATACATAGGGAAACAATTTTTTTTAAACATTACCTACTTTGCGAAACAAAAATAATACTTACTCTTATTACGTAGTTTTTATTTTGCCATTTCGGAAAAGCATAAAAAATATACAGCAACAAAAGAACCAAATCAATGAAAACTTTCTTAATAAGGTTTTTATTTGCATTTCTTCGTTTACGTATTTTGCCTGTTTATTTCTCTACAGAACCGAACATCATCACGCAATATCAATGAAGTCCGTAATGGGCACGCTAATCATTTGTTTGAACGAACTTTACTTGGATTTTTGAAGTGAAAACTTCTTTAGCGGCGCTGGGTGGGTAAAAACTTTCAAACTCGCGTCAGGGTCACGTGACGTCGAAAAAGCGTAAGATCTTATTTAATTTTTATACATTGCTCGTAAAACAAGAGACGACAAAAGAACACACTTGCGGTCACGCGACGTATGACTCAAACAATTAAATAGTGTTGTGGCGACATGACACATTCGCGCTTGCGCGAATGTGTCTGTGTCAGTGTGTCTTCGTTGTCTTCGTCGTTGTGTCACATTCGCGCTTGCGCGAATGTGACACAATGACATGACACAATCACGACTGTGGTTATATTTTTGAAGTGAAAACTTAAAAGTGAAAACACAACGTTAATATTGAAGTTTTCACTTCTGCCGGCACTCCCGGAGTGCTACCATTTTTTATGTAGATTTTTATGGTTTATGTCTGCCAAAAAGGTTTAATAACTAGAACACCTCAAAAAGGTATAATAGTATTTTTAATAAGTTGTTTATTAAAAAAAAAAGTTTTTTTCATAGACGTGGACATTTTACACATCTCTAGTCACACGCTCTAGTCCCAAATTAAGCATAGCTTTGTATTATGGCATATTGTTTCATTTTTCAAATTTATTATTTTTAGTTTTTTATCTAAACTAAAAATAATAAAGAAACAATAGACTTTTATTTTATGTTAGTTGACTACACGTTTTCGAGGTCCACGTTCTTGTCTTGAGAGTGGAGCGCCCTGTATATACTAGTTAGTGAGCTACATCTACAAAAGATACAAGGAACTTGCCAACAATCTAGTTAATTCGCTTGCATCGACATACTAATTCGTTCGTTACCAACTTTTGCAAACAAAGTTCTACTAATCAAATAACAAGGAAGTTGGACTGCAATTTTCGACATGAAACTTTTCAATGGAACACATTTCAATTTATTTCCATTATAGCTTTTGTTATAAAAGACATAAAGTCGCTTTTTGCTTGTAATTAAATATTTATGAAAAAATATGTCATGGTATTCGGTGCACGCAAGCTCTTCGTATAATTAATGCATTAGTTAGAAATAGGGAACTAACAACATTTTCATGATAGATTGTGTCCGTGGAACGTATTGGTACGAATATATCCGAACAAGTCGATATGATTTAACAATAATTATATTTTTTACAAAAAAGAACATAAACGTATTATCTACTAAAATAACTTTTTAAGTTTTTTGAACATCAACCCACTTTCTTGAGTTTGTTTAAAATAGAAACGTAACTGAAATGGAGAAAATAAATAAAGAATTCGTTGCAGCAATATATTATTTATTTTACACATAACATACTTAAAGTATAGTACATAGGTACTTATTTAACACATAGGTATAGGTACAAACAGTAGGTATATATAACTTAAACTATAACAAATTTGTATTTAATATAAAGACTAGATAAAACTTTGAGGGTTTTGAATAAAAAAATTGTAGCAACTAAAGTATACGGTTTTTAATTTTTAACCCCCTATCTTATAAATACTTAGCGTTGACTTTATGTCACCATTACGTATGGTAATCAATACATCAAGTCTGCGCTAACTTTTTATAAGATAGACCTATAGATAGTAGGTATATCTTTACGGTTTTCTGGCACAATAATCCCTATAGTTTTATAAATATTCAGGTATTTTATGAAGTAAATGTGCCTTATATTTAAAAGTTTGTTAACTTATTTGACCACTTGTATTGCTGGAGATAATTTGAGCTATTTTACACGCAAAAAAATAGATATTAGGTAGATTAAATAAATAAATAACACATTAATTATTTTTCACACTCAACATAATTTCTTTAAATTATTTTTTAATTTAATTCTTAAAAATCTGGTAGTTAAGATAAAAATACATTGATTCATTTTTCCTAATACATAGTTAATTCATAGTTATGTACTTAATTTGTGTATTTTTTTCTTGAAATTTAGGTTTATTTAAACATAACAAATTGAATATTTTTTATGACTACACATGACGTCTGCGATTACAAATGATTTAATAAAAAAAAATGAATTTTTAATTTCTTTAGATCTTGAATTTTCAGTTCAAGTTTTAAAATCGTCCTTAAGTACACACGAAGGTTAAAGTTATAAATTAATCGGTAGAAAACACAATAGTTGGCAGCGTATTAGTAGGTTGTGGGTTTGAATCCTGGCTGTGCCGCAGCCATTCCACAGTTCTCGATGATCCTTCAGCTGGTTGCAAAGAACGCTGGACAAAATACATTACTAGTTTAAAAACTATAAACATCACAAAAATAGTGAGAACTACCCTCATAAATTTTCAACAACACACAAACTAACTAAAATGTCAGGGAAAATTTCCACGTTATGAATAATCACACAAAATTGTATTCATTTCTGCTACGATTAAAGATTTTTATAAAGTGCGAATGGCCTGGTATTCAAACCCACGACGTGCCCTAGATACAATGTGAAAGACCTGCCTAAACAATTTATAATAATAATTTGTAGAAATAACTATTTCTACTCAAAATCTAGAATAAATCTAAAAATGTTGTAAGCCTCTTGGATACCTATACCTTGTCCTCAGAAAGTATAGAAAGTCTTCTCTTTGACATTGAACTAGCTGCCCGCAGCCTTTTGCCGTCCATTTTTAAACTCGACGAATTAGAACCTCTTCGTCTTCTTGAAGTAGGTCGTTCGTCACTTCCTAAAAATAAAAGCAAATTTTAGAAATTCTATATAAAAATATTGAGTAATTTATAGCCCCATGTTGGGCGCCATCATATTTTTATAAAAAAAGTTAAAGTTTTTTTAATAGAAAATTCATAAATAAATAAATGTTCGTGAATAAATTTAAAAGTAATAATATCAAAAATTGCAGTATTAAAAGAAAAACGAAGAGCCCATTATCTTATAGTTCAATCAAAGTAAACCTAAATGATCTCACAATTATAGTCTTAAAACCTAAACAATACCTGAAGAAGCAGCAATTTGAACAGATCTCCTGGCCTCTCTATCAGCAAGTCGTTGCTTGGTCTGTCGTGCCGCGTTTTCTCTGATTATCTGATCAGCACGAAGTCTTAGTATCTGCGCAGCTGCTTTGTGATGTTGCAGTGCTGAGTTCAAATCGTAGCGGGATAGAGCAAAGAGGTTTGAATAACCGCGAGACCTGTGATAAGTATATAAATAGTTTAGAAAACATAAAAATAAAAATGCCCCAGTTGGGCGCCAATTCTAAAACTGGCGCCCAAATAAGGCAAATCAATACGCAAATTAGTAAAATAACAAAAAAATACTAATAGTAATGATAACTAATAATAATGTTGGTGTAGGTACTTATTATTTACGTACTTAGATATATCTAGATTCAGATAATAACGTGTCCAATTTGTACCTATCTACACCCTTATCTACCTAATTATAGTAAGTACTTAATTGAGTTTGTAAAATTTGGGAAAAATAATTAAATAATAATTTAATATTAATCATGTTTCAGCAGGTTTTTAACTTATTGAAATTTTGGTTTACAAACTTTGCTTCGGTAGAATATTGACACAAGCTAGATATTTGCTTTTTTAATTGTAACTTAAATAAAAATAGTATCCAAGTTAGGTGCAACAGTGTAATCTTGATTAGTAGTAAATTGTATTTTATTGTAGTTTAGACATTTATTAATATTAATTTACCTGACGGTAGCCGTCCGACGTCTCAGTCCGTCTATACCAAGAAGACTGACTTCCCCAAAAACGGACCCTTCTTTCAGAGTGGCTAACACTTCAGTCTCGTCTGGTGACATTACCTGCAATTTAGCTTTAATATATGTAGATACAAAAGTTTGAATATTAGTTATACCTTATAACTAATATAAACCGTATAATATAACTAATAAGGTATATATTATATACAGTGATAATTTTATTATACGGAAGGAAAGAAGTCGCCCCACGTTGGGCGCCACTCATTATTTCCCAAAAGGTTTTATTTGAAGTGAAAAGCTTTAAATTGCTCTCGTATCGGTTGTAGTTGTTTTTGAAGCCATTTTGATGTTTTAGCACAAACAAAGTTACGATCACATTAATTTAGAAAACTTACAGTACTTACAAAATGTACTAGTACGTAGCTATCTTCAAATCGTTGCAAACGATCTATTGATAGCTCAACTGATCCAAACCAGTACCAATCGGAAGAATCTTGTTTTAGTTAACATTTGTACTTTAATTTGATATCACATTCATTTAAATTTTAAAACTTACGAAGCATTGTCCAGATTTGATGATATACATTTGATGGCCGACGTCTCCGCGTCGTACTACTAAATCTCTTGGTAAAAAGGACACAGGTTTAAGCTGGAGCACCAGGTCTCTGAGGAGTGATTCTGAACAGTCTTGGAACAGCTGTACCTGAAGGCAATCCACACAAGTTCAAAAGATATACAATTTTTTCAGGACAAAACCATGTAAATTTATTGGTGTGTTTTAGCCTTACCTTGCTTAGCGTCGTCATGTGGACAGCTAATGCGACTTCACGTTTCATATTAGATGGCAGAGAATCCAGGATCTTCTCTTCATCTGAAAGAAGAGTTATAACGTCAAATGCCTTCTAAGACTGGGTGTCTATCAACGATCAAACTTTTTCTTAAACACTCGTGGTGGTGTGTTTAACGCAACCAAATATTAAAGTGGGACCTAAAAAGTACAACATTTTTAAGGAATATTGCCTGAACATTTTGAAGCTACTCAATTCAAGTACATAGCTATTTGAAAATTCGGCTTTGGGAAAAGCTCATAAACAGTAAGATGATACTAATCTGTTTGTAGGTCAATTTTTGTTTATGTTATCTTCATAAACAAACTTAATAGCATAATTTAGCATAATCAGTTTTGAACTTACCGAAGCACCGCTGCGTGGTCCAGGTGTAAGAGAACCAGCAGGTAACTCTCCACTGCAGCCACGCCGGCATGTTCAGCTGTCGCAGGTAACGAATGCAGCTGTCCACTTTCTTGCGATACTCCGTCTTGTAAATAATAGGATTGTTACAAGACAGACGATTGTCAATTTTTTCATTCTCGGGGCACGAAAAAGTTGGGACACTTTTAATTCAATTATGTATTTTCTCTAGTAAAAAAACTACATATGTACTTAATTTCAGAAAATTATTATATTAGTCTTACCTTAGCTCTAGTAGCAGTAGCAATAATATCCCTGATCTGCCCAATTAGCAACGCAAAAACAAACACCCCCATAAGCCAAGCCGCTGTCATGAATAAATATTCTATTGTGTTTTCTGGCTTAGGGTTCTTTCCTATCGACGTCGCAGTTTTAGTTGCGAAGTAGAAGCAACGGATGTACGCATTGCCTTCGTTGTCGTAGACCCAGTCGTTTGACGCTAGACCTATGTGCGCGCTCATAGCGTAGTAGGCGCAAGCGTTTAGGTGGATTAGGAAGAAAATGTAGAATAGAGTCTTGCCGATTCGGACCTAGAAAGTAAACATTTGCTTCAAAATTGTTTCTCATTCTAAATACATTATGTATTATTATGATCATCTTTGATGAATGACATCTTTAGACCTCGATGCGAAAAGTCCATGTAAGAAAAGAGTGGCGTTTGAGGGAGGAGACTTATACCCAGCAGTGGGCTGATACATGATGCCTATGATGATGATGATAATGATTATCTTTTCTAGAACCATCGTCGGTAGAGCTATGTTTGAACTGGTTTCAAGTGGTTTTGAAACCAGGAATTTCTTAATAGGCTAATTTTCTCAGAATCGAAACTGCAAGAACTGTTTCAGATCATAATCAGTTATCTAAAGATGAAATATAAATCAATAAATAATGTTGGACAATCCACACAACATCATCTAGCCCCAACCTAAGCATAGCTTGTATTATGGGTACTAGAAGACTGACATACTTAATACAATACATTACATAGATAGATATTTTTTATTATACATATAAATTACCCAGAACACAAAACACCTGGAATAAAAATTTGCAGATCGTACAAACATTTATTCCAACAATATAACACTGATGATCCTGCTATATGACCTCATGTAGATTATCTTACCACGTACGGTGATGACAGCACTCTGTCCATAGCCTGATGGAAATCCCAGAAGGTTTGCAGTTTGAACAGACGCGGGAAACGAAGGATTACCATTTTTGGTCCAAAGACGATGTAGAGCAGATCCAGTGGTAGAAGAGATATCACGTCAAACTGAAATATTTATTGCTGATGTCAGTAGGTATGGTTCTGTTCATTGAGAGGATTGTATATTTCTTCAAGCTATGTGATATGGATGATTTTAATCTTCTAGAATCTTCTCTACAATAACACTAGCTGCAATTTTCTGTGGGTCAGTTTATGAGGCTCACCTTATACTGAGCCTTTCTCCTATAATTTTTCCGCGTTGCGCTTGGATCATCAACCCAAAACCCTTCATGAAGAAATATCAGTTTAGGCTTCACCATTGCCACATCTATCAGGTACACCAAGTCGCAAAAGTAGTCCATAACCAACCAAATTACGATGTTGTCTGGGGTTTGGTATGGGAAAGTTGCGCGGAGGGGTATACACCACGCATTATAGCTGTAGCAAAATGTTAGCAAAAGAAGCCAACTGATGTAAATGTTACCTGCACAAGAAAAATATAATTTTAGTAAATGAGCATCAAAGGCAATAAAATATAAAATATAAAATACAAACCCAACTTCTTAAAGACAGAATAATATATTCACGGACAAATCACACATCACATAAAAGTCCTAAACTAAGCAAAGCTTGTACTATGGTAACTAGATTACTGATAGAACACCTTTAAACACTTTTTTTTTGTTAATACATACATAGAATGCATAGTTACACAGAATAAATATGTTCATCACACAAACCGTCTACTTACTACATACATCTACTACTGATAATTATATAGAATACTGATAATTATCTGGGAAAAACATTTAGGGATTGTAATGTAATTTATCTTCATAAAAATATATTGGCGCCCAACAGAGCCAACAAAACAATTGCGATATTATTACTAGAATCGTCTTAAAATTACCTTGTGGATCAATAGGTTTAATAAGTTCACAAATATTGCATAGAGTCACTGGCCCTTTCTGTTTCTTATCACTCAGTGTAGAGTTTGGCACTGGGTTTTGTGGGACGTCTATGTCTGATGTAATATCTTCTTTTGATATTGATCTGTAAAACAATTGAATATATCAATTTACGGCTATATTTCCGTCTAGTGTAGATAAGCTGCAGAAAATAACCTCTTTAAAGAACCACGACTGTCCATCGACTTTTTGAGATCTTCGATTTCTGAAGCCGTGTGCTTCACCACATTAGCCAGTTCTGATGCTGCACTCTTTACTTCATCAAAGATCCTGCGTTTGATAGGTGGACTTTCTTTGTAGATTTGGACCTTTTGCAGCTGGAATGACCTGTTAGAAACAACCTTTATTTAAAAGTTCGAATTCACACTAATAGGATATACAAGGTCATTCAAATACTCACTCATCTCTAATCTGTGTCTTCGATTTAAGATTCGATTTTTGTGTTGTCCTGAAAAGAACACATAATCATCAGATTATAATACGATGAACTCTCTATCAGTTTTCTCCATAATATTACTGAAAACACAGTTTTATTCATGTATTTTCAGCAGTGTCTACAACTTATCTCAATCTAGAATCAGGTAGAAGTAAATGGTACATACACACTGCTACCACCAACCCAAAGTCCTACTCCGTTACTTTAAGGAGTTGGGCTGGCTGGGGTGACGGGGGGACAATGCACAATACACCCCATTGCGGGACTTCAGTACAGATCTCATGCCTCCAACCAGTTTTAAGCTCGCCTCTGTACAACTATTTATGTGCAATAAAGTATTTTCTAATCTAATCTAACCAGAGCCCTTAGTCCGAAGGTGAATTTTAGAACTCCCTACTCTCGAGCCCTTCGGACTAAGGGCTCAGAATTAGAATTAGAGGTAGGTACATACGGCTGATCCCGAAATGGTGTAGTATCTGGAGAGCACCAGGATCCATAGCTGCCCTTGTTGTCTGGAGGCTTAGGTCGCACCTTTGGGCTTGGTGAACTCGGGTGGACAGAGTGCTAAAACCACACAATATTTTTAACTTTCCACTATAACGACAGTTATATATAGAAACACCATAAACTTTACATCTCGGTCAAATAGTCATACTTCATACATTTACGTTCAATTTTATCATTATTATTGCTTTGGTCATAACAAAAGGTTAATAGCTCATAAACAACTAATGTCTTTCACTCCTTTTCGTATCAGCTCTTCTAACTTAGATATATGATCCTAGTAGGATCATATATCGCGTTTATAATATTGGTAGGATCATCCTACCAATATTATAAACGCGAAAGTTTATATGGATGTTTATTTCTCTTTTACTCAAAAAATACTGATTTGTAATGAATTTCAATGAAACTCTACAATAATGTAGTTTATATAAGTAGAATAACACAGGAATATAATTTATAGATATTGTATGAATTATCCAATATATACCGATAATAAAAAACGAAGTCGGGCATCAGCTAGAAGGTATAATTTAAGATCAGTAGGCGTCTGAGCTAAACAAAACACTTCATATGTAGTAGTTTTCTAATACAATGCATTATCGATATAGACTAATGACATTGTTATTGCTAGCCGTAAAACAAAAGCAAAGTACCTTCAGTTGTTAACGATCGTACGAAAGCACTTATAGATGCTTTCGTATTCAAATCACAACGTCTGGAGGCTAATGGCGTCGCGGCCTTGCATTCACTGATCACAATCTTAGTTGTGATATTAAATCATTGTTATTTGATGAGGTAGTCAAAATCATACTATTCTTTATTCCGTAAAATCACAATGATCATTTAGAATCGTCATACTAGGTAATTCTAGGTGTCAGTTCCACGCGAGCTTAGAAGATCGGGAAAGAAACGACTGCCTGGTTCCTACCTTTTTTGGTATGTTCCTTTTTACAAAGAATTACAAATAAATAGGTAATTTATCTAGTAGTGTACTCGGTACAATAGTTAATCGATAAACTGTAGGTACTTTCATGATTGAAGATGCTACTTTTAGAATCATAAATCAATCTGGAAAACTTAAAATCATAACCCTATTTTTTTTTGAAAGTTTTATATTGAGAAGCATGAAGTATTTCTAATTTGATAATCAGATTTCCTTGAAAATGCTAGGCGATCTAACTATACCCGATCGGTCTTGATGATTAAAAGGATTAAATATATAAGTTAAAGTACCCACTACTTAGGCACTATTGTCTAATAGACTTTACCGAAGCTAAGGATAATGTATTAGTTTACTGTTGATTATCTAAAGTGTATTAAGGCGTGGTTAATTAGCTTAGTCATCTCATTCATCACTCCTACATAAGTTTACAAACAAACCAATTTAGTTTAGTTCTATTTTAATCTATTGGGAAAACAAACAGATTTAAAGTAGACTAAGTATACGAAAAACATATAGGTATAAACAAGCCTTTAACTGTTTCCACTTATAGAATGACACAAATGATACGATCCGAAATTAAATGTTAGGTACCAGAAAATTCAACTGAATAAGTACCAGATAAAATTTTAGGTAGGTACTAATGTCTGCAGAGCCTCTCTATCTATAAGTCATTGTACTATACATAGGTATATGCACTTTGTACCAGCCACATATTTAAGTTAAATAAATTTCTATCTTCCAAAACATTTCTCAGAAGAACTTAAATTAAGTATCTATATACAAAAATATCAATAACTTTTTTAAATTTTCTAAACTCACCACTTCAACAGTAACTTGCATATTACACTTTTTTTATGTTAAAATCAACTCAAATAAAATTAATTCACACATAACGCCCACATCCCTGTCACTAGCGGGAAAACTTGAACCGTGTGGTCACTTCGGTGGTGGTCAATCAACTAAGCGGAAAAGTCGGAAAACTGGCGGCAAACAAGGCTTCATAATAATTCTACTCTATTAGTGAGGAGTAAGCAGAAAAAAAAAGAAAAAGTGGCAAAAGCTATTTCATACTACTTAAGTAAGACATTATTTTGCCATTTTCCCTAATTTGTAACCGAAGCTAACAGTAGATAGGTATCTCTTATGAGCGCATTTTATTTGGATAGGTGGATTGTTCAGAGCAAATGTTTGTGTGACGAACATAAATATTTGTTCTGTGTCTGGGTGTTACTATGTATTCCAAGTTTATATCTAAGTACATTATGTATTTACAAGAAATCGTAAGTATTTAAGTAGGTATTCTATCTAGTTCTTATGGTACAAGCTTTGCGTATGAAGAGCCGAAGACCGGGCTCGGTGGCGCGTCTTGGGAGAGACCTACGTCCAGCTGTGGACTGATATAGGTTGATGATGATGACGAAGCTAAATTCTAAATGATCCTTGTGATTTTACTGAATAAACTAGTTTTGACTTTGACTTTGAAGCTTTACATAGTTTGGGACTAGAGAGTGGTGTATTATAATGTCTATGAATATTTATTTATATTATTTAATTGCATTTTCGTATCAAACCAATATCTAAGAGTAGGCATTATAGGCGCAGCTGTTTTCCGTTCGAAAATAAATTCTCGCAGAGTGGAACGGGAAAAGCAATTAGGTAGAGGGAGTTATTTTATTTGGGTAAGGTGGTTCTATTTACCGAGAGGGTCTTCGCAATTAGTTTACTTACAATAGAGACAGAGTAAAAATAAAAACAGTGTGCGATTTCAAATTGAATTAGAAAACCGTTAAAATATGGTTTGAAATGAGTAAAGCAATTCGCCGTGTCATTAAAAAAATATCAGTTTTTGGATAATCCAACAACAAAATATACTTTGGGCTTTGCAATAGTTACTTAGTTATAGTGTTTTTGATACTTACCTATATTACGCCATATTAGATTTGCAACTACTTACCTACTTACAAACTCTAAAAATTATAAGTAACTACCTACCTACTTAAGTAGGAGGATGTATCAATGATTTTTTTTTAAATGTGGTGGGGTATTTATTCCGTCCTTTTATTGTTAATTTTCTCAATCTTGTTTCTAGTTGGGATCAGACGTCACGTGCCCCCATTCCCCCTCCTCCTGAATTTTAGTGCTAGATATCATTATTTAATGGCACTAAAATTATGGTTTTACGGTAAGGAAACCAGTATAAGGTCAACCCTTAAACTGGTTTCCTAGCAACGCATGGTAAACATAAGTAAGTACATAATTGTACAGCATTTTTTATTATACATTTATTAATTTATAATGAAAATAAACAAATCTTACTGAATAAACACACTGCTTAAGCTATGGAGCTAAAATATAATGTGTTATCATTTTATCGATTATTTAGGGCATGATAACCGACGTTTTCTACATAAAATATAATTGTACCTAAGTACTTACCTTTTTCAGCGGTAAAAACCATGACATCATGGATGAATCGGGTGGAATCAAAATCACTCACTTATTCACCAGCACATCTATTCTTGCTAAAGTCGATATAAACTATGTACCTACTTTAGTTAGGTAGGTACTGTGGTGCATAGATTAGTAAGTTTTTATAGCTTCTATCTTATCTCGGAGTAAAAACTGTCGACAATAGTTGTTGTACCTACATATAGGTACCTACACAACTTTCATGATTTTATTTTTTATGTGTATATTCCCGATGAAAAAGTAGCAATATGTATGTAGGTACTGGACCAGAATGTGTAACCACTCGTTGTACTTCCTAGTTTTGTAAGTGAGTGACATAAACTACGTAAATTAGATTCAGAATAGCATAGAATAAAACTTTGAAGAAAATCCACCAAACTAATCATTCATGCAGCTGTACAGTAAATAAAAATAAACAGCTAAAAGCGCTTTTTTAGTAAAAAAGAAAATTGCTGTTTACACAAAAGCGATTGAAACTGTTGTGTAAAGTGCACTTAATATTTCGCGCACTTCATAAATTTCCCGCGCGGTTTTTTGTCTGTATGACCAAATAAAGATTTATGATGGAACATTTATTGCCTGCCACTGTCAAATGTCAGAGACGCATTTCTTGTCATGTTGTCTGTGGTGGTTTTTTAGTGTTCACAACTGGTGTTCACTCCCTAAATTGCGGGAATTATAAATAAATATTCACGGACATTTAAAACATCTCACTCTAGTCCCAAACTAAGCAAAGCTTGTTCTAAGGGAAGTAGACTGCTGATAGAATACTAAAATACATTTTTTTAGAGAAGTTTACATATGGACCATATCGTTAAAATGAATTAGGTAATACCAAATAAATCTATTAATATTAAAATCAAAAACTTTCTTTATACCAAGAAAATAAAATAACACTAAATTCAAGTTCAAGTATGTAAAAAGTCAAACCTCCAAGTGTATGGAAAAACTGAGCAACTGAGTTCAGGGCTAAATCTGATTTCAGACTTACTGAGTTGGCAGCACTATTTTGTTTTAGTTAGCTTATCCTCCCTTGATCCCTTCCCTCTATGAAATAAATATACAAATAAATGAAATTAATTAGCTCTAAATAGCTTATAAATGAAAAGATAGACCATAACTGTCAGAATGGATCCGGGTAGGTACTTATTTATTTCTTATTTAGGTAGGAGTCATTGTTTATCACTTTAATAACAATTTATCAGCATTAGCAAATTTCTTCTAGAGCTAAGCTTTACACCAAGATGATTATTTTATATCCAAGTCATAATTTAAGTTGTAGTAATAATGCTAGACAATCCACATCATCTAGCCCCAAGCTAAGCAGAGCTTGTGCTAAGGGTACTAGAAGAAAATACATTACATAGATATTTTTTCATTATAGTAATAAGGAAGAGGATGGTAACACTAGAACAACTGAATAGTCTTCTGGAGCTAATGAAGGAGCATCCACAAATAGCAAAGGGCTTACACAGAGGTATGCGGGGAGTGAGCTTGAAAGTGTGGCACAATTGTGCCAAGAAACTGAATGCTGTGAAACATGGAGCAGCTAAAAACGGGAAAGGATGGTCTAAGGTTTGTTATTTTATTTATAGATTTTAAATAGATTGATAAATGGTATAGGACAACTGAAGTGCAGGATTTGAGAGACTGCTGTATGTAGATAAGCAAACCTATGTTACATTTGAATCCTTACTGCATACACTTCCCTCACTAGCACCATATGTGGAGTATTGATAGTTGCAAACAGGCAAAATAACGTCCTTCGAGATAAATCTTCAGTAGACTTTACTTTATTATAACCAGATTTGATTATTTATCAGATGCCATCTCTTCATAAGATAAAAACTTTTTTTATTGTTCCAGTACTGGTGTGATTGGAAGTACCGGGTTCGCAGACGTGCATTAGAGTTGATAGCAGCAAAGAACAATAATAAACCAAGTGATTTGACACCCCTGTCTGCTATTGAAGAGACCATCTTGAGCATCATCGGAGAGACTTCCTTGAATGGTGTGGTGATCAAAACAGATCCACTAGCTGATATGGTAAATATATAATTATGTACTTGATTAGGTCTAAGTTATCTATAACAGGCACATGAGACAAACACATAAGTTTGAAAATAAGGATTTCCCCTCCCCTTGAGGCGTCCATTAAGAGAAGAAAAAATATTATCCTTCTTATTTATGATAATAGAATAATAGATTTTTTCAGGAATCAATGGAAGATATATCAGAAAGCAAGGAACATGATATTGAATCTGAAAATGAGAAAACCAGTCAATATGGTAAGTCATACCAATAATTTTACTAAATTGTGACTAAGAACTTAAAAAAAAAATGAAAACTGTAGATCTGCTATTGACTAAAAACTTTTGATTTGATTTTGATTTTTTGATTATTTTTGATATCAAGCTGAGCCTGAGCCTTAATACTGAGCCTTACTTATTTTTTGTTCTTTCAGACACAAAAAAGCGGAAAAGAAAATTTTCAAGGGAACCTTCATACGACGATGCCATATTGAGTCCTCTCGAGAGTAAAGTCAGGCTTAGTGGCATTGATTTAGGTATGTTTTGAACATATGTTAACAAATTTAAAGGAGTAACAAAGTGTATGGATCTTGGCCATCGAGATTAATAGACTTTTTACAACAATAATAGTATTTGTTCACTACATTCTGTTTTTACTAATCCCAAGATCTGAAGGGTGAGCTTGCAATGTAAATCGAATTCGTTGCGTTACGTTTAGCCCGTAAGAAATCCATCTGCAATACAAACTTGAGTGGTTTTTTATAGGAATTAAATTCAGACAAGACGATAGGCAAATCGGTGATTTATTAAGTAACTTGTAAAGTACGGCCCAAGTTTGTGATTGCTTTGGCGGTAAATGTGCAAAATATTAAGTACATATTTCACTAAGATATTTGAAGTAAATTTTCTCGCGATTTTTTCATACATCTTTTTGTAATACATTGTTTTAGAATTAATGTTTTTATATTTCAGAGGATGAAGATGAAGCAACACAGTTCCTCAAACTGGAAAGAGAAAAATTAGAGCATTCTAGAAAACTTCTTGAATCCACACAAACAATAGCGACCGAGTTGACTAAACTAACTGAAATCATGAGTCAGATTAAAGATGTGTTGGTGGATAGACATACAACAAAATAAAATATGAAAATAAAAATGCAAAAAGATGATCTCTCCGGCGGGGAATCGAACCCCGGTCTCCCGCGTGACAGGCGGGGATACTTACCACTATACTACCGAAGATCGTGATTGTACAGTTGAATTTGTGAATTTGACGATAAAATAAGCGATTCATTTTCTTACATACAATATAGTAAGTCAGATAATACTTTTTCATTTATATGCCAAGAACCCATAGTACTTAGTTTAGGGTTTGATAGCATTGTGTGTTGTGTCATATATGTTCAAGAGTATTTATATTTATTTATAATAAGTCTTAGAGAAAATATAATGCGCATGCATTAAAAATTCTTGATTATTTGTCTACTAAGAAATTATTATAGATAGCAGAATTAATATAATCTGAAAATCAAGAACAAAGTACCAAAAAAATATCGAAGTTTTTATCCTGAAAACGGCTAATGTAGTATGAATTTGTTTTTTAATTCAAACAAATTAACTTAACGCTAATCTTTACACTGATAAGTTAGGTAGTCTCAGCTATCAATAAAAAAATAACAGTTCGCGTTCAACAGATCACATTATTGCGCGAATTTCATTCAAAGTCTATCGAAATAAGGTCACACAGTTCACATAGATAACATTACTGAGTTGATATACTTATGTACAGTGTCTGTTGGTACAGCCATGTAACAATACGTATTGATTTAATTACTTGATTATGACGCCTGTGTATTTATTAGTATTCTTCTTGATAAGGTAATGTGATCATAGCGATAGAAGATAGAGGTTATTTTCTAGTGTTTAAAAAAAAAAAGACGTGGCACTCGGGGACTGCCGCGGTAAAACTATTGCATAGCATTTGCTGGATTACGCATGCGCAGTGTTAGGTTATTTCGTTACGGAATTTCTGGATTCGGTCTCCACGATAAAAGCAATGCAATAGCTTAAAAATCATGTGTACATATTTTAGTTTAATGTAGCGGGGGAACAGCTTTTTTTACAAGCGGTGTACTGCAATGTGATAGATATTTGAATAAATTAATTATTTATTTGTTTTATCTTGCATAAAGTTCTTTTCAGAATGCTATTCCGTACAAGATTGTATAAAGTTTACTCGTAGTTTGAACATTTTTTGGGATAAAAATTAGCCTATATGATATTTTTGTTTTATGCAAGTCATTATTTACTTGCATAAAACAGTAAGCCGATGGCCCATCTGATATATATTAATATAATAGTGAGGTATATTATGGCAACCACTGCCATAATATACCTCACTAAGTATTTTTTTTAATACGTTACTTCAGTAAGCACATCCACTGAGGACGTGCTCTGTGGTAACACTGCACAAACCTTTAGAATTCATTAAAAATCATCCTATAGTATATTCTCTAATAACCCGTTCCTACTTGCTACAGTGTTTATGGGAAGGTTGCTGTAAGAGTCGACTTATCCAGCTCAGATTTGAACGTCATACATCAAGACAGTAAAATAGTCGACATCAAAATCCTAAACAACCAGAATGACTTCATAGACGTACATAGTGAACTCGCGCTTGAAGCCGGATCAAAGAAAACGTGCCATTCCACGGCCGTTGATAACAATATAGTCGAAATCGATAATGAACCTTGTCATGAACCATTTAAGATAGATAATGGCACGGCATTGATCCTCACGCCGCTGATAGAACAAGGCTTGATCGCGGAAGCAAGAAACGCGTGCAGAGTCAACCACAAATTGTTTTTCGGGATCGAAAGCTACTCTGGATTTTTGACAGTGAATAGTACATACAATTCGAATCTATTTTTCTGGTATTTCCCTTCGTTTGCTAAGCCTGTGAACGAGACGCCATGGATCATTTGGCTGCAAGGTGGACCAGGGGCGTCAAGCTTGACAGGATTGTTTGATGAATTCGGACCCGTCAGTGCAAATAGTGATGGAACTTTAAGGTGTAAGTGTTATTTTGTATATCTACTCTTAATCGGACTAAATTAATGTAATCTTCTTCTTATCGTATCGATGCTACAACTGTATTTTGTTGTAGCATCGTGTTGGAAAGATTAGCCAGACTAGACACTGCTTTGCCGTGCCTAGCTGTTACCGGTGATGACAATTAATGTAATGACAATCACAGAGGCATATCAATTATAAGAATTGCTTGTTTTTTATAAAACTAAAGATAAAACAAGCTGATAAAATCCCAACTGTTATTTGGTTACTACAAATTATCTATCAATAACAATACCTCAGCGGGCACGTCCACAGTGGATGATTTTTGAATATGCCTATTTTCCACTCAAAACTACCGGGAGCTTGCTTTGCCTACCTAAATCTGCTAAGTTTGTTATCAATGTTCTTGCATTTATATCCGTGGAGTGTACCAGTCTCATACAAAACAGGTACTCGCACCTTAAACATAAAAGTAATAAACTATTCTGCCATATTTTTCTTACAATTAAGTACTTCTTTAATTTTTACAACTGTAATTGTATGAGAAAATAAACGTTAACACAAAAAAACGTTTAAATTTCGCTGTTTCGGTGATCTACAGGATTTCCTTTAAGTTTCCTAACTTCTGTATTTCAGTCAACCCTTACACATGGTTGATGAACCATTCTCTGGTGTTCATCGACAACCCCGTGGGCGCTGGATACAGCTTCACGGACCATAAGGATGGTTACGTCAAAGATATGGCCACTGTAAGTTAAATATCACCAAAACACGAGAGGAACTAGGCTTGTTTCTTTTCCGTTCTAGGCTCTGTCTGGTCGCGAGGAACTTGCACTTAGAATCATCTAGTATGCAAGACGATTCTAGACGATCCTTGTGATTTTACTGAACTTAATAGGTACAAGAATATTCAAGGACATTACTCACCAAGCTATCTAATTCCAAAATAAGTAAAGTTACGAGAGAATGGAGATCGAATCCTTGGCATAGAAGGAAGAGCTTACTTACTTACCTACCTACTTACCTGTATTATCTGTAGTTACCTATCTGGTTTTTGCTATGTATGTACGAAACAAACAACAATTTTATATCTACACAAGTATTCTATAAGCAATCTGGTTTCCATACAAGCGTTGCTTAGGCCTAGATTGCATTGTGACAATCTATCTACCTATGTAAACTCGCTAACATCGCACAAAATCGCACTACACGCGATCAAACGGCCACGGAGAAAATAGGATAAGTATTTATGTTTCAGATATCATAATAAATAATATTTATTTTTTTGTTATTTAGTATGGCAAGCACCTCCACACAGCTGCAAAGCAACTGGTGCAGATATTCCCAGAGCTGCGAGTCGCGCCGCTTTACGTCGCGGGCGAGTCTTATGCCGGGAAATACGTGCCGGCACTGGGGATCGAAATACATAAGCATAAGAACGCACCAGGATCTGACTTCAATTTGAAGGTTTGAAGGAAACTGTTAAATTTTTTCGCTATATATACTTGCAAAAATAAACTTTTTTTGTAAGAAAGATTAATTAAAACGGTAGGAACCAGGCCGTAGTTTCTTGCCCGTTCTTTGAGGCTCTGGTACCGTTGAACTGGCATCTAAAATCTAAAACATCACCTAGTAGGTATATAGACGATTTAATATAACGATTTTATCATTTAGACGATTCTAAATGATCTTTACGATTTTAAATTTAATTAGAATAAAGGTTAATTGACTTTGAGTTAAGTATTAAGGGGCCTTTCGTTGATATCTGATGAATAGTTCAAGCTTATGATACGATTTTTATTAGAAAAAGTGAATGAAAAAAATTGAAATGGATGTTTTGATTCTTCGTTAGTTGAATGTATTGACTATTTTTAAATTTATAATTGTTTAAATTTAATAATAGTTGAAAATTCATGTCACCCTTTATAAAGTCCTCTAATGCTGATAACCTAGGGTTCCTGATAATATTATTTCACATATATATACTGACTTTAGGGTTAGAGAGGCATCAATGATAAACAGTTTATGCGTTGTTTGACTCTTGTGATTCTTGTGATTCACGCTGTGCACCATCACATATAAACATAGGAAATCGAAATATAAAATATTAGCGCATACTTGATGTCTTGATTACCATACGTAATGATGACATAATGTCAACGCTAACTTTTTAAGATAGGGAGTAAACTATAACAAATATGTAACAAATAGATATCAAAATGATATACTTAGTGCTAAATGACGTAAGTTAGGACGCCGGTTCAGCCCCTACTTATATGAAGTTATGAAATAAATATTGTTTGTAACTTACATTGTCTAGTACATTATTTTTGCATTTGACTATTAAAGACGCAAACACCCATAAAAAGTTAGCGTTGTCATTATGTCACCATTACGTATGGTAATCAAGACATCAAGTCTGCGCTAACTTTTTATAAGATAGACAGGAAGTGTTATAACAATTTTTTTTCAGGGTCTAATCATCGGCAATGCGTACGTGGAACCAGAAATGATAACCCAGGTGGTCCGCCCTTTCTACCACTTCGGTCTCCTAGAGAAGGAACAGATAGAAATAGCTCAGCCGCTCATCGACGGTTTCCAAGCCGACATCGCTGCTAACAGGAGTCTTGAAGCCAAGGATGTAATAACCACATTTCCTTACCACTTCGTTTTTTTGTTTTCATTATTTCTAGGTTATATGAACATAAATATTTGTTCTGTGTCTAATGCTTTGATCACACGTACCGAGTAAACCGGCGAGACAGTGACGTATTTGAGATACACTGCGCGTCGACATCAGTTTTACTGTTGAACGTTGCAGCGTGAGTGTTACTATGTATTTTATGTTGGTAATCAATCTTCATTTAAAAATCCCGAAGTATTTGTACTGAAGTAAAATATGCCTATCTACGAAACGAAAAAGTTTTCGCTAACCGACTGGAAGGTATTTGGTAGTACCTATCTAAGTATATTGGATTTATGTTCTAACTCAGTAGTAATTTCACTTACGCGATCTAGGGCTTGTCAGTTTTTAATGAGAATCTGTTGAGCGCAGTTTATGTGTAGCTTTTCATGTGCGTACTATGTAGATGGCATTTCAATTCATATTATTGAGTTTCATTTTAAACATTTTTTAATCCTATTTTTTCGATACGTACCTTTTTACTAAACAGAATGGAACAGACTAGACAGTAGCTGTTAATGTAATATTTTCAATAAATAATCTTTCTATTCAACAGAAATGGAACAAACTAATAGCTGCATTACTGTTCCTGTCACATCAAAAACACGGATACAACTTCCTAACAGACGATATGTACGTTGGGAAATTTGTGACCTTTTTGAACAAACCTGAGGTCAAAAAAGCTTTGCACGTTGGAGATATAAAATTCAGCTGGGTCAATATAACTACGAACACTGAGTTAGCTCCCGACTTCTTGAGCAGCGCTAAACCATATTTTGAAGAGCTTTTGGATAATGACTACAGGGTGCTTGCTTATTGGTAAGTTATTTGTTTTAACTGCTTATAGGTAATTTTTTTTTATTTGTTATCTGTGGTGTGGGCAGATTATAAGTCGATCCAAACATTTGAAATGTTTCCTTTAGTTTAATATCTGCTGTTTGATTTGTTTAATTGCAATTTATTTGTTCATTGCCATTTTTGTATCTGATATTAGTGTCATCTAGTGAGCGCAGACCAACTTACGAATAAAATATACTTATTTTCATTTATTTTCTATAGTGAAAATTAAGTTCGAAACATTGCCAATTCGTAAGAAATCAAAAAAGGCCCCTTAACCAGTCCAACTTTATTCAATTTAAATGAATGACTGAGTGAATGAATGAATGATTCCCGTGAACACAGTTTATGTTGGACTTTGAAGTTTGACACCCAGATATTATGTTTCCAGCGGTCAGCTTGACCAGATGCTGCCATGTGCTCACTCATCAGAGCGCTACCGAGCGTGGCAGTGGAAGAAATCCAACGAGTTTCTAGCATCATTGCGGCTGCCTTTCATGTACAAGAACAAACTGGCCGGGTAAGTATTCTACAAGAAAGATCGCAAAAAGCTCAGTCTCAGCTTGTTTGCTGCCTGAGACTCTGTTTTTCAGACTTTTTAAAGTATTAACATTCATGTTATTCTAACGTCAATAGAATCGTAATAATAGTCGTAGGCGTCTTGGAAGAGACCTACAGCAGTCGACTGGTATAGGTTGATGATGATGTGAGCCTGCCTCAGATCAGAACAGACTTTTGATCATCGATAAGTCGATAAATTTTTTACATTGCTTTTCGATAAAAATTTTCAGTCTTTTCATGACAGACTGTTGTCGTTACCTGTTCAGTAGTCAACCAGTACCGGAATGGTACTTGCTTGCTGCCCCCGGCCGTATTCAGAATACTCCAATTATAGATAAATGCTGCTGGCGTTACCTGCTCAGAAATCATCACAGCTCAGTTGGTTGTAGCTCTGCCTTCCACGCCCTGTGTCGTGGGTTCGATTCCCACCCAGAGCCACATATGTTCTGTGTCTGTGTGTTACTATTTCCTAAATATTTACAAAAATAAATGTATACAATTATTTTATCAGCAAATAAGGAAAAAAAAACCAGTTTAGTTTATTAACCAGTATACACCACAATACTACTACACAACTACAAAAATAGGGAAAACAAAACTTGACGATGTGGCGCGGTGGGCGATGGTCCACCTGCGACGCGGAAGGTTGCGGGTTCGATTCCCCGCCTTGGGATAAATGTTTGTATGTTCTGCAAATATTTATTCCGGGTGTTCTGGGTATTATATGTACTTATAATAAAAAATATCTATCTATGTAATGTATTGTATTGAGTAGATATGTCAGTCTTCTAGTACCCATAACACAAGCTCTGCTTAGCTTGGGGCTAGATGATGTTGTGTGGATTGTCCAGCATTATTTATATTTATTTATTTATTTAAGAATTGTGAATTGTCCGTGAATATATTCATTTATTATATTTCAGGTATTACAAAGCTGGTGGAGATCTAACATGGCTGGTGATCCGTGGCGCGGGACATATGGTGCCGTTAGACAAACCGGCCGTGGCACAGAAACTAATCGCGCAATGGATCGCAAACCAAACGCTCAGCAAAGCACCGATAATGTACCCAATAATTCTCAAACAATTTATAGATAATGCAATGAATAATAGTACAGAGTCAAATAGTACTAACTTTGTTTATTTGTAATCTAGATTTCTGTGGTTTTATTGTTCTTTTTATAATTCTAATATATACTCATTTATTAAGTATACGAACATACATACATTTGTAAAATATATCTACAAATATCCAGACATTGAACAAACTTCAATATCTGCCATCATACAGACGCTAATTCTTGGGATCGAACCCACGACCACACGAAAGAGATAATACCAACCGAGTTGTGACGCCTGTCAAAGAAAAAAAATTTACTAAACTGTATTAAGAAATAGCAAAATGAGCGATTTATTTGTCATTTTGTATATATTATCTATAGTCTTTTTTCAGTGTAAATATTTATAAAATTTAAAATAAAAACTTATCGCTAAGATCTATCCACACAATCGTTTATTCGTTTAATTTTATTTCCTTTGTGGCCATGTAGACGAATTATTTCAGTGGATATGAATTTTAATGCTTCGGCTACATTAGCGGGCGAATATTCGTATCGTGTTGGCGCGACAAAAACATCGTGTTCGGTTAAAGGCGATATACTAAGCGATGACACGATGTACCCGCCTACCCGGCCACATACATCGCGTTAACACGAATATTCGCCGTAGCCCGCTAATGTGGCCCCAGCATTACAATAAGTAGGAACTTAAACGAGTAGCTAAAGTAAAAAAAACTAAATGCATTAATGTAAGTATATCAAAATAAATAGCGAGAATACTTATTTTGATATACCTACGTATAGCTTTTTTACTAGTTTAAAAATATTAATTAATTTTATTTACGTGTTGGGTTTATTTTTATTACGTCGTACATATTACCTAAGTTATGCCTTGATCACACGTACGGAGTAAACCGGCGAGACAGTGACGTATTTGAGATACACTGCGCGTCGACATCAGTTTACTGTTGAACGTTGCAGCGTTAGCGCGCTTTGTATCTTAAATACGTCACTGTCTCGCCGGTTCACTCGGTACGTGTGATCAAGGCATAAGGCAAGGTACGCAATGCATCCATCTAATTTTGTATGTAAACGTTCACGGTTTTCGCGCTAAAAAACAATTATTATAATTAGTAAGGTAATTGATTATGTGCGCTGATATGCTTTATAGAGCTACATTTTTCCTAAAATCTTAGTTCAAGATTGTCTTAGTTAGAGAACCTTGGTTTTGGTTTTATCAAAATGGAACTATTGAATATTTTTCTAATTTTTGGGTAAGCTACTTTATTTAACATTTTACTTGTATTTTTAAGCGGAATAGTAGATAATTACCGACAAGAAAATTTCAGAATAAAATCTTTTTTTATTTGTACTATTTCTCAAGGAGCAGGAATGTAGATATTTTTAGTAAAAAATAGTTTTTTAAACAAATTTATTTTATCTAGAACTGGGTCACCCATAAATATAACTTCGAATATTGTGGAATAAGACAAAATATAAAATTTTCTTTTTGAAAATACATGGTGCTATTGTTTTTTTCCAGATTATTATTCATAGCCGCATCAACTTTCGAATTTCTCGAATCAGGCTTTGACTTTAGAAGACTTCTGAAAGACCAAAGCGAAGTTTTCGTCGATAATGCACTTGTAAAAGTTCCAGCGAGCGATAAACTTCGGGAAGGCTACAAATCTGCAACAAGTGTTCTACAAAATGACAACTCAAATCAAAATACAGGCATGGTTAATAAACTTTTAGGGAGAAGATGATAAGAAAGGGATTACCGACGAAATTTGCGTTGACTTTTTATACTAAGTACTAGTAAAGAGATTCGAATTCAAATTGTTTATTTAAATAAATTATCATAACAGACAGCCTAGCTAACATAACAAGGTACATAAAAAGAGGAGGGATTGTGGCCCCCCCTCGATATTTCTAGTTTATAATCACGATATAGGTAAACTTTTACGTAACAAATAAAAATACGAAAAAACATAAAATAATAATTCTTATTACCTATCGGGATGTTGATAAAGGTAATAAAATGTATAAGGTAAAGTTTATACCTGCGAACAGTTTTTGGAAAAACAATTACCTACAAAATGTTCAAAGTAGTCGACACTCTAGTGTCCTTCCTTGTCGCTGAAGTAATGTTTTTGTAGTGCCTTTCTAGTGATCAATCAAGTTTGTTGACAGCATATTGAGTGGGTATATTTTGTACTTATTTGACGTGGTTTATATTAATAAGGCCTGTTTAGACTTGGTATTTGCTAGTCAGAGTGATAGCGAAAATGTAATAACTTGCTTACTTTCATCATTTTAATATACCTACGATTTGTTGTGTATCAACTCAACTCATCAGCAGCGTTTAGTTATTTTATTTGTGGTTGTGTTAAGCGGTGATCCTACTGTCCTCACATTGTTTGATGACAGGATAATTGAATAGCTCAATTAACATTTCAGGAAAACTTCATGCGTTGATCAGCCTTATACCCCGCCAGTTCTGGTGCAGGCCGTAGAGAATTTTAGCTTAGAAACGTTCAACTTCAGCCGGTTTTCCATAGAAACACGACGAAAAGAGAAGTAAACCTTTAGAGTAATCGTGCAACGGCGGATCCCATGTTCTTAAAATGTCTTCTTAGAAAAGATTTCAACGCGCTCCAGAGACATGCTACACATTAGAAATGGTCGTGCCGAATGCCTATGTAAATAGTTACAGAGAGTAAAATAGTTACTTGAGAGGGATAACAAAAAGGTTTTATTGAATTGCAGAGAAACAGCAAAGTTGAGCTGTCTAAAAAGAGCATAAAACCCGCTAAATAAATATGTAACAGGTCTAAAACATAAGTACCATTTATCAACGTAAACTAGTCCTGAACCACTCTGGCAAGTCATAATTTTTTCCTTCTTAGCTGAATTTATAATTGGTTTCACAATAGAATACAATTACTATACTAGTGTTGCCAGGTAAGGCGATTTTTCCAATCAGATCATTAAAAATTAAAAATTAGATGACCACGGGCGATACACTCATCCACATACCTACATTCTAGTAGGTCTTAATTTTAGTATCTACTTACTTACGTCCTTCCACTTTAGGAGGCATGTAAAAATTTAATTACCTCATTGTTTGCCATTCTCTATGTTACAATATAGTTTATGATATATAGTTTATATTGAACCGTGTATCGAACTTATTTACCCCAAAAACACCCCCTGAGAAATTAGCATCATTACAATACCTTAGATCGGTATAATGTATTAGCATCTACTCCTCCAACGTATACTTATTTTTTTTAAAGCCATCATTTAATCATCTATTTGCCATCTGTACCTGTACCGCATCTCGTTTGAACCACCGGTCGTTGATTTTGTGGGACTTCGAACCGGTTAAACTTGGCAACACTGCTTGTAACTTACAGCTGGCAGTCAGTCCGCGTAAGCCATGTTGAGGGGACGTTAAGTTCGCATCACAATATCGCGATTTTATTTATAAAAATTAATGAAAATAATGTGCAAAATGAAAGTTTTCATCAGTGGATTGTTCTTGATTCTGATGTAAGTGTTGTTTATTTTTAGATTATTTCCGATGTTGATAACATGTTGGTGCACAAACTCGATAAGATTGGTTTGTTGTTTATTTTTCTATGTTGAGCAATGCATGTTAGCCTAGGTCTTGTCTTGGTTTTAACTTAATACAGTGGTAGGTAGTGTATGTCCATCCTTGCATACATAAAATTTACCGACATGTACCGACAACATGTATAGGTACAATACCTATTGATACAAGTAGGTATTTAGAGCAGGTACCAAATTTAATAATTTTAATTTGTTCAATGGACTTGACCATCAAAAACCAATTAGGTACAATATTAAGTACTCAATTCAAAATATTAGTCACATAAAATAACAGTACCTACTAAGCAAACTACTAACAAACTTATTTGACAATAAAGATTCAGTCCTACAGAAGAACCAATATACCAGATAAAAAACTTATATAAATAAATAAATAAAATAAAATATGTTTTTATTTTCTCACACAAAGTAGCTTACCAGAATATAATTACCTACTAGATTCTTCTTTCGCCAATATGCTCGAAACGCTACTCATTTAGGAAGGGCTAAATTAGGTCAAAGCTCTTCTCTTTCTCTCTTGGATAATTGAAAATTATACATCACCAATATATCATATACAATAGGTACATCATACTGGCCTCTGATTGGTTAAAATATAGGGGATATCTTACATACCATGTCTGTAAACACTATAGTGCCCAACACAAGTTGGAAAACTACAATATTGAAGTAATAAGATGAACAAAACTTTTACCTCGTCGCGTTCATATTCAAGTTTATAAATAGGTCGTTGCAATACAAGTATGCAACCTATTTTTAGACTTTACATTCTCCTTTTTTTTTAAAGTTCGTATTAATCGAGTAACGGTCTATCTTATAAATAGTAGTTAGCGCAGCCTTGAAGTATTGATTACCATACGTAATGATGACAAAGTCAACGCTAACTTTTTATAAGACAGTGGTAAACATTTAACGGATATATTTACATAAACTACCTACATATTATTTCTGTGTCAATTGTGCACTAAAATATGTAACATAATAACTTACCGCTGTATGGACACACTAACTGCCTGCCCGTAAAATTAAGCACTATAAAAATACAGTCAAATTATGGGTAATTTATAAAATACTTAAAATAAATCTATGCCTAGCCCATACATGCATTGACGTTTAACGGGTTAAATACATTATGCTATGCAAAATTCCACTTAGTTACACTTACTGTTGTTGGATCTATCTTCATGATCTTTTTGTTATAAGATAAAATAATTAGGTAATAGTAAACATAAACACGTTAAAATACCGATAAACATTGACATCAACAAATTCGTGACAACCAACAAAAATCCACGAAAAATCACAAATAAATAAATAAATAAATATAAATAATGCTGGACAATCCACACAACATCATCTAGCCCCAAGCTAAGCAAAGCTTGTGTTAGGTATGGGTACTAGAAGACTGACATACTTACTTAATATAATACATTACATAGATAGATATTTTTTGTTATACATATAATACCCAGAACACCTGGAATAAATATTTGCAGAACATACAAACATTTATCCCGAGGCGGGAATCGAACCCGCAACCTTCCGCGTCGCAGGCGGACCATCGCCCACCGCGCCACATCGGTCGTCTCAACAAATAAAAAATGTGTTATGCATATTTAGCATCAACTGAATAAACACCACAAATAGGATATGGGGTTTTTTGTAAAACAATATTTGGCGGTCATTGACGCATAAGTATCTAGCTAGATTGTAATCTTTTCAATCACATTTATACATCTAAATAAATAAGCCAGTCATTTATAACTATTTTTATTACTTCCTAGAATAAGCAAGCAAAAAACCTCGGACAATACAAAGTGAAGTGCGACTGAATTAATTATGCTACCCTATTTATCTGCGTCAAATTGTTTTTATAGAGGCCCCTACGACAATTTAGACATATACATGGACATATTATTTTTGTTGAAACGTAAATACAGTTTACACAAAAAAAAGAAATATAAATAGGTATCTTGGGTACCTACGCTTCCGCAATCGGAACCAGTTTAATCAGTACCTACCAATGTACTGATTTGGATCAGTTGAGCTATCTATAGATCGTTTGCAACGGTCTGTAGATAACTCAACTGTTTGTTATGTACTTATTTTATATAAACCTATGTACATTTTGTAAATACTGTAGGTAATAGTCGTAAGTTTGTTTGTGAGTAAAGTTCTATCATGGCAAGCATCAAAAACTTCTAGTTTTTTAAAATTCTTATTGTGACTATATATTCCAAAAAGGTTGATGTGTTTTCCTTAAGCATTAACATATGTAACCTATGCCTTTCATTTACAGTAACCGACATACAGAGCACGTACTTGTTAACCATGTTGCTAGCAAGGACATCTTCTATATGAGATTTTTAATTTTGGAGGAGTAGGTAAAGATATTTTGATTGGTTATTTGTGTAGGTTATTAAGTGGTTTTTATAATCTAAAATTAACACAATGACTTTTAAAATACCTTAATAAACTGCTATTTTGTTTGTTTACACAAAATCATTGTGGTTTGATTTCAAGTGAAATATTTTCCATTACTAATTGGCTACGAGCTCGAAGTAGATATAATGACGTAGTATTGCATTGTTTACACAAATCAATGATAAGTTTATTCATAGTTCCGCTCTTTTATTTATGGTTTTATCTTTATCAATTGAGTTACTAAATCGCCTTCCTAAATGGATCTTTAAACCTTTTTTTAATACCTTTGCAAATATTACTGGTGTGCCTATACTTGATAGACTTTGTTACTGGGTACTGGGCATTAACTAAGTTGGTACCTACTTACTAATGAAGAAACAATCATTTTATTGCTTATCTAATATTCTTATGTTACATTAATTGTGAGTAGGCGTATTTTTTGTTCTTATTCATTTAAAGTAGCGCCTGCAAACTTACGATGATTTTAGTTTACTTATGCCCTGTTTCAGCTCAGCACGAATAGAAGCCTCACGACCAGCGCTACACCTCACTCCTCTACTAAAGAACAATCACGTGAACCTCGCAAGGAACGCATCAGTCGTCGACCCTCGCTACTTCCTAAACGTGACCAGCCATTCTGGATTCTTCACGGTGGATGAGAAATTCAACTCTAATATCTTCTTCTGGTACTTCCCCGTTGCCAACAAATCAGCGGAAAATCCATGGATCATCTGGCTGCAAGGAGGTCCGGGCGCGACCAGTATAGCCGGACTTTTTGATGAAATCGGACCGTTCCAGTATGTCGATAAAAAGCTCAAATGTAAGTACTTAAATGACAAGAACGTTGAATAGTCCAATTGGTCTGATTTCAGGAAACACTCAAGCATTGACAGCTGTCAAAAGCTCAGAGGTCTGAGCACGTATAAATGCGTCAATCGCAAACCAAACGTATTTAAAATACACTGCGTGTTAACGCTACATTATTCGACAGTAAAGCTGATTTAGACGCGAAATGTATTTCAAATACGATGCGTTTACGGTTTGCACATTTGCATTTATTTGTGGCCATCCCGTAGGTCATGTAGAATTTTAGCAAAAACGTTCAACATCAGCCGGTTCTCTAAGAAGACATTAACGGGTATGGTTAACTTTATTGCAAATGAATATATCATAAGGAAGTAGTTTTGAGGAGAAAGTTAGATTTGCATAAATAAGAAATCGATCAAGTTTCAAAACTGATCTCTTTAATTAGACAGTACTTAAGTATATAGACATTGTAAAACTAAATCTAATAAATTCAATATATGAATCTATCTAACGTAACATGTTGGTAGCAAACAAGAAAACTTGATAGAAAAAAACAACTATAATAGAATAGAATAGAAAAACTTTATTTCAGTAAGTACTTAAAGCTAGAACATATAAAAAGAACATATAAAAAACATATATAATGGGAGTATTTTATATGTAGACTCTACTATAATCGTATTCTTCAAAATCATTACAATTCCTCAGTTCAACTTCCATTGTATAAGACGTGGTATGATGTAACGGCAACGTAACCTACATTTGCAAAACAAATGGCATTAAAGTTTAGAAGTCGTGTATATATTCTACACTTTCGAGCTTTGTCATTAAATAAATGATTGTTCACAATGGATAATATAGTTATTTTATCATTATAATTTATCAGCGTCCCAAAACACTCAAAATGTATGAGAATAATAAGGTCTAACTAAATGACAGTCAATTTAACTGTTTCTATAAGTACACACATTTTGAAAGCTTTCTATTCGTGACGTGTGACGCGACGCGACGTTTGGCGCCAAACATTTAAATAAAAAAAACAAGAATTTTGAAATGTGCTATTCTTTAATGAAGAAACAAAAGAAAAACACATTTAAAAACAATACACATACACAGAAATAATAAGCCCTAGGCATTACTTAAGTAATGTTAAGATTGATCACGACTTTGTCTCAATTGAATAAAATATACATTCTTTATTATTTATATTTATACGAAGCAGCCATTATTATTTTCTATAGGGTGATTTCAAGTTCCTCTTTAGTTTTACCATTTGTTAAGGTTTTAATTCTGTAGTTACATTCTTTAAAAATATCCCGCATACGAAGTTTCAAAGCCTAAGTCAAAAAGTTCTTAGTTGCTTATAAGGTCTATTTAAAAAAATAACTCGCTAAAATATAGGTTTTTTAGGCGTTATTTTTTCAGATGAAATTCTTATTATTCTTATCGTATCGATGCTGTAGTGCATATATGTATTTATATGATTGATTACGGAAAAGGTTTATTTACCTCTGGTAACCCTGAGTTCGAAATACAAATGCAGCGCGGGAAACCCAGATTGTTGATGGCTGCTGCTGCTGCCTTACAAACTGGGTTTCCCGCGGTGCATTTGTATTCCCGCGCATACATCAAACATTTGGACTTTCTCCGCATCTGGAGAAATGTTTTTTTTTTGTCTTGGCTCGAGCTTTTTGTGCATTTGCCATGGAGAAAAAGTTTTTTGTAGTTTTATATAGAACTAGCTGACCCGTGCCCACTTCGTTGAGCATAATTGAAGTTTTAGTAAGGATCCCTATTTTTTTTGAAAATATAATATAGCATATGACACTCAGCAATAATGTGGCTTTCTATTGGTGAAAGAATTTTTAAAATCGGTTCAGTAGATCCCGAGATTACCCCTTACAATTGAACAAATATACAAACTTTACCTCTTTATAATATTAGTATAGATATAGATTATAGCAATAACTGTAACTCTATTGTGTTTAATAAAAACTATTTATCACTAGATTAGAACACCCTATGATAATAAAGGTCGTATGTCGTGATGTATTTATTTTTCCTTCTTCGTATGACACGTCTTTGTGCTAGTAAAATTTATGAGACTGGGATGCAAATGGAAGTTATTATTTCGTTATTTAATGATAGATAATAAGAATAATCTTCTACTGTGTAGCACACTGTGATCAATGATGCTCATTTGCTCTACCTAAAATATTTTTTGTGTTAACGCTCTGGGTGTTGACAGAAAATATATTTATGTTCATCGCACAAACATTTTCTCTGGGTGAATCGAACCACACAGAATGGAAGGCAGAGCTACTACCAACTGAGCTATGAAATGAAATGAAATGAAATGAAATTTATTTAATCAACAACAAACATCATAAATCCATAGGTAATGAACAATACTGTATCTCTGCGGAAGATGCAGATTGGAAAACATTGGTACCCAAACTAGGAATATCCTGTGATATGGAGTACCAATGCCCTTCGCCGGAATTAGTTGAATACATGGATACATAAAAGTTAAAGCTATGTTAATTGCTTTTATAGCGTATAATATTATAATTTAAAAACTAAAAAGTTATACATTCGAGAAAAGCAAGACATAAAATTATTCTGATTAAATTAAATTAAATATTCATTCTTCTAATTAATTACAATTTATTAAATTTTATTTAAACATGGTGGTTTGGAAACAATATCTATATATATAATTATGTAATGTACTATATTTCTAGATATATTTATTATAGTTATTTACTTAAGCGCCATTAGTAATGACTCCGTTTGCTCATAGTCTAGTTGTAGAAGCCATTCTTTTAGTGTTTTCTTACATTTATATCTAGTTAAGAGATAGAGATTTAATGTTTTGTTTATTTTTTTATAAAGATGTGCTTTCATGTAAAAACCATTTTGACGTGCAAAGGATGTGTTACATTTAAATAAACTAACTTTAAAAGAACGCACTGAAGTTCCATCGGCGGATTCAAAGCTAACTGTTCGATGGTATGCAACGATGCATTGGCAAATAAATAATTTTCGAACTGATAGGAGTTGGCATTCTGAATAAAGGTCGGTAGTACTATAGCGAAAAGGCTTGAACGTCATAACCTTTAACACAGATCGTTGCGCTCTTTCCGCTTTAATTAAATGTGATTTACATGCACTACCGATCCGAACATGACCCGCTGAGGCACTACAATGTTTTTTATGTTATGTCTAAGTAAATAAGTTTATTCTACTCTACTCCTAAGCTACATTTTATCTTATTTTCATGTACTTACTTATTGTCAATAGTACGAGAGGCATCGTGGACCAGTCACTACTCCGTGCTATTTATTGACAACCCTATCGGCGCTGGTTTCAGCTACACCGATAACGAAGATGGATATATTAGGGACATGTCTACGGTAAGTTTTGGATATACTTATTTTACAGTTTAAACAAAATCTTTTTAAAGTGTTTGAGGCGTGGCGTTACTCTTTCATTATTATAAGTATGACTGTATGTCATCATTACGTACGGTAATCAATTTTTATAAGATAGGTCTATCTTATAAAAAGTTAGCGCAGACGTAAGTCTCTAACTAAGTATATCTTCTGCTTCCAAACAGTGTGCCACCCATCTATACAAAGTCCTGCAGCAGTTCACCAGTGTATTCCCAGAGATGCGTTCAGCGCCGCTCTACCTCGCCGGAGAGTCGTACGCAGGCCGGTACATACCCGCATTCGCGCTGAAGATATTGGACCAGGATACTGATCTTGGACCTTTGAATGTTAATCTGCAGGTAATATATAAGTTAAAAGTAAAAAATATGTGTTTCTTTAACGCCTTTTTTTTAGGTTTTTCGTTGTGTTGGCTAGTTCAAGTGCATATTAGATACAACCTTATCCCTTCTCCTTGCTTCGTGCTCTTCAATCCTGAGAGTCGTGACCCCTCCTTGGATATATATATGGACTATATAATACCTATAAATAGTCGAACCCACGACCCACAGCATGGAAGGCAAAGCTACTACCAAGGATTTTTAAACGTAATTTTCTACAACGAATAAGCGTTTGTCGATTTTTTGACGCTTAATTAAATGACGAGTTGTTTTATATAAAAAAAAAAACATTTCTCAAATAAAGGTAGCTGGTACAGGTGCGTATCAAATAAATAAAACAGCGGGTTTTCTTAAAACCCAGTGACATTCACATTACTTTTTTAAAGAACATCTATCAAACTAAAAAAGGTTACCCTTGTTACCCTAAAGTTATTTGGTTACCCTAAAGATACCCAACTAAGGGTATGGGTTTTCACAAGTCATGATTTGTGTTGGACGCAACCAAACAAGTTCGGACTCAACTGGATATTATGTTATTTTAAAACTTACACCGATATACCCATTCCAGATAATAATATATAATATTAAAATTCATTTATTTTCTCTTCACATAGGTTATTTACATTAGGTAATAATTTTACAAGACACTTATAATTCCATAATCTGGAACGTGTAAGACTGGCGCCTGAAAGAGGTTTATGAAAACCTGTGCTACATCTAGATATTCCATGTATGTTGGAAACCCGTGATTTACGATGCAACTTCATAAATGCAAATAAATTTCAACACACATTTTGCTTGCAAAACCCGATTTTATCAAACTTTTCAAGGCAATATAATTGTTAAAAGTTTTCTTGTTACAATCAATGAAGGTCAGGGAATGGATGCCGTGTGTTAATTACAGTGCAATAAAGTTTTTGTAAAATTTTGAAATTAATACCTATGTAGGTACTCTTTGGTAAAATCCTTCCGGGGAATTACCTACAGTCGCCGTAATAAAACAATAGTGCACGCATTGCAATACTTAAAGGTAGATTGAAGGTTGTTTGACTGAAGACCGATCAATACATTTATCGCTCATTATATTAATAAATACAATTTTATATACAAACCTCGGTCTGCTTACCATTCATATATTGTAGTGCCTTCAAACAGGGTTCATATGTGGTACTTTCAAAATTTTATTGTAACAACTTAGTTTTAACCATATTAATGCAAGAAATTAATTGAGTACTTATATTTCAAGATATTGTTTCTATGTATTTACAAAAACAAACAATACAACACATCAGCAATCTAATTCCCATAGTAATTTGCTTAGTTTGGACTAGAGCGCAAATTGTCCATAAATATTTATATATTTATCTATAGATCGTTTGCATTGCTACGGTCTGCTGATAGCTCAACTGTTTCTTATGTATTTTATATATACCTATGTACACTTTATAAATACTGTAATAGTCGTAAGTTTCTTTGATTTATCGCTCTTATATGGAATAATAGTGTTAAAATATATGAATCCTGGTCAAGGGTGCAATAGGATAATAAGGCATCCTAGATGTCTATAACTGACTTTTTATGAAGTTGCATCGTTTATACAAACCAAGATAACTCCATACATTTCTCGCAATATAGTAATGCATATATTTTGCATATTCAGTTAAAAAAAAGTTTAGTTATTTAGCAAAAATTTGCAAAGATATTGCAATCTTGCTAATTAGCTGCATTTCTAAGCCGAGTAAGTCAAGTAGGTCATAAAACCAATTAGCTACAAACAAGATTAAGCAGATTTTATTTTGCTTCTTTAGATTCGAAACTTTTTCTAGTTTTTAATGAAAAATATGGAATTAAAATTAAACACGTTTAGCTACGATCCTGTTTATTTTATTATTATATAGTCATGGAATAACGGTCTTATTTTTTAAAAAAGTTAGCGCAGACTGCGCAGACTTGATGTCTTGTTTACCACAATGGTGACATAATGTCAATGCCAACTTTTTATAAGATTTTTTTATAAGGTTTGTGATTCTAGGTGAAACCTCAAATTCTTACCAAATCATTTTCAGGGCTTGTTGCTGGGAAATCCAGTGTTGAACCGAAAAGTGATATCAAATTACCGAAGCTACTTCCAACAATGGGGACTCATTGACAGCCAGGGTGCACAAGCCGTGAAACCACTACAAGATGCATTTGATAAAGCAATCAAAAATAATGATTCGGAAGCTGCGAACGATGTAAGTATGAAAAAGCTTAATATTTATTAGGGCTCCGTACCTATAGAAAAGAAAATACAGCTATTTATCCAAAAACAGACACAGGTCAATTATTAAAAGTGGGAATAACTATTAAATGAATGAAATAGAACATACAGAAACAGATACTTACATAAAGAATTTATATACTTATTACATAATATAGAATATTTACAAATGTATAACAGAACCCTAAAACTAAAACTCCGCTGTACGTCTGTATGTCTGTCTGCCTGTCTGTCCGTCTGTATGTCTGTATGTCTGTCTGCCTATCTGTCCGTCTGTCTGTCACCAAGCTGTGTCTAATAAACCGAGATAGTTAGAAAATTTGAAAATTTAACAGGTTTTATATTACTGTTGTCGCTGTAACAATAATACTAAGAAATGAATAAAATAGCTATATGATTATTATTTAATCATATAGCATAATTAAATAATTTAGAATCTGAAGTAGGTATATACGCAAAAATCTAGTTATTTTTTTTTAAAACTGGTCTTTTTAATTTTTTTATTACAAGACACTGGTAACGAAATACTTATTTAATTTTATTTATTTACCTATAGTTTCCGAATACAACCTAAAACTCGTTTTTATGTATGTAATCTATTATTTTTCGGGGTTCAATGTGCAAATTGACGAACCGTAGATAATATAAAATTGTTTTATAATGTACCCCTGATTATGAGTGACATAGAAATGGAAAAGGTTTGATTTGGGTAAAAAAAATTGAGCGCCATTTTTTTGTTAACCAATCCAAGAACAGTTTTACAACTTAACGGATCTTTTAAACCGTTTAATTATGAAATAGTTTAAAGCTATAAAAATAATATGAATTCGGAATTATTTCATGAACATTGCTTGATCATTTTTAAACGGTTTTATTTAGCTCACCCCGTTTGTTTTATTTATTATTTTAAAAATATTTTTGATACATGAAGTCCCAAAGATTAATGTCAATCGGCTGAATCGAGGCAAATCGTGAGACATGCTAATCAGTCCCATGTATTCGTTATTTTTTGTTATTTATTAATTTGACAACACTCTGTATAAGTGCCTGTCATGATTGTTGCCCTTATCTCACGCTAAGTGGGGTCACTCTACGATCAATTTAATTCTTATAAAATCCTTTTCTAATAAGTGGTCACTCAAACACGGCTAGCTTTTATATTATTCAGGCAGTTTACGCGAGCCTTACATTCTATGGTTTTCGCAATCATTTATAGATTTTATAGGTACCTATTATCAACATTTTTCACATTCTGTTACCTACGTAAGTCTTATTTTATGAAAATGCATTTAATGCTTATTACTGAAATAGCTAAAGTGGCAATAATCATTTAATTTATAGTTAGGTGTATGAATTTACAAAAAAAAAAGCATTTCTGTATTCGATCAGCAATCTTGTTTCCATAGTGCAAGCTTTGCTTAGTTTGGGAGAGCGCCATGTGTGTGATGTCCTTGATTTCTTCTTCTTTTTTACTTTGTGGTTTTAGAATTGCTTCAAAACACACATTACATGCATGAAGTAGATGTTACATAGTGTCATTTTTCAAAATAGTCTCTGGAAACTATCTCTCTCTCAGCTGGTCTTCACATTATCCGTCACACAACCAGTTTTCCAACTGCAAAACAAAATAAGTCGACTCGAAGACGATCCCACTTGGCTAGTTTACAATGTTTATTAATATTAATTTACAAGTAGGTAGAATTAAGTAGTTGTTGTGTCTTTGTTAGACTTATGTCAAATGATTTATAACTCTTATTAACTTAGCAAGTAAAATAATCCAACTGGTTTGATTCCTGTCGTGTCCAGTTCGTTGCCACTTGCCACGAATTGAGAAGTTCATGAACGCAAAGATCATCGACACGAATGATATTTTGCTGTGTACGCTGCACTGCACTATGTCTGAATGATACATTATAGAACCGTTACGCACTGTCGACTTGTCGCCGGCGACTCGGTCGCTCGGCGACCAAAAACAATAGGGCGACCGACGTGCGTAAACACCTATTTAAACTGTAGTAAGTCACAGACGCCAGCGTCCGAGTCGCCGGCGACAAGTCGGTGGTTTTGTGAGAACAGCAGTCCTTGCGAATATCTTGTGAAGAATGAAGTTCTTAGGTCTCACAGGTTGAAAAACACTGTAATAGACCCCCGAGGGGTCGCAATATGTTGCAAATATTACTTCAGTTACAAAAACTGTATTACTTAATTGTATAAGTAGGTATTTATGCGAAACATTGTTATGCGAGTGCATGACAATTTTATATGCATTGAAGTATTCCCGTCCCTACAATATATTTTATAAATACCTACATGAAAAAAAAGCGAAGCAAAATATTTTATTAAGCTGGGACGGTCGTGTTATTAACAACGTTGAAAAACTCTGCTCTATTGAAATTTGTCATTGTAAAAGCTTTTAAGTTCTAGAATGCTCAATATCCAATAAGTCCTTGAATATTTATAAAACGGCGAAAGAAAAGTGGTTCTCAAGTCAACGTATATATATTTTTTATTTTAAAAGTCAAATTATGTGTCTTTCAGCTCCGTAACAAGCTGCTAGATCGTCTGGATGATATAGCCATGCAGCAGCAAAACTTCAACTTGCTCGAAGATGACCTTCAAAGTGAAATCAAAGGTAAACATATAATTCGAGGCTGAAACTCATTAAAATTAAAGTATCTACATAAGTAAGTATTTTATCAAAATACTAGTACAAGCTTTGCTTAGATTAGATTATATGAAATAAATAATGCTGGACAATTCACACAACATCATCTAGCCCCAAGCTAAGCATAGCTTGTGTTATGGGTACTAAAAGACTGACATACTTACTAATACAATACATTACATAGATAGATATTTTGTATTATACATAAAAAATACCCAAAACACCCGGAATAAATATTTGCAGATCGTACAAACATTTATCCCAAGGCGGGAATCGAACCCGCAACCTTCCGCGTCGCAGGCGGACTTTCGCCCGCCGCGCCACATCGGTCGTCATATTGTGATGTGTGAAATGGCTATTACTTAATATTTATTTAATTTTATTTCCAGGATTTATGGAGTTCATTGAACGTCCAGAAGTAAAGTCCGCACTCCACACGGGCAGCATTAAATGCACTTTCAGCAACGCGTTAGTTCACGACAAACTAAAAGGGGATTTTATCAGCGAATCTTCTAAGGAAATGGCGCGGTTGCTGGAACATTACAGAATCTTGATTTATTGGTGAGTTTTTAAGCTATTGCATAGCTTCTATCGCGGGCCTTGAGCGTGGTGACCGAATCCAGAAATTCCGTAACGAAAATACCGAACGAAAATAACCTAACACTGCGCATGCGTAGGTAATACAGAATTGCTATGCAATAGCTTTACCGCGGCAGTCCCCGAGTGCCACCCGTCTTTTTTTATTCTTCTTCTTCTCAAACAAACAGACGGCTAACCGATGGTGAATGATGAAACATTACTTATATATATTTCAGTATATTTTTTCTTATTGTGTTATTGATGGAAACAGATGGCTCACCTGATATGCCATAGGTATAATATACGCGTTTATAAATAACCATTATTACGCCCCGGCCTCGCACGGGTAGCGGGTAAGGAATTTCTTAGGTATTTTTTTACACCTTGGTTTACATAATTGAAGTTTTACTAAGGATCCCTATTTTTTTTTAATATTTAATATAGCCTATGTTCAGCGCAGATAATGTAGCTTCACAACAGTGAAAGAAGTTTTGAAATCGGTCCAGTAGTTTTGGAGCCTATTCGATGCCAACAAACAATCAAATCTTTCCTCTTTATAATAGTAGTTTAGTTTTTTTTTTCACGTTTTTATAATCCAGTGTTTTATTCTGTATTCTAGCGGCCAGTTAGATTTGACAGCACCTTGCGTTCCCAGCGCTAAGGACAGACGGCAAAACTGGCACTGGCCCCTCCGCGAATACTTCCTGAAAGCGCCGAGAACTCCTTGGTGGTACAATAACTCTGTAGCTGGGTAAATATCTGCTTTTATTCTAATACTAATAGTACGCCCCGGCTTCGCACGGGTAGCCTATATAAAAAATATCATTATAATATAGCCTATGTTCAGCGCAGATAATGTAGCTTCACAACAGTGAAATAATTTTTGAAATCGGTACATTACTTTCGGAGCCTATTCGATGCAAACAAACAAACAAACAAACAATCAAATCTTTCCTCTTTATAATATTAGTTTAGATACTTAATCAACTAGATTCTTTTTACTAGGAAATCAGATTATCAACAGACGAACCCGCCTTTAACTCGCATTAAAAGTCGATTAAAATAAATAAATGAGAGGTTTCTTGGAGATTGTTCGTCCGTCTTATTAGATTAGGCAATTAAGCATATGGGCTTTAAAAAAAATGATAAATGTCAAGTAGAATATTCATGTTGTCGGATTATATCGAGGCTGAGGAGATAAAAAAAAAAAGCCTTTCTCTCAAAAAAAACCTTCATCACCTTACTTTTTAAATCATTATCAAGTTAGTTACTTAAATAAATATGTTTTTTTTAACATTTCAGCTACGTAAAAAGCGGCGGCGGTCTAACCGAAGTATTAATTCGAGGTGCAGGACACCTAGTTCCAATGGACAAACCTCCCCAACTTCTAAAACTTGTAGATTTCTTCATCCGAGGTCTAGATATGCCATACCCACCCAACTACATAGTAGGAGATAATACACCCGAATACAAAATCCCTGAAGACGAAATACATGAAAAAATTATCGTACAAGAATCTTCGAGTTCAAATGTGGTTATGATAATTAGTATATTAATCAATATTTTGTTAGTTCTTGGTATTTTAGCGGGAGTTATTTATAGTTTAAGATGGAAGCATAGAGTGCAGTTGTTTAGTTATAATAATTTCGAAGAGCCTGCTATTTCAGAAAGTGTTTTGAACATGAGTTGATTGATGTCGTTGACGTTGACAGTCGTATTTTTTTCTCAACGTCTGTCATTGTGACATAAACATGGCAGAATGACAGTTGTGAGTGACGTATGATTACTAGCTTCGTTTAAACTCGTGATTTGTACGAAAGAAAAGTGCCTTTGTTTAAGAGTTAAATAGGATTTTTCATTATTATATTTTATATATTTATATTTACAAAAACTACGAAAAGATTATTTATAATGTAAACACATTTATGAAGGAACATGACATTAGTGGTCAATACCGCCTATAATGATGCATAGCCTCATTAAAACCGTCCGTTGAGGACGTGATTCGTCATGTATTGAACTGCGCCCATCGTAATACAAACTCAAATAGCTATTCTTAATTCCGTAAAATCATATAAATAGGTATCATAATATAGAATCGTCTCATATCCTAGGTGATTCTAGGTGCCAGTTCTACGCTACCAGAATTAAGAACGGGCTAGAAACGGCCTGGTTACTACCGTTTTATAATATGATCCTTCTTACAAAGAATTATAATTAAATGCTGAAGTTCCAGTGTGTTGTCTATTTAACTTAGCAACGTTTCAATGCTACAAATCGATGATAATATCATCTCAATAAAGCACATAATATGTCGTGTCAAATAAGTATTATGCCTATAATGCATTTATAGGTAAGGGATCTTGTACCCATACGGTCTATCTTATAAAAAGTTAGCGCAGACTTGAAGTACTGATTATCATACGTAATGATGACTTAAAGTCAACGCTAACTTTTTAAGATAGGGGGATAACCTTTAAGCCGAAAAACAGCAATACAAACGTCATTGTCAAATGTAAAAAAAAAATACAAGTCTGAAAAGTGTTATGAGATATTTACCTAGATTTTAAGCTGCGGATGTATTGTATTTATATTAAAACAATTGAAACGTGACTTTGTTTCATTTAAATTCGTTTATGAAGTGGTCGATCAAGTTCTTGGTGACTTCTGGTTGGTCGGCTGCTGCACTGTGACCAGCATTACGAATCAACACGTCTACGAAATTACCTCCACTTTTACTGTAACTGAAAGTACAAAATAAGAGGTATATAGAAACTTTTTGACATTTGCCATTTGACAGGCGTCACAACTCAGTTGGTAGCTCTGCCTTCCATGCGGTCGTGGGTTCGATTCCCACCCAGAGCAAATGTTTGTGTGATGAACTTAAATATTCGTATTGTGTCTATTAGTGGTTCAGGCGAAACGTCAGTAGGTAATACACATTTATTGGTTCAGTGCAAACGTCAATAGGTAATTTAAAAATAATGTAACAAAATAACATGTTTAAGTATATGAAAAAAGGGGCTATCCATTTAATATTTATTTTCTGTTATTTGATGTAGCGGCAACAGAATAAATCGTCTGTGAAAATTTTAACTCTATCTATCACGGTTCTTAAGATACAGTCTGGTGACAGACGAACAGACAGACAGGCGAACGGCGAATTCTCAGTAATGGAGTCCCGTTTTACCTTTTGGGTACGGGACCCTAAAAGTAGTCAAGAACTACTTACGCAGTAATTTTCCCTTCGTCATCGAGAATGCGCTTTCTTGGTGCATTTTTGTACTCAGAGACACGCGACCATTGTAGAGTCTTGTACGCATTTTGTGATAGACTGTACGCTAGAATAATGTCTAACTGACCGCTGGAACAAAATAATACCAGATTAAACCACGTAAGTATTTGTAGGGTCTGTATCAGAAGGACAATCTAGCATAACACCATTTTGGTATTCGAACTGAATCAAAGCAAAATGACCAAGTAAAAACGTCTACAATTAAAGTAGAACGTCCAAAACGACAAATCGTCAGTTCCAAACTAACCTGTAGCTCATAACTCCATAATGTTCCAGCAGCTCCTCAACAAACGGCTTCGTGCTATTCATAAAATCAGGCAACATCTTTGAGTAAACTTTCTGACTGTTGTAATGAAAGGACACATTCCCCACGTGAATAAGTTCCCGTGTCTTTTCATTGTTCAAGAAATCCTCGAATGCTGGGGCTTGGTTAGAAGGTTGGTCTTCGAAAAAGTTGTAAATGTTAACGCCACTATGTTTTTTTATGTACTCTATTGTTTCGTTGAATTTCTGAAAAAGTCGTAGTTTAAAATTACATATCTTTGAAAAAGTTAAGTTGATAAATGAGCGCGTTGATGTCTTCCGTATGAAAACTCAATCAGCCAAAAGAGTAAAAGTTGGTAAAAAAAATACCAATAACCATCTATTACCAAAAACAAGTATGAACATACTTAAAAACACGCGCGTTTTTTTCTCATAGGTACATCTGTAAGCTAATATTTGCTATTTCGAATATTTTCATACACATTTTGTTAGAATAAGAATTAAATAAGAATATAGGACAAGTTTAAAACTACCTAAACATTACCTATAGAAAAATATATTTAAAAATCTTAGCTACAGCTACGCACTGTAACATGACCTAAATAATCAGCAATCATTTCAATACTTATATAGGTACGTACGTTAGTAATTATTATTGTTACGCGTATTATATAACCGAGTTAATATGATTATTTCCGTACATTAGCAGCATCCACCATTCTGCCGGCATCAGTAAGCCGCATAGTGGCTTCCTCCAGGTTCCTCAGTGCCTTGATCTCCTGTTCATCCAGAATGCCAAGAGTTGAACATAACTGACTATACTTCATCATGTTTCTGGGATCTATGATTCCGTTGCCAATTGCAATACCCTGAAAGAAATAGCACCAGAGTTTTCAAAAATATTTCGTATCTTTTTTTAAAAAACAAAAATAGGATACAATGTTAAAGTAACGCTGTGGGTATTTACACTATGCAATTTGCAGAGCTCCAATGAGCTAGCATGAACCTCACGATCGAAGTAAAATAAAATCAGTTTATAAAATCTACACAATACAATTTAGCCCGCACGGTCATCAGCGCTCCTACCTAGCGCTCTGTAATTTCGTGAATCCCTGTTCATTATGTACACAAAATAGACAGTACAGTAAACAGAGGTGGGTACACAAAATAAAAGAATACACTAAATAAATGATTCTATTCCCGTTCATCCAATCGCTATGCTCAGCATAATGGAAATTAGGTACTTTCTAGTCTCACTACACAGTTTAGGAAAATAAAGTATGAGCACTACGGAATCATAAGTTGTATATTTTTTGAATAGTGACATTCTCATCGTGTAGATTCATAAATAAAGTACCTACCTAAACACTACACTACTATAAATATTGTAAAATTTGTATAATATGAAATATCTCTTTGTGTGTAGTTTTCTATCTATCTATCTATACCTACGAGATTACCTAACATTATACGGCTGTCTTTAATTTTCATAACTAATCGTATACCGTGAAGAATAAAATGTCATACCCGTAAATTTATAGGATTCGTCGACATGTGCCGATGTATTTGTATCGCAAAAGCTGGTACGTATTTTCCCGCATAAGATTGGCCGGTGATAAAAAGTGGCGCTTTCTGAAGCTCGGGGAACACTTGCAGGAATTGTAGAAGGAATACCAGCATTTGACTGCCAATCTAAAAAAGACAGAAACAAGCTCTGTTTTAAATATCTTATCTTATTATAAGTAGGTAGGTATACTAGCTGACCCGTGCCCACTGCGTTGGGCATAATTCGACCGTTTTTTCTCCGATTCACTTTGAAACGGACTACCACTTAAAAACCTTTTTATTTTTCGGTTTTTTATGTAACCTATGCCACTTGGCAATAATGTGGCTTTCTATTGGCGAAAGAATTTTTAAAGTCGGTTCAGAAGATCCGGAGATGAGATTACCCCTTACAATTTAACAGACACACAAACATTACTTCTTTATAATATTAGTATAGAAGTAGGTATAGATCTAGATAGATTCTGCAGACTTACATCATCTTCATTGTCAGGATATCCTTCTTCAAAATCGGTGAAACTAAACCCTGCCCCCACAGGGACGTCCAGAAACAGCAGGGAATAGTCACTGGCCCATGTTATATTTCTTAATTTTACTGAAAAAATACTATATTTGAAGTGCACAGTATAGTTTTCACTACATAATATAAAACGAAGTCGCTTCTTGCTATCTTTAAAACTACGCAACGGCTTTCGATGCGGTTTTAAATTAGTAGTAAAAAAGCAATTCATGTGTAAGGTTTATATGTATCATCCATGTATCGGCAAGACCAGGCGGGCTTGCTGATACATTATATGATGATGATGATCACTTTTATCACAAAGGTTAAAGTCTAGTGTTTACCTTGACCATCTTCAATGAACAAAGGTCCCATAACTTCAAACAAGCCTTTCATCGCCGAGATTCCAGGCCCGCCGCCCAGCCAAATAATCCATGGAGTCGTTTCCATCTTCTCAGCAGGAAAGAACCAAAAGAACTGATTGGAATTGTATTTTTCGTTCACATTTATAAATCCCGAGTAACTTTGCAGTCCCTTAAGGGGTGCAGGGACAATCTGAGACAGTTTTCGTGCTTCGATTACCTGTCCCTCTTTGATATATGGTGAGAGAAGAAGACAACCTCCACAAGAGTCTTCTGAACCATGTTGAGTAGAATAGCATAATTCAAAACTGAAATGAAAACACTACTATACAAATATCCAACAACTAAACTACAATTGTTATAGATAAGGATTTTTTGTTCAGTAGAGTAGCATATTTTAATACTGAAATGAAAACACTACTTTATCTACAAATATCCAACAACTAAAGTACAATTGTTATAGATTATTTTGTGCTAAATAAAAATTAATTAAATTTTCACGTTTACTAACTCACATAGAAATTATAACTAGCACAACGTGAATATTCTTCATGACTGCTGAGCTGAAGGTTCCGGGGCAAGTTCCTCACCGTTACTCAACATGGACTTGTTAATATATACAAAAACGTAATTGGACATGAAGTGTGAATAATGCTCTACATGGATGGATTCATTATATTTCTAAGAACTTTATATTATAGTATAGTAGGTACCTAACCTACGTCATACGCATACGCATTGAAATCAGATTACTACTAACAACTGTAGCCTAAGAGCCTGTGGACACCAGACCTTAGTTATTTAGTTAAGTAAAGTTTGTCTTATACTCACAATTTAGGTAAGAACTATGGTACCTACATTATAAAGGTTTGGTCATCGTGGTTTTGGTAGTTACACTATTTTAAAGGTGCTGTGTATGTAGTATTTTGACTAAAATTGCTTGGCTTAGAGGTCATGGGTCCCCTGTTCGCACCCCTGAAGACAAGGAAATTATGCTAGTATTTTGGCTCCCTTTAACCAAAGGAGTAACATTTTGGGAAGCAAAGTACCTACCAGGAAAGCAGAATTAAACAAGTATTACCTAACAAAAAAGGCTTAGCTTTATCAAACCCCAGAAAGAAGCTCTACCAGCAAAACAAATACAAGTATTAAGTACCTAAACCATAAATCTTTTGGACTTCCCACATTACGATCGCGAGTAAAATTAATTAGATCAGAAACATATGTAACTTACCTACCTGGCTTATAAAAACCATTACGATACGTTATAGGTACCTACCGCCGTTTTTACGAGCGTGGGAAAATCGACTCCAAAGCAGGATAATATTTAAGGTACCTTGGCATTACAACACAGAGCTGGCTAAAACGGCAAAAAAAGAAAGAAATATTTTGAAAATATATTTGTTTTTTATACGAACAAGTCCTGTATAAGGTGTCCCAAAACAGGATATTTTGACGGAAATAAGATAGATCAAGTTTCACATTACAACATACGTAATGTTCTAAAATCAGACGAAGATTTTTTCATCTATATTTTATATTTTGCAGAAATCTTTTAGAGCCAAGTTCAGTGGATTTAGCACTGATGCAAACACTATTCTGTACAAATGTACCGAGATAATATCAGATCGCGTAATAAAACCTATTAGCAAAGCCATTCACGTAGTAAATGTATCACATCGAAGTTGTTTTACTACGAAGATCCTAAATATAGAGCAAATCCCATCTGGGAGCGTGCAAGAATCTATCGCGAAAAGGCCGTGGGAGCTATTTTATGTTAATCAGGTCATTGGTACCCCAGACCTGTTCGCTGGACCCACAGGGTGCTCCAATAATCTTTTGATAACGTAAGGTCCAACGAAGCTCAATTTTATTTACGTTCCAATTTGCGGATCAAAAGATTTTAAAATTACTCAACATTTTATTATAACTCTTTATTGCACACCAAAAACACAGAAAACAAAAAACTTTGGTTAATATCTAACAATAGGCAAAAATGTTATAAAAATAAGTAAGTATAATTATGTTCTAAGTCCTAATTAAATTAAAACAGGCATAATTATATACATTATCGTTATGTCATGGATCCATTGAAGTGGTTCAAATACATTAAAATTCTTGAAACAATGAAAATATTGTATGGGTACTTGAATAGAAATGTCGTTGTTAAGCACCATAATATGCATAAATTATAACGATAATTTTGTTGACGTACATTGTTTCTATACTTATATATAAAACATTATCTAATAGTATACATATCTACAAGTGTTGCCCTGAATTCCATATTCATAACTACTATGTAACTAGCTAAGTACTATTGAAGCCAGAGTATTAAAAAACTCTGTCAGTTTCGCGAACATAAACCACTTAATTTTTAACCGACGAAAGAAACGGAGGAGGTTCTCAAGTCGACGCGTATTTCTTTTTTTATTCATTCACACATTTGTCGGTTCATCCTCAAATTAGTTTTCTAAATTATTTTGCTCTGGTAAAAGGTATAAACACCGAGAATATATAATAAATAGGTAACTTTTTATTAATTTTAATACCTACATATTTTTTTAATTCATTCACAAACAAACTTACGACTGTACCTTATGTACAGTGTTTACAATTGTATTTAATGTACATAAGTAAAAAAATACATAAAGAACGGTTGAGTTTTAAATTCTAGAAATGTTTATTTATATTATCTCAATTAAGATTAATCTAACTTATCATTTTCAAAGCACCCTGTACAATCGATCGAGATAAATCCAAGTTCAAGGCACAAGTGCACGCCAGTGTATAGACAAGGTTCGTCCTGCTAGGACGAGGGCCAGTCGACTGCGGTGGACCACACTGCGAGGACATCAGCATACAACATGGCACTCTTGAGGACCACTGTGCTATTAGTGCTATTAACGTAAGTACATTGGTCAAGGACCGAAGGTCTGACGATGCCTCCCGCGCTTATGGAACTGCTAACATTGATGAGAAAGATATTGAGTAGAAAGTCCAATTGAAAAAAAAGTTTGATATGTACTTTAAAGTGGGCAACCTTACTTATATAATTACCAAAGCTTATTATCTTTAAAAAGTAAAAAACATGAAGTGACAAATATGGTAAAGATCATTTGTAAGTAAATTTGGTTTTCGTAAATCTAAATGCTAAGACCTTTAAATGCACTTATTTTAATAATACAATTCAAAGACTCGGAGTTTTCCTATTTCAAACAAATACCTACACTTAAGCAATCTTGGTCATAACTTTAGACGCATAATATAAAACTAACAAATTCCTTTTCAAAACCCGGAATCAGTCTAATATGAATCTATGTTCACAGATGCGTGAACCACGCACTAAGTGGGGAGCAAACTTCAATCCCCCTTCCAGACCTGCCTCCAGGCGAGGCTCCGGAGCCAATTCTATCATTCATGGAGCGCACTTACCCAGCTGGTAGAGGAAGGGCAACATTTGACGCTGGCTCCCCTCTTCTGCTCACCCCCTACATCGAAGAAAACAAACTGAAAGAGGCTAGAGAGGCAGCCTATGTTGATCCCGCCTTCTTGCTGCCAGGAATGGACAGTTATGCTGGATATTTGACGGTCAGTAAAGAAACTCTTTGGTCTACCTTTTAAAAAGAAAGTAGTCACGTGGTTTTTAGGCGACAAATTCTGCAAAGAACTCCTATGTTTTTATAAGTTAAAAAATTCTTTATTCAATAAATTCACAAGGATCATTTGATCGTCTTACATACTAGGTGATTCAAGGTGCCAGTGCCAGACCAGAGCCTACAAGAACGGGCAAGAAACTTACGGCCTGGTTCCTACCGTTTTTTAGTAGCCTCGGTCGACACATAAGACTTGGGATGAACAGTCTCTTCGTCTTCTCATCCTATCACATAGCACTAGCTAATCTTTAAAAATCCATCAAGACTTGCTCTAGGTATTCGTACAATTTTAAATGTCAGCCAAGTCCTCTGACCTATGCTGAAGTTCGTAGCCGGCGCCAACCGGTAGGTAATTTTCTAACAACTTTGCAATTATGTTTTTATGATAGGTACAGAACTGGTTTAATAACATGTGGAATGCTACTGTGCTTATCTACAAAGTCAATAAACTCAAACAGGAATATTTATTTTTTATTATGTTTTTAGATATATTTTTAGGCAAATAACCGTTTTTAATTAATTTAGGTCTCTTTTTAGCGCTATTTAAGAACCTTTCGTTTTAAAGATTTTTATCTCATTTGAAAAACTGCTACTATTTTTAACAAAGCAAAATCTAAAGTTATTATATATTTTAGCTTCACACCTATACATAATATCTACATAATATGAGGTAACGATATACTCTCACTTTATCCAATTTATTTTCGTAGAGTCATTATCAAATAACAGGAAGATAGATAATTTTGATGATCAAATCCAGGTGAACAAAAAGTACAACGCCAACCTCTGGTTCTGGTACTTCCCGGTGTCAGGGCGGTCGGTGGAAGACACCCCCTGGATTATCTGGCTGCAAGGAGGGCCGGGAGCGTCATCTCTCTACGGACTGTTCACTGAGATAGGTCCCTTCTTTGTTACTGAGGATAACAACTTAGAAGGTAAACACTTCTGTATTTATATACGAGTACACAGTAGTCAATAGATATCTCCTTTACAGCATAGGTAGGTACTTACGCCCCCGATGCCTTCTCTAAATTCCATCTAGTCCTCTCCATCCAAAGGTTGCCTGGAAGAGATCGGTATTGAGCGATAAGGCCGCTCCTTATGCGTTTGAAGTTTAACCTATTGTTTTTTTTAATGTATTTTGTTTGGTGTAATTTTTGTGTACAATAAAGCGTTTTTCAATGATTCATTCATTTATTGAACCTATTAAAACGGTACAATAAACCTGGTTTCTAGGTTGCAAGCGATTACCATACCAAGCAGGATCGGATCTAGACACGCCTGCGCGTCAACTTTCCTAAATATCATTTTAAAGAACCTCTTTTATTTACAGAAATAAAATACTCTTGGGGCAAGAATCATTCTCTGCTGTTCATCGACAACCCCGTGGGAACAGGGTTCAGTTTCACGGATGATGATCGTGGCTACACTACCAACCAAACTACGGTGAGGAACCATCACCAACATCCATCGTCAACATCATCATATAAAGTCTCGAATTGCGAAAGACCTATGTTGTTATAAGTCTTAGCACTTTACAATTTGGAGATGTCTAATTTAATTTATTGAAATAAATTCCTCTTTAGCAATTTTCTTTTCTCTTTAGCAGTTTTCTTTCATCTTTAGCAGTTTTGCTGGCGAAAGCATAAATACAAGATAATTTTGGGTTACAGATCGGTGAGAACCTCTACACAGCTCTTCAGCAGTTCCTTACGATATTTCCTGAGCTTCGGAAGGCTCCGCTGACAATCGCTGGGGAGTCCTACGCGGGCAAGCACATACCCTCAATCGGAGTCCAGATCCTTTGGCACAAGCAAGAAGATGAGCCGATCAATCTACAGGTATCATTTTAGTCTAGCACTGTCTTGTGTCTTTAGGGGCAAGTGGGGCAACCTGTGAGAGATATTATGTACCTATTAGATAGATAAATAGAAAACTCTTTAATTATACACAAGGATATATCAGAAAATACAAAAATTGAAGTACAATGGGCGGCCTTATCGCTATGAGCGATCTCTTCCAGGCAACCTTTGTGTGTTCTTTTTCGATAAAATATAGACATGTCTACTATATTCCAAAATTGAGGTTCAGGACCACAGACCATCTAACAAAAATGCCTAGCTGTTTTAACCAGGTTGCGTAGAAGCTTAGTTTATTCCTAAATAATGGCCTTTTAACGGCCTATGCTTAGTAAGTAATTCTACCGAGTAGTTTTACCAGTTGATCTACTGAAGCAAATTCCCAATGCTAGCTTTAACTCTTTAAGAATACAGGACTTAAAGTTTTACTTCTGTCTGTCTGTTCCCAGGGTCTAGCTATCGGAAACGGATTCATAGACCCTCGTTCTTTACAACGCTACAGTCACTTCGTGCGCGAAGTGGGGCTGGTTGATGACGGCGTGGCTGACGTCATGAACCACCTGGAAACCGCGGTCGTGCAGTTCATCAAAGAAGGACAGATGCTGAAGGCGTATGCTGTTAGTAGTACTTATATTATTTATTCATGCATTAATTCTCTATACTGAAACAACACATACTGAGTTAAAATATTATGTAGTTGTTTAGTAATACATATACCTAGGTACCTATCTCTATTCCATGTACTTATTCACTTTTTTCAAAACCTTGCCTGAGCTGAGGTCGCAGGCAGAGTTTTACTTATTCTATTTTATTCTCGAAAAGTGTCACGCAATTTCTATACAGACTAAAACGAACTTTGTGTGCGATGTTGATAATGATGTCTTCGATCTCAATTTTCGAGAATAAAATCGGTCCCCAAACTCTACGCATAAACTACGTAGAGTCGTGACAAACCTTTCAACCTGCCTCCATCACCGATTACCATACGCACCTGGTAGGTAGGGGAGACCAAGGAGGGTTGTTACAATTTTTACTTAAAACCACATATCTCAATAAAGAAACATAGCACAGTTATCAACTTTATGTCTAAATATAGATCAATCTTTCCTTTATCAAAAACAGTCATGACAATAAATGCAAGTTGTAAGGTTTCTGATAAAATCAACCAAAACAGAAACAACTCAAACTGTAACAACTCTCCTAACACCGAGGTAAGTTGTGACAGGCACCAAGGTAAGTTGTTACAGCTGTTTATCAATACTATATTTTATAGGTAAGATGACTTTTATAAGAATTATAAAACACACACCCTTTAATAATACTTCAATTATCATTTGGCATAATTGTTGAGACTACAGACATTAAGATAATAAGAAATAAATATTTTTTAAGTAACTATGGCATCATGACAATATCAGCCGCTATAAAATATGTCTGTAATCCAATCTATTATGACAGACGTACAGCAGCGCACTCCTAGTGCCATTCTCGACCAGCCTTTCCACTCCTGAACTGAAACCTTTTGATTGGATTGTTATTGACATAAAATTCAAAGCAAACAAACTAAAATAGGAGAGTTGTTACAGCGTGTCACAACTCTCCTAGGTGTCGAAAATTACGACCTGGTCAGAATAAACATTCATAATTTCACAACAACGTAAAGGATCATCAAAACAACGCCACTATTTGAAACTTCAAAAACCCTACAGTATACAAAAAAATAACATAACCACCTAAATTTAATGTGTCACGATATAAATATAACCAAAATTTTGACAAAAAAATTACTTTTCGGCTTTTTTTTCATGCAGACGTCGTACTCGGGCAACCATTTGCCTGGTGCCTGGGGCACTTGTTTCATCAAGAAGCGCATCTAGAAAGAATCAATTGAGTGGCATTGCCAGCTCACTAACGATCATAGGTTCCGAGAAATCGGCTTTGTAACAACTCTCCTCTGTAACAACTATCCTAGGTCTCCCCTACCTAACTAACAGATTTTGAATGATATTTTTTTGTTTCAGTACTACAACTACCTACTCCAGCTATTCCTATCCAAATCAAAGCTTTCAAACCTCTACAACTACCTCCAAGACGATATAAGCCTAGAAGGGCCATATCTAAGCTATATCCAGAGAGACGACGTAAGACGAGCACTGCATGTTGGCAACACTAACTTTACTTCCATCGGTGTTGTGTATAGAAAGCTGGTTCCCGACTTTATGGGTAGCGCGAAGATGTGCCTGGAAGAATTGTTGGAAAACTATCCTGTCATGTTGTACAAGTAAGTATTTACCTACCAACTTTGAAAGAAGGAATTCATATAATTTAATCAAAAATAAAATGTTTTTATTTACAAACAAACGACTAATATATCTACCTACCTACCTATTACAGTAATTTAAATTCTTATACGATTACTTTTAATCACCTGCATTTAACTACATTTTACGGATTCAATTCATTTAATTATTGTATTAGGTAGTGAAGATTGTATTACGTAGGAACAGAATTAAACGTAAGTAATAAAAAAAATATATCATATACCTATCGTCAAAGATATTCTAGTTATTTGTAGAAATTCACTGCTCTAGTTTTCCAGAAAGACTTATTTTATACTGGCATTGACTGGCATTATATTAACATTTAACATTGCCGTCATGCCATCATTAGTCCGTTGTCCGTCCGTACCTTTACGAAAAACAATGATATTGCGGTATTTGTAGCTATATAATAAAGTATCGTTTTATTTTTCTAGTGGTCACCTGGACATCATAGTGGCTTACCATCCGTCAGTCAACACCTATAAATCATTGGACTTCTCAGGGTCTTCAAAGTTTAAGACCGCCCAGAGGCAGCCATGGTACCATAACAAGGATTTAGCTGGGTGAGAAATTATTTGTAATCTAAGTATGTAATTTTTATGCAAGTGGTAGGTACTTATTATAATGGTGCTACGTCCAAGGGCGGATCCAGCTTTGGTGCCAGGGGGGGTCACATAGTCGTGGTCAAGTCAAGAACATAAAAACGCTTCCGATTGGTACTGATTTGGATCAGTTGAGCTATCTATAGATCGTTTGCAACGGTCTGTAGATAGCTCAGCTGTTTCTTATGTATTTTATATGTAAATGTACATTTTGTAAATACTGTATAGTCGTAAGTTTGTTTGTGAATAAAGTATACCATAGAACATAAATAAATAAAATATTTATGTTCAATTAGTGGTCCTGGAACCAGCTCAGTGGGGGGTCATGTTTGGGTTAATAAATTATTTTTCTTTCTTTCTTTCCATGACCCCCCTTGGATCCGCCGTTGGCTACGCCACTTCTCTTGAAACTTCTTCTTTTTCTTGCCATAGCCTACTAGTCACTTCAATACCTAAATAGGAGTAGATAGAGGTCCTCTACTATTGAATAGTTGACCGATAGGAAATTTCCCATAGCTAATATATTTTTTTCTAGGTATTACAAAGTGGCGGGAAACCTCACAGAAGTGATGATACGTGGGGCTGGTCACATGGTTCCCACCGACAAGCCAGCAGCATCCCTTGGTCTTATTTCCGCCTTTGCTCGTGGTATCTCTTTGAAGAAGGACACTGGCAGCCTTGTTGAAGAAAAAAACTTGGTTCGAAGACATCAACTGCCGGTGCAGTAAAAATGACTGGCCATGTGTGTGTCAGATTAGTTTTAAAAGTAATTGTTTTTTTACGACTAAGTTCTGTATAGAATAAAGACTTTTTCATTTTACATCTGTCTGTTTATTTCAATTATTAAATAACGTCTTATGTATCTATTTAAACATCCAAAACAATAATAAAAACTACTACACTTTGATATAAGAAACAGACGAGTAGAATGCTAACGCATATACATAAAACATAGAAAAAGCCGAGAAAACTACTTACATTAGATTCTCTTTGACAAAATATCTACGAAATGTTTCAAGGTGTGCGTACGTTCTTATGGATACCTTTCGCTCTAGTGGGAAATTCTTTAGGGTTTGTTTTTATTTAACTGGTTTGTATAGTAATTTAATTAGGTAAGTTAATATAAAGAACCAATCTCAAAAAATGATACAGGGTTACACAGAAAATTATTGTTTCTGTTCGCAAAATAGCTTAAACTAGTAAAAGATATACATATAAGTTCAGCCCCAAATGGCCCCAATAACAAAAAACCCTAAAAATTTGAATTTCCCGCTAGAGCGAGAGATATCACCTTAAAACATTTTTTTTTAATTTGTTTGACAGGTTTGTCAAATTATTCAAAACTTCAAAATTGACAGATATTACTAATTGGCAACACTGTACTATTGGTGACGTTTTAATCGGTGCGACGAACGATCGAATCATCGAAGAAAAAGAAAAACTAAATAAAACTTCCGCGAATAGATTATATCCTTTTAGATTCCCCGATTATGTGCGTTACGTCCTAGTACGTACGTCTTAGGATAGTCCTTGCACCAAGAACTCAGCTGAAGTGAAATAAACACAGCACCATGTCGTGTACACTGTATGTGGTTTGCGCATTGCTTCTCGTTACTCCTATTAGGGCGTTTTATCTGCCGGGCTTAGCCCCTGTTAACTATTGTAAAGCCGGCGAAGACATTGGAAAGTCGTGCAAAGTAAGTAAATGCATTTAACACTCAGTCAGCATCAGTAGGCGCCTTTGCTCGCATTGCTTGTCCTGGATTTTATAGCGGCTACAACTAGTGTTTTAAGGACATAATTATACAGCCTAAAATGGGCCGCAAATGACAGGAAACATAGATTTCGTAGGTATAAAGCTATGCCATAATCAGGCATGAAATTTACTCAGGTGTTTTATTATTTAGACTTATCATAAACATTAACGTATAATCACTTTACAGAACGTGATCCCGCTCTATGTAAACCGATTGAACACAGAAGAGTCTGTTATTCCATTTGAATATCACCACTTTGATTTCTGTACAACAAACGATGGTCAGTCTCCAGTTGAAAATCTTGGCCAAGTGGTATTCGGAGAGAGAATACGTCCAAGTCCTTACAAACTAAACTTTTTGGAGAATGTTGATTGTAAAGCAGTGTGCACCAAGACTTACAAAGGTTCTGATACAGACTCGATTAAAAAGTTAAACTTGCTGAAGATGGGAATGGCATTGTATTACCAGCACCACTGGATCCTAGATAACATGCCGGTCACATGGTGTTACCTTGTCAATGAGGGTGGGAAAATGTATTGTAGTACTGGTTTTCCAATGGGCTGCCAAGTTAGACGGGATATGGTAAGTGTAGTGTATTTCATTCTGATACACCAATAACTCTTTTTAGTTACATTGGAATATCCCAACTTATTGTCAAAATATATATTAAAAAATTGTTTCAAACCAAACAAAATGTGCACTAAATTACTATACTATATAATTAATATACTTACTAATACAACACTTAAAATACTTTGTTTGTAAATAAATACTTGAAATGCATACAGAAGAAACATCAATGTTTGATAACAAACATGTTTGATCTTTATGGGTATGGAATCCACTACCCATAGCACAGAAGGCAGATTATAACCACAGTTCTGATACCTGTATTAAAAAAAAATTGTTTTAGCCAGAAAATGATTAAATAAAGTCAAAAATTCTTTATACAGTAATAACACAAGGATAATTTAGAATTGTTTTATTCAGAAATATTACATCATCAAAGCTATAATTATAGCTTTCCACTAATTAAGTGTGCTAACAAAACAAATAGTGATAAGATACATTATCTATCATTGTACTATAATTCTAGGATACCTGCACACCGATAGTCAATGTGTCACCGGGCCAAGTAGGTGCTTACTACTTGTTCAACCATGTGGATATTGAGATCACGTACCACAGTGGAGGATCGGAAGAATGGGGGGTCGGCTTTAAGGAGAACGGAGGCAGGATCATATCCGCTAAGGTAAAACTTTCATTTACTTCTATGTTACATCTATACTAATATTATAAAGAAGTAAAGTTTGTGTGTTTGTTAAATTATAAGGGGTAATCTCGGAATCTACTGAATCAATTTTGAAAATTCTTTCACCATGCAAATATTATATAGCTTGGCTAGTAAAGATGTGTATTTCTAATGGTGATTTTTTGAAGTCTTTAGAGTAGTTAATGAGTTAAATTGTTATGAACAAACAAATCATTCCTTTTTCTAATATTTATATGAGTATAGATTTAAATGTCTCAGACTACTTCTTATAAATAATAGCCTGTAAAAAGCCACTGCTTGTTATAGGCCTAAAAACAGGTTACTGATTAAAATACAACCTTTTTTATCATATTCAGACTTAACAATGCCATAGATCTATAGGGCCTACTTTCAGATATTAAATAAACACCTTCACTAAATAAATACTCGCACACGTCAAGCGAGAGTCATCTTTCCACAAAGTTTGAGATATTTGTTTAGTATTAGTTTGAATGTATGTCCAATTCATGGCACATGATTTCAACATTTTGTTTCACCAAAATTACATTATGTCACAGCAATTTATACATGCTTCTGCAGTTCACAACTTTACAGCCAAATGGCAATTAAAAACTAGATAAGGTAAAACTGACGATAATAATGTGGCAAGGCACTAAAAAAATACAGTTAAATTAAATAAATTTGACTACCGATGTGGCGGGCGAAAGTCCGCCTACGACGCAAAGGTTGCGGGTTCGATTTCCGCCTTGCGATAAATGTTCTGGGTATTTTATAAAATTAAAAAATATATACAGGGTGTTTGGAAGGGAGCTGTACATACGCCTAGGGTAGAAACTAGGGATAGTCTGCTACCTACCCCCGCCCATTATATTGACCTTGGCCTCAAGGTTTTTTTTTAATTTATTATTATTTTTTATTTGACTTTTTTATGATTTTTTGACTAAAACTACCTGTAGCTCAAAATCTATCCATGGGACCGGTCGGCTAATGGTCTTGTTTTAATCGTTAGAGTCTTAGGGTCCTGCAAAAAATTATTTTACACCAGAAAATTGTGGAGAAGAAAAGTTATGGGGCCTGAAGTACCGTAGTAAGGTAAAGAAATAATTTTAAGGGCAACTTTCTATGGGGTTTAAAAAAAAACTAACAGGGTTGGAGTTCTTCTGATTTTTTTAAAACATCCTCAGTCCATGCCCTTTCTAACGATATGCTAAAAGTGTATTTATCACTTTTAGTTTTAAAGTTATTAATTAATTTCCGCAACTAGGGCACTTCAAGCAAAAATTTCAACTAATGAAAATTAAATGTGTTCGATCGTAAAAGGATGGCAAATGAAACAAAAAATTTGGTAATGACTAATGTCATTAAATTACAAATTTTAATTAATTACTAATTTTAATTAATTACAAATTTTGTTCAAATTGATGACCATTGACCTGTAAACATGCTCGGCACCTCTTCCTCATCTCCACGGTCACCGTTCTAAGCAGCAGTTCCTCGCGCATTGTATCGAATGCGGCGTGGATCCTGTTAATTAGAACCTCCCTTGTTGGTACTTCTTCTGCGTACACCAACTCTTTCGCCCTTCCCCAGACGTAGAAGTCGAGTGGGGTAAGGTCAGGCGACCTTGGGGGCCAGGGAATTGGCCCACCCCGACCAATCCAAGAATTAGGAAAGCAGTTGTCCAGAAGCTCTATTTTTTGTTTCATTTGCCATCCTTTTACGATCGAACACATTTAATTTTCATTAGTTGAAATTTTTGCTTGAAGTGCCCTAGTTGCGGAAATTAATTAATAACTTTAAAACTAAAAGTGATAAATACACTTTTAGCATATCTTTAGAAAGGGCATGGACTGAGGATGTTTTAAAAAAATCAGAAGAACTCCAACCCTGTTAGTTTTTTTTTAAACCCCATAGAAAGTTGCCCTTAAAATTATTTCTTTACCTTACTACGGTACTTCAGGCCCCATAACTTTTCTTCTCCACAATTTTCTGGTGTAAAATAATTTTTTGCAGGACCCTAAGACTCTAACGATTAAAACAAGACCATTAGCCGACCGGTCCCATGGATAGATTTTGAGCTACAGGTAGTTTTAGTCAAAAAATCATAAAAAAGTCAAATAAAAAATAATAATAAATTAAAAAAAAACCTTGAGGCCAAGGTCAATATAATGGGCGGGGGTAGGTAGCAGACTATCCCTAGTTTCTACCCTAGGCGTATGTACAGCTCCCTTCCAAACACCCTGTATATGTATTGTATTAACTATGTCAGTCTTCTAGTACCCATAACACAAGCTCTGCTTAGCTTGGGGCTAGGTGATGTTGTTTGGATTGTCCAGCATTATTTATTTATTTAAGTGCAATTGGGAAACTCCCCCTTTTGTAAATTAGTAGAAGATAATGTTTTGACCAGCTTGGTATTTAATTAAATTAAAATTAATTAAAATGACATTATGTACAAATGTGTGTTTGTTACTCTTTCACGCAAAAACGACTAAATGGATTTTAATTAAACTTTACAATAATATAGATTTTACATCAGAATAACAGATAAGTTATAATTTATGAAGATATTGTGTGAATTATGCAAAATATAACGGGCACCTACAATCAAAATTACAACAGCATCTTTATCTTTTGTATAAGTTTTGACTGTAATTCAATTAATTATTTCTTTATCAAATTAAAGAGATACAGATAGGATAACAACGTCTTAAATATTAAATCGCTTTAGTTATCTGTTTATCGATAATCGATAATCAAATCCTGTTAGGAGTTTATATAATTTAGATATCCACATTGATTTATTATGCTTTACTTTTAAAAGGCGTTGTTAAAAAATATTGCTTTTGTATTAGGTACAGCGATTAGTAAAATTAACTGATAAAGTAACTGACTACAATGATTTGTGTACATACCGACCTATATTCCGTGTTTAGGTACTGTAGTATACTAACGGCCGGTTTCTCGAACGATGATCAACGAAAAAATCAAATAATTACTATGTGTCAAACTCGGATCAATCGTGATTTGGGTTTCCAGAAACCGGCCGTTAGTAAGATAAATAAAAATGTTGTGGTAAAAAATCTTACGTCCGATTTCTGGAAACCCAAATCACGATTGATCCGAGTTTGACACATAGTAATTATTAGATTTTTTCGTTGATCATCGTTCGAGAAACCGGACGTTAGAGTTAGATGTGGTCATTTCACAACATTTTATATTTAACTAAGTTAAAGCTTTATTCACAAACAAACTTACGACTATACAGTATTTACAAAATGTACACTGGCATATAAAATACATAAGAAACAGTTGAGCTATCTACAGACCGTTGCAAACGATCTATAGATAGTTCAACTGATCCAAATCGATACAAATCGGAAGCTAAGTTAATAAAAAAATATTTTACAGATCAAACCAGCCAGTATCAAGCACCCAAGTCCGGACAACTTGAACTGCTTCGCCCGCGGCTCCCCCCTTGAAATTCCCACCAACTTGGAATCGGACAAAACGTTCAGTGTAACTTACTCCTACCGCGTCACGTTTATAAAGAACAACACCATCAAATGGTCTTCGCGTTGGGACTACATCCTCGAATCTATGCCACAGACCAACATACAATGGTTCTCAATCCTGAATTCTTTAGTTATTGTACTGTTCCTTAGTGGAATGGTCGCTATGATACTTCTAAGGACCCTGCACAAAGATATTGCGAGATATAACCAGATGGAGTGCGGTGAAGATGCTCAGGTAACAACAAAAATTTTTTTAATATCAATAATTTAAAAAAAAATCTTTAGATCTATTCTGCAAGGACCAACTATACGTTTTCTTTTCAGATCAATGACGGCAAGATTTTACCTGAATACTTTTATGATGTACGCTTTTCTATATTTGTCTCTTTCACACATTATCATTAGATAAATATAATATCTTATTATGTTCTATCTAGGCAAACGCGTTACACCGTAGGCCGCATCATCATTTAACATCAGATGTGATTGCGGCCAAGCGTTAGCCTATAATGCATAAAAAAAAAATAAAAAAAAAAAAAAAAAAAAGATAGCACTTGCACACATGCACAAATTTAAATAAGTCTATCTCCCTCTAATTTATCTTCTGTTGGTTCTCATAGTAGGAACAATGAGCTTTTTCAATGTATATAAATCATTTCAATTGGTAAAATGATCCAAGATCATTTGTTAGAAATTATGATTACTATGTAAAGAACACTTCAAAGATCCACTAATCATTTTTGGTATTAGGGGCCATCCTATGTATAATATATAAATTACGTCACACGCTAAGGGGGAGGAATGTGGCCTGAAGGGGTGTAGAGGGAATCACATTCTGTCAAAAATATTTTCAATCTATCTTATAAAAAGTTAGCGCAGACTTGATGTGTTGATTACCATACGTAGTGATGACAAAGTCAACGCTAACTTTTTATAAGATAGGGGGCTTATATCTAAGTATTTCAACACTAAATTGAAACTAAAGTTGCAATATCACATTAGCTTTGTGAGACTCCTCACAAATATGACATGGGGGGAGGGATCAAAAAATCATAAAACTCGTGTGACGTAATAGGTCCTTACGAGAGACAAGTTCTACGTATAGTTTTCATTATAAACGGGATATTTACCATGATTTGTGAGTTTAAAGTTCTACGTAAAATTAATGGCCCATGGGGTTTATTTTTTTAATAAATTAAATTTTAAATAAAAATATCGAGTCTTATCTAAACTTATAATATGCTTGCAGGAGGAATTCGGATGGAAACTGGTGCACGGAGATGTTTTCCGTCCCCCTCGGCGTGGAATGCTCTTGGCTGTATTCCTTGGATCTGGAGCTCAGGTACGAATAACTATTTTATTAATAACTTTATGTTTCAGCTGTTTACACAAACTGCATAAGTAAACAAAAAATATTATGCGTTTTCGAAATTTCACACTATTTCTCTCAACGTCGTCGTAAAACTGCATTATAATAATAATTACATAAGGACATATCTAAACTAATATTATAAAGAGGAAAGATTTGATTGTTTGTTTGTTTGTTTGTTTGTTTGTTTGTTTGTTTGTTTGTTTGCATCGAATAGGCTCCGAAACTACTGGACCGATTTCAAAAATTCTTTCACTGTTGTGAAGCTACATTATCTGTGCTGAACATAGGCTATATTATATTTTCAAAAAAATTAGGGATCCTTACTAAAACTTCAATTATGTAACCCAAGGTGTATAAGAAATTCCTTACATCGCGTGCGCTGCGGAAACTATTGATGATAGAAAGAAATTATGTACTAAAATTTTGTAGAACACATCATCATCCACAAAAAAGTCAGCGACAGCATATGTCTAACTATTATAGTTATGTCATAATAAGTGTTTTAATATCAAAAAAATATAATTAAAATGACGACGCCAGAAAACGTTCTATATTTGTACTTAGGTATTAATCCTTATCTAAATAAATTACTTTAAAATTAAGACTGCTTCAATACCTTTCTATTACTTTTTAAATTATTGAATTCGGACATTCCATTCGAAAGATATCACGAGTTCAAAAATGTAAGTACTTATTAGAAAAAAGTCAGCGGGCGCCGCGCCGGTCACGGGAGTATATGCGGGGGGTTACATACTATAGGGTCTATATTTTTTATCATTTGGAAAATACATTTATACTGAGTAACATATTAGCTATATTATAATGATATTTTTTTATATAGGCTACCCGTGCGAAGCCGGGGCGTACTACTAGTCAAACATAACACTAATCCCAAACTAAGCAATTAGCTGATAGAATACTTGTATACTTACATATAAAATTTTGTAAAAACATACATTGCAATCGCCCAGACCAGAAGAATGTGCTCTCAGTTGGGATCGAACCCACGACCATGAAAGGCAGCTACTACTGAGCTGTGACGATATTTATTTATTTGAACCATAAACTTCCACACATAACCTTGGCATGTCAAATTACAATAGTCCTTATTTTAACTTGTATACTTCATTTAGTTGTGCTGTGTTATTATATTTGATTTTTTTTTTATATTACCTATATTGATATATGTTCTGTTCTGAATATATTTCTAGGTGTTCGGAATGACACTAGTGACACTAGCTTTCGCTTGCCTGGGTTTCCTATCTCCCGCGAACCGTGGCGCTCTCATGACGTGTGCGTTGGTAGCGTGGGTGCTACTGGGTGCCGCAGCAGGGTACGTCAGCGCTAGGATATACAAGAGCTTCGGGGGACGTCGGTGGAAGAGCAATATACTTCTCACTTCTATGGTGTGCCCGGGGTAAGACTTTGAACCACTTTGGTAAGACGCTTTGAACCACTTTGGAAAGATACTTTGAACCACTTTGGTAAGATACTTTGAACCACTTTGGTAAGATACTTTGAACCACTTTGGTAAGATGCTTTGAACCACTTTGGTAAGATACTTTGAACCACTTTGGTAAGATACTTTGAACCACTTTGGTAAAATACTTTGAACCACTTTGGTAAGATACTTTGAACCACTTTGGTAAGAGACTTTAAACTTAGATAAAACACTTTCTATATTAATTGATGGAGCGTCTCAATTTCCAGATTGACCAAACATACTTTCCTTCTGTTTGGATTGCATTTTCGATTTTGACGAAATTAGACACATAATAATGTTCCTTAATTTATTAGTCGGACGAGATATTTGATTCTAAAAAATATAGGAGCCTCCCTTTATCCCCCAATGCCCCAAAGTTTGCTGTAGCGTTATTTATCGACGAATTTCAATCAAATTTGAGAGGCACACTTACAACTTCTTTTTACACAAGATGATCGCGAGGTCTGAGCACAATTAGTAGTTGATTGAGTGTTATTGCGAACTGTAGAATATATATGTACCTTGTTGCAGATTTTTATAAAATTGAATCATCAGTAATGAGGTTCATTTTTCCAGTGTGGTGTTCACTCTATTCTTCGTGATGAACCTTGTGCTGTGGGGCAAAGGATCATCAGCGGCCATTCCATTCTCGACTCTAGTGGCGTTGCTTGCTCTATGGTTTGGCGTCTCTGTACCACTGACTTTCATTGGCGCTTACTTCGGATTTAGGAAGAGGGTATGTTGCTTTTAAAACTTCTGTACTATCCAAATAGCACAACAAAGTTTTAAATACATTGCAGTAAACGTATTGTCACTAATTTTTGGTAGGTAATGATTATTTTAATCTAAAACTGAGCACTAATTTTAAGTGAAATGTTGCTTAATTACACTTAAGATAGTAACATCTAGAATCTAGATGTTACTATCTTAAGTGTACATTTTTTTGTATTTTAATAATCTAGATTCTAGATTAGAAAATACAAAAAATGTACAACACAACAAAAAAGTACAAACAACTCAACATAAAACTCCATTATCTAGATAACTCATACCTCGATATATGGGACGCCGTAGAGCCTGGTACATTTCTTTTAAAAAAAAAAAATATACAAGTACTTACATATTTTATGTTTATATTTTGTTTAGATCCTAGACCACCCGGTTCGCACGAATCAGATCCCGCGTCAAATCCCGGAACAGTCGTTGTACACGCAACCCATACCCGGCATCGTGATGGGAGGAGTCTTACCTTTTGGATGCATCTTTATACAGCTGTTCTTTATCCTCAACTCGCTCTGGTCCAGCCAGGTAAGACTTATAAAATATATTAGGGATTGTACCTACAGCCAATGTACAGGTGCAGTGTATCAGTTGCATTTTGCACAATAATTATTAGCCTAAGTTAGTTTCAATAAATCAGTTTAAGTAAAACCACGGACTCGGTTGGTTGTCATTTCTGTCATCCTATCAATATATCAAACGAACTGTAGTGATTCACCTTACATTTCTTTGGTCCTTCGAACCGGATCTACTATGTACATACATAGTTATAGAAAAACGAAGTGGTATTTTTTTGTCTTATCTCATTACTTGCTGTTTTATTAGTAATTTGTTTTTTAAAGCTGATGTTTTCATAAGTAACCATTTAAATTGAATCAAGATGTAACTTGTAGTTTTTTTAATATCACTAATAAATCCGAATTTAATTGAATTTGACTACATTAATGTGTTGAGTATCTTCAATGAGTTGAAAATTATGTCTATGAAAACATTAAGTTTAGTAAGTTATAACTTTTATATTAAAACCTTTCTTTCCAGATGTACTACATGTTTGGATTCCTATTTCTCGTGTTCGTGATTCTCGTGATTACTTGCTCGGAAACCACAATTCTTCTGTGCTACTTCCACCTCTGCGCCGAAGACTATCACTGGTGGTGGCGCGCCTTCCTCAGCTCAGGTTCCACTGCTGGCTACCTATTCGTCTACTGCTGCCATTACTTCGTGACCAAACTGAACATTGAAGACGCAGCTTCGACTTTCCTCTACTTTGGTTACACGATCATAATGGTGTTCCTATTTTTCCTGCTTACCGGTACTATAGGTTTCATGGCTTGCTTCTGGTTTGTACGGAAGATTTATAGTGTCGTGAAGGTAGATTAGAGGTATGCTTGATTTTAATTGTCGTTTTTAATTGGAATAGTGGTACGTCCATACCAACGGTCAGGGTAATTTTACACGCTGGCTCAGCGGTTCGCACTGAGGCTTTTTGCAGCGATATTGACGCCTACGACCTATCTAAGTCGCGCTAGTTACTGTAAACATCCAGTCGAGAGTAGTACATATAAGCTATCTAATAAAACATCAGACAAGCTGAAAAATTAACGCGCCTGTCGTCAGTCTACGCGTGGTTTTGTAGATAAGAAGTTGTGACGACTTTTTGTTACAAATCGTATAATCTGCAAAGTCGCTGGTTTCGCTATAAAGTCGTATTCACAAAAGCGCGTTTATCGCTACAAAAAGTTACATTGAAGCCGCTCTCTATGTGACCTAAGTAAGCAAATAAGCGTGAATTCTCGCAAGAGCGTATTGGCTTACGCTGTACGTTGTAAATATAAATACGCTGTCCGTACTATTGTTTTACAACTATGGACATATCTTTTCTAGATATTCAAGTTGTTTTTTTAAAGTTAAACCGCTGAAGGCCGTCGCGCCGCAAAATAGTGAAGTTGCAATCAATACTAATTTAATAAATATAGATATATCTAATTTTCGTTTGCATAATGAGCATTTGAATGAGAAATTAGAATCTTTGTATACCTGATTTACACTTTGGAAATTTTAGGTATTTAAATAATTAGAAAAGTGGATAAATAGGTGTGTTATAACTAAAAGTCTGGTTGCTCCCAGAAGGGAGCTAGAATTAAAGACAGATTCACTGCGCCAAAGTTCAACGAAGTCACTGACAGTCCCAATGGGAATCGCTCATGCCTTGATCACACGTACCGAGTAAACCGGCGAGACAGTGACGTCTTTGAGATACACTGCGCGTCGACATCAGTTTTACTGTTGACGTTGCAGCGTTAGCGCGCAGTGTATCTTAAATACGTCACTGTCTCGCCGGTTTACTCGGTACGTGTGATCAAGGCATCAGTAATCGATAATGAGCTTTATCGCGATTGCATTAATATCAAAATCGCTTGCAAGTGAGTCTGATTACGGATTTATTCTGTGATAGTTTGAATTGATTTGGTCAGTTATTCTTTTCCAGATTGTAAATGAAGCTAACGCGACAAAATTGTCCATTGTATGGTTACGATGTGCATTCATGTATGTCTGTTGCTTTTATATTATAATTTTAATCGATAGTCGTTAGTTGTAATGTAAATAAGTCTTTGTGAAAGCTAATCGATTTATTTAAATCAATGCACTGTTAGCGTTGGACCGATTGGTTTAATCTTGTAGACTGGATCTGCTTCAATTGTGGTTTTGTGGTCCGGTCAACCAGATTTTAGGCAATTATAAATTTAAAGTAATGTAATGTAGGTATTCATGGAAGTAATGCATGATAGCAATAGTACTTAAATGTCATTTGGTGTCAGATAGTTATAAAGTTAAACTTGAATCTAAATGTTAAAATGATTATACCAGTACTTTTTGCTTTTTTAATTTTAACCTCAAGTTTTTTTAAGTAAAGAATCCCTTTATTACTATCCAGATACCTAATATAACTACATAATATATATTTTTCTATTTAAGTATGTTTTTTTTAATTATTACTATGTTAAGTAACTATTTACCCGATTTATTCTAGTAAAGATAATGTAGAGGTACATATGTTATTAATTTGTAACTACTGTGTGCATTTTTTGTCGACACCTTCAAGTTGCAACGAGTTACAGTGTGACTCGTTGGGATTTTTTTTCACCATTCTGGATATTTGAAAAACTATAATTTAGTTTAAAACAAAATGTAAACAATAAATTGACTATTTTACAGAAGTTTTTTATTAAAAATTGAAGCTTGTAAAAATAAATTATGTATAGAATTTATTTAAGGTGGTTCCTTTCTCATACAAAAAGCAATAAGATTTTACAAGACAACTAATAAGTGAAATTGGAGAAATATATGCTTAGTATACTCATTAGAGATATTTATAAACATCTATCTAATAAATTCATACGCTTTTATTCAGAAAACGCATAAATTTATTTGTTTCTTTTCCTAAAATTTTACGTAAAATGCTTATGTGTGCGTGATGGCGACCCGTGTAGCCGTGTATATGAAAGTGCTGCCACCATTCGGTATGGTACGTATGTTGAAGAACTAGATTTGTGTATTACTAGTCTGTGGGTGTGTCTCATTCATTCAGTTTGACTGAAGGATATGATACTTTGTGGTTCGAGACACTGACAGAATCTGACACTGACAGAATCTGACACTGACAGACAATCAACCATAACAAATCCAAAGAAAGAAAAAGAAATAGTTTCTTGGAAATCATGTTTTGATTATAATAAAGTAGGTACTCATCTAAGGATGAATCTAGGTAAAACATCTAGGTATATCAGCATAAAAAAACACAAATACTCAGTTCGCGCTCTATTGAAACGTTGTCATAATGAATCAACGACGTAAGAAAATAGATACCTACCTAAAGGCGCGTATAGATTTGCGAAACGACAGATTTCAATCAAAGGAGAATGGGCACTTTGAGACATAAAAATTGTGATCAAATAAAGAAAATTCCGACAGAGCCAAATCTTCGTAGAGACCTTAGGTTTACCACAAGGAATAAAGTGTCAAAAGTCCCCATCAGTCCCATGTGGGCTTAGGGACTTATTCGGGGCCCAACGTCAAAATTTTAGGTTTTTTGGATTTTTCTTGAAAACGGTAAGTTTTATCGAAAAAGTACCTAAAAGCAAAGTTGTAGATCTTAAAATTTTCTATAAAAATAACCCCAATAAATTTTTTTCTAAGACCCACTATTTCCCAGATATTGCGCTTGTAAGAATCAGACAATTGAAATAAAGAAAATTCTCTCTAAGAAAGTCTCCAGGGACTGATGGGGACTTTATTCCTTGTGGTAAACCTAAGGTCTTTACGAAGATTTGGCTCTGTCGGAATTTTCTTTATTTCAATTGTCTAAATTGACCGGACTACCAATATTTTACTATATATATACGGAAAAAATCCGACCCATGGAAATTGAGATATTCCGATGATATTGTTTTTCATTTAACATGATATTACTTAGAGTTTGAAGGCCCACAAGAATAACTGTGATTGCCTTTAAAAAGGCTTTAATTGTTTTTCAGATTGTTTAAAAATCCAACCTGTGGAAATTGAGTTATTCCTGAAAAACTGTAGTATTGCAAACAATAAATAAAGTTTTTCGGAAATATCTCGATTCCGACAGGTTGGATTTTCAAACAATCTGAAAACAAATGAAGCCCGTTTAATGCCCTTTTGAACAAAACTACAGGCATTTATGTGGGCCTTCGGAATTCGGAGTAATACGACGGTTAAATAAAAAACTGTTTTTCAAAATATATCGATTTTTTAAATAAAAATTGTAAAATGTAGGCCTGTAAAAGCCCTATAAAACATATTATGTGGCAATCCTGAGGGACGAGTTTTTTAGTCATGGCCCATGCTCCATAGAAAATTGCCCATTCTCCTTTCATTGAATTCCATCGATAAATAATGCTACAGTAGCGTCACAACTCAGTTGGTAGTAGCTCTGCCTTCTAGTTCTAAGTATTCTATCAGCGATTTCGTTCCCATAGTAGGTATCTATATGCTTTGCTTAGTTTGGGACTAGAGTGTGATGTGTGAATTGTCCGTGAATATTTATTTATTGAAAATAGTACATTTTCTCATTTCAATTCAAATACATATTTCTACACAATTATAAAATCACAATCAAGTGTTTCTACTTAGTAGGTATAAACAAAACTAGCGGTAGTAAAATATATGAACCATCTTCCGAGAGATGAGTATGTACCTACCTAATATAAATCTAATACTACGCTATCCGCTATCCGCTCTACGCTATCCGCTCTAATACTCACAATTTAAAATTATCTATCATGCCAAAATTCTAAGTTTGTTGTCAGCTCTCCAGCCGTAGAAAAAGAAACAAGATTATAGCTGTCTCTTTTTTGCTTGAAAATGTTACGTTGCCATACTTCCACTCTGTGGTCTGTTCTAGAAACTAATATTCTAGAAAAGAAAGGATTTGTCTGTTTGTCAGTTACTTATATGTATAGTAAAAAAACTAACTCAAAATTACATGATCTATTTTAATAATTCTTTCATTATTAAAAAGAGTAACATAGGCTGTATTGAGTACAAATTAATTTAATTTGAAAAATACTTTTTCGTGAAATACAGTAAAAGAACTCGCTGCTGAGTCGAAATAGGCAGCACGTTCCAAGTCACGTCTAACTGCTAGTTCAAAATATTTGGTTGTAAAAGTGTTGCCAACATAATTTTTTGCTTTGTCAAACAGTTTGTTTTTTAATGTTCTGTAATGATCAAGTTATCAAAATAAAAGAACTTACTTTGCTATAAAAATAATATTTATTTCTAAGTACACAAATACCCGTAGTTAGTCGTATCGGATCCTGAAAGTTTTAGTCAAAACTCAAGCAAAATTAAAAATCTCCAAATAAATGCATACCGAAATGGGTAAATTATACCAATGTATGGCAACATCACTGACAATTGTCAACGTTTGCTCTGTCTGTCATTTCTGCTTTCTGCATAATTGTTTTGTGATGAAATTCTTTATATTGTGCTCATTGTGATAACAAAGAAGCATGCGTGCGTGGTGATCAAAGCATGCACGCTACTTCGCATCCTTCACATAGAACCTTCTCATTAGGCTACACCACATAAGTGACTTTTATAGGTACTTATCGCATAATTTGTTTTATGTTGTTTTCTACAGGAGCTCAGATTTCGGGGCCAAGAGCGGGGCCAAGTGGGCCACTGCAGGTATGACTTGGATTCATGGGGATACTCCGATTTAGCAATATAATGTGACTGCCCCACAAACAATGTATCACCTTCTGGACAAGACAATGCGCTAATAGCTGCACTTGAAGAATCTTAGCGACGCCACAAAAAATTACATAAACGTAGCCCGTATTTGGGCAAAACATATTCATGTGTTTTATTTGATGAGTTTTTCATATTTTTATGGTAATTATTTCATAATAATACTAAAAATATTTCGGAACATGTTAGCAGTTTTATTAGAAGGTAATCTATGGAGGTTCTCTATTTATAGTATCTACATAAGTAAAAACCATTTTTAAATAAAGTAGGTTTTATAAGACAGTAGATATTGTTCAAAGCAGAGGTAAAACTAAAAAATAAATTTTCTTGAGCCAGGAACCAAAACTATTGATTCAACAAAAAACAAAAATAAGTAAGCCTCCGCAAGAATTGAACTCGGTTGCGACAAATCGAATTCCATAGCATCTTCAACCGCACCATTCGTTCTTTTAATTTGACGTTGAAATTATCAAATACTAGTGCGTTACAAATATTGTATACATGTGTGTGTATCTGAGTAGATAGCAAGCTTGAAATTCTTCAAAAGCCCCTGCACGTTTTATTTACTAAAATTATAGTTTTGTGTATTGATTAGTTGGTATCTAATAATAAAATTTCGCAAAGGTGAATTTTGATAACTAAACGCAAAAAACCATTAACAAATCAGAAGAAAAACCGCAGTTTTTTAAACTAGCGCCATCTATTGTTGGTCTGCTACCGTCCTGACTGAGCGCTTTAACCTTAAGGCATAACATGGCCTATAAGATTTCTTGGAATCAAATCAAGTACCACAGTAATTGGTCTACATCAATAAATTGTCTACAATACCTATGTAACTTACGTTTCACTCACTCAAATCGTTATTACAGATTTTTTCTCATTCACTCAATCTTTTTTTACTGAATCTGTGGTACTTTTATTACTTTAGGTACTAGTTTAGTTACTATCGCTACTTTCAGAAAGTTCCGCTTTATCCTTAGGTACAATCGCTTTCCGTTTCGTAAGTTTTTTCTTCTTATCAATATTAGTTTTCCTAAATAATTCTATGGCTTTCATTTTGTTCTGCAGCAGACATTGTTTGTCTTTCTCCCTCTGTGGAATTATTTCTTGGAATCTATCAGTCTTGTTTATTTTTATATCTACCTCTGTCTTTCCATCTTTTGTTTCCGTCACCACTTTTACGCTGAGATTTTTAAGTACACTTTCATCTGTTTTCTTCTTTTTCGCTTTAGAAGGTCCTGGGTTCGATTCTTTAGGTTTGTTAACTTTTCTTTTGCCAGCTGGTTTTGTTTCGATTGCAGCATTGTCTATTGGTAATTCTGGGCCTATTTTCTGTACTGCTGCCTTTACTCTTTTGCTCATCTGATCTTCCAAAGATTCAAACCCGGCCTTCGTTTTGAAATAGTCCTTCATGCTTTTTTGACTTTTTCTTTCTACTACCCTCTTCAGAACAGGTGTTATTATTTCGTCTAATTTGTGCTGTGACCAACCGAACTTCGCTTTAGTGTAATCTCTCAATACTGTTACATCTATTTCACCCCAAGTGAATTTATCTTTGCTTTTTTCTATATTTGGTTCTAAATATGCTTGCACCACCTAAAATAAATAACCCAATTTATTTATACCCTACCCAGGTTTACATTTGATTAGTCTTTGTCTATATAAAAGTTACAAACAATTTTCACAACACCTAAATCAAAATACTTACGCGTACACTAGGAAAATCATCATTCAAGCTGATGTTTCTCAACTTCTTCTTCAAACTTGTATTGTCCGTCCTTTTCCCGCTTCTGACCCACTGTTTGAACGTCTGAAGTCCGGTAATCATTTCCATGTAGCGAGTTTGTTCAGTTGCTTCTGTGAGTTTTCGCTTGTTGAATGGGAATGAGGCTAGGATTTCTAAGGCTGTGACGGGTCCCACACCATCGATTCCCGTGGTGTAGTCACTGCCTACTAGGAGAGCTAATAACACCAACTGCTCTCTACTCAAATCTGCAAAATTATTTGGATTGTTAATTACTCTATTTTAATAAAATCACAATAAAAAAAAAAGTAGATTGTCTATCTTTTTTAAAACCGCGGCAAAGCTAAGAAAGTAGATAAGATACTTTCAAGTTTCAAGCTAAATTATGCTCAAAGCTAAACAAAACTTTTGCATCTTTTGTAATATTATACGTACTAAATGATTTCTCAATTCGATCGCCTAAAAACTGTAAAACATGCTTCTTTTGATTGAAGAAGTTCTTATAAACAGTTCTGCCGCCAAAAAGCCAGATATCACTATCGTCTGTAATAGTTCCGTCTGTCAGATTAACACTTTCTAGAAAGGCACATTGAGCTTCTGCTTCCGTCGGCGCTACGATGTACGGAATACCGAATATTTGGAGTAACTCCTGAGCCTCCTTCGTCATTGTCTCTGTAATGTTTCTACCGATGCGGTCTAGTCTACCTTTCTCGTGTTCTAAGTTTTGTTCCTGATCTTGAATTTCTTCAACCATGTTATTCAGTTGTTCTGTGGATAGTTTGGCCTTTTCTGTTATTGATTTCAATGTTGCTTTAGCATTATTTTTTACGACTTCGGTTTTTGACGATTGTGCTGATAATATTTCGTTTAGGCTTTCTTGGGTTTTTGAAACTTTTGGTTTTTCTTTAGTGGTCGATTCAACCTCGATGTTTTTATTTGCGATTTCTACTGTTTCATGTGAATTATCGGCTGTTTCTATATGTTCGTGAGTAGGTTCATTTTCTTCTGTTACACATTCTAAAGACATCATGATTGCTTTTTGAAGTTCATCATCATCTTCTTCAGGTACAGTTTTAAGTGGAATTTCTTGATTGGTTTTAATATTTGGAGCCACATCTTTTTTGTCTTTGCTTTCTGTAAAGATATCTGCAAATATATCATCCACTGGGGCTTCATTCATATTTAAAGTGACCTGTACAACAGGTTTGCTATCTATTTCTGGCACATCTTCAAAATCATTATCGCTGGAATCTGATTCCTCGTTTATATCACTTGATTGTAAGCTTGTAGTTGTTTTTACTGGTTCTAATTGAGGGGTATCTTCAAAATCATTATCGCTAGATTTTTCTTCAATATCGTTATCAGAAATTTTGTTTTTTTCTGGAATTTCTTCAATGGTCGAATCTAACGTAATGACTTCATCGCTTGGATTTTCGATAACAACTACAGATGCGGCGGTTACATCCATACTTTTAGCTGTATCATCCTGCTCTACTGTTGTACTCACTTCAACAATGTCAGAATCTGTGCTGTGCTCGCTATCGTCAGATGAAAGATGATCACAGTTTTCAATCATCTGAGATTTTTTCAAGTTTATATCATCTAAAATATCTTCTACTTTAGATTTCTTGTGTTTACTTTTAGCCGATTTGAGCCTGCTTGTTACTATGTCGTCTATAGCTTTGTTTGTAAAATCACTGTACTGCTTGATGTAGCCTTTAGCAGAAGTCATGTCTGGAGCTTCGCAACCATCCTCTTCTTCCGAATCAGTTTTGGTTAATTCTGTTTCAGAATCGCTCATGTATGATGTCCAGGAGTCATCAGTTTTGGATGTGCCTTCATTGGCGCATTCAAGTGACATTTTGATAGCTTTTTCTAAATCGTCTTCCAGCTCATCTTTTTTAGTTTCGTTTCCTTCTGTGTTTGTTGATTCGTTTTCAGCATTACTAGTACTTGCTTCACCTTCTTTTTTTTTCTTGGCAGCTGCGAGTGCTTGTTTTACATCATTAATTAGCAAGAACCTTGTTGTATTGTTTGAAGCAATGCGTCTAGTGGGAAGGGTTTCTATTTTAGTGTCTATGCCTTCTTCATTTAGCAAGGATTCCAGCTCATTTAAGGACATTCCACCAGCCTCACCCATTTCTTTTTCTGTCTCTTGCAGACATTCTTCAACCTTCCTTCTTTTAAGCAACCTTTGCAGCTACGAGCAAAATGTTTTGATCAGTGATCTTGTTAAAAAACACTACAAAGAAAAGGTACCTATGACATAATATAAAAATGTGAAAGTACCTGAAAATCTGCAAAGTTGTCGCTTTTTTTCGGTAGTTCGTGAAGTTTTCCCCATGAATTTAATTTACGTGTTTCTTTAAGTTCAACAAGGAGTTCATATTTCTCTTTTGTTGGTAAAGTTTTGAAGTTTTGTGATTCTAAATCAATTGAATGCAAGTCTACTGTTGAACCGCTGCTGAAGCTTGTCTCATCATCAGATCTGAAACAATTACTGCTATCAAAGGAATGGAAACATACAACTTGAACAGTGCCATCTAACAATTACTTAAGTAGCTAACATTTACCAATATCAAATTTTTCTATCTATCTTTTTTAAGGCAATAAAATAATCAATAAATAAAATGAGCTATCTGCTGTAAGTTATCATTAAAATTCTTATTCTCTGATTATATCTTTTGTAGCTAATTATCACAATTTTGCTAGAAAAGTTAGTAGAGACAAAAAATTGTTATAAAAACTTACTTAGTTTAAAGGCTTTAATTGCTAAACATACTTATAATTAAAAAAACAACTTACTCAGACTCTTCATCTTCATTTCGCGGTATTTCTGGCAATGCCGGCAGCTTAAAAAGATCTTCTTCATTCTGCGCTGGCCTACTTAATTTCTTTGTGGGGGATAATTGTTTACCTAATAAACTACCAATGGCAGTCTTCTTGGTAAGCAATATTGCTAGTTCTCTTTTTATTCTTTCTGATTCTGAATTATATTTTTGTTTATTGTCTTGTCGTTTAGCCTGAAAAATAGTTTAATGGAATATAAGAAACAGTATCCCACAAAGTCAATTGGATGTTTTATCTTATAATAAATATTGTTTGTATCTTTTATGTAAAGTTATAGCAAATTAGATATAATACAAACTTACAATTGTTTCTCTTTTTAAAGCAGGAAATTGACCATCAAATACAAAGACAGGTTTGATTCTAAAGTATAATAGTTTGCAGAGACGTTGAAACAGCCCTATAAGGTGAGCATTGGGAATAGGAGCTCCTTTTGCATCCTGGTAGCCTTTCACCATCTGATGCAACCATATTGAAATATCTGTAAAATTAAGCTGGTTATGTATGAGCTATTATTATATAGGCATTGTTTTATAAGTATATAAGCTTATGCTTTAAATAATTTAGCATAAGTATCATTTAGGCCGGCCTCACACAGCCGGAATTCGTCTCTGAATTCATAATCTGAATTCATACTCTTAATTAAGAAAGGCCGGAATCCCATACAAAGTCGTTATGATCCACATACATTCTGATTTTTTCAGATTATGAATTTCTCAGATCGATCTGTAAGAATGATTCTGATGTGCGTCCGGAATTCCTGATCTGAATATTTAAGATTATGACTTCAGAACGCACGTAATCCTATACATTTGCATGGAGCAACACACACATACTGAATTCAGATTATGAATTTTTCTGTATTGAGCCAATAGCAATGCGATTAGTATTAATTCCTCCTCCATTTCGAGACGTTTGCGTGTGTCGAGAAACAAGAGACTACTGATCTATCTGAATTTTTAAGATAATGTGAGTTGAGGGAGCCGGAATTAAGAGTATGAATTCAGATTATGAATTCAGAGACGAATTCCGGCTGTGTGAGGCCGGCCTTACCAATCCAGCTTACCAACAGATAGCACTTTATTCTCTAAAGTTTCTACCGGCACTGGTTTGCCGGCCGGTTCAATAAGTCTCCACAGTCCAGTGACTCCCATCGCGTGCGACTATATTCATCCAGAACAGATTTTTTGTTTATAATGTACACATTAGTGTAGTACATAACAAAGGTCGTTTCCCACGAGATCTCCAGTCAATCGTCGGGTCTCTTCCTCACACATAGCAACCTTTTCGCTTCATGAACTCGTTATATTTATCACGCACACAACTATAAAATTAAATATCTGTGTCTACCTAGCGTTCGCTACTGGCGCGCCGCAATGAGTTCGTAAATATGTGTTCGTAACTACAACATATCAATGTTTTACTACTCTGCAAACGCCGCCCACTCTTTCCCACACTTTATTTTCCCACGCCCCATGCGTAACCCCACATCCGACCGGCTGTTTCTGTTTGCTGTCAGTCGGTGACTCGGTAACTCGCGCTCCGCACCAGCCCAACGCTGCCGGATTGCAGCTCCGCGTATCCGAATTCTAATCGAGCTAGGCTCATAAAACAAAATATCGATTAAAGTAATCGTACTAATAATCTGAATATCGCGATTAATCCCAACTCCATGCACACGCTTTTTGCTTGCTTGCTTCGTGTCTATGGTAAATTTTGACAGTTCGTTTATCTGGCGTTGTCGTATTTACTGAGGTAAACACAAGTTTTATCAACTTTTGCTCAAATTTATAAATAAAAATCAACAAACAGAAGTTCACCACCGGGGCCGACCGCTATTCTGGATCATATTCGTAGAGGAGACCAGTTAATAGTGCCCTCCCCGATCTGAAAATATCGACTAGGAACAGGTGTTTTCGGATGAAATGTGTGCTGGTTCCCACAGCTATTAATTTATAGCCGTGAATATTAGGGAACCGAATCGATCGCAGAGTAATCAAGGGCACCCCACCGTTCGTCCGATCGGCGATCGGGGTGCACTATCCGAAGACGCGGATCGCTTGCGGCAGAACGGCGTAAAATGTGCAAAGGACGAACCTGGCGTTCGAGATAGTAGCTCTCGGACATAGAAGCGAGTGGAACACGAGGATGGTGTCCTGCAGGAGGTGACTGCGTGGCAGCGTGGCGAGCATGCCGCACCAGTACGGCGCGGGGGCGGGGGACGGCGCGTCGCCGCCCGCGCAGCACGGCGCGCTGTTCGGGCGCTACGCGAGCGCGGCGGGGCCCGGCGCCGGCGCCTACCGCCCCGAGGAGCGCCGCCTCACGCGCGAGGCCATGGAGCGGTACCTGCGCGACCGCGCCGACATGATCGTGGTGATCCTGCACGCGAAGGTGGCGCAGAAGTCGTACGGCAACGAGAAGCGGTTCTTCTGTCCGCCGCCCTGCATCTACCTGTTCGGCGACGGCTGGCGGCTGCGGCGCGAGCGCATGCTGCGCGAGGGCGAGACGGAGCAGGCGGCGCAGCTCTGCGCCTTCATCGGCATCGGCAACTCCGACCAGGACATGCAGCAGCTCGACCTCAACAACGGCAAGCAGTACTGCGCCGCCAAGACGCTCTACATCTCCGACTCCGACAAGAGGAAACACTTCATGCTCTCCGTCAAGATGTTCTATGGAAACGGCCATGATATTGGAATTTTCAATAGTAAGAGAATAAAAGTAATATCGAAGCCGTCTAAAAAGAAGCAGTCGTTGAAGAATGCAGATTTATGTATAGCTAGTGGTACAAAAGTGGCCCTGTTTAACCGACTGAGATCTCAAACAGTTTCTACGAGGTATCTTCATGTGGAGAATGGAAATTTTCATGCGTCCTCCACGCAGTGGGGAGCATTCACTATACACTTATTGGATGACAATGAGAGTGAGTCTGAGGAGTTTGCAGTGAGAGATGGATATGTGCATTACGGATCTACTGTGAAACTTGTCTGCTCCGTCACCGGCATGGCCCTTCCAAGACTGATTATAAGAAAGGTAACATGATTCATCATTCAATGCTACTTAATAGCATCAGATAATGACATTACTATATATTTTTTATAAACCTACATTTATTCTGTCAGCAATCATGTTCCCATAGTAGCTTTGTTTAGTTTGGGACTAGAGTGTGCTGTGTGAAATGTCTGTGAATATTTATTTATTTAATGTGTCATAGTTGAGTTTTGCAACACATTGTATGAGAGACGAATCTGAAACCAGTTTGAGTATTCTATGCAGTCTGCAAATTCTTTAGAGTGTCCTTCATATTAATTACCTGTTTAAAACAGTCACTGGGATATTATGACAATTATTTTCTGTAGAAAGATTGAAATTGTGGATAAATAAAATACTACCAACTCCAATCATTTGACTGATTATTTCATTGAAAATATGTAATAAATTACATAATATAGTTTCTTATATTAATAAAAATATTCATAGACATATTAAATATTACACTCTAGTTGTAAACTAAGCAAATAAAAATATGTTGAGTTACAATATTTGGTATCTTATAAGCTATATTAATGTTAAGTTTTAACTTAACATCAGATAATTCTGATGATCTGCTTCTTTCACCATAACACAACAAACTATTTGAGGTTAAAATCCTCCTTTTAGTCAGACAGATTTATAAAAGCTAGTAAATTGCAAACCTTAAGACACACTTAATATTTTGAAATTTTTTTTAACTGCAATCAGTAAGAAATTTCATTTTATTCTTTCCTGTCCATGCAGTGTAGTGTTTCCTTGTACAACTTATTTAATATTTTGAAAGAATAAAAATTATATATAGAAAATGTCAGATTTAATAAAAAAAAATTACAACATCACAACTAAAAACACAGCCACTCCCACATTTGAAATTAATTGTTTATTGTTCAAAAATAAATGAATAGGTACAACATTTCAACACATACATTTAACATAACTTAACTCCCTAGGTGGATAAACAAATGGCTCTGCTAGAAGCCGACGACCCAGTCTCACAGCTCCACAAATGTGCATTCTTCATGAAAGATACCGAGAGAATGTACCTATGCCTCTCCCAAGAGAGAATAATACAGTTCCAAGCTACACCATGCCCCAAGGAACCAAATAAAGAGATGATTAATGATGGAGCCTGCTGGACCATCATATCTACAGACAAAGCTGAGTACCAGTTTTACGAAGGCATGGGTCCTGTCCGGTGAGTTTTATAACCAAACTGGTAATTAATAAGCGACAAAACTCTTTGTTTGTTCTTGGTACTGACTTGATAAGTACTAAGAACAAAGAAGAATGGGCATTTTGGGCTACGAAACGAAAAAAAATGTCCTGCAGAACTGCCACATAATATGTTGGAAAGGGCTTTTACAGACCTATATTTTGCTATATTTACGGAAAAGAACAGTCCCATGGAAATCGTGGTGTCTGAAAAAATATATTTATTTAACATCATATTACTTAGAAGAACCACAAAAATGCTTGTGAAAGCTCTTTAAAACGCACTAAGTGCCCTGAGGGACGATTTAATTTAGTCGTGGCCCACGTTCCATAAAGAATTCCCCGTTCCCCCTTTGGCGTTGTAGGTACCTAGTGATCGTTTAAGTTGCTTAGTTATCACACCAGCACACTCATAATAGCGCGAAACAGGTTATTTTAGAGGATGGCTTAAAGGGCATTTCAATGAATGAAAAATTCAGTCTGAACAAATACATGTACTGCTTTATATAGTTGCCTTGCAAATTCCAATTCCATAAAACAAAGTTAAAACTTTAAACTACCTAGACTTAGTTCTTTAGAAAATTAGCTATCGTAGTAATTAACGTTTTTATGGTCACGAAAAGTTAAGAACCGAGTTCCTACAGCACTTTGCTAATGAGCGCCAATCCATCTCCAATTCAAACAAGTTTAGCGTAGGAACTATTCGCATGAATTTGCAATTTTTTTGCTCTACAATCCGAGGAAACTACCGCGTCGAAGAGGCACACAAATTGCTCTCAAACAATTGAAATTGAAATTGCTTGAAATTGCTCTCAATAGTCGTAAACACGCAGCTAATAAAATAGACTTGAAACGCGCTATGAAATATTGAGCGTAAATAATTACATAGTTTTCCTTCGTAACTCGATTTTTCTAACGATCTTGTCCTATTAGAAATCACCTAGGAAATGTTACCGATAACGATCCGGTAAAACTTTAAAACTTTCAGCAAAAAGTTGCTGTATTTTTTAAACTGTTTTATTTGGGTTAGATTCGTTCGCGGCAATTTTACTTCGTTTCATTGTGAGCTGTTCGTTCACTGTTAAATACAAATACATAATGTTTTTATAAGAATCATATCGCTAACAGTAAAGGAATCTCCTTTTAAGTAAGAAAAAATTGTGTTAGAAGATAGATAGATTCATTTATTGCATCATGTTGGTTACAATTCACATAACACTACCTACAGTACTAAATGTTGTTAAAACTAAATAAAACTTTAGACTCTTTCCTGATGTCAACCCTAACCCCATATATTTTTATTCCTATTTTTTCATTCTATTTGTGTACCATAGGTCACCAGTAACGCCTGTACCTCTCGTCCACTCGTTAAACCTGAACGGAGGCGGGGACGTCGCCATGTTAGAATTGGCCGGAGACAACTTCACTCCGTCCTTGCAAGTGTGGTTCGGGGACGTTGAAGCCGAGACAATGTACCGATGCGCCGAGTCGATGCTGTGCGTGGTGCCCGATATATCGCAGTTCAGAGGACAGTGGCTGTGGATGCGACAGCCTACTCAGGTACGCAAAGTGAGGACCCTTTTTTTACTTCAATAATACTACGAGAAGACGCGAAGGATGTAGAACTAGTCAGATAATTCATTTATTCGTTAACATCATTATGTATGTTAATTATGTATGGTTATTGTCATAATTTTTTGTTCAGTAAAATCACAATAATCATTTAGAATCGTCTTATATGCTAGGTGGTATTCCTAGCGACAACCTCAAAGCCTACAAGACTGGTTTTACCAATGCTCTACGTAAAATCAAAAGCCGTATTGCATATTTCTGACGAGTAGACTCGTTTCGTAGTCTTTATATTCAATGCTGGATTGAAATGTTCAATAAATGTAATTTCGGATTATGAATAGAATCAAATGCTCGAATTCTGAACAGTACCTAGAGGTAAATATTCCATGAAAGTTAGCAACTCTATAGCCTCAGGGGCGTTCACGAATAAATTTGACCCTCGTAAACGTCGATACGTTTACGAGGGTCAAATTTATTCGTGAAGCACGTAGTGTGTCTTGAATGTGCTAACGTTACGACTAACGTTAGCACATTCAAGACACACTACGTGCTGACGCTGCAACGTTCGTCAATCAAGCTGGCGTTGACGCGCAGTGTATGTGTGTCACTCAAATTGGCTTATTTTAGTGACACACATACACTGCGCGTTTCGATACGTTTGCGATTGTCACATTTATTCGTGCTCTCAAGCCTGTGATCGTGGGAATAATATGCTAACAAGTAACTCTTGTCAAATGCAATGACAACTATAAATATATCTTATTGTATTGGTTGGCGTTAGAGGATGTCACTTATCAAAATATCATTGCTACGGGTGTTTCTCACAGCGACCAATTGCCATGATAGTGCTCAGAGTCACAGCTTATCAATACTGTAGGCTTGGGAATATGGTAAAAATATTTCAAAAAGTACTGACTCAGTAGAGTTTTATTTCTATTAGTGTTTTCATTTAAAATAACACGTTTGTCAGTGGCACAGAACATAATATGGTCAGTGGTGTAGACTGTAAAGCCAAGCCTTAAAAAATAAATAAGAAAACTGACTTTGACAAGTAATATTAAATACAAATTATTAGGGACAACTCAAAAACTGGTAAGACCTTATTTAAATTTAAATAATAACTAGACCCAGCAGCTTTTAAATACAAGATTCTACTACGAATTGATATAAGTTTAACATTTAAGTTTGAGTTAAAATGTACGCAATTTTAAGTGAAAATGATAATTAGTTCATTATAGTTTCTGAACGACATTGAAGTCTTATTAAAATCGATACTAAACTACCTAAGTAAAAAAGGCTGGACATCGTTCTATACTTATTTGATTTTTCAGTAAATAAAAACAAAAATCGATCTTTTCAACTCTAAATTGAGTTAGAGTCAGGTTTTAACTACAATGAAGTCTACCTAGAATAGTTTATCTAGAATTTTATATGAACTGTCTAGTCTAGTCTATGTCTTAGTCGACCTCGAAACGAACTGCAGCCGCTTATAAGCACGCTGACAATTGAAACGGTAAAGTGATATTTAGCTTTATAATGCAACTTTAATGGACATGCAATTATTACTGTAGGTCTAGAAACTGCCAAGGGAAAGAACACGATTTCTATTATATCTTAAACATTTCTGAATGTGATTTCAAGAATTTCTTCACCCACATGTAGTAGATGCTTAGATCCTTTTTTTAATAAATGAAATGAAATTTACTGCCAAGAGTACATAAAATACAATCAGAGACAGTCGTAGGTGCAAGTCTCAATATAAATAATAATAATTTTGTTTCTTAAATTTTATTAGGTAATATTTACTTATATGGCGCCCAGAATCATCTAAAACGTTTCAAAGTGATCCTTGTGATATTATTGAATAAATTTGATTGAAGTTTATCAATCTATTCTCAGCGTCGCCCGTCTCTTTTCTTTGGCTCAGTCCGAAAACCAGCGCTGTTCCGCCCTCTGCAGATCAGCAAACATGCATGACATATTATCTTATTTTTTTTCATTTAATTTAATATTTTTTATCAATACCTCTTTCGTCTCCAGGTGCCAGTATCCCTCGTTCGCAACGACGGTATAATCTACGCCACCGGCCTTACATTCACGTACACGCCAGAGCCGGGGCCTAGGCCTGCCATCCCCCCCGTGAATGACGTCATGCGGCCTGCAGACGCGGCTCCGAGTTGGCATCACGACGCCCATCGGTTGCCAGACAACATACAGTAACAATGGTGTGGTGAGTGCAAGATCTGTAGCTCTACCATGAGTTTTTACTATGCTATATATACTATACTCGCTAGCGTCTGTAGTTAAAAAAATGTATGAAGATTTGTACAGCGCCTCTAGCGAATAGTTGGGTACTAAAATTCGTAATACTAATATTGACGTAACTACTGTAGTAAAGTCAGGCGATTTTACTGTGACAACTCATGGTAGAGGTACTGTAGCGTAGTGTCTAGTTTTGGGTCCTTTGTTTGTGGTGCGTGAGCCTTTTTCAACAGAGTTTAATAAGGAGGTTCTGTATTGAACTTTATTTTTCTTTCATGCGATCGAACCTTTTTCAATTTGAGTTTCAAAAAGAAGGTTTTCGATTCAACAGTATTTTTTTTTATGCCATAAAACCTTTTTCAACTGAGTTTCAAAACAAAGGGTCTCAATTCAGTTTGTTGTTTGTTACTCGATAACTCAGCTAAATATGAATCGATTTTGATTTTTCGCTTAGTAAATCTAGTTTAGAGTGGTCTGTATTGAAAAAGGATTACAGTTATCTGCAAACAAAGTCACCAATAGTATTTCAAGGACATTTTTATTAGTGCCTGTAAATTTGTAGCATTTTATTTGAGGGACTTGGTCAGTTATTGCTCAGCTGATTTTGACAATGTATTTGTTTTTTTTATATTAAATTCTTTTAAAGTATATTTCGATAAGCACTTAAGACATGTCAAAGCATATTAGCATCAATCAATAGTGCAATGTATAAAAAAATGTTGACTGTATTTTGTTTATTGGATCAATTATTCAGTAATTAACATGTTTTGTATGAATTGTTTCACAAACATTTTAGTGCTTAATTATATAATTAACTTGAAAGAAAATTTCCATAAAAAAACTCAGATCAAATGACATTTTGTCACTTTGACGTTTGCGAATAGAAAACGTCTTGTTCTACTTTGTGTCATAGAAACTGTCACTCAAAATCAAATTTGATATATGAAATATGAAAATGAAATATGTATATTCGTTTAGCTAATTCATACAATATATTTTATTTAAAAACATATTCATATCATACGCTATCCCAAGCTTTGCTTTCCTCTAAGTGCAGCGATTGTGCAAAACGCACAAAACTATAAGTAATAAATAAAGTATAATATTTCTAAGAGATTAAACACCAAAATACTGTAATAATTATAATTAAGATTCAGTAATAATTTGTGAACTGGACTGATAGGAATGTCAAGTACATAACATGCTTAAAAGTGACTGTCCTATTAAATATAGAGATTAACGGTCTATCTTATAAAAAGTTAGCGCAGACTTGAAGTATTGATTACCATATGTAATGATGACATAAAGTCAACGCTAACTTTTTATAAGATAAGCGTATAAAGTCGAATTTTCTAATACATATAAGCTGTAAAAACTCGATGAAAACCTTTTAGAAGTAGTTCCTAAGGCATTTAATGTACATTTAATGACATTCGTGCGTTCACATGCAACGAAATAAGTCGCATGAAGATTTGTTTGTTGGGGCCAAATAGGTATATATCCATGACAAGTCATTGTGTTTAAAAGTAGTTTTAAGAATTTGGACTAGAATCAGGTCCGCTCCGAGATTGCCGAATGTTTGAAAATATTCTTAATTTTAAGTAGATTTACTGTACGGCCACTTCTACTAACAAATACTTGAATGCTGTCAGATCAGTTACAATTACAAGTTTAAAAAAAAGTTATTTTATTTTTGTTAATTACTTGTATGTACTGTTCTGAAACAAATTTAAATATCGAACTGCAACGTGAATTACAAATGTAAAATTCGTATATTTTTTATTTAAGTACGTAAATTTCTTTCTGACTAGTTTCGGAAAAATCAAATGATGAATAAATCACTTGATTCTTGCAAAATTGTCTGTCACTAGCTATAGATGAAAAGGCAAAGGTTCATAAAGTTGTCACAGCTGCTAAATTGTTATTGGTAGAAGTGGCTCATATTTTTTATTACTATAAACTGTAAGACGAAACACCAAATTAGTAGATATAGTCTTATCGCTGGTTTTCTTTAAATATATTTAAAGTAGACGCGATAAATGCTTTGTTTACATCATTCAATTTAAACGTCAAAACAGTAAATAAGCACAATTTATCTCTACTCACTAATAAGGGTAATAATAGTAAGCACACTTCATTCTCTGATTGTATATATTTATTTAGCTACTTTAGCGAACAATGATTATGTAGCTAGACTACCTAGCGTTTAGTTTGTAACATAGTTTTAATATCAGCTAAAATACAATTGCTCTTATATTTATTTTTTATCCGAAACTATTTTTTTAGACAAATTATATTCAAAGATTTGATGTGTATAACAAAAGTGTGATTTTGAACATTCCAATCGGAAATGTAAAGATAAGTACAAAAGAATATCAAATATTTTTGTAACTAAAACCATTGGACGTAAATTATTCGTGGATTAAAGTTACAGTATTACAAGGAAATTAGTATTATAGCGAGCGAACGCGTAGCCTGTAATGTCAATTGTATATATGATACGCGGATGTGGATCATTTTTATCATTTTACATTATTTAAAGTACCAATTTCTATATTGGAAAATGGTAAATAACTGCTCTGAAATATTATCGATACGTACAACTTGTACATACATTGTTTTCGGGGCAGCGAGTTTGAGATATGAATATTTTTTAATAAAAACTGAATTTCATTATTTGGGCATTTTCATTGACCGTCCAACCATTTAAAACATGCCTTTGTATAGATTGTGTTCCCACAGTTGGATTAGCAAAACAATATTTTTGCCGCGATCATTGTTTAATTAAAACATAGGGTCAAGTGTAATTAGCTGTTTATGAATCAGAGTTAATCGAGGAATCAGTGCTCCGTCAACTTCTGTGGGAACGTCTTCAAAAAGTCTTCACATGATATTAACAAGTGTATTCCCCTACATACCGTTCCGAGTCGCTGGTTGCGACCTCAGATAATTATCAACTTTATACTCATCTTCCATTGTTCGAGAGATTCAGTGTACGCTGGATTTTATTTATGACATGGATGATTTAGAGCTGTGAAGTAAATTGGCACTCAATTGAGGCAATTGCTCTTCGAACCTCGTCGGTCGTAGATCTCTGTGTGGACTTATTAGATGCATATTGGTCTGTCTATGAAGCTCTACGTTACTTGTATCTTTGTATTTCTAGTTGGACGTGGCTATTTTCTCAATTGCTTGTGTTTAGACGTCATCAATATATTACCCACTAGCTTCCGACTGCGACTACACCTTGTACTTTTGGTATAAAGTATTCTAACTTCCATCATAATAGTTTCATTACTTACAATTTAATTGAAGATTAAATGATGATTGGATGTTCACATTACCATATTAATAGACTAGTATTTATGGTTAGTATATTAATTTAAATATTATTATTATTGCGTACACTGTTAGATACTATTTATCACATCAGAACAGTCCATATATTTACTAATTAATATGAATGTCGAGGTCATATTTTGTTTATAAAATGTTTAGCAGAACACAAGCGTCATGTGTGATAATTGTTAAGTAAATTGTAGTATCATCATCTACATCAACCTATGTCAATCCACTGCTGGACGTAGGTCTCTCCCGAGACGCGCCACTGAGCCCGGTCTTCAGCTCTTCTCATCCAGTGTTTGCCAGCTACACTACGCGGATCGTCGCTCCATCTCGCCGGAGGGCGTCCTACACAATTGTAGTTTAAGTCTTATGATTTACGTTACAAAACACTTTCATTGAGAGCAGAACGCCTCCGTGAGAATCTGTTGACATAATCACCCCCTCACTCCCTTACCCACAATAGCTGACGTAATGAGTGACGCCTCAGATGTACCTAATTGCGCTACCACTCAAGCATCGAGAATCGCGTGAAAAACATCAATCTCAGATGTAATGATAATAACCGTTTAAACAAATGACCGGGTTTTGCCATGTCCTGTTTCTGTTTCCGTGTGCTAATGGTGATGGGAAAGAAAATAATGTTTTAGGCGTGATAAAAGCGGAACCGGACTGAGTACGAATAAATGTGACAATCGCTAACGTATCGAGACGGTGGAGTATTCGAGTGATACTACGTGTTGACGCTAGTGTGACTACCGAACGTTGCAGCGTCACCGCGTAGTATCGTGAATGTGTTACGATACGTTTACGATTGTCACATTTATCCGTACTAACCTCTCTGTCCCATACTAGTTACAAGTTACATTTCTACATCCGGTATTGTGTCTGAATCCGTGTTGAGATCGTTTACGAATATATCTATATATATTGCGTACTTATTTGCAACTCTGGTATAGTTAAAATTGTTATCTTCTGTGCTTCTTTACTCGTTCAAAGTTATATATTCTGCTATATCGTTCGACATTTTTTACATTTTATATTTAATTATTCCAGTAGGTACTTAAATAATAGCTGGCATAAAAACATCTATAAAAAGTCCTAGTAGCAACCGAGGCGTATCCTATATTTTCTTTATGTTGCCACCTTGCGTGACTGGGTCTACTTATACTCAATCAGTGACGTGCAAGAAATGACGTGATTGTTATTAGCGACGTAACCGTTCATTCATGATCTCATAAAAAATGTCATTGTTGAAAGTTTCAGGATATGCAGCATCCTGGTTGTTAATTGGGAAAGTCCGAAGTTCTCGTTAATGAGTTATGAATTCATTTGGTTCGATTTATCAGCTATTTGAATGTTGTACTATTTATCAGCAATTTCAACTTAGTACTATTTGAATTTAAAACTATTTATCAGCTATTTGAATTTAGATACTGTTTCACCCTCGAACACCAATCTGATCTTGCAACAAGGTATTTTTCTTTAAAGACAACAATGTCATGCATCCATCTGGCTGTCAGAGTTACACACAGTATTCTAAACCGGAGCATCAAACCATCGATTTTCTTCGTAGGATAAGTTGGTAAATAGTTGATAAGCAAAAAGAAGCGTCCATCTTCGAATCGCTTTGGGAAAAGCGCAAAGATTGGTCATTTACACAGTATAATTAAAACCTATGACGATAAAATCAGTAGTGTAACTGTGAGAAAGCTATGTGCACACAATTGAATCATTGTGTACTTTTTTACATTCTGCTAGGTTGATCTATGGGGCCAAGATATGCAGAGTGTGGGAATGTTCAACGGTGGCCGTGTTTCCCGACATGTCATCTTCCACCGTGGGAATGACGCCGCCAGAATTAACATGAGCAATTATTTTGTTTTATTTTATATCCAATTGTTTTCAAAACAGATTCATAAAGATTGTGAGATAATTTGGGAGGCATTAATTTAGCGGTTGTTACAGACGTCTTCGAGGCGAGTTCGTCAACTTAAAAACCATTCTTTTTGTGGGCTTATATTTTCTTACGCTATTATATCTAATGATTTTTGCAAGTACCTACTTATTTTTTCGTTGCTAAACTTGTTTGATTTAGGTTTTCAATTTTAATGGAAAACAATGGAAACTTTATCACTGTTTATGTACACAATATTTTTTAATAAATTATATGTAGGTATGTACCTAATCCATCGCAGTTCTGTACGGGAAATGCAAGCCTAAATCTATTAGTCTATTACCTACAATATTGATTAATTTTTACTATAGAAAAAGTATCTTTTATTAGCTCACTACGTGAATCTACTGTTCCTTGAACACACAATTTAATAGCATTCTGATTAGATAATAATTTGAGATGGGGTGGGTAAATGTGATCCAGCATTCTGTACACAGTCTAAAACAATATCAAGGTATTTTTATTCAAAGAGATCAATTCATTAATTCTTAAACGAAAACAGTTTAGCTTATTTCAGGGCTTCAAGCACAAGATCCATATACTGAATCGAGAGAGAGACATTGAATCAGTCAATGTCTCTCGATTCAATATCAAGCTTGTTTCAGTTTCAGTATCAAGATTCAAGCCCATATTGAGCTTGATTAAAAACCATAGAAAATCCAGCCGTGCAAGGAGTACGTTCAGGAACTTGATTAACAATCGCTGCAATAATATTCATTCATGAATCTAATTAGTTCTTAAGAACTGGATAATAATTGTATGCATCCGCGCATCCGTCTTAGCGATTTTACTGTCAACAGATTAAATCCTCTACCATTAACTGATTTCCTTCATAAAATAAGAGATCATTATTGTGTGATTACATCTCTTTGTAAGATCTAAAACTAACATGACTCGTACAAGGAAGTGATTCTAGGATTGCACTTAGGTCTTAGAATCACATGTGCTAGATTCTGTAAAGGTATTGTCTGTTGGCATAATCTCTTGTATATCTACACTAATATTATGAAGACGAAAGATTTGTTGCAAAAAGCGTTGGTTGTAAGACCAACTTATGCTGAGTCAAAGCCCGTGTAATAAGTTTTTGTATCGCAAATAAATAATTACTCTCTTTCATCCTTTCTTTCTTACTATTTTTGTATGTGTACCTATATGTTTGTAATGAATGAACTCAAAAACTACAGCACCGATTTCGAAAATTCTTTCACCATTAGAAAGCTGCATTCACCCTGAGTAGGTATAGGTTATATTTATCGCTATAAATATTAGGAGTCCACCCGTGCCAAGCTGAAACGGGCCGCTAGTAGGTTTATATAAATAATATGCTGTGATATAATTTTTATTAGACTATCTCCTCGATAAAAAATATCACTACGGAATCACCAGTGGCTTAGTGTGTTTATACCAGTTTATATCAATAACCGAGATAAAAAAGGAGAACTTAGTGATTTTAGTCATTTAAATTACTTTACTCTCTTAACGACCAGGAATGGGCATAATTAGCCAGGGTTAGTGAAAAAGCTATGAAGTGTCTTTTCGATCCAGAATGAAATGGTTTGTAGGTGATGTCGTAATTTCGCTGTATAACTACGGGAAGTAAGTACCTACTCTTTTTATGTTTTTTCTGAAAATAAGTATCTTAACATAAACCTTTCTTGCGGAAAAGTTTGTCTAGATGTGAAAATCGACCGAAACAACAAGGCTTATAACTCTGAAAGTAGATAGGTACTCGATAATAAGATGAAGCTATTCAAAATTTTCGATTTTTACATTCTGATAGAACTTGCCTACATTTTTGAATGCTCATACATACATAACGTAGCACTAAAACAGATTCCAGGAACATAAGACTTATAAAGACGGTTTGAATTTTACAATTAACCAAATCTAGAGAAACTATAGCATTGGATCCATATACCAGAGAACATGGAAGTAAGAACATAAAAAAAAATTACTACAAATGCAGTCAGCTACCTACTGAAGTAACAATTTTATATATTTAGGACTTACCTAAGTAGGTAGTTATAGCTAAATAAATAAAATTGTTACATTAGTCGCTGATTGTACTTGCTCTGCTTTCTTTCATGGCATTTAAGAACATTGTATTTCGCTACTAGCAAAGCTTATTATTAGTACTGCGTTTAATGCATTTGCAAGAAAACAATTTATATAATAATACACTGATTGATCAAAGGTATGCCTATTGTTTCTGTAGGTAGGTAGGTAACTAGTTAATCAAGAAAAGTAGCAATCAAGAAAACCATTGGTTAACTATACATTTAGGAAAGACTGATGCAACTAGATGTCTTGTTCCGCAATATACTTAGTACTTACTTACCTATGTATGTCCTACCTAGAATAGAGCAAAAGGCGACCATGTTTTCCAACTCACTTTTGTTCGTGATGATCATAAAAGTTCATAAAATTCAAAGCTGCATCGATTGACCTGTGATATGATGTGATGGCATCTAGAATCACCTAAATAGTAGGTATGTAAGACGATTCTAAATGATCCTTGTGATTTTATTGAATAAAGAAATTTTTGATTGATTGATTGATATGATTCAAATATCATATCACAGGTCGTAATTTCAAAGAAATTGCTTTATTAGATTTAGCGTTTACTGACATATTAGGTATGTAAATGAAACACCACGATGCAGAAAAAAGAGAAAATGTAGACAGTAATATCTGGATTAGACTTATATGAACTAAGTAGCCCTAGCCCTATTTCTATTAGCTCTACCCTTAGTGCTAATAGAAATACGCCTTACCAGGTTTAAATATGTACTTACAACATTAGTGGTTTTTAGAAATTCAGCACATCCAATGTCTAAAAACCAAGATGGCTGCCTCCTGCCGCTAAGCAAACGGTACCTGCCGAGTTGGTTGACTCCGTCACCCGAAATTGCACACTTTAGGATGAGAAATCAGACACAAAATTGCTCTAAACACTCATATTCTTGATGTTAGATAAGTGACTTCCTGCTGGTACAATGGAGCCATCATTATTCCCCGTGAATGGGCCCCGCGTGAGAGACTCCCACGACTTTATTACGGATATTTTTTTGTGTTCTAATTAACAGTATTTCTGATAGCAGACTTTTACTTTAATTGCTCGCTCAAAACTGTAGTTTGTGCAATTTTTGAGGAAAGTAGGCTGAAGTTAATTTATACTTAAAAGTTTGGTACAAACGGTCGTCGAAAGTAGAAACGACGTTGCAAGTTTAGCTATTAACATTAGTTAAGGATAGTAGAGCAGAATTAAAAAAAAATTAAAAGTATTTCTGTTTTCTGTCACACAGTGGGTACCTACCTACAGCTAGGGGAAATAAACCTGTTACCTAAATATATATTGAATTTGGGTAGGTAGATACAGTAAATAAAAGACTCAGTTAATTGTGACTCATGTTTACAACCACTCACAAATGCACATTGACTTTAAAGCAAAAATAAACAAATCAACATTATTGTCACCTCATGGCATAACATACTTTACAATATTCATCCTTTACCTATTAAATAAATACAATTATTTTATTAACATTAACATAATATTAGAGCTTAGGATGGAACATCAGTTATTATTGATATAAATAACGGTAATTATGATTATTTTATAACGTTCAAGTGTTTTAAGCTAATAAGCATTTTAATTAAAATCATGCATAATTAACGCTAAATCATTACTCCGGGTAATATCTTCGCGTGAAATACATTTTGCTAAAAGTTCGACAAAGTTCTTATAACTTTCGGACTAACCTTAAGTACAGTCAACATCAGCAAATGATAAGTTTCAAATATTACTAAAAACTAGCAACATTTTTTTAACTACGTTATAATCTTAGCATAATGATTTATATACTTCTGGTGACTGTACCGTAATAAGTTTTAAATAAGTATTTAAAGTCTATACAAATCATAATAAAGTATGAAGATACCGATCACCTATGTTAGTAACAGATCTTCCTTTTTAAACTATGTAAATAATATGAAATTCTAAACAATTTTCTAAAACGTTAACCATGTTTCATTTTATCTTATTCCATTAATATAAAAAAATACTATCTAGATTTCATTATTGATTTGTTATAGATACTACATTATGTACCTACTAGTAGATAGTACATATTAGCATTATAAAAATATAATCACCTTAGACACTTCTTATTAAATATAAAGTACCTACCAGATTGGACGGACTTTCTTGACTAAATTTAAATAATTTACGGGGTTTCGATTAGTTGTGCATTCTCACAACTTGCTTATATTTTTTTAAAAGAACAGTTATGCTATTTTCATTTTAATAAAAACAGCATTAAAATTCAAAATTATCTAAATTTTTTTGCTAAATATAATGATATAAATATCGAATTCACTATTAATAATGAAATATTACAAAATATATGTTCCTACTCGTATTTCATTTTTGATCTTATTTATGTATCTAACTATTGTTTGTTATTTCGACTGAAAAGAATTACTGAAAGTATTTCGGATTAAAAATAGCAAATATTAGCAACGGATACTAATACAAATAATGATTAACAAAACTTTCGAATCGAAACTCTTTTATGTGATTTTTTTTTTAATAATTCAGTAGAACCTCAATAACTCAAACCTCGGTAAATTTAAAACCGCTATATCATCAAAAAATGTGTTCCCTACCCATCAGAGCCCGAAACCTCTACCCTCGATAACTTAAAATCTCTATAACTTAAAATGTTGTGTTGCCCTTGGACTTTAACTTGTCGAGGTTCTACAGTACATAAAGACAACTGATCTTTACCTTATTTGACCCTAACAGACCGCTGTTTGTTCATATTGGTAAGCATAAGTGAGATATATGATGTAAGGAGATCGTCCATTTTGTACCCCAAAGAGGTTTCGCAAAGGAGTTTTGAGCCTCGGACTAGGTTGCCTATCGTCATGTGGAAGTAAGTGTTGCCAGATGACCAGTTCGATATCCTTGTGAACGGGTGGGTGACCAGAATGTCCTGAAAAAGAGGAGAAATTGAGACATTCCATTAGACAACTGACATTTTAGTAGGTAGTTTCCTATTTCTGCCACCTAGCATAGATGCATTGTGTTTCGGTTTTTTTATATTATACTGAGTTATGGTGTAAAAATATATTTAATATTAGGTACTATTTCAACATATATGGGATTTACACCATGACTCCTGACCATTTCAGTGGACGTGTTTAGTGTGCAATGTGCATGCATGGTCTGGGCAGTGTTTACCACTTTACATCAGGTGAGCTTGTTTTGTCTCTTGTTACTGCTTTATATATCGTCTTTGGCCAGCAGTGGTACAATATAGGTTGAAAAAAAAACTATATAAAATCAGCTGTTACCTTCGACTGCGGATGAATCAAGCTAACTCCATGCTTATTGATAGCTATCAGCAAGAGCTCTGGATAATTTGGTTCTGTCGTCTGCTTGACTTCGAAAAAGGCTGATCCGAACGTGGGCCAGCGATAGATGACCTTTAGGAAGGTTATCTTGGCGTCTTCGGGAGTCATGCCCGCGTCTTGGTTGTATGAAGCCACTATAGCTCGTTTCCAATCAGCTGAGCTTTGCATTTTGACGAGGTCAGCTGGTATTAGCTCTCGGAGCATTTGTCTGGAAATGTTTAGAATCATTTGAAATCTGAAACTGTGGCAGGTGCACATTAGAGACAGGAGAGTTTTTATTCTCAAAAGACATTACAATTTCACTAAATTTTTCAATATGTTGTGAAAACAAATACAATAATCCGGGTGAACGGAATAATAAATATTCACGGACAAATCAAACATCACACTCTAGTCCCAAACTAAGCAAAGCTCTTACAAGCAAAACTCAACCTAATAACCATAAAGATAACTCACGGAATAGCCTGTAGTTCCTGCTTATTATCTCCGAACCTGGCTCTATAAGCCAGTGCAGCTAACCGAGCCGCCTCCTCTCTTCCACAACGGTGGTATCCTCGAAGCAACTTGGGCAGCTCTTGGTGAAAGTGGAAAATCACATCGGCTGCTCGGTCTTTGCCAGGCACTGTATTCGTCCATAACTTCTTCATAAAGAATACCTGGTGAACAGAACAAGGATTGGATAAGACTTTGGTACCTATTTCTTCATAAATTGGAAACCTAATAACAAGAGTTATATACCCCTATCTTATAAGAAGTTAACGTTGACATTATGTCTGGTTATCAAGACATCAAGTCTGCGCTAACATTTTATAGGATAGACCGAGTTGAGTAGGATTTTACCTGATAAGTAAACTGTGGAGTGATCCCGTCTCTCGTAGGTCTAGCTTTCTTAATCCAGTCAGTCAGATGCCGCACGAAATCGAAGAAGAAATCGCCCTCCGGCACGGATATAACCTTATCAGCTATCTTAACAAATAAACTAAAACCTTCACTAGATCTGAGATTCAGTCTCTGAGCGATATTCTGACAGAAGTCTTTCGCTCTTGTCGACGAGTCTACTTCGAAAGCCTCGTCCGTATCGTCGGGGAAGTAAACCTTGTGGAAAATCTGTGTGGTTTTGTGCTGAATAGCTTCGACTTCCACCTGATGCGGTGGATACTTCCTCTGTCCGTTTCGCAGTGTTTTTTGAAGTCTTTGGAGTGAATCTTGAGCAATTGGATATCTTCTTGTTCTAAGGAATAATGTTAGTTCTCTGAGCAGTCCTTGGCTACACGCGAACAGCCCAGTTGCTAACCACATTAGTTCCCATCCTCGTTCTTCCGACATTCTATTTCGATTATCTGTTAATTGTTTCATAACTTGGCAGTAGATTTCGTCGCGTAGGATCTCGTGTTTGAGAGGCCCGTCAAATATGTGGTCTGTGTATTCATTTCCGATGCGTGGTCGTTTGGACGGCAGATCTCCCATATATTTGAGAATAGCAGTGTACGCGAAACAAGCCTCTTCTGCAAGCTCTTCTTTTGCTTGAAGTTTTTTCAGTAGCGGCAATTTTATTGGTTCTCTTGAGTGTCGCCACAACTCTTCTGTGCCACCTCTCTTTGCTGTAGATAACGTGAGAGCTTTAGATACAGTACGTTTTGGTGGTAATCTGAAGTGGTCCAGAGCATATTCCAGTAATGTGTGGGGCTTGTCTCGAGTTTCTGTGCCGTTTAATGTGCTAGTCGGTGCCCGACGTCCATGACTTGCGCCTTCTTGACAGAACAGAGTCAAAATATCTGGCGGTGGCTTTGTCAACGCAGGCAGTACGTAGACAGTTTCTGCTGGAAAGTCACCTCTCTCCATAGTTCTTTCGCAACGACCGATACACCAACCGTTGTTCAATACCGATTCTCCTGTACTTTCTTCCTCTAAAACAATAAGGTCACCTTTCGAGAAAGTTAGGAAGCTAGAACCTTCTCCAGGCGCCTTGTAATCTTGCAACGCAATCACGAATTTTGACCTTTTCTTCAGACCTTCCAAGAAGTAAACTACCAAATCGCGTATATCTTCGGCATTTGGACTTTGGAACGTAAACTCTTCCCCGCGAACGGTCGCTAGACTGAATGTTTGCGTGAATACTTTGTTGGTTTTCTGACTCGACACTGTTGTTATTTCGGGGAAAGATAGTTCTAATAATACTTGCTCTTGATCATCTACAACGTAAACGCCGGTCCAATTCACAGCTATTATCACATCGTTCTTAGGTAAGTTCGGTCCTGAATTTCTATACGCTTCATAAAATCTTGAAAACAGCAAAGGCCACTTGAACTTTGCGTAACTGACAACGTCTTCTTTTACTCTGTACGCTGGTATTTTTTCTTTCACATAATAACTTTTTTTATAGGCTTGTACCACTAAAGTTCCCCAACGATCAACTGCTTTTTCTACGCCAGTTAGGCAATAATCCGGTATGTAATTTGGCAGTAATGTGTATAGGCGCTCATTGTTCATGTCTTGGCCATACTCGATGTAATATTGCTGTGCAGCTATCATAGCTAAGTCTTCTTCTTTGTCGCACCTGTATTCGCCAAACTTGACCCCTCTTACAACTTGTTGGTAAATAAGATTCGTCGCTACTTGATCTTCTGTGGGATCATGCCAGGGTGCAAATATTTCCTTTCTAAAGAACAGTCTCCAAGGAGCGTTCCTCTCTTGAGCACCCTGTTCCTTCGCGTATTGTTCGCATTGCGATATAGCATCCATTACATGGTCACCACCGCTTCCTAGCGAACTGACCTTGTCAAACAACGCAATGTAAAGTGAGAAGCCAAACTGATCTCTGAGAGCAATTTTATCGGACAACTGGTTGCACAGCTCTCTGGCAGTCGTTGCAGAGTCTGCTAATAATGTTTTCGTGTTTCCGTCCATAAATGTGATTGGTAACATTATGGGCTTTTTAGATTTTGTTGCTTGCAGTTCTAACCAGGATGGTGGCTGGTTCCGTGTACCGTTGTTAAAAGTTCTCTTTAGACGGTCTTCGCAGTACGGAGCATATCCCGGTGGACCTTCTCTGATAAAAGCTCTGAGATAATTGACAAACTTCTCACTCGGAGCAAAGCATCCAACGCACAGGGAGAGTAGAATCCATCCTCTCGCGTGCGAAGATTTCGAAGGGTTGGTGGTCAGCTGTTTGCAAATCTGGCAGTAAATTTCGTCGCGCAACTCGGCACGTAGAATTCCGTGGCCAATTATAAAGTGGAGCTTTTCCAGGTTAGATGTGGGGCGTGATTCTAACCATGATTGATAGCTGTCAGCTGTATATTCTTCATCCTGAAACCGACAAGACAAAGCACCATTAATATTAGGGTGAAAATAATCCAGTCAGTAAATTTTGGGTGAAAAATAAACAAACCTGCAACTTTCTTCTAATATCCTCGCCCATTTTGTTCTTTCTCTTCAAAGTTAGAGACACCAGCTTGTGCCTGATCGACCTTGGTTTCTGTTTGTTTGCGTACGCGTCAGGGTCGACGCCCATCAGTTGTGCTTCTTGGAACTCCTTGGACCTGATGAAGTTTCTTCCCAGCGTTGCTGTGACTTTAGACATAACAGAGGTGTTATCTCTATCCATCGTATGATAGCGTGGTTCTGGCAAATCCCCAGTGAAGCGCAGAATTGTGATCCATAATGCTTGTGCGGCCTGTAATGCAAATAGTCATTGCATCGTTATACAACTTATCTTATCAACATATCTGCCTAATTAATTAACCTGATGAGATAATGCACATGATAATTATAATATGGCCATTTAGTAACCTACGTAAGCAGAATTACAATGCTGATTATAAATGCCTTCTTTGTTTGGTATTTGATTGCAATTTTAGATAAATTTAATATTTATTTAATATTTATTTATTTATTTATTTATTTTGTTACAATGACATATGTTACATCGATCTTAATGCTAAGTAATTCTAACATACTGGGTAGTAGCTAAAAAAAACTAAATTAAGTGTAAATAAGAAGGTAGATGTTAAACTAATAGGTTGCGAAGAGTACGCTAACTCCCACCCTAGGCGAACCTGTGTTGTGGGTAGCTAGCCTCTTTCGTCCATTAAATGTGCTGCTGTGTCGTTGCATTTGATTGATTGTAGTTTTAAATATGAATGTGGATGGATTTAGAAGTAAAGGGAGGCCAAAGAAAAGATGGATAGACTGTATGAATAATGACGTGTGTGAAAGAAGGGAACATTGAGATGACGTCTGCTATAAGAGAGTGAAAGAAGAAGACATGTTGTAGCGACCTCACATAATTTGGGAAAAGGGTAGGAAATAATGTGGTTTGAAATATAACGTACCAACTGGTCTCCCTGAGTGTGCAAAGGTAACAGTGGGTGTTTGAGGGGTTTCCTTGAATACTGATGGGTGACGTTTCCTTGGAAGTACGTCGCTGCAAACTTCTGGAACTTGAACTCTGACAGATCCTCTTCATCTTCTGATGTGGTCTGCATCGGCGTCACCATCTGGTTGTTACATTATATTTCTAATTATTATGGACTCGAGCTATCAATTTTCATGTCAGTGTACGTAACACACAAATAAAACGAGCAATCGAAACATTACAAACTTCCAGTTGCATAAACTGATTTCAGACATAATGACTTTATGAAACTGGTGGGTTTCTATACCTATTACCTACTTTAATTTACAGGGGCACTGATATTTCGCACGCTGCTAAGCACTTAGTCAAAACAGATGCAGCTGATCACTGAACATAGAGATATCTTTCGGCGCTGGAGCCTCGCTGCTAGAGTCTGGTAGGAAATCGAATATGGCTTTAACAAAATCAAACATAGCTCGTAGAAGTCATACCTCTTGTTGGTCAGCCCTCTGTTGCGGCAGATCACTGAACATAGAAGTGTCTTTTGGTGCAGGAGCCTCGCTGCTAGAGTCTGGTAGGAAGTCGAACATGGCTTCAACCAGCTTGCTGTCATCGACCGGCTCGTCTTGTTTGCGAGCCGCTTCTTGGAGGAGTGTCCTCTTCGCTTCTAATTGACGTTTTTCTTCTAAAGCTAATTCTGCGTCGCGGCGTTCCAATTCGTACATGCGCTCCTGAAAAGAAAATATATTTTTGAGCAAAGTTAATGATCTATTTAATAATTATGATTATTAGAATGATCCATAATAATCTTTTATACTTATAAATGATTACGAATGAGTAAACACTTGTTTACTCTTCTAAATACGAATTTGAATCAGTAATATCCTAGATGTGGTAATACAAATATTTCATCAAAAAAATCAATAAATTACATACAACGCATGACAGAAAAGTATCAAATAACATCCAAAACTGTGGAGGCACTAAGTATATCGTCATAGCACACTGTCATTATAGAGTTAATATTTGCAGCCTCTGCTAAATAGAAAATAGATAAATAGAAAACTATTTATCGACTATTCGCTAGGAGTACAAAATTAGTAGGTAATGTTGGGTCAACATTTCTAGCAAATTATGAAAAAATGTATCTCTGCTATGTATAAAAATAATAAGTTGCAATTATTTTTACTTAATTTATGCTAGCGCTGTGCATAAATATTCGATTATTACGTGACTAGATAACCAATCATATTGTTTGTAATTATTATTTTTCCAATCATAATTATTTTTTTCATTAATACCTAATAGGCAACGCCGCACACAATTATTTATTTGTAAACTATTAGGCCGCACACATACCGTCACATAAGAATTATATTATTTTTTTAAATAACAATAAATAACACTAACAAAATGCAAATCAACAGCATCATCACAAACACACTGGATCCACATGTAGGCCCTCCAAGATTGTTACAAACTCTGCGATCACGCGCGCGCTAATCATTTTTTCTTTGGCTTATTACGAGTGGCAGGATAATCCAGTATAAAAATTAAGTAGAAGTACTGCGTTACCGAAGTTAGGAATGCAATTGTATCGATACTAAAATCATATTACACAATATCTTCGCTTGATCGGGTACCTATGTATGACGGGACTCGGCGATGTGGAACGAAGGAACGATCGTATTAATGTATGAAATATTAACTTTTCATAAACGATATTGTCTACGAGTATTTTTTACAATAGTCACATGTTTAATTTATGAATAAAAATAAAATAAATATTTATAGACAGTTTACACAACACTATCTAGTCTCAAACTTAACAAAACTTGTTAGTTAGTTTCCTACCAGAAATATCGTTCCCATATTAGGTATTAGGGAACGATATTTCTGGTAGGAAACTGATACATTTTTAATAGTAGTAGGAGACAGTAACACAGAATAACTAAATTGCTGTCGACAAACAAAACATTTTTTTTGGTTGGGAATCGAACTCACAACCATCTGCATGTAGAGCAGAGTTGATACCGACTCAGTTCAATTCAGCTGTGACGTCTGTCAAGTATAGCAACATTAGCAACTGTAGTTTTCCCAAAAGAGTTTAAAAGATAAGGTAATGCTACGTACAGTAGGTACCTACTCAAGGTCTCACAAACGTAGCAAACTAGCAACACTATCTACGAAATAAAAGAGTACTTACTACTAAAAGTACTTGGTAGTAGTGTACCAAGTACTTTAATCAATAGTATCAGACTTGTCTTGTATCAAAAACATTTTACAAAATCTCACTACACTTTGTCGCAATACGGCAATACCGCGCACGATCGTAAAAATATCTGAAGTACTTATTTAAAAATTTGGGCAAGTGCGCGATAATCTTTCAAGATATGCGGCATTTTAATGTGATATTGACCAGGATTTATTAATCAGTAAAATCACGGTTGATAATTTGTATTTTATGCCTATTTCGAGTGTCATATAAAACAAACTCTCACTCAAAGATCGCATTTCAATCATTGACTGGATTCCAAAGGGTGTTTAGGCAATAAGAGTTTTTTTTTTAACTTAACTTAATTAAAAAAATATTTAAAAATATTCTATCCTACACCGATGGTACCTTTATTAGCATCGCGATATATTTTATTTTTACGTTGTTCTATTTTTACGCTTATGTTTTCGGAATATCTAGAATGTAATTTTAATTAACACGTACTTTGATTTGAAAACCTACAATAATCTTAATTCCTGTTATCTCATGTTTTTAATAGGATAACTTTATACTATCCACATACTATGTTTATACGGAATAGTAGATTACAAAATATCACCATGACGTAGGTACTAATAACGATAATAAATCTGAGCGGACTTTAGATAATAAATAAGACACAATTCCACCGGTATACGCGTACCTACTGATATTAAATTATCTATTGTTGTAACGCAAAGCGGCGATGACGAGTGACTAAAGTTCACGAGCCTATTCGAGACGACCCAAGGACCCTTTTTGCTCAAAGATCTCCTAAGCGAGCGTGCTACCCTGGTATTTTCAAGCGCTATTTCATCTTGTTCTGCCGTTATCTGAACCTGTCTGCACTGTTACAATGAATAGCTGGCTCATATACTCTACCGCCACAGGGCGATAAGCTATTAATATAAAAAAAAAACTATCCTAGTTAATCTAAACTCACCCTATAGTTCTGTTCAGCAATCTCCTTAGCGCGTGTATTGCCCTGGTGTTGCAACCGCTGTTCCTCCTGCCTTCGCAATCGTAACGCCTCATTGTGAGCAAGCGCGTCTTGTCTCATCCTCTTGTACCGTCGCATTGCAATCAGCCGACGAGCATGGCTTTGGATCTTGAGGATTGCCCACATCTTATGACCGTATGAGCGACGGACTAGATAACCGCGGGCAGCAGCCTGGGAATAAAATACTCGTGAAATACCAGTGAATATTTGGAAAGCTATAGCGTGCCGGCGCGTGTTAAGGAGGGAAAATTAGGTTGCAACCTTGGCTCCTCGTAGATAAACTTGTTAGGTTAGTACTGAAAGGTAGGTGTCTAGTAGATCTTGCAGTAGATACCTAATTGAAATATGTTTTGCAAGGGGGGATTTTGTAGTGGGTTGGTTTTGCTTGGAAAAATAAACAAACAAAAATTTAGCAGTCCCCCGGTATTCATAAAATTTTTCATTCGGTAAAAATCACAACTAAACTTAGCATTAAACTTCTGCGATATATTACATATAATATTTACACAAACAACATTTTTTTCAGCGGTGTTTTTTTTGTATCCATCTTTCATATAAAAAAAAACTGACTGAAACTTACTTGTAAAGAAACAATGTGTCCTCGTAGATGCCTGAACCGATGAGCGAGCACTCTCGCACGGATCAACGCCTGAAGGCGAGCGTATCCCACTTTCATCTTGTTGTATCTGATACGTTGCAGCTTCCCTCGCCAGTGCCGCTGGATCAGAATCGCAGCCGCTCTCATCTTCAAAAACCGTCTTCTATAAACCCAACCACGAATCGACCTCTGAAGTATAAGGATCTTTCTGGTGAGCACTCGATCCCTTTCCTGCTCAAGGAACAAGTCGTGAGCATCCTTCAAAAACACTTTGGTATGACCCAGCTGATAGTCTGACTTGCCCAACACTTGCGAGCAGATCTTAGCCGTGGCTGAACGACAGTCTGTCTTGTGTGCCGGAGGAACCCCCGATATCAGGAACCGATATCGCTCAACGAACTCCTTGAAACTGTGTCTAATCGGGTACCCGGCCCTTCGGATTCTGATAGTTTCCATCATTCCAGAGTATCTTAGCTGCCGGCAACACAGACCACGATCGAACATCTTAGGTTTCTTAAACTCGTTCGGTTTGATGCACCGAATGAAGAACGGTTGGCACGTACCTAACGTCCTCATCAGAAGATCCAAAGACTTCTTGAACTGTGTCGAAAGTGTTGGAGTCCGTTTTCTAGTTTCGGAGCCCATCGTGATGTCTTCATGGAATATCTGCTGTAAGAACTTGTTTGTCGATATATGAACCAGTTGCAATAAATCAGCGCTAAAAGTATCTCTGTTCTTCTCGAGGAAACCTCGCGTGTCGTAGAAAACTATTCCGGCGAAGTGGTTTAGACCAAAACTTGTGTTGATATCAGACTTTGGCTTTAGATAGTTTCTATGTTGACCATGAGTTTTGTGTAGCTTGGCTAACATGGTTTGGTCTGTGCCCTTGGGAAACTTAGATTCTTCGTCGATGAGAGCCATAATGTTGAGCTGTTTTAAAGCGATTAGATCCAAAGCGTCTTGATTATCAACGAATTCAATATGTTGCCAATTTATACCCTCATGATTATATTCCTCCTGTTCCAACTTAAATATATGTCTAACGAAGAACTGTTGCAGGTTTTCATTAGCAAAGTTTATACAAAATTGTTCGAAGCTATTTTGATCAAAGTTCTCAAACCCGAATATATCTAAAACGCCAATCGCTGTCCTCATTGTAGACTTTGGTCTGTAAATGGCAGCATTGATTTTCTTTACAATGGTTACAAAGAGTCGTCCGTATATGCCTTTCACGAAAGCGTCTCTGATATCCACTGATTGGTCTCTACTTAGAGTGGATATGACGGTTTCTCCGTGAGCGAACAATGTTTTTCTTGTTAGAGCGTTTATTAGCGATTGAACCGGAACTCCTAACAAAGTGGCGACTCGTCTGACGTTGGCCTGCTCTATTATTTCTGTGGCGTCGAGATTGTCCACTACGGTTGCTTCATATTTGATGTTTCCGCAGTGTAAAACAGATGCGAGGAGTTTCAGAATGTCCCAAATCTCTGACTCACTAAATAGAAGCACTTTCATAGCGGATCGTATGTCTGCAAATTCTGCAGCGTCATCCCGACCTTCACACGAGAACTGACCTCCCTGGAAAGATACACAAAATTTATGAAACTTATTTGTAAATATTTTAAATGATTCTCACTGGAGGAGGTTGACTTTCTTCTCACCTTTGAAGTGTTTTTTATTTTCACAAGTCTGAGTTTACATATTTGGAAGGGTATTAAATAATAATTAGCATGTACTTACTGCTGATAAATATCGATAATCCGAAGCATCTCCCAACTCCAATTTCTTCTTCTCATCCTTCGACAAGCCAGCCAGCAAGCAGTAGAAAACGTGATAGTTCCTTTCTTCCGGCCCTTGTGAGACAATTCTAGATTTTTCTAGAAGATATTGTTCGATTTTAGCACCTTCGATAACTCCATTGTTGCTGAAGTGAATGTCGATATATTTTCCAAAACGTGAGGAGTTGTCGTTTCTTACTGTTTTTGCATTTCCGAATGCTTCGAGAATAGGGTTCGCTTCTAGAATCTGAAATCAGTTTGAATATCCGATTAAAGAAATCCTCTACCAGCAGTGATTAATTATTCAGATTATAGTTCAATTATCAGCTTCCGTTATTCTCGCTAACTGATTGACACAACAAAAAAGCAAGGTTTTATCGTTTTTGAAAGGTTTTTGAACTATGTAACTAGTGTTCGTTTTATAATTCCAGCTCAAACCTCGCTATTAAAATCAGCAGATAGGTACGAGTACCTATTTACAAATCCGTTTTTGCTTTTTGTAGGTATGTTTACTGGTAGGTTTATTGGTAGCCAATATAAAAGCCAGTAAACATACTGACTTTTACATTGATACTAACTGAATAATGCTAGGAATACACGTTACCTGTTGTTCAATCCAGGAATGCTTCCCACTAATCGCAGCCAGATACTGAAGGATAAGTTTCGTGGACTCCGTCTTGCCTGCTCCAGACTCCCCACTGATCACAATACATTGGTCCTGTCCGTATCTTCGCATATGCGCGTAAGCATTATCGCCTATTGCAAAAATATGCGGAGGCAACTCTCCAATTTTCCGCTCCTTGTATAACTTAATTTGGTCTGCTGTGTAGATTGGTAGTATCTGATATGGATTAACGGCTACTAATATAGAGCCGGTGTATGTCTGTAAATTAAAAAACAATGTATTGTAAATGAATGATAAAATAACAAGACGATTAAAAAATGGGACAAAAAATAACGGTACAAACTGTGATGAGTTATTAACAGATAAATAAAGATGTAGCTGAGACTATTCAAGCATCGCGGTATAATTCATAACGAAGATGGTAGTTAAGCATACGTCGCTGTTCATTCGATATGCAGTAGAAAAAGCTGATCAAAACATCCTTCTTTTGTTATAACTGTAAAAGACAACTTCACTTTTTGTAGACTATGTTTTTAAACATTGTTGCTCGTATGTTTAACATCACATAAACGTCAAAATATCTCACAGTAATGTGATATGAGGAAACCAACTCATTGATTTGTTATTGGAAATGACACCATGAGGTAACAAAAGCCCTTATTTTGATCGTGTTAAGAGTTTTTACGAAAGGTAAACTAAATATGTCGCAGCTGGACCCTATTTTGACCATGGAGTGAGCGACCACTCGAAACAAGTTCTAAAGACTCAAAACTGTCATGTTCCAAAGGAGTTGAATTAGTTTTTATGACAATTCAAAAGGTTTTTTTTTAATGTAGAATCTATGCTTACATAAATGAGATTCTCGCTGTATCTGATGAGTAGATTCCTGAGTATCCCCGCCTCGTGCAGGTCGCCCAATGAGATCATGTCCTCGACGCCATGCACGGAGGTGGCATGCATGGCTTTGATGCGTCGCTCGGGGGGCAGCCATTGTTCCTGGCCGTCGTCGTCGCGCACCCTGATGCGACGACCCTCGGTGGCCAGCACTCGGGCTCCGATAGCCACATCGAACTCCCGGCCGGACACCGGCTCGATCCATATGTAATCGCCCTGGAATCCGAAACACACATTTGAGAGATGTCTATCTGTAAAGGCCTTGAAAGTTGGCTGTCATTAAGCTGAGGCCGCTGGATTTTTGTAGCTTTAACGTGACTTGTGAAACATGGAGGTTCAGTCTGAGGTGCCATTAGCATGCTTAATGGCCATTAGCTAGTGATAATAGTACCTCTGCAGGCTGAGCTTAAGTTTAAGTAAGTAGTACATCGCTCATACATTAATGTTGACTGAAATTATCTGATTATTTAAGACACACAAACACCATAACATTTTCAATATCCAGGATAGCGCTGGATACAGTCACGTCATAATGTGAGTTTGGAAGCCTTACAAAATATGAAAGCCATTGACCTAAGCCTATAATTTATTTCGTACCATTCAATGGCTGTTAGTCTCCCTTATTGTGTATCGAATTACATTGCTATTGTACCTACATTGGTTTGTATTACAAGTGATCGTAAATAAAACATTTGTATGTACAAGTCGAATATTAACCTTACCAACGTAGTACAAAAATTGTTGATTCTGCAATAGAGAAAACCTACACACGCCTATAAATGGACTATTAGCTATTTGCAAGAGGATGTTTTACTTGAACTATCTAGCAGATTGTGCAATCAAATAAAAATCATAGTTTATTGCGTGTTGTTGCAATGTTATTTAGTAATAGCAATTGGATTTATTTGCGACAGCAATCTGCTGCACGCATAATCTGACACTGACGAATTAGCACTAATTCTGAATACATTGCCAAACTTGGTGTAAGAATTTACTAAACTAAGTAAAAGCGGACGAAATATAAACTTACCTTACTATCCTATCCTACTATAATATCATAAACCGCGAAAGTTTGTATGGATTTTAATAAAACTTTACAATAATGTAGTGTATGCATCAAAATAACGAACAAGCTAAAAAGTAATTGTGTGAATTGTCTTAAATTTAACGAAATCGCGGGCACCAGTGATAATTATTCTAAGTTGTTACATCAAATTATTATTAAACATTGTCATGTCCAAATGAGAAAAGGTGAAGATGATAACAACTTTCTAATATTTCAAAGGTAAACACTAATTTTGCCTCACCTCAAAGAACAAACAGGTTTCCATGACATCACTATAACTGCACCACACAACACTATTAAATCACTGCATCCGCTTGAATGAAATGAAACCAATATCAATAAGTTTATCAGAGGAGCTGACCGTGAGCTCTAAAGAGGTCGTGATATTCAATAGGTACTTTAACTAAGTAGTAGTTCCGATACTTTTTTAGGGTACTAAATAGTTTCGATACTTTTTTGGGGTTCAAAATGTAAACTGGGCTATATTACTGAGACTGTCCGTCTGTCTGTCTGTCATCAGGCAGTATCTATGAACCGTGATAGTTAGAAAGTTGTTATTTTCTTCTTCTTATTTAGATGGTGCATTTTTGTTGCTGTTATAACAACGAATACGAAAAAAACAATACATTATTTTAAGGGTGACCTCTCATCTCATACAAAAACGTAATTTTTTGATACGAAATTCTTCGTGCGCGAGTCCGACTCGCACTTGGCCAGTTTTTTATCTATTTGATACTCAATATCTGGCTGGATAGTATCTCAATGAAACATTTTATTTTAATTCCAAATACAGATGTTAAATAGAGAGATTTTAAATTTGCATATGTTTAATTATTATTTGTTTGTTTAATTCTTTGCCACCGTTTCATCACTCCGCCGTCGTTAATAATATCCACTAATTTGAATAAATAACGCGATTGCCTTGACTTGTAATTGTACCTATAGTTTTTCCTGAATATTTCATATTATGATCGAATACTTTGTAGATACTTGTAAATAAATAAAGCTAACTCTTTAGAGTTCACAAAAAGATTTTGTAAAAGGTTTTATTTCTGTTACAGAATGTCACTACAAAAGCCAAGGTAGAAAATTTAACGGTAATTACTTTCAATAGGTACTTATTTCTTATTTGCACTTTTGAGACCTTTGATCTGAGTACCGGTTTAACGAACACCAGCTGCGTGTGTCTATATAATTTATAGCTTTCCAATACAACATGAATTCGGGCAAACTGTAGAAAGTATACCCATATATTTAAATTTTAAATTAACCTGCTATCAAAATTTAAGTATGTACATTCCGTTTTATTAACGATCCACTTATGAGTTAATCAAAACAAAATGTTACAACAAAGCGTTTTTTGTTTTAAAAATGTTGTGTAAGTGATCACGAGGCCATATAATAAAAAAATGAATGTCATAAATACTAAGCTAGGTATAAGAATGTGTCTCGTGCGTGGTAAACAAGCTCAAAGCATTGCAATAGATTTTGAGCAAAATATCGGTGACATTTCGAAACTTGTCCACTCCAAGAGTGCCTCCCACTATGGTCTACAACAGTTTATAGTTCTTTGTGTAGCGCGAAAACTTTTATTCTTATTTTGGGTGCCTATCCGTATTTAAAGTTGATTTTTGGAAACCAGCAAAATAGATTCATCAAGTTCTACTGTACCGTGTCCGTTTAAATACAGTCACTCTACTTATGAGTAAAACAAAACACAAACAGTAAAACAAAGGAAGAATCAGAATGCCAGAATTCTAGAAGAAATTTAAAAAACAACCCATATTGAACACAGTGTAGCCATTATTATGTTTTGAATATGTCAAATATTTATCGAGAAACAAAAGAGTCTGTCTAACTTCTATTGTATCCAGAATCTAGACAGTTTAATTTATAAAATGTCGTAAGTAGCTATATTGGCTAGGGTTCGATTTGTCAACAGTACGTAATCTTGTTTCGTGCTACGGGTAGGTAGAATGCAGTAATTGGAAGCCTTTTATGGAAAATGCGGAACTATTAATGGCAAATAGCCAGAACCTGTCCGTAAAGCGCCAAATGTGATTCTGAACACTTTAATTGAAATTTAATTCGAGTTTAATGTCTGCTGTTATTATCAAATTAATAGCTTAAGGCGACGGGTAGGGTGAAATTTTTCATAATAAATAAAAATGACAATAACTTCCAAGTTTATTATTTATTTATTATATCTATACACACGTTAAACTTGTAACACGGCATAGTTTTTGCCGTGGTGGTTAAACTCTAGACAGTCAGCGTGGCAACGTCACAATTTCAATTTCAACAAAAATGCTGACAACGGCGCAAAACACATAATGAGCCGCGCACAGTTCGGATAGTCAAACTCTAAAGCAGTGCCTTATGTATATTTGCGAGCACACAGCAATCAAACACTTATAATTCCTAAGGCGCTACTCTTCTTCTTCTTTAAACACCTTAATGTAGAAATGTTTTCTTTAGAGTCACAAGATACGAACCATAAGAATAGCTTTGCTGAGTTTGGTACCAAACAAATCTGCCAAACCCATAAAAAATGGGATCTTAAACCACACTTTTGCAAAAGGTGTTGGTACTAAACTAACATTTAAAAGTAAACTATATCCAAGAGCACAAATGTTGAGTAACAATACACTAGTTCAATATATGTGTTATAGGAAATAATAAGTTTCACAACTCCACATGCTATCACTTTTTCTGAAAACAGTTTTCGGTTTCCCCAAAAACACGCATTTGGCTATACCCGTCACCTTAACTCTTTAATCCAATAACGTTTTGGATTTAGGTTTTTTTTGGCATTATGTTACTTAAAAAAAAATATTCAAATATTTTTTAACAGAATAATTTGAATTCATCTGTGCTAGTTAAAAAACTGTGTTACAGGAGCTAAAATAGTCAAATCTTTGCACAGAAAGATAAAGTCATGAACAAGGTCATCACTTATTTTCATGATTATCTTCATGATCGCTTTTTAATTTAATAAGTTCATACAAGTGTACCTACAGTGAGTAGAGTAGGTATGTCGAGGTGAACGCCCTCAGTATTGCTGGATTCAGTACCCCAAGTACGAGTTTGTGCACACTCGGATTGCAGAGACGTGATCGTCGAGCGCCGCCGATTTTGTATGGAGATCCAAGCTTCTCAAGAAATCTGCTAGAGGCGCTGCTTGGATTTCCATTCAAAATCAGTGGCGCTCGGCGATCACGTCTCTGCAATCCGAGTGTGCACAAACTCGTACTTGGGGTACTGAGTCCGGCAGACGGAATGTGTTGCCAAACGCAATGATCGGAACTCGACGCGAGAAAATGTACGCTTTTGGAATAAGTAGGCTCGTTGCACTACTTCAACCGACCTCTTTGAAGCTCCTCATAAAATATTAAACTAATTAGACAATCTAGAAGATAGCTGCAGGATTAAGACGAGCCCGTATACTGAAAAAATGCTCAACTTTGAGACTCGCCAGCATTCTATAAATCACAACTCAAGTCAAGTTACAGTTTCTTTTGTGCAAATAAGGTTATGCCAAGAAGAATAAAATTTATTTTGATTATATTAAAACGGAAGAACAAAGATCTTACAAATGCACCAAAGTTTCGTGGAATATAGTTAAGATAAGACACTTACTTGAATTATTTTATTTGTCCTTTTTTTTCTGCCACGTTAGGTTTACCCATAAAGTTTACAAACCTCTTTGGAATATGTAAAACAAACGTATTACGTTACGAGGATTACGACTTGCCTTGAACTTGATTCCAAAGTTAGGTCAGTAGCGATCATTACCATATCTTTGATGTGAACACTTACATAAGCTGATTATAACAACAAAGCTAAGCAAATGCTTGTATGGAAATTATTTTCCATGACGAGTTTTTTTTTATATTTTACATCGGTGCGGGAAGTGATTTTTAAGTCGGTTGGGTTTGAATCGGGTTGTAGGTAAATGTATTTTCTATGCAAAATATGCTTACAGACTCTCATAATTATATGAAATAGGTATCTATACCTTAACTACAACGAAACAAAATATGGGCATTGGATTTGCTCGCAAAATCTTTTCCAAGAGATACTATTGACATTTGGAAAGTGTAAGTCTACTCTAGAGTTTTTTTTTATTTGGAACTTACCCTGGTAACGATCACCATGATGAAGGCGGCATGTGGTCACCGGTCCCGATCTGTAAACGAAAATGAAATAAGGTGAAAATTGTTATTTGTGAAACATGTAGGCCAATATCTCGTGCTTAAAATTTCTGTAAGATCAATTATTGCTGGACTCTCAATTCAAGTTTTGGATTTTTCATGTTTACAGCTTTATTTATAAGATTCAAATAACTCACTAAAAATTTTAAGGTTTTCTGTAATGACTATTTTTAGTAACATGTGTACCTATTGAATGGCTTTTATTTGATTGACTAGCTGCGTGTATTGAATTGGTTAATTGCAATTAATCATCAAACATGAAGGAAATTGGCAAAAGAAACGCTGTCCTTGCCAACAAAGTTACACAATTTAAACTATGTTTACAAATACTCTTGGTAAGGAACATAGATTAATAAATTAATTCAATTTTTTATTTATGATTAAATAAAAAAATAATTAATAGATTAATTCATTCATTGACTTCATTCGAATGAACGAACACATTCGATTATGAGCGAAAAGGAGCACCAGCGTAGATATCAAACTTTTTTTATTTTTCCCTCTGTTATTGTCCAAGGAGGTCGATCACGTCTATATTTTGAAATACTCGTCCATTGTTCGGCTTACCGATGTTCTTATTGAAAGCATTGTTTTATGAGATGGGCTCATTACGATAGGTAGATTGCCCCAAAGCTATGGTAAGTACCTACTGTTGAAGGACTAGTATTAATTTGAACGAATTGCTCAAGAATTCTTGACCTAAGTACATATTACTGAAAGATGGTTTAAATAGACATACCGTAGTCTAATGAGTAATCGGTATGATTCTCGATCGATTAACTCTCTTTTCTATAGAGAACAGTAGTTTTAGTATTTTTTTCTAGTCCTATCTTATAATTTCGAGAATCAAACTGAAAAAAATTCAGAATAGGGGTCAGAACCGAATCAGATGTGAATGCTATTTTTCCGACGCTATAATATACATAACTGCCTAATCAATCAACTCTCTTATAACTAATTTATGTAAATAAAAACGCAATTTTAAATTATACTAACAGGCGAGCGCAAGTTCTTTATAAGTATTTCTTAAACAAGTTAAGAATAGCTCTACAATTCCATTGTTTCAGCTTCTGTTTACAGAAGTTAAGTAAATTGGAACAAAGGCAAGGGTAAGTACAGCTGGGTATAGCTATAAATGGGCAGGTGTGAGTTTGAAGTTTTGTTTACCAATGAGTTCTTACTTTTGTTTTGACGTTGCAAAGAGTTTGGACCTAAAAAGTTTTTACGCTGTTGGCATAAGTTTACTACTTCTTACACTTGTAACTTTAACCGCTCAAAGGAATATTAAGTTGCATGCGGTAAATAGGGTTATTCTTTACAGTCTTTAAAGGCTTCAACAAAGCAGAAGGTATTTATTGTCATTTTATCATATTTTTAGTTTAATCGATTTTGATAAATCTTTAGTAGAAAATTGGTGTTTTTTAATTCTAGATCAAGATTTATCAAGTTATCCTTAACAAAGTAGTTTATTGAATTATTTTTTATAAACCATCAAATACGAGTTTAAAAATTCAAAATAAATGTTAAAAAAAAATCCAAAGCTTAATTAAATATCTCCCAGACACACTTTCGCATCGATACTAATTGTTCCATTACAATTTCCGTTTATAGTATTCTCGTCTAGAACCACAAAGCGTGGCAACGATATTATAACTGGACCATCCAAGCTGTTACACGCATCTGTAATCTCATCTAGCTCATGAAGATTACATTATAATACAGGAGTCGTGATCCAACCTTTTTTCTACCCTCCTATTATTTCCAACACCAAAAAGGTTCTATTGCTTGATAATAGGATTCATTTTTGTTTTTCTACCCATATGTTATACCCACCATAAAGGTTCTATTGCTAGATGATAGAGTTCATTCTTCTTTAAAGAGTTCATATTTGGAGACATACCTTGCGATGCGTGCGCGCACATCACAGCGCGGTATAATAGCGTATGTGTAAGTGAGTAGCGGAACTAATCGGACCGGAAGTCCTTTATCTATGGGCCATTCATCTCTAGGTAGGGTAAGACCTCCGAAACATATGCAAAAATGAAATTAAGTAGGTACATCTCATTTCTTCGGAAAGTATAGCTAAGGTTGTTAAGTAGATACTCCCAAACAAGTCAAGCAAAGATATTGGCTAAGTTATCCGAAGTTGCAATATGCTAGTTTTCTTTATTAAGCGGCTGAACTGCTAGGTCTTCTACTACTTTAAGCTGTAAAGGTGCAGAAACTGTTTTGTACAGCAAATATGAAGAACCAATTTCAAAAATTGGTACAGGGTTACACAGAAAATTATAGTTTATGTTCGCAAAATAGCTTAAACTA